>OX276380.1:8723896-9923896 GCA_946251855.1 Alsophila aescularia | reverse complement strand
CACTGGGCGCGACGCTGCACTCCATTTCTCGACCATTCTGTGTCTCGACTTCTGCCCTGCCAGTCGTGTTAATGGAGTCTGATTCAGAAGTAGATTTTTTACTTGCGGCACGAATTTAAAAAAAGAAGATATTCGCAATCCTGATGTCTACCATCAGGGGAGACATGAGTCCGTCACGAAATGGACCAGAAAAATGGCTTCTATGTGTTATTCCTGGATCTAAAGTATCTATATACCATCAAAACCCGTTCAATTGTTTCAACACACAAACTTTCGCATAACTAACCAGACGATCTCCTCCTACGGCTACGTACAGAAAACTGAGTCTAACATGGTTTGCGGATCGGCCTACCGTATCACGCACAAACGATGAGTTGGATTTGGTGGCTGGAGCGATGGAATGGAGTGATTAGAAATCCAACATTTCTTGTCACTCCCCGCAATCCACGTGAGATTTCGCACGCAACGCAGTATTTGGCAAATTTTGTAGTGTTGGAGTTTGTGGAGTGGAGTGATCTTGTATTTGGACCTTTAGTTTAGAAGCAGCGAGCTCAAATTTCCAGATTTTCAGAAGATCACAGATAAGAATTGGAACTGAAAATAGTAACTAAGACCATTACCTGCTAAAGTTTTAATTTATATCAAAGAAGTGATGTTCTACAGTTGTAGATGAAAAATACAACGGTTTCTTGAAGAAATAACAACAACAAAAAAAACGCAAAAGAAATTGCTCTATCCATTCCCTTGTAGTACCTCCATGTTAGCAGATCAAACCAAGACGGTCAAGAAAGCTGATTACACGGTGCTCCCACGATCTCATGCCCTGGCGGCTTGCGAAGCTCGAAACTTGGCGCGTACGTGTCAAAAGATGTAATTATGAAGAAATCCAATCAGCGGCTGCGCTTGCGCCGACCTGGCGCATGCGACGACGTTGATTGAGCGATAAATTTATTGGAGATAAATCACCCTAGCGCGACAATTCGGAAGCAAGACGCCACTTAATTTCGGACGGTCATTTCGACCACATAACGTAATTAACATAAAAAATGAAATTCTAACCAGGTGTTTTTATAGGCATCAATTATCTTGATAGCCAGAGCAATCTCATTTGATGGAAATCGATGATCATCGACAAAGAACGCCTGCACTGAGATACCGTTTACTGGCAACTCGGAAGACTCCCACATAAATGCTTAGAAGTAAAGGCAGTCACTGGCAAGAAGAAAAATTACAAATAGTATTTCGTTTGGAGTCTCAAGTATTACCTTTCAATTAATCCTACTCTATAGAGATTAGAATCTAATGGTTACTCACAGACATCATGGTTATGTTTGTACACCGCGATAAGCAAAGATAGACTCAGCGCCTTAGCGCAATCCTTGTTTACATGCATTATTATTTGCGACTGTCGGCGATACTAGATATTGCTTACAGATGTAAGCAATATCGCTTACATCTTTATAGTGCTCGCTTCTGTAAGATAACAATTGCCATAACATAACAATAAAGCTTAATGCATGTTGCGAAAACACTACCTCGTAGCTACTTGCACATACGCCGGCAATTTAAGCGATAAAATCTCTAATCCTTTACCGATTATTGTGAGTGTAGTGGTACACAACCAACTTTTGCAGTTTAGCATGCAAAATGAAAGATTAATACAATGTTTGTGCACTTAAATGAAATAAACAACGGTCAAATCCAAAATAACAGATACACGAATCTGATTAATTTCACAGTTGCCGGCGCCAGCGTGTCGCCATATTCCAGGTTACATTTGCGATTCAGAACCTTTCTCGTTGAATGTGCTTTAATGATCGAAGCTTTTAAGGGTTAAAGATGAAATCGATCCAGTAAGTTGCCAAAAAGCTCGCTGTATCGAGCCAATATCAACACAATAAGCCATGGCAAATACGACGCGACTCTTTCTTTGCACAAGATACAGAATTCGAGGTAATGGTTGAAGAATATATCACACGACACGAGCTATTCGAGTCAGACGATACCGCGGGCGAGCGCAATAAATCCGGCGAATACTCTTTGATATCCGTTGACAATGATAATGGACAAAAACGTCATACGAGGAGTTTTAATGTCACTTGCGAATATTCTTATAAAAGAGGTCCAGATGAATCTGAACACGACTGTTGAAATACGACGTCTCGGACCAGACATATGATGGTAAGCAAGCTTGTTGTTGCATTGTTGTAGGCGTACTCATGGCGCCTTCACTCCCTTCAATAAATTCAGATACGATAGCAAACTTTTTAATTTTTCCTCAAACTATTGGAGCTTGTTTTGTTGACCGATCGCGTGCTATAAATGACAACCATTTACGATACGATACATTATTTACAGACATTGCTTGCAATATTCACAAGAAAAAAAAGAGAAGGATAGCTAAAGAGAATCAGACAAGTCCCGAAGCGTGCCTATCATCACTACTATCGATCTTTGTAGGTCAAAATTCACAAGTAACGTACGTATTTCAAGTTCTACTCATATTCATGCTTCGTATTAAATATCAATAAATCGTATAATTTCACAGTGCATATTGCGCTGGCCTGCGGCGACTGGGGCACTAAACAGTCTGACTAATTAGACGCACTAGGCAACAAAGGGCTTTTGCCGCTGTACAAATTGAACAGTATTGAAGCTTGTGCAAGAATCCAGAACGGCCAGAGTTGATACAAGCACAAATTAAAATAAATATATATATATGTATATAATTATATATATATATATATATACCCCGAAACCCCCATTATAGCTAATTATAGCTAAGAAGCATCTCGATCACATCAGCTTTAAAGAAATCGGGCCATTCGATTGGGAGCTACGATTCCCCCCGGTGATTACTTTTTGCGAACAGATTTTGATACTAATAAGAAGAAGCATGTCCAGCAGTGAATAGACAAAGGCCGAAGAAGATGATATTAATGTGAACATCTAAACTAACTATATACAAAAACACAGTACGGGTTTGTGTTTATTATAGTTTGGAGATCAAACTTCGTTAGAATAAATGAGAGGCTTATGCCCAGCAGTGAATAGACAAGGCCGAAGACGATGATATTATGTAAACACTGAATTAACTCTTTAGGCTGTTCCCAAAAAGCAATGGATACCTTTGTATCCATTACTTTTTGGGGACAGCCTTTGTTAATATTTAGAAGAAGCATGTCCAGCAGACAAAGGCCGATAAATATGATATTAAAGTGATCATCTAAACTTGCTATACACAAAAATCCAGTAGAGAGTTTGTGATGATTATGACTTTGAGATCAAACTTCGTTAGAATAAATAAGAGGCTTATGCCCAGCAGCGAATAGACAAAGGCCAATGACGATGATATTATGTGAACACAAAGTAACTAAATGTATCCATTACTTTTTGGGGACAGCCTTTGTTAATATTTAGAAGAAGCATGTCCAGCAGACAAAGGCCGATAAATATGATATTAAAGTGATCATCTAAACTTGCTATACACAATAAACTTTTTGATACCTTTAGTTACTTCAGTGTTCACATAATATCATCGTCATCAAATGCCGATGACGATGATATTATGTGAACACTGAAGTAACTAAAGGTATCCATTACTTTTTTGGGGACATACTTTGTTACGATTAAGAAGAAGTATGTCCAGCAGTGAATAGACAAAGGCCGTAGATTAATGTGAACAGCTAAACTTACTACATAATAAGAATAATTTAAAAATAAACTTTCATTTGAACTTTTTTATCATGTAATTTCATTTTCAGCTGCTACCCTGAAAGGTTCCGCCGGATTGCTAATCGGCATGTGCTCGAAATTTGAGTTGCAAGATTCCAGGACAGAAATAGATACAAAGATACATACAAGTGAAGTTAATAATAATAAATCTGTTTATTTTGCAACAAGAAATTATGCTACATATACATAATTAAACAGTTTTATCATTATTTAGTTAGCTATTTATATCATACAATTAAATCATGCAATAATTTAAACATTTTATTGTACCTATGTATAGTGTAAGTTAAATAAAAGGTTTTAAAACCTAGTAGTGAGTCGGTACATGTTTGTGAAGATTATAATTTTGAGATCAAACTTCGTTAGAATAAAATATGAGGTTTATGCCCAGCAGTGAATAGACAAAGGCCGATGACGATAATATTATATGAATACTAAAGTTACTAAAGGATCTATCAACAGATCGATGTGGGCTTACAATGATAATAAGGCCCTTGGGAGACCTAAAAAACTCTGAAACCAGAGGTCGGACATACATATTCGACGTAAATACATACAATGACAATCCTTTGGGAATAGATTTCGTTAAGATTCAGAAATGTCCAGCATTGAATAGACAAAGGCCAATAATTTATGTGAAACTAAAGATACTATACTATACCCAGCAGTGGGTTAATGTCTATGTTTTGGCAAAAAAATCATTAAACGCCCTAAGTCGATAAAGAACATGCTTCGAACCGTATGCCCAGCAGTGAATAGACAAAGACCAACGCTGATGTCTTTTTGTAAACAATTCTAAATCGTACTAGCGCAACGACCTAAGAGTGGACTAGAAGAACTAGGTATAATATTTATTATTTTTCCCAGGATAAGACGCTGTAAGTAGGTATTCATCAACCAAATATCAGATTAAATAAATATATTCGGGACAATTCACACTAATTACCTAGCCCTAAGTCACTTTGACACCTGTCACTTTAAAATGTCTTGCTACCTAATTGTAAATATACATGTTGTTTTCTTCATAAACGACAATTATTTTTTATTAGTTTCCAACTCTAGTGCAGTGGGTGGAGGGGTAAATTCGAATTACCCGTGCATCCACTAGTGGGTTAAGCCAATGGGTGGACGGGTCATTGCCCAAACTAATATACCCTGTTCTATGTGTACTAGATAACGGATAAATCTACATAGATACGAATATTATACATCCATGACTCGTAAACAAACACAAATCATTACACCACAAAAAATCATCGCACAAATTATTACACCTTGCGGGATTCGAACCCGCAACCGTTGGTTGACTTCGCAGTCAGGGTTTCTTACCACTAGACCAACCAATCCTCGATTAGTAGGTAGTTATTTGTTCAATATCAAGGATACTGTTTTAGTTAAATTCTTGTAGCCCTCGCAGAATCCGTATGCGTAAATCGAACTACTGCCATTTGATCGAAGCATAAATTCTGTTACAAACAGTACTGTCTCACTTCTCTTACGAATTTTACTATTCAGGTGAGCCAAATGATATTGAACCCTATTCTAGTGATCTTAGGTCGTGAAAGAGAATTAGGTGAGGTCAAGTGTACGTGCGATGGCTGGCGCGATAGGCCGCCCACGCGCAGGCGCCGCGAAATTCGTGAGAATAGGCTGCGCTGGCGCCGACGGTGCTCTAACGTAATCTGATGGCAGACGCGTAGACATGTGATATACCATTCCGAGTCGGTGCACAATGATAGAAATTAATTGAAATTGAAGAATCAAGTTGGCATTGCAATTTCAATGTTATATCCGAAGAAATGCATATTAGGTGCTCTTGCTAAAAACATATCAGGAAACTTCATAACAGTGAACTTTAAATAAATTTTGAATTACACTATTAAAATGCGCCTTCTTATTACGGTTTCTATTAAATTTAAGCTATTGACGACACAAAAAAGACTAATCGCATTTGGGATGAGTCAAGCTATTCTTGGAAACTGCAGGAGTAACAATATATTTTTCTGTCACTGTGACCGCATAGTTCGTACTATTATTAAATTTCAACTCCATAGGATAAGAGAAGTGGTTCTAATTCAGTTTGCAAGATTTGACCTAAACATACATACATACAAACATTGCAAGTTAAACAAAAGCTTTTAAGAAGTATAGATAAAACTGACTATAACAAATTAAATGCGAATACAACATTTCGTGTCTGTGCTGTTGAACGTTGAAGAGTTCCTTTATCTGGAGCTAGTTTTGGATGTAGATTCAGGTCGTGCTTACCATAAATGTGCATTGACATCGGAATTTAACCAATGTGTAAAATTTCAACTCCATAGGATAAGAGAAGTGGTTCTAATTCAGTTTGCAAGATTTGACCTAAACATACATACATACAAACATTGCAAGTTAAACAAATGTTGCCTACCATTTCAAGTCTCCCAGCGTACGAGGATCAGCCACCGAATCATACATTGCATCACGGAAATAATATAATTTACAATTCTCCTAAAAGCGGGCCATCCTGATTCACGTTTGTACGTTCACCGTGGAAATGTAAAATCTACATAATGCTCCGTCGCAGTGAATATTCCTATGAGTTCAACATTGCCAACAATACACAAGCATTATTGTCAATATGACAGGGTTCTTAAGTGTTTGTATATGTAGGTGAGCATACAATACGAGGAATTCGCAATCACAGCTCAAATCACACTTTATAAAGTGGCAGTACAAAAGTTTGGCAATCTGTAATCCAGTCTTTTTATGAAAATTGATTCTGACAACCGTAACCGTATAAATACAAGAATAAAGTTTAAATTGCGATAAATTTAATTTCAACAGTCAGTTATATGAAAATGTAACCACAGTAAAAGCACTTGAGCTTATTGGAGACATAAAAGTGCCCGAAGCGAAAATGTCAACACGTAGTGAATAGATTTCAATAGACTAATTAAATTGAGAGTACTTGAATAGAACATGGCATGTGACGACATTGGGAACGTACTCACTAATCGCGCTAGTTTGTTCCGTTACAAAAATAAATTACGTATAACCTGTGTCATGTTAAATCTAACTGTACCAGCTGTGAATGTGAGGTTACATGATGTTTTGAAGACATAATGAAGTTGAATGCACTATTGGACTGATAGATTGAAAGTCTGTAATTTGAAAGAGAATTCTTAGCTTCCGAAAAAATCTATTAAATAAATAAAACAATAGCAACTGTCAACTGAACTGGAAAAGTTAATTTGCCATAAACTGTTAATATTAATTTTAATGCACACAAACAACTAGTGAAAGAATAATGCGTGGTTTTGGTACTTATATTGACACAAATCCAAACAGAAGAAAGATTATGTATTGTGTGCCAGTAGCCGCGCGGCCCGCACCAGGACCGTTGCAGCAACGGAGCATGTACGCTCCAACAATCATCTCTTTTCAACTATTTAGTTACTTATATCTGCCTCAACTTTCTTCTTACATCCGAGACAATTATTACTTGAGCATACACACAGCTAAAACAATTTTAATTAAGTGCCTAGATCCAGGTGCACCGACAGGGTTGCTCGGTACAGAGCTGAGGCTGAGCGTAATGGGGAGGTGTGGCGACACGCCCCAAGGGTGATGTGCTGACGACTGCTTTAATGTTCGTTCACTGGTAAATGAATCTTTACTCGTAATATAATATTATACCAAAGATAAATATTTATCTTTGCAGGAAATTACTATCAACCGTGCACAAAGATTTGTTAATTTTAATCATAAGAACATCAAATACACATCAGAGGATCTACCAGACAAAGGCACCAAGGCCGAGGATCCGGTCGATAACAGAGCACACTTGTTTGAAATCACGGCTATATCAAATATTGAGCCAGAACACAAAACAATATTTTGCGAAAACAAAGATGATCTAAATAGCCAGGAAAATCATTCCGTTTTGGCGTCAATAAGTACAAAGATACGTCACGTCACGTTGCAACAAGCTATGCACGTACAGGCTAAGGTAATATAGAAATTAAGATTACATTGCAGATACCCATAATAATATAATCGATATACTGCCGACCGACAAGGCATATACTCGTATGATCGTGTAAATTGAATTAAAAGATAAGCCTTTCGCGGTACTTAATACTGAACCAATTTGTGGTAAGAGCATACTCAGCATAGTCGGAAAGCTTTACATTAATAATGACTTTATAGGAAGTTAGTCTAAGTAAAGCTATAATTTAAACACGATATCCGTGCAAGAAACTATAGGTAACGCTGAGGTTATTTTAGCGCAGTTTCTAAATAAGTATAAATCAAGCGTATAATGCAGTTATATCTGCATAATATATTGAACTAGCTCCGCCCCGCGGTTTCACCTGCATTGACGATGATAATAAAAAGTATCCTTTGTGTTATTCCAGGACCTAAAGTATCTACACACAAAATTTCTTTTAAATCCGTTGTGCTGTTTCAGTGTGTAGACCAGACATACTTATAAATACAAAAACTTTCGCATTTATAATATTAGTTAATTATAACTAGTACCTTGCTCGCGCGCGAAAAAGCTACCATCAAGTATAATATAAAAAAATTAATTAAAAAAAAAACATTAAAAAACATTCACGACCTCTTTTTTAATGAATGGTCACTGTTTGATTTATTTCATCAGTTTTTATTTTATTGCATTTTCACTTTTTATGTTTTTAAGTTTTTTTCCTTCTTTGTTATCGGTTTGCACTATTTATTTATTTTCTTCTTTTTTTTAATTGCATTGTCACTCTTTACGTCTTTAAGTTTTTTTCCTTCTTTGTTATTGGTTTGTACTATTTGTTTTTTTCTTCTTTTTTTTTAATTGCATTGTCACTTTATACGTTTTTTTAGTTTCTTTACTAGGTTCTATTTTATTGCATTTTCACTTTTTACGTTTTTAAGTGGTTTTTTTTCTTTGTTATCGGTTTGTGAGCTCTACCCTAAAAGTTTCAGGCGGATAGACAGATATACATTGATACATACATACAAGTGAAGTTAAATAAAAGCTTTTAATAATAACTTTAAATATTTTATCAATGACAAAACGACAAAAATGTGGCAGGTCGTAAACCAACCAGCCAAAACATCTGTACTATCTACGAAGTTCCAAAAATACATACATATATGATTAAGAACAACGATGGACCGATTAAATGAATATCATATAAAACACGTCTAATTAACATGAATATCTCTATAGTCCGGGAAAAAGCTGTAATGTGTCATTAGCTTCATTTAAATTATTAAGCAATAACAAGTCACTCGCCAAATAACTTACACTGGTATATCAATGATTTATGTGTCCATTTCCTAACATACTAAATATTCAGATATAAACTTGAATAATAAAATAAGAGAACATTAACAATAAATTAATTCTGTTATTATGTATTCGTTAATTAATTAATTATGTGACGACGATGTTCAATCAACACGATGTTTAAAAATTAGCTGACAAACTAATAATGAATATGTTCAAGGTTCAAGTTTCAACTAAATGTGTTAAACTTGAACGTGCAACAATATTTTTACGATTTAATGGGCAATATAAACTGTGTACAGTTAATAAATTATGATGATAATAAAATCTCAAAAGGAGAAGCGGATTAGATGGAAAATCAGCAAATTGTTATAATCATTAAATTTCAAAGATTAATATGTACGGGAAAATAATAAATAACAAAAGTCAGATTTCAGAACAAACTGTCATAAAACTTGTAACCAGTACCAAAAGAAGGCTGTGTGGTTTGCACCATTGCATCGTCTTTATTCATCGCAAACCAAAACATACAAACATAAACAGAAAAATAAATTAATTTTAAAATCTTTTATGCAGTAGCCATGTCATGGTAAAACTGACTATAACAAATTAAATGCGAATACAACATTTCGTGTCTGTGCTGTTGAACGTTGAAGAGTTCCTTTATCTGGAGCTAGTTTTGGATGTAGATTCAGGTCGTGCTTACCATAAAAGTGCATTGACATCGGAATTTAACCAATGTGTAAAATTTCAACTCCATAGGATAAGAGAAGTGGTTCTAATTCAGTTTGCAAGATTTGACCTAAACATACATACATACAAACATTGCAAGTTAAACAAAAGCTTTTAAGAAGTATAGATAAAACTGACTACAACAAATTAAATGCGAATACAACATTTCGTGTCTGTGCTGTTGAACGTTGAAGAGTTCCTTTATCTGGAGCTAGTTTTGGATGTAGATTCAGGTCGTGCTTACCATAAAAGTGCATTGACATCGGAATTTAACCAATGTGTAAAATTTCAACTCCATAGGATAAGAGAAGTGGTTCTAATTCAGTTTGCAAGATTTGACCTAAACATACATACATACAAACATTGCAAGTTAAACAAAAGCTTTTAAGAAGTATAGATAAGGTTATTAATCTACGCTACAGATTATCAATCTGTATTTCCAAGACAAAAAGTCCCAAATCCGTAAGTACGGGTATTAGGTACAGAGATATCACATTATTCAAAACAATGCACCTTGCATGAATTTATGTACCATGAGGAAGTGCCATCCGTAATACCGCTTTACAACGTCGTAAATCAAACGTGAATTCCGAAAGAAGATCTTAATTTGCATCGCCGAGAGCCAACCGATGACACTAACGACGGACAACGAAAACAAACGAATGGAACTATCAATTTCAGTGTCCCCCATATTAAAAATCACTGGACCTCATTAAATTTCAATCAAATCACGTATATACGAAATGATATACACATCTCCGACACAATAAAGTATGACTTTCCCTATGCTATTTCGCGGCGATGGGTTGTTAAGGTTGGACCGTTAAATGTTCAAGTGTTGCCGCTCACCGACAATACCGTTTAGAATGGATACATTAATCGACAGCTTGTTTATTAACGCAGGAATGCAATAAAATAATCACCGGCGTAAGCACTTAATCACCGTTTTGATATCTTATTTGGAGGGAGAGCTAATGAGAGGCGTAGATCACATTCGGTAATGATGACACGAGGAGATTTATCAAACACTTTCGATCCACAACTTATGCTCGGTGATTAAGGTATCCGTGTTGACATAATGGCCGGCCAAATAGAGTCACACGTTACTATTTTTCATTGACCATTTAGTTAGTAAACGCATGTTTAGTTAATTCTAATTTGAATACCGAAAGCGGATAATTAACTTGAATAGCATCAAGCTGTTCATTTAGCAGTGCTTTACAGCTCATTCACGTTCGCATGTGCTCATTTAACACGTGTAAAAAAGTCCGTTGACATGCCTGAGAATGAGTACCAAACTCATGAATAAAGTCAGTCATCAAACAAACGTAGCAATAATTAATACAGCATTATTCATAGCGAGGTAGCGGACGGTGACGAAACGCAAAGAAAGCGAGCTGCAAATCGCGGTTCACACAGCGACATCAACTTGTGGAACTACCCACATGCACAGATAAAAGGTGACAAGGAAAGCAATTTCATTAGCGGCGAGCCCATTAAACGAGCTGTTTGTCAAATCGCATTAATAACTACAGATCATTAGGTGCAAACTTAATTGTCGTTAGCCAGTTTGTAAACGTCGCTGGAACAGCAGCAATAAAAGTTAACAAGACCGTTCCATAAACGCAAAGCGATCAAGAATGTCGTGCATAGAGATCATTATTGGAGCAAGATGTCGCATCCACGATTGGCTTACACGCAAAACGGACCACTGCACATTGTATGGTAAATGGTGCGCCATTAAAGGGAACGACGCTTAATAAACACATGAGAGTGCGATATTAGGCGCGAGCGCAGAGCCGACGTGATTAAGCGACAGGAACGTGGGAACAGACAGAGAAAGACTGCGATGAAAGGGGATAGTGATCGTTATAAACAAATACGCGCCGAGCAATGTGGCATATGAATCTGCTGAGATAACGACCGTGTGCCAGCTCAAGGAAATACTGGTGGGAAGTAAACAGTAAACACGGATCCGAATTGGAAGAGCCAACAGACTGAAACACCGGAAGCGTGAAATTAAATGATCAAATCGAACCGTATGAAGGCAATAAAACCAAGGGAACCATCGTAACGAGCGCCACGAGTATACAATATCAAAAACCAAAACGAAGGAGCACTAAAACTAGACGCGGGACGAGCTGCGACGCCCCACAATGGATACGCGCTTTTATGAAAATATCAATAATAGCAGGTAGTAATATTGGAGATAGTTTAGGGCGCTATTAATGCATGGCGCGCTCGCAGACTAATTCAATTGACAGAAGCCTCCGCCGGAGCCCCGGGGAGTCCCTCGTTACATCCACCGCCTATCTATTTACGTCGGTATTGGAAATAAAATTGAGCGGCGAGATTGCACAGGATCTTTCAAAGGATGCGATAGGGACTTTATGGTCCGATTTTATTGTTGTCATCGAAGCGTTCGTCTATAAACGCCGCGAGTTCGCAGCGAAGCCTCCTACACGTCGTGGAAAAATGCACACTATCCGCGACGCACGAATCGAATGTCAACCAAAATGGGAGGCCACAGTCGTTTAAATGACGATTGTGATAGTCGTATGAAATGGCGCGATACCGTTGCACACGAGCATTGTCGCATAGCTGAGCCCCTAACTCGATCGTCTCAATACGTTTACGAGATGCGTCCCAGTGGAGTTATCACAAAATATGATAGATCGTCGGTCGTGCGACGACGCTCTCCCACGCGACGCGACCGTGATTAATTATAATTCGAATTTTATTCAAAGCGAACAGCGGACAAACTACGATACCAATCAATAAACGGTTCCATACCGACGACGGTACCGACATGATACCACAATTTACTGTTGCCGATAGCGCGTATGAAGACGTCAAAGCCGGAGTGAGTAACAAGCTCAGATAGAAAGCTCCGGAACAATGGTAGCTGCGCTCTCATTGTGATATAGAGTCCCGTGTAATACATTGTAATGACGCAGCCCGATCTATAGATGCATTTGCACGTTAATCTGTCCTAACAGAAATTTATTCGAAGCTAGTTTTATCGCAACGATAAAAAGTGAATTTTATATGCGACCTAAGCGCCGATACAAGATTCATCAACGACTTCAAGGTATTTTACAAAACCACCCGTCCAATAGTATGAATAAAACATCCGAGAATATAAGCGGCAAAGGCAGAATACGACTTCTCAAGCGTAATAAAATACACATGAGAGTCGTCATAATCCTCAACTAGCAACATTTTAAATTGCGCAACAGGTTTATTATTCAATAAACACATTTGTATACACGAATTCCTGTGAGTCGTGTGTTTTGATCATTAGCTTTAGATATTAGACCCCCGCGAGTACCGGCTCACACTGCGTGAGAAATAGTCGGCTATTTGACAATATCGTCGCTACGAACATATTCCTCAGTTACCCAGCTAGGCCTGCTCAGCCAACATCCCGCCGCATTATGTTACCGGGGATTTCATATCTCCTAGCGGCACATCTTACTACGCACAACTTATGAATGAAACAATCCTGTTCTCTCCTCGTTAGAAAATTAAAGCTTCTACAGTTTCAAATAAAGATTAAAGATATTCTCTGGATATTTTAAAACTGAGCTCGATTTCACGATTTCTCTAAAGATTATACAAAAATCATGAATGGAGTAAAAAAAGCGTGCGTCGTTCCGTGTGACAGTAATCACGTACTTATAACAGCATTAATCATAAAGAAGTTCACAAGCGCCACAAAGCTAGAAGCGACACGCATCCCCGTCTGAGGATAATAAATAACATCCAGTTCTCGCTTTCAAAGCGGGCCCGGGGAGCAATAAGTCGCCGTCGGGTCAAAGGTGAAGTGAATAAAAAACGGCCGACAATTAAATAGCGTTCTTGAAGGTTAATGAGCACAATAAATATGTTGTCGGCACCGCAGCTGCAGACAAACAAACGCATGGCCCGTCACACGAGAGGATTCTCTTACAGACTTACAACACTCCGCCGTACAGGACGATGCACGAATTGAGCCTCGCTCCGACTGACAAGTTCATTGTCGACGCTTCCACTATATTTTACTAGCATGACATAGAAAAGAAAAGAGGTTAAATAAATATCGCACTAGTAGAGTTATTGCCTCAAATATTTTGAATCGTATCTTTGTAAAAATCTACGCATCTTAGTTAATTCACTGGAATTCTATAATCCTATAATTTATTGTGAAGGTTAGTTTGTACGGGTTTAAATGTGACCCATATTTTTATTGCCATCAGACGTGTTTATGAAAACAAACTATAGAAAATCGGTGGAGTCACATAGGAGCGTAGAAAATGAAATCTTTATTAGTATAATCTTTATATTTATTGATCAAATAGAATTACAAAAGTGATTTTTCACAATTATTGACAAATATTTTGTTCAACGTCAATGGAGTTAAGAACTTGGATACTAATTTAAAGTAAGTCATAAATCTTGTTAGTTATTGTGAATCGCGTGCCAAAACATACAGCGCCTTCGTATTTTATAGTCTCGGTCGTTAATTATAATTCGCCAGGAACAGGCGCGGAGCAAACGGTGGTTGTGCACAATCGCCCCCGCTAGGGCTTGCAGCATTCCACGCGAGTGCCCCAGACGGAACCATACCTGCGTTTGATTTATAACGAGCGGGGACAGGGGAGCCACGGGTGTGAATTCAATCGGCGAACTCCGCGTCCTGGGGCAATCGAGACCAACCTCACAGACCCCGAAATAAAAGCAAGCTCTAACTCCCCAAAACGCAGCAAAGTAAACTGCGTGTCTCTCTACAGTGGAGAGCGTATCACATCTCAGCGGGTCGCACCAACTGCTGGCGCCTCGCACAATGCTGAGCACCTTCGTGACCACCGACTATTATCAACCTTTTATAGATTTTTTACTCACAGCTCTTTACAAGGAACGTGACTGTACTGTTTAACGAAAACCGCCGACAGCTCAATACGGACTCGTGAATATGTAATCGATTTATTTTAATTCTAGTTATAATTTAACCCATTGGCGCCAGACGTTATTCGACACCGCTCTTCTTGCTATTAAATCTTCGCGTGAATTTTCATATTTCTGATTCTGCGGCATGAGTTTTAAATACCGGGTACGGACGGACGGTGTAGTAGACCATACTCTACGGCGTAGACGAACCCGTTTTAAATGACTCGGAAATGCGCATTGATAATTTGATTAACATGTGTGTGTAGTGCGGCGGGCGTCTTTAAGCACACTCAAAAACGCATTACCACAGTCATCATTACATCTTTGTTGTGTTTCACAAAGTTCAGCTAAATACATAGTGTGAATTAGGCTCCGGTCGCGACCACCAAACTTCTCTGTTCGTTTCTGAGGTCCGTTGTGTTCGGAAATAGAGAGCATAATTGCCTCTATGGAGTCTTTGAGACGAAAGTTGTCGGGACGCAAAATCAATAGGGACGTATTAACACCATCCGGACAGTGGAAGGCCGTGGGTGTTCCTAACTAGTCACATTTTTGTATACACTAACTACCGCAAGAATATTTTTTGTAATAGACGTGAATGAGATGCAAGCACGCGCTAATGCGATTCAAACCGGAGATACCAACGGTCTTCTTGCAATGGAGCGTCATTAGATTAAATCAATTACTACATAGGTGAATAATCTGTGCTACTTCAACTTTACTTCAAGGTATATATTGCGAAACATGAGACATTTCAATTTGTAGGTCCTTATAAAAGGCAGCAAAAAGTCTGAACAACAATTTTTTTTTTTTACATATTCTAGGCGACTTAAAATAAGTTCTACTGAATTATTATTTGTTGGGAAATTGTATGTTTTTCTGTCTGTGTGTTCGCGCATCACGTAAAAAAATACTGGAACTATTGCCATGCGGTTGCATTGATGGATAGCTCAGATATAGCTAATAGGCTAAATGAGAGAGTTAGACGTATATCGTTAGTTAGATGGATATCTTAAAGACCGCGTACTTAATTGATATCGTAATCCAAAGAATAGAAGCCGAGCAATCAATAAAAACCTTTATATTATTCTTATTATACTTTACAGGTAGGTTTGGCAAAGCCGCGGGCTCAGCTATAGGATTTCATATATATACATCAAATACTTAGTGTCTCATGAACAGGGAGTTCTTTTTTTTAAATAAAAAGCCCTAATTAGTAAATGAAACGAATTAACTAATGAATTTGAACACGACATTTCCTTTTCCGTGGGAAATTTGCCAGAACTCAAACTGGCTAAGAAAAACGATTTTGACAAGTGACAATCGGTTCTTCTTCAGGTATATTTTCCCGACTACGGAGAAGCAAAGGAAAGGTTATGTGTTCAAACTAAAAACTTGGTCCTAATTTGACAAGCGAGGTGTCAATCGATTCGTATTCATCGTAAGAGTGTCAAAGGCTATTTTTTACCCGACCGTAGTCGGGTTATACTTTTTTAAATTGTCTTGTTTTTTAACTAACATTACAGTATAAATTTAATTAATTTCAATACGAGTTATTGCCAATTTATAGGTGCTAATGAAATGTCCCACAATAAATAAAACAGGGTTAAAAAAAGCATAAGATGTTTGTAAGAAGGCTGGAACACAGTCCCTTCAGTCATCACCCGTTCAAGAGTACGACTTATCTCGTACGACTTTTCTCGTATATAACAAACCTACGAACATTATTATTTTTTAATCATAAAGAATTGTGTGTATAGTAGTTTTTATTGGAGCACATATTATTATTGGTATTATTGGAGCACATATTATTATTGGTATTATTGGAGCACATATTATTATTGGTATTATTGGAGCACATATTATTATTGGTATTATTGGAGCACTTATTATTATTGGTATTATTGGAGCACATATTATTTGGTTCATATTTTTTATTGGTCTTGTATACATTGTATAAAACAAAAAGAGGACCGTGGGCGTTAGTCAGGTGTACTGTTCAGAAATGAGTAGGTCAATATTACGAGTGCGTGGGGAGGTATCTTAATTCAGAAATGAAATTAGAATAAAATGTTTACGGCTATCGACGTTTTTATTACGTTTCATTAACATCAAAGATATTACTTACTGTATCTACATTTTTAATGTTACGAAGTATTTATTGTATACAGAACTTGACAATTCATTTAAAAAGAAACACTTTACTGGCTTAATTTAAAGAGTTCACTTTTAAATACTTTTTCTACTATGTTTCCTATTTCGTATACCAAAACAAGACATTTCAAAAACTAAATCCCGGCTACTGTCGGGCAGACAAGACGTAAGTTCAAAAACTAAAAGCCGACTACTGTCGGGTAGACAAGACGTAAGTTCAAAAACTAAAACCCGACTACGGTCGGGTAAAAAAAAACCTATGAAACTCTTGCGATGAAGACGAATCGATTGATATCTTGTCAAAATGGGACCAAGTTTTTAGTTTGAACACATCGATTAATACCACGCTTGTCAAAATTAGAGAAATTGTGGCGACGAAGGTGAAACATCCACATACCCATACGTAGACTGTTTAATTCATTACCCTTCTCTTACTTCGCCGTACTTGGGTAATAAATATCTATATGGATTTCTAGTTAGAAACAAAACACCAAAACAAAAGCACAACCCGAAACCGAGTTGCACTTAAAATAATACCTTAAACACGCCGGTGGCTGAGCGAGACGCCGCCATGTGTTCTAGAGACGAAGACAAACACGCACCGAAGATAGTAGACAAACAAATGTAAATGACCGAAATGTGAACGTCATGTTTGGCATTCCCATAAAGCAGGGTTAACACGTCATTAGAGGTAATGATGGCGTTATTACATAGTGGGAGCGAGATGAGCAAGTTGGGCGGGAGGAGCGAGCAGGGTGAGCGATGCGCTGATGATTGGCTCACTGTGTGGTCTGAAGCGCCTTTACAAACACTGGATAGGACCACGTGTGCGAGGATTGACTTAAATACGTCTGTTGGTTTCTTAACAGGTGGAACATTGGGGAATCAGTGCTCATTAGCTTGTTTGTCTTTCGAACGGGTATGGTCAGGTTTTGTACCATATGGATCGTAATGGTTTTATGGAGCGCAGAAGTTATTCATCATTTAATATATTTCTAAACCTACTGCGCTTGTGTTCGCCTTTAGGAGATACTACATTTCACGCCCGCGACTTCGTCCACGCGGGCTACTGTTTATCGCCAAAAAAACATCCTATGTTCTTCTAGGATATTAAAAACCAATGCAAAAGTAGATATAGCACCAATACTCTTGATGTTTTTTGACATGCTTGTTATTTCGTTTCCATGGCAACACTTTCTTAAAGCGAGTAATCAACATTTTTCCAGTTTTCCCGTGGAATCTTACAATTTTAGGAGATAAAAAGTATCCTATGTTTTATTTCCTATGGTATAAGCTATCTCAATTCCAAATTTCATCAAAATCCGTGCAGCCGTTATCACGTGAAAGCTCCCCAAACAAACCGACAACTTTTCACTTTTATATATTGGTATGGATTATGATTTGTCAAAATGTTAGTCAAAATTAGGCGCTTAAAATACTCACCATACATAAATCATAAGCACCACTATAATTTAAATGAAAATAGATAAAATGTGTATGGCCAGTTTAGTAAACTTATTAAGAGATCATATTAATTGAACTGTATTCGAACACAGAATACCTAGATATTTTAAGATACCTACCTACCATCAAATCGATAATCCATAACTTGTCTGGCGGTTAGCCAACCCCTCTTATAACAAATTCCATGAGAAGATTCAATGAAACAGAAAAACGGCTCCATCACTAACCGCTACAATTATTCTTAACGACAGAAGTCTGTACCCCATATTCCGTAAATCATCGACAATGAACAAAAATTTCAATATGGCGCCCATACCCGTCCTAGTAGTTACGAGACGATGCTATCGTGGTCGTTCGATAATTTATCGAACGCTTATCGCGCGATCTGCGTAATTGATACGGGTGAAATCATGGTGGGTTGCGTGATGGCGCTAGTGTCGTCTTGAATTATCCAATACAGTTCAAATACTAAATCAGTTATCGATAGATTTCAAAGTAAGCATAATTAGTTGAAACTATTGCAGATATATTGTTGGCTATTAATTTTAATCAAAAGGAACTAAAGCGCAAGGCAATCACGGAAAGACCTTTAGATGATTTTAATAGAAAAAAACTACATGACACTAAGCGAGAAAACCCATAAAATCTTTGGAAACTTATTCGATTCGACTTTTCTGAATCGAATCCCGCGCGGTGGTCCACGAGATTCAATAGTCACAATGGCGTGTCGCGCCACCGCACTGTAGGAGCATTTGCGACAAATAGTGCCAATAATAATTCGTAGTGTAATTCGTAGCCGGCGCGTGCGACCAACAGCCGTCACTGATTGAGGAGTACATAAACCCAGCCACCCACCGCCAGTCGTTTGCATTGTACACAGTTGTTCATATTAAAAGGAAATCGCAGAAGCCGGCCGCGACCGCCCGAGCCGCTCGATCGTAACTCTCAGTTTTGGTGGTCCTTCAATTTCAAACACTCCCAGAATAGGGACGCGTTAATCACAACAAACGACGAAAGCTTGTGCTTTCTCTCAAAAGCAAATTAGGTGCAATAAATTCTAAACACGTCGACATTGTAGGCGAAATAAATCAATAAAGAAAACTGTGCCGCGCGTAATGGGGAATGTGCTTTATATTCGATTTAATTCGTAATCCAATTGTAACATGCAATAAATTCTAACTAACTCTTATTGGGACAATAGAAATGTTAGCACTGATTTAACGTCAACCCGTTGCGCGTAATAAACATACTCAAGTTATCTACCATATAGGTAGGTACTTGAGAATTACATATCAGTATTTACGTAGGCATGTGGGTAGTAAAAAAGAGAATCCTTGGCCCATACTCCATACAAATGCGGCTATCGGCGATATATCACAGTGCAAATTGGCAATCAACCGGCGTTGATTAGCGGAGTCCACGGCACGCTGCCGATCGCAGCCTGCCGGGCAGCCTACAGGTCTTTTTGTACACGTATGAATGTTCTATGGGCATCAATTAATAATGTAAACAGTATCACAGCTTGAGAATATCAATTTTGGTCGCAGCAGTATTGTGTGATTTGTGTATCATTAATTTTGCAATGATCATTGATCGCAATACTTGCAAACTATAACAAGCTATTATAATAATTTTGAACTAGCTTAAAAGCTAAAAAAAAACACGCCTGCCCTGGCAAAAAAGAGATTATGCCAATAAATTATACACTTTTGGAATGTGCATATCAAGGTCTTCAATTTGATACCCATATTTTAAAATTCGACGTAAAATATATTTTTTCGAATTTGAAAATGGAGGCATACTGCCGCAATATTGAATGTTTAAAAAAAAAAAATAGCCTATGTTACTCGGGGGGATGGAAGGATTCTAACGATACCGCATACGTCTAAATCTGTTCAGGCATTTAAAAGTTTTGGTGGAATGACGGCCGGTTGGTCCAGTGGCTAGTAACCCTGGGAACGAAATCAAACGGTCGCGGGTTCGAATCCTGCAAGGTGCAATCATTTGTGTGATGAGCAGAAATGTTTGTTCCCGACCGAGTCATGGATGTTGATATTCGTATTATGTATGTTTATCCGTTATCTAGTGCCCATATTACAGGGTATCCTAGTTTGGGGCTTGGTAATTGGTGTGGAATTGTCCCGAATATATTATTTTTATTATTATTATTATTATTAATGAAGAAACTCACATACATACAAACATAAATGAATGTTTAAAACAATACACTCCTTTTTTGGGCAGTCGTGTAATTATATAAAATTACACCAATTGCTCAATAATGTTTAAAAATGACGGATTCCATCGCCAAATCGAGAGTTAAGCACCCGAGATAATAATATGCTGATCCACTAGCATGTAAAAGCCTCACGCTCACTTTTACACCATGTTATCAGCCGCAACATCGCAGCAATATCTCTTCCTTGTTAGTCGAGTTAATTCTGTCAAGTTTTCACGAAAAATCAAAACTAATGCAGTCTTCTGTAATTACATTTTTAATCATTCTTGCCTATTGCTATTTAGATCCAGATACCAGAGGTACCATAGGTACCAGATGCAAAGCCAACACAGCGAGACAAGCATGTCAGTAAATTTTAGTAGGGTTTCTGCTAAGCTTAGACTCTGGGAGATAGTTATGGGCGCATCAGTATCAAGCGCCGTGCAATCCTCAAATTAATTAATCGACCGACCTAATAACCGTAAATCAATTTCCCACAGAGCGTTTAATGTCAACAGCTACTTAACCGTGACTAACCGCACAATCAAAAAATTGAAATCAACTAAATAAATGAGCTCATAACTTAACATGGTAATAGCGGCCGCCGGGGCGCAACCATCACGATTATCGTGTCCAGAATCCGACGGTGACATCACCCTAATGATTCCACAATGAGAAAAAAACACTATAACATAAGTCACAAAATGAGACGATGACAGCACAATATAACGACGAATTTGACGCAATCGCACGCGACGCCGAGCACATATGTATGTATTGAACTTACAAATTAGCGTACCAAAAATGCATTGAGCCCAAAAACAAAGTGTTCCCAACTATTTTAAGAAGAAACGGCTCGCTAATTGGGATGGCATTAACACTGCCCACCGGTATCGGAATCGATACGACGCTAATCGACTTCGCAGCGGACTCGATTTTAGCACATCGATACTAATCACCAATTACCACGCGCCGCGATCAAGACATTTGCCAACACGCCTACATGCGTGCCTCTAAAACTGTCAAACTACGTGCAAACTCGGGTTTTACGACGCGCCGAGTAGAAATGCCGCCAAATTATGAGCGGAATATGCAAATGCACACATGACCGGTAATACATGATGCAAACGACATATGTGACTCAAATCAGGCTTGTAGTATTCTTGGAAAACCTCCCATTACACTTCATGTTTTCTACACACTTAGACAGAAAATGCATAGCTAAGCCATGTAGTAGTTACGGCCCCCCAATGCACCCAAAGCACTTTCTTTTGATACCCACAGCGTAATTCATTTCTTCACTGAATCGAAAAAGCGCTTTAAAAAACTAAATTGAAGCTACTGTTTTGTACCCATCTATAAATAAAACGATTTCCTGAATCAACCCCCGAAAGCCCGCCGTTTGACGCTGCGCGGAAACCAGACGGAGAATGAATTATTGCTCTCCCTTCGACTCTACCTGCACAATGGCAAAGTCTACGTATTTTTTTCTAAATTCCTCCGTATAATTGAGCTGTAATTTCGCGTACAATGCCAAACAATGCGGTCTAAACGTACCCGTAGCGAGATCAAAACACAAAAGAAATAAAGGAGAATTAGAAAGTCCTTTTGTCCAGTACGCCTTGTGATGATCATGATTTACGTCAATCTAGACACCGGGTGCGGGGAACATAAATTAAGCCGTAGCAGTATCCATATTGATTGTTACGCCAACCACCTCGACACTTCTACATAATCTAACAATGGGACGTTTTGGGGGACGAGCCGGTGCCCGGTGCGGAACTTCGTTAGATTTCAAAGGATCCCGGTACACTGTTGCAGCACGTCGATCAAACCGGGCGCAGAAGAATAGTCGTCTCAGGCACCTATTGCATTACTGACGCTCGATCGCTTTCTTTATTAATCACAGGATACTTTACACCCAATGAACTTACATGCAAGTTCGTCCGACAACTAATTTGACCGAGGAGTCCGTCCGAGGATAGACTAGTTTTTTTAGTTCGTACTTTTACGAGCGTGTATCGCTGTAACTATAACATTACATAGCGATAAGCGATAAGTGCAATCCTATGGGCTTTCGCTGTTGTCGGCTGGCTCCATGAAATAGACGCTCGATATCGACCTACATTATCACCCCGTGTTCCCAAGCCTGACATCGTTTTATGACTTTTTTATTCGGCTCGATGGCCAGAGAAATGCAACACCATTCCCGATTTCCATGCCGATACTGAAGTGTGGCGCGGACTGGTGCACTATAAAATGTGTAAATGAATCGTTTCGGATCAATCACGACGCCATCAAGTCGGCCAGCCGTGATGAGACTATAAGTATTTTAAGCATGATTCCAATGAGCGACGACCCGATGACAAAAAAAGTAAACGGAATGGAACAAAACATGTCGACCTTTATAATGCGGGGCACCATGTCTACGTTGTTTATAAAGGACAAAAATTGAAATTCGATCGCATTACTGATACATCGTAATAATCGTCTCTTATTATGGCATCCTGTCATAATATCGAAAGGAATCGAACTCTATTACGAGAAATCTTTGCTTGGAATGCCGAGCGCGTATAATTTTACTCGAATCGCCTTTCATTTAAGGATCGCAGCTACACTACTCTTTCACACGTTAGTAGGACCACACATCGCACATTAAACCCGAGAATCGACACCGACACCGATTTAGTTTCTTGACCGTAACAGCCGCATACCGATGCGTTATGAAATCGATTAACGGCACGAGATATCGATCAATCGCATTAAAACTACTAAACTATTACCGCTTCACACTTCTACGGAAGAGTCCAAACATTACACCTGTAACTGCCGGATTCACTGATTCGGGAGGTCTTGACTTAACGTGTTGTGTTAAATTACATGTAAGATATGCTTGAGAGAAAGGATTGCGCCGTCATTTGTCACTAGCGCAGCTTTTAAGCGAAACGCAAACAAAAAGAGCGAAAGCAATAACTAACCCTTGTAGCTTTACAACTTTATAAGTTGACTTCGTGTGTGTGCATAATGAAAACATAAGCATACATCAGTGTCGTTGGACCAATTGTGCGCTGCGACTAGAAGTGATACTGTGAAAATATACTGCGAAAGAAAAATATTGTTATTACCGAGTTGTTGAAATGTTCGACCGATTGATAAAATGTGTTACGACTGGCATCTGCGCAACACATCACTTTCGCTGATGAAAGTCAAAACATGTGTAAAGAAATGTTTATTAGCAACCAGTTGCAAGTGAAATTCCACAACAAACTTCCTTCCTATGCCACACACGAAATCCAACTGACGATATACATAAAAACAGGCAATTAGTAACACTTTCAATCAGGTAACCGCCAGGACAAATTTACCATCTGCCACCTCGATGAAAAGCAACGCCCTTGTAGCTGTCACCATTCATCATAATTACAACAAAGACACCAAAAAATCTACTATAGAAACGTTTAAAGCCTTTACAGACGATATAACACGAGCAGTACAAGCTCTCAAAAGAATTTGGAAAATGTGAATTTGAACTATACAAATTCTAAATTCTTTAAATATCAGAATCCGGATAGCGATACTGAATCATAATAAAGAAACAATTGAAGAACGATATCAAATTACACCTACCGATTGCCATTACGGTTATACACCTCTATAATTCAAAGGGAACAAAACTATCTTAATTTATGACCGAGTCCCGTTGAATAAAGGAGCGGGAATCAAAGCGCCACGGAAACCGTAAAAAGGTGTACTTTTTTTAGAAAATGAAAGATGTAGAGATAAAAGGAATCAACTATTCATAGAGGCACCCGCTGTTTTATCAAAAACAGGATTAGTCCTTTCGATGCCGAAGCAGTTCCTTTGTGAAGAGACAAATATTTTGACACGAGACTGAGTAAATAAAAACGGAACGGGTAACGGATTAAGGTCATTTATTAACGCGCAATTAATCTCTAATCCTTTAAATAATCTTTGAGGCGTTTAATGTTAATCCCGACATCTTCTTATGTTTAGTTTTACTCCTACAAGTACTTATTTTATCTTTAACAGTCTGTTAGACTCTCGTGCTGTAGAACAGTTGTTGCGGTAATCCTTCAGTCTCCTCGTGCATTGTTTGTCTCCAACAAGTTCTTATTTTATCTTTAACAGTCTGTTAGACTCTCGTGCTGTAGAACAGTTGTTGCGGTAATCCTTCAGTCTCCTCGTGCTTAGTTTGTCTCCTACAAGTTCTTATTTTATCTTTAACAGTCTGTTAGACTCTCGTGCTATAGAACAGTTGTTGCGGTAATCCTTCAGTCTCCACGTGCATTGTTTGTCTCCTACAAGTTCTTATTTTATCTTTAACAGTCTGTTAGACTCTCGTGCTGTAGAACAGTTGTTGCGGTAATCCTTCAGTCTCCCCGTGCATTGTTTGTCTCCTACAAGTTCTTATTTTATCTTTAACAGTCTGTTAGACTCTCGTGCTGTAGAACAGTTGTTGCGGTAATCCTTCAGTCTCCTCGTGCTTAGTTTGTCTCCTACAAGTTCTTATTTTATCTTTAACAGTCTGTTAGACTCTCGTGCTGTAGAACAGTTGTTGCGGTAATCCTTCAGTCTCCTCGTGCTTAGTTTGTCTCCTACAAGTTCTTATTTTATCTTTAACAGTCTGTTAGACTCTCGTGCTGTAGAACAGTTGTTGCGGTAATCCTTCAGTCTCCTCGTGCTTAGTTTGTCTCCTACAAGTTCTTATTTTATCTTTAACAGTCTGTTAGACTCTCGTGCTGTAGAACAGTTGTTGCGGTAATCCTTCAGTCTCCTCGTGCTTAGTTTGTCTCCTACAAGTTTTTATTTATCATTAACCTGTATTGAAATTCGCAAAACCCCCGCTCTGATTATTTCTGAATAAATTTAGATACCTACATGATAAGTATGATTTCAGTGTAAATATATACGACGATATAACACAATACGACGGGTCATGAAGCTGGTTAAATAAAATTATAGCATTTGTCCCCTACGTTTTCGAGGCATGTAAAATGTTTGTGCCATACTTCTATCTCATAGTCCCTTCCACCTAATTTAAGACCGAAGGTGGCATCAAAAGACAGCGCAATATCACGTCTGAGAAATGTCTGCTAATAGCAGCCCCTACGACGCGAACTCGCTTGGATTTCGCAAAGCATATAAGAAAAAACATAAGATTCAATTTAATCTCACATACTGTACACAGCAACACAGAAATCAACAGAGCAACTTAACCAAAAACAAGTAACTAAGCACCTGTGTATAAAGATCGCCGCCGTGTACAGTGCTGCCAGAAAAGATCTGGGGCCCGACCACAGAACTTGGCTGCAATCAGATTGTCACTTTTCATAGGAATTTCGACTCTATTGCAAGGCACTAATGAATTTGACGGCTTGAAACCGATATGATCAACATTACGTAATCGCACTGCTGAGCTCAGCAAATAAGCTGTGAAGAAAATCCACAGCGCTGATTTTCAGCTCAGGCCATTGGTGACGCAATGAAAAGCAACGCCGTCACGCCAACGCCACTGCTTGCATATCGTATGTTAATAACAATATATTTCGTGGATCACAGAAGTCATCGGCAAACGATAGAACAGTTTAGCGATCGAGTGGCTTTTCCTTTAATTTTAATCGTAAAGGTGCAACGTAGCACTTTACATACTAAAATACTTTTTTTTTTTTAAAAGAGTATAGTAGAGAGAAACTTCAAAGTCTGGCGCATCGAGGTGAGGTCGCAAGCCTGTCGGTATTCTACAGATGGCACTATGGAGAGTGTGCACAAGAACTGCACAATCTGATTCCCCCATCACCTTTCCATCACCATACGACTACGCACCTAACTTACTGTAGTAAGGGATCTGCGGGCCTGTGGGCACGTGCGGCATTTGCATCAGGCCTCCGACCGACATAGTCTGGCCGCCTTGAATAGTGGGGTCGAATAGTCTGAGCGTCGACTGTAATATACTTTTGATCCTTTGCTGACCCACATGCGGGAATTGCCGGGAATCTTGAGAGATCTCGATTTTACGGATTTAGTGTCTGACGTCGACGATTTTGAGTTATTTCACATTAAACTCAATTTTAGCGACAGCAATGAAAAGCAGGGCCCCAATTCTACTAAAACAATTGTAATGACAATTATAAACTCAAAAATTTGTGTTTAATTTTTAGTTTTTTTTTTTGTTGTTGAAAATTTCCCAAATGTTTCGCTTCTACCACTTTTAAGAGGTAAAAGCGAAAATTGATATTACAATTGTTTTAGTAGAATTGGGTCCCAGGTTATCAAATCAGCTCGAGAAATCAGCTCGAGTAAAGGAACCAATCATAAGTTGTCTTTTTGGGATATAACAAACGGGAATCTATACTTATAATAAAGCAGTAATTTCAAAAAGACTGTAAAATGAATGTAATAAAAAAACGTCTAGGGTACTTAAAAGTTAAAATACTCATAAGCTACTGGAGAAGAATATAACTTTTTTTAAACTGGTGTCCAATATCTTTTCCTTTTTTTTTTTTTTTTTTTATTACGTTGTATGACGAGACGGGTAGGTCGCTCGCCTGATGGTAAGCGTCACGCCTGTCCATAGCAGTTGCAGTACCACCCAGAACTTTGGTTGCAAAGTCGCGTCACTGCACTGCGCTCGTCACCCTGAGACATTGGTTGTTAAGTCTCATTGCCCAGTAATTTCGCTGGAAACATTGCCCTTCAAACCGAAACACAGAAATGTTTACACACTACTGCTTGGCGGTTGAATATGGTGTGGTACTTCCCCAGGCGGACTCTTGCGTAAGAGGCCTACCACTACAAAACTACTATCTGTTTGTCTGTTTGTTAGTGCAACACGTAAAAACTACTAGACAGATGGCGATAGGTACTGTTTTCACTTATGGATAGCTTAGGGTTTGAATTAAAAACTGGTACCTCAATCTGATGAGAAGTCGAGCAATGGATAAAACACTATTTGACGGCTGATCGAAATTTGGTTTAATTGTACCATTTGTACCTTATACGATAGATACTTTTGGTCCTGGAATAACATATAGGAAACTTTTATACCAGAAATAAATACCACGAGGGGAAAGCCGCGGTCACAGCTATTTATGTATAAATGTAGGATAGTTTTTTAATATTTTTTTAGTATGGTGAGCGCCTATTTCGCAGACATCTTTTAAATCATCATCTCTCTAATTAGAAAAGGTGTAGGACGATCCGGTGGATATGTCGAAACGTTCTTATATGAATTTCTATTTCTCGTTTCATTCCAAGTCACACAAGTCGATTAAGCCTCCTAAGACAGGTTTCTCTGTTGACTGAAACAATAACGTGCCGAGCCAACACGCCGCCAGTTTCCTCAAATACGGACTCTGGTTAATACGCAGTATTCTTTCGGGCTTGTTACATTACATGTTGATAGTTTATCTGGGAGTCAATGTGAGACTGAATTTTCTGGAAATGCAATATGTGTGCTCCATCTTCTGTCCTCTGGTGAATGTTTAAAAGACTCGATGACTTGACTTATTGGTTAAGACTTCAGCGACTTGTTGTCACAATTCTTAATGTGCGTTTCATGCTAGTTTCATTATATGGAGATGTTTTCTAATATGGTCAGTGGAGTAGATGTAGAATAGAATATTTCTGTTAACCAGAAAAATTTGATCATAAGGGAGAAAGCCTTTTCATTTAACCAATTATAAATCGCGAAACCGCAAATGAATGTCTGGTTTTTGACGTCTAACAGTCATACCTGTAGACGTCAAAATAGAGATTTAATGCTAGTTAAAAGTTAATTGACGTCTACAGGTACAAAAGTTAGCTTGTAACTGCCAAATGGCAATGGACTCCTTTAATCTAGCTAGTCTCAAAAAGCTAGTCGAATGGATAAAAGGCCTTTTGAAAAATACTAGCTACGATATCTCCAGTCGCCACAATGCAGATCATATTAACACAGATCTTTAAGAGTACCTGAGCGTGTTTGTCATAACTGTGATGCTGTCGTACTACTATTTATTCTGTGGTGGTGCGGTCAAGTGAACGCCCAACGCGCAACGCACAGTTAAACAAACATGCATTGTGCCAGTTGAACCAATAATGCATTGCATTGTCGAATGCAGCGTCAATGCACCTGCTAATAGCGCAAATGTTATCACTGTGAAAACTTTTTGTGCTTAAAAGAGTCGCAATCGCGGAAGATATAACTATTGTTATTCATGTGCAGTGCTGGCACAATCAATGTCAAAAGAGTTCACTTCATAAAATTATTAAAAATTAAAACGCATAATTACCTACAAAAGCATTATCTAGGGTTTTCTACTAGCTTTAACTTAACTATGAATTAAAAGGAAGAGGTTGTAGACTTGGGTTTGTTTTGAAGAGGTGTAGGTTGGAGACTTTTTTTTTTACTATTTTCGTCATAGTTCTCTCAGATTTTGACTTGGAACTTATTCACATGTTTTATTCCTTAAATTTAGTAAGGCTATAAGTATCGCCAGAAGAGAATTTGGCGAAGTAAGGTGAGTAAACACAGATGGAATATATTGTCTGTTTTAAAGGTACTAGTGACGTAAAGGTGTGTCATATTACCATACTGATTGATGGTACTTCTGACGTAAAGAGAAAAACTAAACAAACGAAAGGCTTCTATGAAGAACGTTAGCTACGTTTTTTTTTTTATTAGACTTTTGTTAATTACAAGTAGTGCCATCTGTTACGAAAGGTTTAAACTAGTTCGTGGCAAGCTTGATTCACAAGCTAGTTTGAAGTTCACAGCACAGATGGCGCTTTTATCAATTACGTCAACCATGAAATTTGTATATTTTACTGCAAGCAGATCTTATAACTGTTGGTAAGCACCATAAAATGAAGAGTAATCAAATAATTCCCATTATATTAAGCGTTTTTAGAATGTATTGAAATGTGTCAAACATGAATATAAACAGAGTTGGATGCATTGTCGAAGATAGAAAACATTGTCTCAATTCATATCAACTTGACATAGGATAGGACTCAAATCCCATAAATCACTGATCTCTATGGATAGGTGCCTATTCAAAGCGCCCCACCAAGCGTCCATGAAACTAAAATGTACAAATACGTTCTGTGGACGCTCACTACTGCCAAATTACTGCTATCAGCGTCAAAATGGCGATAATCAAATGCGCTCATTGCGTCGTTCTTCAACAGCAGCAGTTGAGTTTATCCATTACAAACATACAAATCTCTCCTCTTTATAATATTAGTGTAGTTTTCGTTTTTATTCCGTAACATAGTAGTTTGCAAACCGACAAAAACTGCTATGTCTGATAGAATTGCGCTTAAAAATTAGGTAGGTTAGTTAGGTTGAACATAACTGTTTATAAAATTGTCTGGTTGCTAACATCTATGAATTTTATGATCTACTATGCAAGCGTGCTACACCTTCGACCACATCATCGCTTTCCATTAGGTGAGATTGTGGTCAAACGCTTGCCTAGTCCGTAATAAAAAAAAATAAAAAAAACTGCCATGATAGTGTCAAGTGTGTGTTCAGTAGCCAATTAGCCATGCCAACAACAAATACCAACATTGAAAACATCATTGCAATCACCCCTGTAGTTTTCATGTGATATGCAAACTGTTTTACAGGTTGGATTCTGTCCCTCACTATGAAACTTGTTCAGAGTTGAAACAGACAGAACTATGCATAAACTTAGTCAGTATATAGGTGTGATAATATTGTTAGTAAATTTGTATTAAATATCATCATCATCATCAGCCTATATCTGTCCACTGCTGGACAAAGGCCTCTCCTAATGCACGCCACTGAGCTCGGTCTTCAGCACTCCTCATCCATTTTCTGCCAGACGCTTTTCACAGGTCGTCACTCCACCTGGCCACAGGGCGTCCTACACTTCGTTTGCCTAAACGTGGTCTCCACTCGAAAACTCATCTACCCCAACGGTTATCGGTCTCAGATTAACATTTATTAAAAATAATTCAAATCATTTAAATTAACGGTTATTTTAGTTATCAGAATTCAAATTCGCTAGTACTATATCCTAGATTTATCCCAATTTTTTAGAGTACACTTTAACATTCAATAACAAGAATCAATTAATCATCTGCTCTGCAAGATACATTTTTCATAATAATGTATTTCTTATAAATCACTAGCTGCGCCCCATAGCTTTGCCACACTTAGACAATTCCTTCAATCTTCAAATGCTTCAATTAATTCTCGAGATATCATCAAAAAACCATTCCATACAAAACGAAAGAGAAAATTAAAATAATCTTGAATTATTCTGTTTTTTTAATAGTTAACCTATTCAGGGTGGAGAAAAATCCAAAAAAACAAAAAGCATAAAAATCTGTCGAGCCGATCTTAACTTATAAATAGTGTAACTAACACGATTTCCTTACTTTCTTTACACATATACAGGGTGGATTTCTGATACGGGACAGTAAGGGCAGGTACCATAACTGTTATAGTTACAGGAAAACATTCCATAACTTTTAGAGATGTTCCGAACTGCGTTCACAGATTTTGTAAAAAATTAAGTCATAAAGAAAAACTGCCATTTCACAAAAAAAAACAAACGCTCCGGTTTCTTATAAGGAGTCTCTATCTGACAAACTGAGGTTGGAGAGCCACCAGTATTTTTGAAAATTTTGTTTTCGTACGATGTCAGAATTTTTAATCGACTTCAGAAAAGGAGACGGTTATATGTTCGGCTGTATGTTTTTTTTTAATGTATTTCAGTCGATATCTCCGTCAATTTGGACCAATTGAGAAAATGTTTTTTTTTGTTTGAAAGGGTATTATACATACTCTCCAGGTGGTCACATATAAATTGTATCAAAATAGATTTAGCAGTTTTTCGAGAATAAACCGTTTTTTTGAGTACATCCATTCAATTTTGTGTTTATATTGCCTTTATTTTGTGTTCATCTCTAAAATTTCGAAACCAATTTAGATAGTTGTTATTTTATTCAAAAGGGTAAGCTTTCTGTGTCTTTCTTTTCTCTTTCTTTCTGTGTTATTTTTTTTAAGTTCTTTAAAATTGGTTCGGTAGTTTTATTAGAAAATCAATTTGTTTTATAATTTATGTTATCTAATATCTTGGGATTTCTGAACCGAATTAGATGATTGTTTTTACTTGAGTAAGAAGACCTCTAGTGTGGTACTGCATAAATTTCATCAAAATTGGTTTTGTAGCTTTAAACAAGCTTTTATTTTCACTGCGTATAATGTTTAGGACTGGATTGCAAGTCAATTTTGAACAATTTAAGGACGTCCAAAGATGCTGAAGTGTTGCACATGGGTGTAGTTCTGATGACAATTAAAAAACTATAGTAGTAGTAGTAGTAGTAGTAGTAGTAGTAGTAGTAGTAGTAGTAGTAGTAGTAGTAGTAGTAGTATTAGTAGTAGTCAAAGGAACTACACAATTGGATGATGGAATCCCTTCGAGTTTGGGCTCATTTGGTTTGTCTTAATGAGATCTCTATCCAGGGTCTGATGTTGGAGCCGGATGTTAGTCACAGGAACTCAAAAACAAACTGATGGAACACCTTCGAGTTTGGGCTCATTTGGTTTGTTTTGATGAGTTCTCTGGTGTTATGCACTATCCAGGGTCTGATGATGGAGCTGGAAGGTTGTCACAGGAACTCAACAACAAAATGATGGAACCCCTTCGAGTTTGGGCTCATTTGGTTTGTCTTGATGAATTCTCTGGTGATAGGTGGTATCCAGGGTCTGATGATGGAGCTGGAAGGTAGTCAAAGGTTTCAACAACAAAATGATGGAACTTATAAATCCATTTGTTTTGGGTTAATGTTTCCTCATAAGTGTTACCATTTTTTTAAAGAGTTCCATTTCATTCCAGTGAAATCATAGATAATTTTCGTCAAAACTAATTCAGTTGTTAAATGTATATTATGTAGTTTTATTCATCCTTGGTTTTATTTTACCAAAGCTTTGAGTCTAAAGTTAGTGAGTGTCTAGTAGTGAGTCTAAAGTAACATTTTTATGGTGAAGTCAATTTAACTTTTTTTGAAAAATTATTTGTATTTTATTCATTTCGTACAAAATGTTACAAAAAAGTTTTTTGCCTTTTCCGACTTTTCTAATACTCTAACCTCAGTAGAGACTTTTCATCCTTATAAGGAACAGGAACGATTGGAATAAAAAAAATGTTTGTGTCAATAACCTATTTTCTCGATGACTGAACATTTTTACAAAATCTGTGAATGCAGTTCAGAATATCTCAAAAAGTTATGGATAGGAACGTTTTCCTGTAACTATAAAAAAAGTATAAAACTCAAAAATCCATCCTGTATAGATTTATTTCCATGCAAGAATGTTTAAAAAAGACACATTCCACATCACCTAATTGAAAGTGAAACACCCAAGATATGCCAATCCGCTCGTACGCACAAGCCTCATGCACACACTTACACCATGTAATACTGATCGGCCACCACAAGCAGAGACAACAAGAGCAAGAGACCTTGTTGGTTGTGTTAATTCTCTCATGTTCTAACATAAAAAAAAAAAACTAAACAATGCAGTCTTTTATGATTAAATTGTGTATCAACCACAAAACTCCACAAATTATCTACTCACACACATATACACAGCCACCATTTGCTATGCTTCACTTGTTTGTTTGGCCGTGTAACTCCATATTTTTTAAAACCTTGTGTCCATGGCTAAACATTTTTCGTGAAGACTTCGTCTCACGAAAAATGATCACGACTAATCATTATTTATCAACGTTGATTAAAAAAATATACACAATGCACCATAACCCAACATCAGAGCTTAAACAGCTACTGTTGTACAACTAACTGTTGTATTTATTGGTATCTTTATTATTACTAAATAGCTTACCCTATGGAGTGGAACCTTAAAGCAAATTATTCTGGTTCCTTCAATAACATCTCCACAGGCATGGTATGGTATCCACCTGAAACATACAATGACGTTACATCGGTAACCGAATGATTGAGACAAATCAGACTGCTTCATTTTTCCTTTTCGAATAGAAATTTTTAATGAATGATAATATGTTTATTCACCTGTCTGGTATCTTGCCTCTAGACATATTGGTTGTATTATTGATTGATGCTGCTGAGCAAGAATTGATCAAATCGTACTAAGAAAACATATATAATTATGTGCCGAATAATAAACGTGTAGGATTTTAAGATAAAATTTCATCAAATACAATTTTATTTACGACAAATATAACCTCTCCATTTTTATTTTAACATTTTTCGCAGTTTTTTGTCTATGTATGACGTTGACGTTCGTCCCGGGAAATTTGTAGGCCGTTCGTTTTGAAGCAAGTGGTGAAAATAACTGTTAAACGATAACCATATAACATTTGGCGTTCGCCTTAGATATTTGTGTGCAAAATTAGCGTTCTAAAATGTTCTCGATCAACGTTTATCGCACTATACATCGTATTGCATGTTTAGATGAAATGACAGTTATCTACGACATTAGAAAAGCGATTTTATTCCGTTTGTGTCGTTTTTCATTCGGCTTGGAAAGGATCGTACATTTCAAAACTGCCATCTCATCATCTCGAACGCAGGGATGAGCGGGCAATACATAAAGCTACCTTCCATATATCCTTGGATATATGCTCGAAGAAAGCAACGGACAGTAGGTAGTGTATCGAGGAGTAAACGGCCGAATTGACGCTCGCGGTGCGGGATCCGGGAGGCAGAGGTCTCAGAGTCAGGGCGTAGGCAGGGGGGGGGGGGTTTGTTGGTTACCCCCCCAAAAAAATTAGTTAAATGCATGAATGAGAAGGCGTTCTGTGCAAGTAGGATCCCAGTACTACAAATAGATTGGATCAAATAGTACTTCGTAATATATGTATGGCTAAACCTAGAATTAAAGCAATAGGTACAAAGAAGTCTGTAGAAAGAAGGTAATATAAAAAAAGGCAAAAGTAGGTACTTAAAATAAGCTACTGAACATGTTTTTTTTTTTTTTTTAAATCATGTATGTTTGTCTGTATGTTTGTTTGTTCGCGCATCACGTAAAAACTACTGGACTGATTGTGATAATGTTGGATAGGTTATGATTTGACTTCAAAACTAGTGTAGAGTAGGAACCAATCTTTATGGCGGCTGAGAAGTTAGGCGCAAGGCGCTGCGCAATAGCTAATTTTAGGTGTAAGCGGGCTTTGGAGAGGTTTTTTTTTTTTTATTACGGACTAGGCAATCGTTTGACCACGATCTCACCTGATGGAAAGCGATGATGTGGTCGAAGGTGTAGCACGCTTGCCTAGTAGATACCTATTCACTCTTGACTTGAAAACACCGGGGTTATAATTTACCGGAAACACTGACGAGGGCAGGACATTCCACTCCTTTGCAGTTTTTATAATAAATGAAGAAGCGTAACGCGTCGTTCTTGTGCGAGGTATTTCAACCATGAAAGGGTGGCGCTTTGCTGATCGTCTAGTCGTACGAGAGTCCCGGTGAGAGGCCGGGGCACACCCGGGCCCACCGAACCCCGCGCGCGCCCGCCGTGGTTGTGCTTGTGTGCACGCTACATCCGTACGCTGCACACATGCATGCGATTCTGTTCAAGTACAGTCTAGCTAGTTATTTTAAAGTTGTTTATTACCAACCAATACAATCCACCAACACGATATCAGCATATATTCCGATATTAATATTATTGTGTTGACGTATGTTAACATAATTTCATGATTGGTTAAAAAATAATGAATAGGTTAAAGCGTTAAGTGTCGACGCTAATTTAGCTACTAGAAACATAGCTATAGGTATAACATTTTTTTATCATTCCATTATTTGTACGAGTATGTACTTAACACATATTTTTTTTCAATCATTACATTATTTGCATGTGACATGTAAGTAAGTATGGTTTATGTAGTTTATTAAATATGTATGTATGTATATTCATTTTAAGTTTGCATGATTTATTGTATTTTTTTGCACCACCGTCCTTTTTTAATTCGTAATTTCTGTCCATCCAAAGGTTGAAAAGATCGCTTTTAGCGATAAGACCACCCGTTTTGCCTATTTTTATATTAAATTCTTGTATATTTGATTCATAATCCTGGTTTAATAAATTGTTTCTTATTATTAGCATGTTCTACAAGTAGGTAGTAAAAAAAACTGTAATAATTGCGAACCTTACTGTACCTACTAGCGCGAAGTCACACTAGCAGCGCGGTACACAGCCGCCATTAAGATTGGTTCCTACTATACTTGGTATCTCAATCCGATAAGTAGAAGCCGAGCAATCGATAAAAACTTTTTGACGGCCGAAAGAATTTTGATCGAATGTTGGTATTTATATTGGTATTTTAGGTCTTGGAATAGTACACATGGTACTTTTAACCTAGAGAAATGACCACGCTTGTGAAGCCACGGGTACAGTTAGTATATATATATATATGTAATTTTTGTATATATATATAATTTTTGTATATACAGGGTGGAATTTTTAACCACATCCGGAGGGAAAGTTCTCTAAATACTGGAGATAGCAAATTTTACTCAACGGAAACATTCATTTATTTAAAAAAAAACAAATCTGCATTCATAGATTTTGGAAAACTCGCTTGCCACACTCGGGAATTGAACCTCGCCGCTCCCCGCTATGAAAAATCCCCGACTTACGATCCAATAAAAAAATCTAAAAATTCGTTTAACTTTTATACCAAGTTTAGGCTAGATCGGTTGAGAAATGCAACCTGTAGAGGAGAATAGCTGGACATACATCCGGACAGACATGCGCACATACGAAATATTTTTTGCCCAAGCTGAAACGGGAATGCTTGCGCTTCGCGCTCGCTCCTTCTATTAAATATATATCCAAAGACATAATTTTTATTTAGTTAGAAACATCCACACCAATATATAAAAGTGAAAACGTACAATTGTCAAGCATCCATTTTGAAACGTTGTACACTTTTTGTAATCCAATGGTTCGATAACTATCATAATATATTAGGTATTCATAAACGATGGTGGGCAAGTAGGTATATATTATATTTACTTCGATGTGATGACACATCATCTATAATCCTCAACATCAAAATCATCTGCCCGTACCGTATTCATCCATTGCTGGACGTAGGCCTCTCCTTGTCAAAGCCACTGAGCCCAATCTTCAACTCTTCTCGCCATTCTCTAATCGTCACTCCCCCTGGCCAACTGTCTCACTACGTTCGCCTTATCGTTGTATCCACAATAAAACTCGCTTACCCCAACTCGTTGGCAGTTCTTCGAGTTATTATTATTATTCGAGTTAAGTCGCGGGCGAAAGCTAGTTATGATAAAGCTACCCAGTCGCCTCATAACAACCATCAGGACCTAGCCGTAGATTACTGAGAATATGGCGTGGGTGGCCGTACCATCATCCATCCGTTCTTGCAACTTATAACTTGTATATATATATTTCAAGTTCCTTTGTTCTAGTTAGTATTAAGACAGTCGATTCGTGAATCGAATTCTTTGCGGTTGCTCTAATTAAAAATTATATTAACATTAATTTTTTTATATGAAATAATTTAGTTTTTAAAAAGTATTTTTGTGCTCCCGCAAATTTATCTCGCTAGTACTTGTTTTTTTTTTTACTTGGGTGCATAAAGAGTATAAACCATCTTGACCAAATAAAATGCTAACTAACAATTTTGCTAGAAAAAGAAAATAGATTAAAGCGGAATCTATTTTACGCCAATAAGCATAATTCAAAATCTTTGCATATTATCACAACAATAAAATCAAATTGGATTGTGTTTTTTTAATGAATTTATTACGAATAAGCAAATAAAGTTATTTCGATTATTATTGTTTTATAGTCTGTAGAGGTTCGTGAGTACGACATTGTTTTGGGTACATTTTGCACAGATTAATTAGTATATAAATTCCTTGTAAAAATCAAAGTATTTTTTTAGGAACCAGAAGGGAGATTTATTAAAAAAAAATACAAGGAATCAACCTAACCTCTGAGTCATATATTTTAATTTTAACAATTTTATAAATCACGAATAGAAATAACAAACACCACAGATTTAGACACTAAATAATCAAAAAGTAATCGAACCGACAGCGACAGTAACAAATCACGACGACACGACGAGATGTGAATGCTTCGAACGCCGACGGGAAAAGAGAGCGCGCCACTTTTTTTTCTTTTTTTTTTTTTTTTAAAAAGGATATGTGCTGTTGGTCTATAGCTGACCTCTACAGCGTCGCCGGACGGTGGGGCGGGCGCAAAAGCGCTCCGCCGCAATGCGTGACGCAGAATGCGCACGCCAAAGTTAAGTTTTTGGCCACTTGCTCAAGGGCACCCAGGGGGTACGAACCTCGGCTTGGACAGTTGCCATTGATTACTTGGGGAGTATCGAACTAAACTTGGGGAGTATCGAACTAAACTTGGGGAGTATCGAAGTAAAGAGCGCGACACGTGTACGCGTCGCCTTTTATAGTGCGGGCGGTCGAGGTGCGTTCCAGCAGGCTTCTAATCTAATAATATGATAAATAAACAGGATCGTCTTCAATTTTCAGAATAGTATAGGCGCCAAAGAGTATACAAATACTACCTCGAAATTTGAATTGCAAGATTCAACTGGTAGAAACCTAAAGACAGACAAAATACATAGATACATACATATATACATACATACATACATACATACATACATACAAGTGAAGTTAAATAAAAGCTCATGCTTCTGCGAGGCCGTAGGCCGAGCTTCAAACAATTAGTTCCTGAGAACCAAAAATGACGCTGCGACAGTCCATGCGAGGCCGAAGGCCGAGCATCAAAATCTTTGAGCCGGGCTTCAAAGGCAAAAAATAAGTTTATGTCAAAGTAATAGTCAAGTTCAAAAAAATCTCATCTCGAATTTTCGTTTAAAAACACGGTATTCTTCAGCAAGACATAATATATGTACATATTATAGTAGTGTGCATATTATAGTAACGAAGCAATTTTGAAAGGTAATAATTAATAATAATTAATTCTTATTTATGTAGCTATGATGGCATTGATGGCGAACATTTGTGTTGTTTTTTTAATTTCCCCGGCAACTACGTACATAATATATAGCGTACAATCTCTTTGGACTTCGATTAAAACCGGGTGGGGCTGTGTTGGGGCGCATGGCTGTATGTCTGTCGTGAAACGCCTACAACACGTACAATTTGACCCGGTTCTGTAACCCTCTCTTTCACTCTGTGCAAAAGTTTAGGGTACCGTTTTGTGAGTTCCAAAACTCCTTCTTTCGAACAATGTACCTTGTCTTTATTTTAGTACAGACTTTCCGGGCGCTGCAGACACTTTTGTAATTTTTACTATTCTTCCCCCAGTTTTTTTTTTATTTACGTACCCTGCGTTCGAGATGATGATTTGGCGTTGTGGGCAGTTTCGAAATGTACATTTTTAACAAGCCGTTTTCTTTGAACATTTTCAACTCTTTTGTCATTTTTGTTAATTTTGACACTACCGATCCTTTCCAAACTGACTATCTATGACGGAATAAAGTCGATTTTCCTATGTCAACATGTCATTGAAACTTGCAAAACGAACGGTGATTGAAAACATTCAGAACGCTAATTTCGCCCGCAAATGGCCAAAGGGAACGCCAATTGTGATCATATTTAGCGTTTTTAACAGTTATTTTCGCCAATTGTTACAAAGCGAACGGCCCATTAGTCTTGAATAGACCTTTTGTAAACTTTTTTATATAGAATCGAATTCTCTTAACGAGATCTTTACAAAAACTTCCGAATCAATGTGGTCCCTATCAAAATTGCGAATAAAAACGAAAAAAATATCACAAAAACATCCATATTGCTGATTTTGCTCTGTGCGGACGCACAGCCCCTCTGTATGTATTTTGTTTTTTTGACAAAAGTCCTACGAATAAATAATAAGTCAGGAACTCTAATTCAGAACAAATGTCAGAATAAAAGTGCCCCTACTTCAAACCAAAACGACGTAAGATTCAAAGTACGAATCACTTCTGAGGTTACAAATAGACATGCTTGGTGATTGGTTTAAATTCAGAACGAAAGCAGGGATTGGTTCACGCGCGTAATGCAATGTCTGCTATGACAGCTGAGTCATAGCGGCGTGGACGATGTTATGCAATAAGTCGACCGGACCAAGTCAGTAATAAAACAATATTACTGTACAATGTTTTTTTTTTGGCTCACTTTTTACAATTCATTAAATTCTTTGTCCCACGAAATATAATTAATTTATGAAGTTTTTGTCCAGAAGACATTAAAAGAGAATCTTTCTTCGCAATGTAGCGAAGACGGATTCTGAGAAATTTAAAACGGAATGTCCTCCTGTCAGCCTGTGAATTTAGAGCTGAGGTTCAAGTTCAGTAAATTATTTTTATATATTTCCATAAACTGTCAGGCGTTTGGGTTATTGTTGCAACGGCCGTGGTTGCGGATCACTCCAAAAACAACTCAATATGATCTTGGCTTAATATGGTTAAATAAATTTATATATTTGTAACTCTACTAGCCGTGCAAAAAGTAATTTAAAACTTGAAATACATATGAGGAGTCCTAGAAGTCCAGTTTTGGACTGAGTTTTGGTCACTGGTTTCAAAGAGTTAGTATATACTGTTACTCTTTGTCCATTTACTGTTTGAGTTTTTTTTGACTGCACATTGATTTAGAGACCTTTAATATATTTTTCGCTTTGATCCAAAACGTCATGTAGTTTTTCTTTTTCTACCACTGAAAAAGGGTGTTTAAACCCGTATCGGTCGGTCTTGAATTTAGTATGTCGAAAAGGTTGTTAAACGTTTCTAAAAAGCTAACAGTTGCATCTGTTTCTTGAAAATCAGGCATGTTTAACTGTTGCGAACCAAACTTAATCACATCAGCTACACTTCGACTTAAGGTTTGAATCGCTAGTTTCACGTTCATGATATTATTTCGGAAGTATAGATGCCGATTTGACAATTTATTCCCAAAATGCAATCCAACGATATCTTGAACATTTTTCAGTTTCTGCAAATGTGTCCACTCAATTTTTTTTCTTGTTTTTATCTACGAGTGTCTTTTTCCTCTAATGTGTTACGCACAAGTTTCACCATATGAAATGGATCTAATATTACAACTACTGGGTCTCCGGTAGATGGGTGGTCAAAAAACGATTTTGAATTGTTTGTGTCTTCAAAATTGCAACCCAACATCTTAGCCGTAGCGATGTTAGATGCACAGCCATCAAAGATCAAAGTAACGTTTGACTTTTTCCTTTTAATTAAGGGCTAAAAACTATAGCGTCCGAAAAATCATTCAATGCAGTATTTTCTGTAGTATCGCCAAATCCATTTTTCTTCAATTGGGATAAAATATTTTAAGTGAAATATTCTTCATAGTTAATCTTTTATTTGGGCGTTGTAGATTTTTGATCTGCGATAGTCGTTATACTGCCAAAATAGTTTTTTTCTTAGTTTTTGCTTTAAAATGTGTGTTTTAGGAGTATTCAGAGCAGATTCAATATCTGACGATGGTATATTTATCGGCGTAACGCATGATCCTCTTTCTTCAAAACTAAAGACTTCGGTTAAAATAAGATTATTTTTTAATTTTGTTTTACTTGGTTCTTTTTGTGTTGTCTTCATCACCGTCATTACATTCAGTGTTGATATTATTCTCCTGAAAATAACCTTATTGAAGATCAGTTTCAAATCTATGAAAGACTGTCTCTAATTGAAATAGATACACATATACAGCTAAAATAAAAATTCCTATCAAACCTAAATATTAAGTGCAAAAAATAATAGTGAAATCTTACAAGTTTTTGTGCCTTATTCCTTGAGGGTTTGCATTATTTGTTTTTTGAGCAACTCAGGTAAATCAAACACTTCAAAATTTCCAGAAGGTGAATTTTCAGTAGCCTGAAAAATTAAACGTGCTTTAATTCGATCAAACTATGAACTGTTTTTTTAATGCTATTGTTATTCCCATGAGTCGAAAAAGCCGAACCTATATTACATACCAACTGTAATCGTTCAATATTGTTTATTTGCTCATTTTGTTTAGTATTCTCCTAAATATGTTGACGTTTCTTAGGTATGAATCATCTGCGTGAAAAAAATAACAGCTTCATTTCAAAATTTCATCGAGTAGAAATTAAACTTTAGTGCAAAAATTGACTGACTTCATTTTGCATAGTATTGACCATCGCGATTTGATAATGTATTTGAACGTCTTTGAATATAATTATAATTTTGCAACTACTACTAGTGAAAAGTGATCCCTGGACATTTTAATCTTGTATGGCTCCTGCACCACTTCACAACACATGCTGGCATGATGATTCACAGCTGTAGTTCACAATGATAAAATTAAAACGTACGCGAAGATATGACGTGTGCTCGCTTGCATGAAAAATGTACGACTGATGACGCGCTGGACACGACTTTTAAGCCCCACATACTTGGGCACGACTTTTGTTGGGTCATTTTATTAACGCTGTTACGTTTCCTGACTTATTACTTATTCGTAGCAAAAGTCATACTTTAGTACATCATCGGGTTGACTATATAACCTAAACAATGACACTAAATTAGCTTGCATCTCTGGAGCTTATAGTTACAGAGTTATAAATGCGAGACGATAGAACCTTTATGTTACGGTTAACCTCTCTGCCCAGTACCCGTCTGTTTCTATTGAATTAAAAAATAGGTTATAAACTCCTTCCTATCTTGTTCCTGCCAATTTTCGTGAACAGTTCAAAGATATATAATCAAGGAAGTTATATGTACTTATGTACAACAAGTACGTATAACTTCCTTGGATATATTAAATAGGTGATCTCTGTGGTAAAGTTGTCTTTACGATGATTATTCCACAAGTTTATTTATAGTCTTTGCGATAAATCTGAAACTTTGTACGAGAGAGAAAGAGCAGTCCGGCGCAACCACAAAGAAATTCTCAAATTTGGCTCATATGTATGAAATTTGGCAGAGCTCTAGATGTGAACAAGGCCAGTGGTCCTTATGGTATTCCAGCGATTGTGTTGAAAAACTGTGCCCCCGAATTGTCTCCCATCTTAACGCGTTTGTACCGCCTCTCTCTTCACTCAGGTAAAGTTCCGAAGAGCTGGAAGCTTGCCAATGTACAACCAGTACCAAAAAAGGGTATTCGTGCTGATCCGGCCAATTATCGTCCCATCTCGATAACCTACTTACTCTGTAAGTGTATGGAGCCTGTCATAAACATTAGGCTCTTGGCATACCTTGAAGACAATGATCTTCTCAGTGACCGGCAATACGGATTTCGCCGAAACCGGTCTACTGGGGATCTTCTCGCGTATGCCACTCACGTACTGAGCGAAGCCATAGAGATGCATGGTGAGGCGCTTGCCGTCTCCCTTGACATATCGAAGGCATTTGATTAGGTCTGGCACGATGGCCTTTTAAACAAGCTTCCCTCATATGGTTTACCTGTTGGCTTATGCAATTGGATAGTTGATTTCTTGAGGGAACGATCTATTCGAGTAGTCTTAGAGGGCTGCTCGTCTGATCAAATGGCTATCAATGCCGGTGTACCTCAGGGTCGGTTCTCTCGGCTACACTGTTTTTACTGCACATTAATGACCTTCTGAAGCCCGGTACCTTTGGGTATGCTGATGACAGTACTGTAGTTGAGAGATACACTTCCAATGCTCAAGCCAGCTGTGACGCTGTCCAGTTTCAGAGAGAGGCTATGGTAGACCGTTTAAATTTAGCCTTAGAAGCCGTGTCCTATTGGGGCGATGCTATCCTGGTTAAGTTTAATGCTACTAAAACGCAAGCGTGTTTGTTTTCTGCTAAAAAGAGTCCTCTACACTGATCTCCGGTTTTCCAAAGTGTAACAATACCAATAGGCGACCATTTGGAGCTTTTGGATATCGAACTCACATCAAAGCTGAATTTTGGGTCTTATATTGAATCCAAAGCCAAGGTAGCTGCAAAAACACTTGGTATTTTGTCTAAGGTTAGGCGGTACTTCACACCGGGACAGCTTTTGAATCTTTATCAAGCACAGGTCCGATCTTGTATGGAGTACTGCTGCCACCTCTGGGACGGTTCTGCCAAGTATCAGCTCGAGTCTTTGGATTCAATTGAGAGACGTGCTATCAGGCTCATTGGGGATGACACTCTGGTAAAGAGTAAGCTTCAAAGTCTGGCGCATCGATGTGAGGTAGCAAGCCTGGCGGTATTCTACAGATTGCACTATGGAGACTGTGCTCAAGAACTGCACAACCTGATTCCCCCATCACCTTTCCATCACTGTACGACTTGACGATCAGCAAAGCGCTACCCATTCATGGTTGAAATACCTCGCACAAGAACGAAGCGTTACGCTTCTTCATTTATTATAAGAACTGCAAAGAAGTGGAATGCCCTGCCCTCGTCAGTGTTTCCGGTAAATTATAACCCCGGTGTTTTCAAGTCAAGAGTGAATAGGTATCTACTAGGCAAGAGTGCTACACCTTCGACCACATCATCGCTTTCCATCAGGTGAGATCGTGGTCAAACGATTGCCTAGTACGTAATAAAAAAATTAAGCGAAAGCTAACTGTTGCATTAAAATATTCAACAATTGCAATACTAAGTCCAATACAAGTTAAAAGCAAAACTAGTATTGAAATGACAGATGAAGAACTTAGTTCTGAAGATTCATCACCTTCTCCTAAATGTTTCAGAAGAAATCTAAACTTGTAAATTTAATTAACTAATACCAAATCTTAATTTCTATTACTTTGTTCTAAATTGTAAACTTATTTCCTAATCCTTAATCCTAATTACTAAATCTTAATCCTAAATCCTTATTCAAGATTTACTTACTAAGTTCTATTTCTTTTTAGATATTTTATGCAATGTCATAGTATTAATTATTTTCTAAGTCTAATCAAATAAATTGCCTAACCTTTAAAACATGTTTCAGTAATAAATGTAAAATGTTCATATTGATTGTTATATTTAACTGTACTCCACTGCTATTGTGTTTTGTCTCATTTTATTCTCGTGTTTATTGTAACCACTACCGTACTAAGGTATATTGTATTCTATTTTATTTATCTATATTGACGTCTACGTCTTGGTTTCTGCACTTCAGTCGTCTTTATATTTTGTTTTCAATTTCAAGTCAATTACAACTTCCTTTCAATTTCAACTTAACTCCTCCATATCTACTCACATCCTTATTTTATTTTGGATGTTCCGTTTTAAAGGAGGAAGGTGTTACACTGCGCATATTGCTGACCTAAGAGATAATCCCCAATAACCATTCAATACACTGTCAGCAATATGCAAAGGTATATAATCCGCGATCTATAGTATTCGAGGCTTTTTCCTTAATCGCTCTCTGAATCCACCTGTGGCCCAATCACATAACTTGGCTTCAATCGAATTCTCAATATTGCAACCACTAATGCCTTGCGATAGGGTCGAAATAGCTATGAAAAAAGTGATAATCCGATTATAGCCAAGTTCTGTAATTGGGCCACGGGTCCGTAGTCAGCAGCCCGATTTCATAATTAGGTTAATGCGCAGTGTAACACCTTCCTCCTTTAAAACGGAACATCCAAAATAAAATAAGGATGTGAGTAGATATGGAGGAGTTAAGTTGAAATTGAAAGGAAGTTGTAATTGACTTGAAATTGAAAACAAAATATAAAGACGACTGAAGTGCAGAAACCAAGACGTAGACGTCAATATAGATAAATAAAATAGAATACAATATACCTTAGTACAGTAGTGGTTACAATAAACACGAGAATAAAATGAGACAAAACACAATAGCAGTGGAGTACAGTTAAATATAACAATCAATATGAACATTTTACATTTATTACTGAAACATGTTTTAAAGGTTAGGCAATTTATTTGATTAGACTTAGAAAATAATTAATACTATGACATTGCATAAAATATCTAAAAAGAAATAGAACTTAGTAAGTAAATCTTGAATAAGGATTTAGGATTAAGATTTAGTAAATAGGATTAAGGATTAGGAAATAAGTTTACGATTTAGAACAAAGTAATAGAAATTAAGATTTGGTATTAGTTAATTAAATTTACAAGTTTAGATTTCTTCTGAAACATTTAGGAGAAGGTGATGAATCTTCAGAACTAAGTTCTTCATCTGTCATTTCAATACTAGTTTTGCTTTTAACTTGTATTGGACTTAGTATTGCAATTGTTGAATATTTTAATGCAACAGTTAGCTTTCGCTTAATTTTTTTATTACGTACTAGGCAATCGTTTGACCACGATCTCACCTGATGGAAAGCGATGATGTGGTCGAAGGTGTAGCACTCTTGCCTAGTAGATACCTATTCACTCTTGACTTGAAAACACCGGGGTTATAATTTACCGGAAACACTGACGAGGGCAGGGCATTCCACTTCTTTGCAGTTCTTATAATAAATGAAGAAGCGTAACGCTTCGTTCTTGTGCGAGGTATTTCAACCATGAATGGGTAGCGCTTTGCTGATCGTCAAGTCGTACAGTGATGGAAAGGTGATGGGGGAATCAGGTTGTGCAGTTCTTGAGCACAGTCTCCATAGTGCAATCTGTAGAATACCGCCAGGCTTGCTACCTCACATCGATGCGCCAGACTTTGAAGCTTACTCTTTACCAGAGTGTCATCCCCAATGAGCCTGATAGCACGTCTCTCAATTGAATCCAAAGACTCGAGCTGATACTTGGCAGAACCGTCCCAGAGGTGGCAGCAGTACTCCATACAAGATCGGACCTGTGCTTGATAAAGATTCAAAAGCTGTCCCGGTGTGAAGTACCGCCTAACCTTAGACAAAATACCAAGTGTTTTTGCAGCTACCTTGGCTTTGGATTCAATATAAGACCCAAAATTCAGCTTTGATGTGAGTTCGATATCCAAAAGCTCCAAATGGTCGCCTATTGGTATTGTTACACTTTGGAAAACCGGAGATCAGTGTAGAGGACTCTTTTTAGCAGAAAACAAACACGCTTGCGTTTTAGTAGCATTAAACTTAACCAGGATAGCATCGCCCCAATAGGACACGGCTTCTAAGGCTAAATTTAAACGGTCTACCATAGCCTCTCTCTGAAACTGGACAGCGTCACAGCTGGCTTGAGCATTGGAAGTGTATCTCTCAACTACAGTACTGTCATCAGCATACCCAAAGGTACCGGGCTTCAGAAGGTCATTAATGTGCAGTAAAAACAGTGTAGCCGAGAGAACCGACCCTGAGGTACACCGGCATTGATAGCCATTTGATCAGACGAGCAGCCCTCTAAGACTACTCGAATAGATCGTTCCCTCAAGAAATCAACTATCCAATTGCATAAGCCAACAGGTAAACCATATGAGGGAAGCTTGTTTAAAAGGCCATCGTGCCAGACCTAATCAAATGCCTTCGATATGTCAAGGGAGACGGCAAGCGCCTCACCATGCATCTCTATGGCTTCGCTCAGTACGTGAGTGGCATACGCGAGAAGATCCCCAGTAGACCGGTTTCAGCGAAATCCGTATTGCCGGTCACTGAGAAGATCATTGTCTTCAAGGTATGCCAAGAGCCTAATGTTTATGACAGGCTCCATACACTTACAGAGTAAGTAGGTTATCGAGATGGGACGATAATTGGCCGGATCAGCACGAATACCCTTTTTTGGTACTGGTTGTACATTGGCAAGCTTCCAGCTCTTCGGAACTTTACCTGAGTGAAGAGAGAGGCGGTACAAACGCGTTAAGATGGGAGACAATTCGGGGGCACAGTTTTTCAACACAATCGCTGGAATACCATAAGGACCACTGGCCTTGTTCACATCTAGAGCTCTGCCAAATTTCATACATATGAGCCAAATTTGAGAATTTCTTTGTGGTTGCGCCGGACTGCTCTTTCTCTCTCGTACAAAGTTTCAGATTTATCGCAAAGACTATAAATAAACTTGTGGAATAATCATCGTAAAGACAACTTTACCACAGAGATCACCTATTTAATATATCCAAGGAAGTTATACGTACTTGTTGTACATAAGTACATATAACTTCCTTGATTATATATCTTTGAACTGTTCACGAAAATTGGCAGGAACAAGATAGGAAGGAGTTTATAACCTATTTTTTAATTCAATAGAAACAGACGGGTACTGGGCAGAGAGGTTAACCGTAACATAAAGGTTCTATCGTCTCGCATTTATAACTCTGTAACTATAAGCTCCAGAGATGCAAGCTAATTTAGTGTCATTGTTTAGGTTATATAGTCAACCCGATGATGTACTAAAGTATGACTTTTGCTACGAATAAGTAATAAGTCAGGAAACGTAACAGCGTTAATAAAATGACCCAACAAAAGTCGTGCCCAAGTATGTGGGGCTTAAAAGTCGTGTCCAGCGCGTCATCAGTCGTACATTTTTCATGCAAGCGAGCACACGTCATATCTTCGCGTACGTTTTAATTTTATCATTGTGAACTACAGCTGTGAATCATCATGCCAGCATGTGTTGTGAAGTGGTGCAGGAGCCATACAAGATTAAAATGTCCAGGGATCACTTTTCACTAGTAGTAGTTGCAAAATTATAATTATATTCAAAGACGTTCAAATACATTATCAAATCGCGATGGTCAATACTATGCAAAATGAAGTCAGTCAATTTTTGCACTAAAGTTTAATTTCTACTCGATGAAATTTTGAAATGAAGCTGTTATTTTTTTCACGCAGATGATTCATACCTAAGAAACGTCAACATATTTAGGAGAATACTAAACAAAATGAGCAAATAAACAATATTGAACGATTACAGTTGGTATGTAATATAGGTTCGGCTTTTTCGACTCATGGGAATAACAATAGCATTAAAAAAACAGTTCATAGTTTGATCGAATTAAAGCACGTTTAATTTTTCAGGCTACTGAAAATTCACCTTCTGGAAATTTTGAAGTGTTTGATTTACCTGAGTTGCTCAAAAAACAAATAATGCAAACCCTCAAGGAATAAGGCACAAAAACTTGTAAGATTTCACTATTATTTTTTGCACTTAATATTTAGGTTTGATAGGAATTTTTATTTTAGCTGTATATGTGTATCTATTTCAATTAGAGACAGTCTTTCATAGATTTGAAACTGATCTTCAATAAGGTTATTTTCAGGAGAATAATATCAACACTGAATGTAATGACGGTGATGAAGACAACACAAAAAGAACCAAGTAAAACAAAATTAAAAAATAATCTTATTTTAACCGAAGTCTTTAGTTTTGAAGAAAGAGGATCATGCGTTACGCCGATAAATATACCATCGTCAGATATTGAATCTGCTCTGAATACTCCTAAAACACACATTTTAAAGCAAAAACTAAGAAAAAAACTATTTAAAAAAGTGATAATCCGATTGTAGCCAAGTTATGAAATCGGGCTGCTGACTACGGACCCGTGGCCCAATTACAGAACTTGGCTATAATCGGATTATCACTTTTTTCATAGCTATTTCGACCCTATCGCAAGGCATTAGTGGTTGCAATATTGAGAATTCGATTGAAGCCAAGTTATGTAATCGGGCTGTAGGTCTTAAGCCTGCCGGACTGCTTGGGCTAAGCACAGTTAGGTGGAACCTCTGCCCAAACAGACAGAAGTGCAGCAACAATTAAATTATCATAATTGTTGTGTTAGCTGTTAAGACTTATTGAAGAAAAAATAAAAATAAATGTTAGTGTGTGCCCGAAAAGTTGTTTGTTTTTAACACAAACTGATAGGCCCACAGTACGCATTCCCCTCTGCCGAGATACATGAACGTTTGGCTCATGTCCGTTTATGAAAACTAGTTTCTACGTTCGAGAACGAAATTTGCCATTGTTGTATTATTTCTGTCAAGCTCTCACGGAAAATCAAAATCAATGCAGTCTTTTATGATGAAATTGTCTATCAACCACAAAACAACACAAATTATCAACTCACGCACACTTAAGCAGCCGCCATTTGCTATGCTTCACTCGTTTATTTGGCGGTATCGCCGGTGTCGACTCCGTATTTTTTAAGACTTCTTGTTACATTGCATTAAAATATTAACTTATTTTTATTTGAAACGAAAAAGATTTTAGTATTTCCAATAAACAGTGAATTGTGTGGTGAAATTGTTATATTGTTGATAATTAGTAATTAGTACACCGCATGTTTCCTGTGGCCCAATTACAGAACTTGGCTACAATCGGATTATCACTTTTTTCATAGCAATTTCGACTCTATCGCAAGGCATTAGTGGTTGCGATATTGAGAATTCGATTGAAGCCAAGTTATGTAATCGGGCTGCTGGTGCAATTACCGTAATTTCTTAGAATCTACCGTTCTTTTTAAATAGATTCACCCGTTCACCGACATACTGATTTTTGACATCGCAACACTGCTCTATGGTGTAGATTTTTCTTGAAAATCTTAAAATTTCAATGAATAAAGTTTGCACAAGCGTTACTATAGTAGGTCCTACCTACGTTTATTTTTACAGAAATAATATGGGCGCAATACTATCGCAATTTTATTCATTATTTAAATTATGTTCATGTTTAACTTCGTAGGTACCATGTAACAACCAAAAAGTTTTAACATTACTGTTGTTATAGAAACATGAAAAGAAAGACTTGTTTGATCGAAGCGCTGGAAAAAGACAGTTTTCATAAACGTTTGAAAGAAAATTTTAACGAAAATAGCTCAAAAGCCACGTCAAAAATGCATAGAAATACAATTTGGTACAGATCTCTGCTTGCCGCAGAAAAGTCTTGTCTTAAGGATGATAAGATTAAAAAAGTGCATTATAAGTTTGAAGATGAGAGAGAGATGGTTGAAGAGTATAATGTTGACACTCAAGTGATGCTCCGAAGGGCTTGGAAGGTGAAAGGAAAGCTCGGAGGTGAAGGGAAGTGGAATGTGGAAGTTGGGGATCCAATCCCTGATGCTTCTCCTAACATTGATGCTCTTGATATTATGGAGAGTAAAGATCAAGTATGTACGCTAAGTCAATTTATTAATTATGAAAGAAACAATGCATTGAATTCTAAATTCATGTTCTTTAAATGTGCTCAATAAAAAGAAGACTTTTTTTCTCGGAGAACTAATACTTTTTTTTAACTTATTATCCTCTTGTAGTAACTGCAAATAACAATCTACCTACTCATTAGCGAAAAGCTACCTAAATAATCCCAAGAGTTTCTGATGGAATTGAATGTTTATCATGAATTGATGTATATTTTTTTTACTGGCTTTCAACAATCAACTCAATACTACTAAATAAAATTAACTAATATATAATGTAACTAATCACTTCTTTCATGAGACAGTTGGACAACCTATCTTTTTTAATTAAATTTTAGTGAATATTAAGAAATCAATTTATGTACCCACTATGTTTTTTTTATTATGGTGTATAGTAATTAGTCTTTTTTGTATTATAATTAAATAATTATTGTACTGTGTAAAAAAATTATATTTGGAGCTCCTTAAATCTCTTATTTCATATTTTTAATTACTTTGCCCTGTGCAGTTTACTCATAACACAAAGTCACATTTTAAAATCTAGTCTGTCTGTTTGTTTGTTCGCGCATCATGTAAAATCTACTGACCCAATTGTGATGCGGTTTTCACTAATGGATAGCTTAGGGTTTGACTAAAAACTGGTGAAATTAGTATCTCAATCCTATGAGTAGAAACGGAGAAATCAATAAAAAAGATTTCACGACTGAATGAAATTTGGTATATTGTACTTTATAGGTATTTTTGGTCCTGGAATAATTTATTTTTTACTTTGCAGTTTTTTTTTTACTTTACCTGGTTGGTATTTTTTTTGGGATATAATCCTTGTATCCCAGAAAACAGTGACCATGTGGATAGCACAGCTAGTTTATAATATTAGTAGAGTATTTCTGTTTGAACTTTCCTTTTCCTGTTTGCTGTATTTGGGCTTCATATATGAATAAATATTATTTTATTTTTATAGTTTCTATATTTTACAGCCTATACTGACTAGACGTAACACAAGGATCAACCTAGAATGGCGAATTAGAAACTTGCCATACCCCATTGAGACTTACTCAATAAGTGCAGACAATGATGAGAAGTGCATCATAGTTCGTACAACCAATAAGAAGTATTATAAGAAGCTACAAGTGCCTGAACTGATGAGAGTCAACTTGCCATTAGAGCAGGCTAATATACAAAGCTCGCATAGTTTCAATACTTTGATAATTGCGGTAAGAACTTTAAATTATAGTGTTCTAGTGTTTTAATTATAGTGTGTGTGTGTTAATTATAGTGTGTGGTTTGTTTGTTGCCTGGTACTACCAGTATTACTGACAGTAGTACCATGGGCAAAAAACAGTAGAACTACCAAGCGATCCAGTAGCACCAAGGGAAGTTTTTTTTTTACCTGTGTTACACTCCTATTCAACATTTCATAGTTTGACACCTGTAACATTAAATAATAATATCATAGAAGTTGAATTAACACAATTAAATTAATTCAATTAGTTGAATAGGTCTTTAAATTACTAATTAATTATACACATGTATACTTTTCGGTATAATCTTACGTTTACAATCATCTTTTTACTTTGCACCTTCATTGAATAAAGATTAAAATCTTTTCTGTTACATTTTTCAAACGATACACATGATTTCAAACTATGTTACGTACTTTTTTTACATACCTGTTTTCAATTTACCACACTACCATTTGAGTGAAGTAAGCGAACCCAAACTCGTATTTATCCAAAGAAAAGGTGGCACTATTCTCATTGGCAATAATGGACAACAATGCAAAAGTCAAAGGGACAGGTGTAAAAATAAGAACATCGCCATTCAGGCGCTGTCGTCACTGATAGCAGTACTTTGGCAGTGGTGAGTGTCCATGGAACTAACATATTTATACTATTGGACACTTGGGACGCTTTGAATCAGCACAAACGAAAGTACGGTCAAGCTCAGTAATAGGGGTACCCTATGTTTAGGTTTTTATAGTATTTGTACTTGAGTACCACAAAGCAAGGGAATGGTAATGAGCTTAACAGTATGTATGTGGGAATAAAATTGGAGTCGAACATACATGCACATATACAAAACACCACAAATTATCCACTCACGCACACATACACAGCTGACAATTTGCTTAGTGTCACTCGTTTTTTGACAGCTTCCCCAACCCTCCCCTCGCTTCCTCCCACCACAGTTAGGGGGACCTAACTTATTCCTCCCCCCATTACCTGTGCCATTACTTAAACCCATCCTCCCTTAACTTTATGACAAGTTCCCCTACCTTCCCTTTACATCCCCCCATTCTCCCCTCAACTTCAAAATGTCTTGCTACCCCTAATATATATCTATACTATAATAAAACTGTAACTGGGCTAAACCTGTACATATAATATTTTTTGAAAATTTTAATTGAGATAAACTTCAAAATCGATATGGAGTACAAAACGGGTTTTTTTTGTCTGTCTGTCGGTCTCTTTGAACACGCATCACGCTGAAACTACGAGACGGATTTTGATACAACTTGGCACAATCATAGCTGATTATGGATTAACAGTTAGAATACTTTTTATCCTGAAAAAATAAAGGGTTCCCGCAGGATAAGGATAGAAAGTTATTTAAAAGAACAAGTATCATGCTGAAACTACTGGACGGATTTTGATGTAACTGGGCATAGTCAAAGTTTATATTATCTGTTAAAATTTAGAATACTTTTACTCCAGAAAAAATAAAGGATTTTTAAGGGATAAGGGTCCAAATTTTATGTTAAATTAAAGTAATAAAAATGGTTTAAAGAATGGTACCAAATTTCGTTGCCGCTCCAAGTAACGAGTGGCCAAGCGGTAACATGCGTGGAAATGTAATCAGACGTCCGTGGATCGAAACCACGCGCTTCTAGTTTTTTTTGTACCCTAATTAAAAGCATTTACATATTTTATGCGTTATTTTTACATTTTTTAACCCGCGAACAAAGAGACGGGTGTCATAAGTTTAGGGTGTGTATCACTGTATGTGTGTGAGTGTGTGTGTTTTTTTTTGTTGAAAGCTAATGTGATTGAGATGGTTCTTAACTGTTCTGTTTGTTTGTTTGTTTGTCGTATGAGGTAGTGCTGGCTTCTGATGTCAGAGTTTGTCAGGCTGCCCGAGGGCCTCTGACATGGCTTAACGAATGCTATTAACCAATAACAGCCGGGACCGACAGCTTAACGTGCCCCCCGAAGCACGGAGCGATGGAAAACCGCACATAACTGAGAAAAGTCATTGGTGCGGGAGCCTAGGTTTTGAACCCGGTACCGTTGGATTCTAAATTGCACTATAGAACCACCATCCACCATCGCTCTTAGCTATATGTGGAGGTGAGAATCGTAGCTTTAAAACAAATGTTCCGATTTAGGTGCTGTTTTTTATGATTGAAAGCTGAGGTAATCGAGATGGTTCTTAGATATTAGAGTACGAGTATAGCACAGTGGAGTATCCTACTTCCTTAACCCGGGTGTAAGTCTTTTTATTGTAGGACCTCTACACTAGAGAGCGTCGTATCTGTACTTATAATAAAGCAATAAGAATAAAAAAGACTGTACAAAGAAAAATAATTAAGGTTGTAACACTACATAATTTACCAGCATCAACAACTCCAGCGCATAAACCAAACGCATCAAAGTTCTGCCTCCGATTTAACTAGGTGGCGCTGATTGACCTTAAAACACGCAAGCATTTCATTCATTGCAACCAAGCGTCCCGCTAAATTCAAAGCTGTAAATTTTTAGAATTCGGCTCACTCTAGCTTTAGCGCTTTGCCTCAGCATGACCTCCAGCTCTCAAGTCCTTGCGACTGAAAGTTGACTGTCTGAAATTGTTGAATTGCCTACTGTCCGGTTGATATCAAATTACTCTGCGCACATATATATACACATGCAGATCAACCTATTCTGAATATACGTAACTTATACGAACTACGTATTTTCTTCGTTTCATCTGCACGCTGCACGTCATTCGTTACCTTACCGCCCGTCGCACTACGACGCCTTACCAGGTTTTATTTAAAAACTGGGGTACTTGGTATCGTAGGCCTTGCACACCTTGCAGTGGAACGCAGTGCGTTTATTGTAGCGTATATTTCATATTGTATTATATGCATTTACTTCATCGCAATACGTGCACTTCTATGACACTCCGTACTTCACAGAATATGCGTTATAAAAACGCAAGGCAGTATGCGCTAGCCTTATTCCGATGATTAGATACCGAGCAATCGATAAAAAACTATTTGACGGCTGAACGAATTTTGAAGAAATGTAGTATAATATTGTACTTTGTAGGTGCTTTTGGTCCTGGAATAACACCTACTGGGGCTACTTTTAAATGAAATGACCACGCGGGCAAAGCCGCGAGCACAGCTAGTAATTATAATACATGTTCTTAATTATTATTTTTATTAGTTTCCATCTTTAGTGCTGGGTGGAGGGGTAAATTCAAATTACCCGTGCATCTATCCACTAGTGGGCGATGCCGGTGGGTGGACGGGTCACTACCCAAAATTATCTGAAACTTCACTGTAAATCATTCATATAAAAACAAGATTATAAGTCTTGTTACTCAGTCACATAAAAAAACCAGGCTAATTTCTTAGAAGTACCATTGATGGAACTAGTCTATTACGGTACTACTGGGAAGAAACAGGTAATTTCATGGGTGACTGTGATACATGTGCAGCTATCCCCACTACTTTTGCTCACGAGTCTTGACTCGTGCCGGTGCCTATACGGATTGCCAACTCTGCCATTCACATTTTATCCTTTTGCCATGTGCAAAAATGTCCCAAAGCTGAAGATAATCATAGTTACATTTTATTTTTCAGTATAAGAAACCTCCGCAATACATAGAAATGGAAAAGGAGTGGTATGAAGAACTCAAGAATGTGAAACCTGTAAAAGATATTCCAAACGACTGCAAGGCGCAATAAAATATATTTTAAATTATTCTGGCATTTCACTGCATTTCCCTATAGTAAAGATTTTAACCTACAAAAAAATGTACTCTGAGCATTCTGATTTTTCACCATTAATTATCTATTTATTTGGAATCCAAAGTAATCTTTAATAGGCATCCAAACTCTTATAACAACATTTCTTTGAAATCTGCAAAAATAATAAACTAGATATTTATTAAACCCCAAACGCAAACAGAAAGGGGTGTTACTTATAAACTTATTTAGGGGGATTGTTTGTTTTTTTATAATATTAGCAAGTATGACAATTTTATAATGATAAACTGATTTAATTTTATAGTTATTTGTAAAACACATAATTACAGATGTGTATTATTTGTGTGCTAAAAATATGCTTATTCTAGTCATCATCCATTGCTAAAGCTTTTGCCTGATTCTTCAATTCTTCCTCACTAGTTTCTTTGTCCAGCAATCCTCTAGATTCTAGATATTTAGCATACTGTTGCGGAATTCCCATAAATGTCTTTATTTTGGCTCGTATCTGCTTCCATGTTTGTTGGTAGTAATTCTTCTTATCTCTCTCCATTGATTTGTAATCATGTCCATATTTGTCAAGGAGGTATGTGATATAATCGACTTGGCTTTTTGGTAACCTTAAAAATGAAGAAATTTAGAACAATTGTGTTTTAGATTTATAAATATTTTCAATTTAACCTGTATACAGGTTAAATTGAAAATTATTAAATTTAAACCGGTTTAATTGAAACCTGTATACAGGTTAAATTGAAAATTATGGTTAAAACAAGTTTTCTTTCAAACTTACATAAACTTCCTTGGCCTAGGTGCTCTTGCTTGCTTTTCCAACTCCTCAGCAACCTCTTTTTTAGGCGCAGGCAACAAACCTTCCTCTAATTCTTCTTCGCTATCTTCAGACTCACTGTTTACTATTCTTTTAGCTTCTTTAAACTTAGTTTCTTTGAAACTTGGGATTTTTATAACTTTGTTTGGGTCATCAGCAAGACCCATGTCTCTGAGGTTGCGCTTTGAAGACTTTTTGTGGTCCCAGGCTTCATTCAGTATTTTGCTGTAAAAATACAATAATAAAACAAACATTATTAAGGGCTTACCTATGCTTCTATACAAATTAAATTCATATATAACACAAATTAATTGCTAAGTTACATAGCCTAGACTAGATGATGCTTCCCAATGCATCGATCTAGGAATGAATATAGATAAGACCATGATCATGTTTAACAATCTTATTGACCCGGAACAGATTGCAGTTAATGGTGTGCCACTTAAAGTTGTCCAACAATATGTTTATTTTTGGCAAATATTGCAATTAGGTATGAACAACTTTAAGAAGGAAGCAAAGCAAGCTTTGGCTTCTCGTCGTCCATACAGAGCCTGAAGAAAAGTCTTCAATCAGTGCAACCTACCAGTCATGACCTACGGAGCTGAAACGTGGACACTTACACTCAGACTAGTCCACAAATGTAAGGTCACTTGGAGAGCTATGCTTTGAGTTTCTCTGACAGACAAGATTCGTAGTGAAGATTTACGACAGAAACACTCAAGGTAACCGATGCTTAGGGTTATATCGGTTACCTTGAGCCAGCTAAACTGTCATTAGACTGGTCACATGTCCCGAAGGACCGATAATCGTTGGGGTAGATGATTCTCGAGTGGAGACCACGTTTAGGCAAATGTAGTGTAGGACGCCCTGTGACCAGGAGGAGTAAAGACCTGCAAAAAGCAGCTGGAAGAAAATGAATGAGACGGGCTGAAGACCGAGCTCAGTGGAGTGCATAAAGAAAGGCCTTCGTCCAGCAGTGGACAGATTTAGTCTGATAATAAATAGCTAAGTAAAAATAAGACAACCACATTCTAACCATTTCACTTCACCGGTGCTCTTTTGCTTCAGATGCATTCTTTTGCGATTTAACTTGTGAAGAAATTTCTTCTTACGGTGCTGTTTTTTTATTTTCATTTTTACGTATTATATAGCCCTTTTACAAAACAAAATGTTTTTCTTTTCGTAAACAACATGTACAATGTACATGTGTGAATTTGATTGACACTGACAGCAGAAACAATCAAAGATCTTTTGAAAAAAGTAGAGACATCTCTTGTTCACCATAACATGGGGCCGTTCGCTTTGTAACAATTGGCGAAAATAACTGTTAAAAACGCTAAATATGATCACAATTGGCGATCCCTTTGGCTTCTTTCCAGGTGCGTTCAGAGGTGGACCTCAGGCAGATATTTGGCGGCGATTCGAGTGTTGGGTCGGCTTTGGTCACGCAGGGAGTTTCTCATTGAAGCCAAATAAAAAAACAAGAAGTTATAATAGAATAGTATATTATTTATGTTTCACGTTTACAATATTTATACGAATTTCATTTTGATTCATTTTTATAGTCTGACTGTTTATTATTATTATGATGGATTAGTTATGCAGTTGCTTCTGCGCGTTGTGTCATTGTTTGTTTTTGTAGATAATATATTACAACTTATTTGATGGCTACTAAAAATCTTATGGTTGGATTATACAATGCACTAGCCAAGGGAACCTGCATTGTATAATCCAACAATATAACAATATAACCATGACAATATCATAGCGTCTGTTACTCGAAGTAGTGTAGATATCCTGGCTTTAAATGAGACCTGCGGCCCGACCACATAACTTGGCTTCAATCGGATTGTCAGTATCGATACCACTAATGCCTTGCGATAGAGTCGAAATTGCTATGAAAAAAGTGATAATCCGATTGTAACCAAGTTCTGTAATTGGGCCAGTGGATCTATTCGGGTCAGGAAAGGCGCGCCCCAGCGATCCCGGCGTACAGATTGAGGCACACACCGCGACCGCGCGGGTTGCGATCCCGTGGTGGCGGCGTTGGTTTTTATATCAAACGAGGTGTCGTCGTGCGGGCTTGGCGTCACCCGGTTGATCCCATTTATAGTGCAGTTGAACAAATGTGGATCACTGTGAACCTTAACGGAAAAAAGTTAATAATTGGTACGGTTTATCGGCCTAGATGGGTTAACGTTGATTTATTTTTTGGTGCAATCACAGACTCTATTAGTTCTATTCCTAAATACGATAACTTGATTTTACTGGGTGATTTTAATATCAATGTCTTAAATATTAATGACAATGATACAATTAAGTTTCGGTCCTTTTTATCGTGTTTTAACTTAGAACAGTTAGTAACTGAACCTACTCACTTCACTGAAACTAGCCAAACACTGATTGATGTGGTATGTACCGATTTGCGTACACAGAGGATAAGTTTGGATCTTGTAGGAACACTTTTTGGTCACTGTCTTGTGGTTTGTGAATTTAATATTAAACGTTTAAAAACTGTTCCTCGTACCATAATTTATATGCCTAAGAAAAACATGTGTAGATAATTTTAACAATGACTTGCAAACTCTAATATGGGATCTTATATCCCAGCACTGTGATATTAATGAAATGGTTGCAATGTTTAACCTTGGTTTCTTAACTCTTTTAGACATCCACGCACCTGCTACGTCAATCGTTATCAGTGGCCCAATTACAGAACTTGGCTACAATCGGATTGTCATTTTTTCATAGCAAAATCGACTCTATCGCAAAGCATTATTGAATTTGACTGCTTGAAACTGTCATGATCAACATTACGTAATCGCACTGCAGAGATCGTTCATATCCTTGGATCACAGATACCATAAAACCCAAGATGAAGTTACGTGATGAGGGTACAGCCGATTACCTTAAAACGAATTCTGATAGTAAAAAAATATATTACAAATCCTTAAAATCCACAGTAAATAAAGCACTTTTTCAAGAAAAAACTGCTTATTTCAAACAAATCATTAATAATAACATTGGAAACTCTAAGCAACTTTGGGAAAATCTTAACAATACTTTATTACCAAAAAATGATACTGAATTACCGTCTTTTTTCAATAACCCCGATATCATAAATAATCACTTTTTGAGTATACCAGGTAGTTCAAATTATTTTATTTCCCACTTAACTTTCTTTGAGCATCATAGATTTAGTGATGCAGTATTCTGTATTAAACACATACACATTTGTTTTTGTAACAAATTAGTCTAGACAGTCTGATTAAAATAATAAGAAGTTTAAAATCAAATGCTGAAGGTTGTGATGGTATTAGTTTGGATATGTTTGTTTGTTGTTGTTAATGACGTTTCCAAATACTATAGATTGCATACAAGGTCTTATAAATACCTTAATTGAGACAAATACGTTTCCCGATGTTTGGAAACATGTAATCGTACGTCCTTTACCAAAACACTGTAATTCGGTTGACTTAAAAGACCAGGCCTATCAGTATTTTACCATGCTTGTCAAAAATGTTGGAAAAGGCAGTATGCTCACAGTTGACAGAGTTCCTTGAAACCAATAACATCTTGCCTGAAGTACAGTCGGGTTTTAGGAAAGAGCGTAGTACTACTACCGCTTTACTTGATGTTACTGATAATATTCTCAGTGCTCAAGACAAAGGAATGTGTACAATTTTAGTATTGTTGGTTTTTTCGAGAGCATTTGATTGTTTGAACATAAGTCTTCTATTGTCTAAATTGAGATATTATGGGTTTGATTCTGAAGCGATACAGTGGTTCAACAGTTATCTAAGTAATCGTTACCAGTATGTGAGGATTGATCGTGCCGATGGTTCCTCATTGGTTTCAGAAATGCTGGCTGTAAGTAGAGGAGTGCCGCAGGGCTCTATTTTGGGACCTATTCTTTTTATCTTGTATTCTGCTGACATTGTAACGCATATTAAGAACTGCAGGTTTCATATGTATGCGGACGATATTCAGGTAAACATATCTTGCAAACCACATGTCGTTGAAACTCAACGAAGATCTCGTTAGAATAGCTGCATGGTCTTCTAATAACTGCCTGTTACTTAATCCAGTTAAAACAAAATATATTGTATTCGGCAGTAACCATCAGATTGCTAGTATCCGTTCATCAGCGAGTGTCATGCTCGTGGGTGAACCTATCGAGCGGTATACGAGGCTCGTAACTTGGGCTTACTTATGGACTCTGAACTGCAATTCAAAAAGCATATTAGTAAATGTATAAATAATTGCTTTTATAAATTGAAGGTATTATATCAAATGAGACCCTATCTTAAAGAAGAGCTGCGTATCTAATTAGTTGAATCATTAGTTTTATTGAAATTAAATGATATGGACACTGTTTTTGGTCAAATTGGTTAATCTTTGTGTTTTTGTTAAAACACAAAAATTAATACAAAGAGTTAAGAATGCTTGTGCTCGTTTCTGCTTCAACATTCCGTTAAGGTCACATGTGACCACATTTTTGAACAAACACTTACTTTTGAAAATGAAGCATTGCCGTAAGCTTCACTTGGCTTGTCTTCTGTTCGGTGTCATTAAGTTCAAGGAGCCGACTTACCTATATGATAAGTTGTCTTGGAAGGCTAGTCGCAAGTACCTTGAGTCACGCCAATGCTCGACGCAGCTTGTGACAGAGCGGCACAGTTCAGCTGCCTTCAGAGAAAGTTTCCGTTATGCTGCGTCCAAGTGTTGGAATAATATCCCACCGCCACTAAGAAACCTGCAAAGTATACATGGATTTCAATTTAAGCTGAAAAGATTTATATACGCGCATCAAAAAAGCGAAGAACCTCTAAAATACGATACCAGTGCTTTTTAAACTCCTTATACTTACTTGTATTTTCCGTGCAAGCATTTTTTATATACATAAGTTTTGTTCTGTAAACCATCAGTTTTCGTTTACCAACTTCACTTTATTTTGCTGTCTGGTCTGTGGGCACATTAATACCTCAGACATATATGGATATATGGAATATGCCTCACTTCCACAGACTACATAGGAGACACTCAATTCATATTCTAGTTTTTGTGTGGAATAGTGTTGCCAATTTATATATTAATTCGTTTGTTCCAATTCCTATTTACTTTATATTGTATTTTTGTACCTAATGTGTAATTTTTATTATTGTTAATTTTTTATTTTATGTGACATTTCCGTGCGTGACGTCACCTGCCGTGCCTTCCAACGGAAGACCAGCGCTGGTTGTTATTAACCAGCATTATGCTGAGTTGGGGCCGGCTTATGGCAAAAAACTTAACTAACCACTTAGGTACTAACTTATTTCTTCAATGTTTTTATATTGTGTACTTGTTTTTTGCCATAAATAAAGCTATGTCTATGTCTATGTCTATTTGTAGGCGAAATTAGCTTTCTGAACGTTTTCGATCATCGTTCATTTTGCAAGTTTCGATGACATGTTGACGTAGTAAAATCGACTTTATTCCGTCAGGGATAGGGTCATTTTTCTTTCAGTTTGGAAAGAATCGGTAGTGTCAAAAGTTGCAAAAATGACAAAAGGCTTGTAAAAATGTACATTTCGAAACTGCCCACAACGCCATCTCATCATCTCGAACGCAGGGTATGCGTAGACCAAGGCATTTTTATACTACGAACTGGAAGGATCACTGATAAAAAAAACGCGGTCCGAAGGCTTCGAGCATATATCCAATGGCGTTCGCGTTGGATATTTGTGGGCAAAATTAGCGTTCTGAAAAGTTTTCGATCACCGTTCGTATCGCATTTTTAGATGACATGACGGTTAACTTTGACCTAAGAAAAGCGATTTTATTCCGTTTGAGTCGTTTTTCACGGGTTACTCCAAACTGTTCTACTATTTGTTCGACTATAGAACAGATTGGATAAAAAAAGTCCAAGCTGTTCAACTAAGCAGTATGACAATCTGGATCTGAACAAATTGTGTATTGCCATCCATGCTGTTCTACTATTGAACCTTCGAGCATATATCCAATGGAGATGCTAACGTTTTAATCCGCAAACATTATTTTCTGCCAATTTTTACGGGGGACGTGGTAAACACGCATTGCACACGCGCAAATCAAAATATTATTAATGTAAACGCACACTAAAACAATCTCGCTGTTCAGAATTACTTTTTCGGAGGAGTGGACTGTATTACAGTTTTAAATCACGTATTCACTTTTTCGGTCATAGGTCGCTGGTTTATATTAACTAACAGCAATAACTTATTCGTGGTTCAGGAGCTTCAAGGATTCTACGAATGAAACTACTACGACGGGTATAACAAACTGACTGACTGCCTTTATTTACAAAAATGCTCTTATATTTATACAATACAATTTAGGTAACGGTACCTGCTCGGTCACAGGGAGAGCTCGGGAACAAGGGCAATTACAACTGTTCTTGTATTTTTTGCAACAACTGGCCATCGTTCGTTAATTGTTTTATTATCAACGGCTTTTACTTTGTCGGCGTATTGCGCTTGTTACTATTCTAAAGATCGTGGGAACGTAGCCGTACTTAGTCTAATGGCCACTGCCCTACCTGCGCTAAGGGCTCCTGTAATAAACACATTGTGCATTGCATTGTCTAACAAGCTTAAACATAAACATTTGGCGCTTTTATCTATTTCTAAACTAACGGAGGTTTTTTTCCCTAACGGCAACTTTATTTCTATCTCCCTTAAATTACACGTTAAATCTACCTACTTACTCTAGGTGTGCTACTATTTAATCTTATTCTAGTTTTATACAAAATAACTGAAGCGAAGCCTCGTAGCCGAAGTGCTTACACGTAGGTCGGTCGGTCGCGGTCCCTTTGCTCTGGCCGGTGATTCCTGATGACTAATTACATATTCGCGGTCACGTGATCTATGATCGTGGGGTCACGCGGCATCTGGGAGGCGGACAGGCTCGCTGTCCTCAACATACTCCTCCCGGCGTAGACTCGGCGGAACCCATTACAGACAGGACGGCGAGCTTTGTAGTTGGCCGTTGGATGATTCCGCCTCGCGTGCGAATGTCAGCGCTGCGTTCCGCGCCGTCTCGGCCCGGGTACACGCGCTCTACGACTCCTCTGGGCCACTTATTACGTGGCAAGTTGTTGTCGGCGACTATGACTAGGTCGCCCTTGATGTGGTCGTCTTTGATGTTGGGGACGCCCGCAGCGGCGCCCCGGCGGGGCACGAGTGTCGGTAAGTACTCGCGTACCCAACGGCGCCAGAATGTGAGGATTGATCGTGCCGGCTAGCGCGCCAAGCGCGCCTTTCATTGAGCTGACACGGCCCGGTGAGTGGCAGGCCGGATGACCCGCCCAGTAGGAGGTGGTTAGGCGTGATCGCCTCAGGGTCGGCCACATCCACGGAGATGTGCGTCAGGGGACGCCCGTTGATAGAGTGCTCGGCCTCCACCAACAGCGTCTGCAGCGTCTCTTCTCTCGGCGTCTTCTGGTTGAGGGCGGCCGGCCTGAGACCTTTACGGATCTCACAAGTCGCTCCCATGCGCCTCCCTGGTTCGGTGTTCCTGGCGGAATGAAACGCCAGGATACTCGGTGCTGCAGCCCGTAGTCTCGCAGCGCTGGCGCCCATTGTGTGTAGGCTGCCCGTAGTTGACTGTCCGATGTATCTGTTGACAGTGATGACACTACCTCCAAATGGACGTCGCGTATCGTTAAACATGTGAGGAGTGCTGCCCATCTATTTTTATCTCGCCACGGTTTCTGAAGCAGGCTCTTGCCGGTGATACTGTAGCAACTAAGGAGACCTAAGGGATCATATGACGACATGACGGCGCTCAACGCTTCAAGCTTAGTCGTATACAGGCTCAGTTGTTTCACTTCATCCTTCAATCGGTTGAGTGACGTGTTGAAACCCAGCGTGTCCCTTGACGCATTCCATTGTAGTCCCAGTGTTTTGTTGCTTGCTTCAAAACCCGAGAGAAACTGTGTATTGGACTGAGCTCGGAGTTCCTCGGGTATCGCGTTCAACACAAGCTTACTGTTCGAGTTCCATCCTCTAAGCTTGAAATCCTATGTACCGTGTCTACCTGAGTTGCGATTTCGACAGCTTCTCGTTCGTTCGCGTAGCTGTCAACGTAGTCATCCATGGAGTGGGCTTCAGTAACGCATTGCTCGGCATATCCCTTGTTAAAGAGATTTTGCATTTGCTTTCCGTATTTGCTTTTTGCTATTCGTATTCGTTTCCGTATACTTAGCTCATTCGACTTGTCTAGTTTACGTTCTAGATTCTGTAGTCGTTTCCACGCTGTCTCGTAGCTAGTCGGCATCTTGGGGTCATCCTCCTTCCAGGGAAGTCCGACCTCATAACGTCCATCGACCCTCCTCGCTGTTTCGTTAAAGATGGCGATGTCTCGTTCGTCTGTCTGTCTTACCTTAGGTTTGAGTGCCACTCCAAGTGCATCTATCTTAAATTGGGCCTCGATGAGCTCGCTGAGGCGTTCATTGTCCCGTGCGTATGCGTTTACGACATGTAGCACTGAGTATCGGTCCTCCTTCAGCGAGGTTCTCGGTGTCATCCCATGAATTACCCAACCTAGTTAAGTAAGCGAAACAGCGGGCTCGTTCCTCTAGCCGGTTCGTAGCTCTCTTGTGACTATGAGCTCCCAATTATCAGTTCCAATCAGGAGGCGCGGTCTGCCTTGCTCATAACACAAGTCCTGATTCAAGTCCTTTAGGTAATCTAGACGTAGCAACTGCTCCGGTACGGTCTGCGGTGTTAGCTGCATACTCGTAATAGTTCTTGCTTTAATCGTTGCCTTTCGGTCATTCGTACCTTTTATTTCGAATCCGACAAGCTTGCTCGTTATGTCCTGCTTGTGCATGTTTACGCCACGAATGTTCAGAGGCCTTTGAGGACCTTCAGCACCGATCTGTCGTGCTACGTCCTCGTCCAGTAGTGACACGGTCGATCCTTCATCGAATAGGGCGTATATCCGCATTTGCCCCTTTGGACCGGACACTGTAACTGGGCAAATCTTTAACATTACCTCTTTTGTTGTCTTAGAAGTCGTTGACGTCACAATCTCCGCACTTTCTGTAGAGGCTCTACGCTCCTCACCGTTCGTAAAGGACGTTGACGCTCTCTCTGTATGAAGTAAATTGTGATGTGGGCGTTGACATCCATCATGGCCACATGCCTTGACGCGACAGTCAACACGTCGATGACGACTTACTATACACTTGAAGCAAAGTTTTTCTTTCTTCACAAGATCCCATTTGTCCTCGCTCTTCATCTCTTTGAGCTTAGGACATTTAGGTAGCAAGTGGTTTACTTTGCAAGCAACACATTTATTTTTCTGCTCCGATTCATTTTCTATTGTGGCAAATACCGACCTTTGTCTGTTCGTAGAGCTCGACTTTGTAGCGGACATTGTAGCATTGGTGCCTCGGCTAGCGCCTTTCATTGCTACGCTCGTATATCCGTACTTCAGGGCTCGATCGGTTTCACGCATCAAAAATTTAGATAACACAATTATTTCAGGTTCCTCTTGTGCTTCCAGATGAATCTCGGCATAGTCGCACCACCTCGATCTCAGGTGCGGGCTCAGTTTGTCTAAAACATGTCGTGACAGCATTGGATTGTAGAGATAGCCTTTCCTGTCAATGGACTTTAATACACTCACCGTGTTCTGTACTCTGACTGCGAATGTGTTTAGATCGGTCGCTGTGTTCCCTGACTTCGGTAGTCGCCTCAAGTCGTCAATAGTCTTGTCGATCAAAACTTCAGCTCTTCCGAAGGTTTGCGCTAAAGTTTGCATTATAATGTCAGGAGACTCCACAGTAAATAATAAAGCAGAGACGGCTTCTCTAGCTTCACCGCGTAGACAATTTCGTAGTCACGCCATATTTTCCGTAGCGGAAAAACCGTGAAGCTTCGATGTTTCGTTTATTGCGGCTTTAAAGGCGAACCACTCATGCGCATTTCCCGAAAATATTGGCAAATCGTATACCTATCCTAGTGCATTTACAAGTTCATCCACGCCTATCCTATTCGCAGGTGGTCGTGGCGGCGTAAGCGATCGCGGCCGTCCATAATTCTTAATCGTTTCTGCAACGCGCTCCCCCCATTCTGGAATGCGTGTTGATTGGGCGATGCGATTGTCACATATCGTTGCACTATTATTTATCCAATGTTCGACACAGTCGTTTCTATCCGTCGTCGGTCGTTCCGTAGTTTCATCCGTTTCCTGGATAACTTCGATATCAAATGCTAGTTTTCTACGAATTCTATCTGATTCTAACTCTAGTTCTTTCTTTTTAATCATCGCGAGTCTTTCTTCCGCTTCGAACTGTGCTTGTCTAATTCGCGTAGCAACACTACTCGTCGATCTGTTCGACGCAACCGATCGAGAAGGCGATGCAGCACGGCCTATTCTATTATCGAGCTCGGCTATCGGAGCGAACATCACGGTGGCTTCAGAACGCGCATTCGCGGACACGGAGGTCCCCCGCGTGAGGGTTACGTTCGCTCTCAACTCCCGTGGACTCGATCTGTCCAGCGACGGGAGCGTCTGCCTCCGATTGGCTTCGCGTTTTCATTTTGTTCGAATATAACGGAATTTACACGATATTTAAGTTTATATAGCAAATAGTGACAGTACAAAAAGTGCAAAAGTGAATAGCACTGAATTTAGTTTCACCGTGAATGTCTTAAATTAACACTTATGCACAAACCTTAATTACTTATGTCCTCGCAGGTTGTGCTCCACTAATCTAATCACGTTAACTAGATTCAGTCACTATAGCCAAAACTTATTCGCTATTCCCTTTTTTTTCAGGTAATTTATCTGGCTACACTTATTCACTATATTGTCTCGCAATTTCACTGAATGTACACGTTGAAGATTTAACTGAATTTATGTCTGAAAATCACTGAATTTATAAATAAAAAACTGTTCAATCTATGGGTCAGAGAGACCAATAACTATTCAAGATCCGCGGGAGAATTACTAACAATTGTTCATGACACGCGCGAGAAGAATTAAACTTTTCACGATCCGGCTCGAAGGACCATACTGTTCAGAATTACTTTTTCGGAGGAGTGAACTGTATTACAATTTTAAATCACGTATTCACTTTTTCGGTCATAGATCGCTGGTTTATATTAACTAACAGCAATAACTTATTCGTGGTTCAGGAGCTTCGAGGATTCAACGAATGAAACTACTACGACGGGTATAACAAACTGACTGACTGCCTTTATTTACAAAAATGCTCTTATATTTATACAATACAATTTAGGTAACGGTACCTGCTCGGTCACAGGGACAATTAAAACGGTTCTTGTATTTTTTGCAACAACTGGCCATCGTTCGTTAATTGTTTTATTATCAACGGCTTTTACTTTGTCGGCGTATTGCACTTGTTACTATTCTAAAGATCGTGGGAACGTAGCCGTACTTAGTCTAATGGCAACTGCCCTACCTGCGCTAAGGGCTCCTGTAATAAACAGATTGTGCATTGCATTGTCTAACAAGCTTAAACATAAACATTTGGCGCTTTTATCTATTTCTAAACTAACGGAGGTTTTTTCCCTAACGGCAACTTTATTTCTATCTCCCTTAAATTACACGTTAAATCTACCTACTTACTCTAGGTGTACTACTATTTAATCTTATTCTAGTTTTATACAAAATAACTGAAGCGAAGCCTCGTAGCCGAAGTGCTTACACGTTGGTTGGTCGGTCGCGGTCCCTTTGCTCTGGCCGGTGATTCCTGATGACTAATTACACATTCGCGGTCACGTGATCTATGATCGCGGGGTCACGCGGCATCTGGGAGACGGACAGGCTCGCTGTCCTCAACACTCGCAACCATCATAAATAAGCAAACAGTTATAAAATACAGCATAGTTACGTAGTGCTTAGACGCACACAATGATAATCTCTAGTGATAGGCATTCACAAAGACCGGTAAACCTGAACGTTAAATGAATGAATGAATGAATGAAATAAACGTGATTTTACTAAATACTTATGTCTACGGTCCCTTGAAGATGTAAAAAGGAAGATTTTATGTTAACGAGATGAAAATATATAGCTATTTATAATTTGAGTTTATTTAAAGATATTTACCTATGTACATTAAGTATTTGTACGGAATTTTCGACAACCTGGGATAAATAAAAAAATAAGGGATGAGTGCTTCCTTTATTCATTCAAGCCATATCCCCTAAAATATATAGATTTTAGAGTTCCGTATTTTCAACGAAACCCTCGTGGAGCGAATTTTCACTATTTGGTGAATTTATTTATTAATGCAAACCTTCACGTTTCCCTATCTGATACTCAAGAACTTTTATTCTATGACTTCAAATAATCATCCCTAAATCATTCAAATCGTCTAATACTAATGATCGCCTCTCAGGCGATCGCAATGTCTATTTCTCGGAAATGAAGAGTCTACACACGACACGCGTCGTTTCCCCGCCGCGTCATACTAAATTGGCGTGAACGCACGACTCAATACGGACGTATTGAGTCAATTACAAAATTACAAAAAAATAATATTACAAATTGCAATTACAAAATAATCGAAAAAGTTACTAACAGTCCACATTTAGAGATAATTTAATGTTCATTCAATCAATCAATTTTACCCAACTTGTCCCCGCACGATGACGATGACGATGACGTCCTAAAACTGTCGCTAATCTGTTGCAACTGGTAGTCAAAATTATACAAAATTACAAGCACAATTCACTTAAATAACAATAACTTGTGACAGGAAATAGCGTTTCCCGCAAGTTTGATGTTGCTGATCGCCTTCTGCACAAAAATACCGCTCAATTCACCATTTTCACGGAGCTCTGCTTTGCGACACGAAACGATACCGAATGGCCGCGGTCGTAAGTGAAATAGTTTTATATAACGTGAATGGTTAAGTCATGCCATATGGCCAGCAGAGGGGTACGCCTTGCATTAACAGCTCCATTGGATATATGCTCGAAGTCCGAAGGACACTAAATAATTAGGGGGGTGTGGTCTAAAAGGGTTGCTATAATTTATGAACTTAATAGGATAATTTTCTGAATTAGACGGTTTTTTTGTAGTAAAAATATTTATATTCATCTATTAAGTGAACGAATGACGATTAAGATCTATCAGTCTCTTTCAAGATATCAAGCGTCTGGTTGAGGTATCTAGTGACTAAAGGGCTTGGAGTGCATTACCTCACAGAATAAATGATAGTACAAGTCAAGAAGCTGCACTCCTTTGATCTTGAAGAAAGCCGCCAATTTAATGGACTACAAACGTAGGTACGTATCAATGTTTTCTAGCCGATGTTTTTTAACATTGACGTTTTTTTTCGGAACATCGATGTATCGATGTATACCCATAGAGAAACAGACATTTCTTACCAAGGAAGTTATATGTACTTACGTACAACTGGAGCAATATCTCTCATATAAAAAAGTGGTCTCACCGAAAACGTAATTTAAAAAGAAAATGCGAGAAAAGGAAGTATACGTTGGATCGGAAGTCTCTTTCTCTCTCCTACAAAGTGTCAGAGTTTTCGCACAGACTAAAATAAACTATCGAAATAATCATCGCAAAGACAATTGTACCAAAGAGGTCACCTACTTAATATATTTACATAGTACATTCTCTTTGGTGTCTGATGAGATTTTTAATACTATACTGGAAATTAAAGAAGTTCTTGTCCTGTTAGTCTTACGAAATATTTGCTGTCATCGAGATTGGCACTATAAATAAAAAAGAGACAACAAGGGCTATTGCTCAACTTCCTTGTCATTTTTATTTATAAATCGTCTTTAAGGTCAAATAATCGATACCCCGCTTTTTCTTTGAAGAGATCGTTCCAGTTGTACGTAAGTACAATAAAGAGCATCACAGACGATTAAGATACTATAATATTTGATGTTATGATATCTGCATATAAAATATTATAGCATCTTAGGGTATCACACACGGCTAAGATACGATAATATATTGAAATTATTCATTCGCTCGCAGGCCGTCCTAGGTGCCACACGTATTTCTTCACCGCTTTCTATATACAGAATGATAAAATATGAGTAATACGGTGTCACTATTAGATTTATTAGATAGCGACGATTCTGATTTCGAATTTAATATGCATTAGCTTACTGTAAAAGATGATCAATTTGGATAGAAAATTACATTTAATTTAGAAAAAGCCGCGGTGAATTTAATCTTTACGCAGATGTTTCTACAAAAAAAAAACAAACTTATTTTAATAAGTCGAAGGAAACTTTTCACGATCATCATAATTTGATTAAGGTAGATCCTTTAGTGAAACAAAATACAAACATGTGGGAGGGCATTTGTACAGAACAACAAATTGCAGTAAACTAAGAACCATCTCGTTTACCACAGCTTCCCCCCCCCCTCTCCCCTCCATCCTCAAATTATAGCTATGAATCATCTTGTTTACTCCAGCTTTCAAACATTAAAAAAACACAGCTAAATAGGTCAATTTGTTTGGAAGCTACGATTTTCGCCCCCCCCCCCCCCCCTTTTCTTTCTAACCTCCCTCCTCTCTCCCCATATATCTAAGAACCATTTTGAGCATATCAGCTTTCGAACAGAAAAAAACCGCATCAAAATCGGTCAATTCATTTTTGAGCTACAATGCTACACATACACACACACACACACACACACACACACACACACACACGCGCAGAGATACAAACACACAGTGATACACACCCTAAACTTATAACACCCGTCATCCAGGTGTTAAAAAAACCCGTCACGAATACAAAACAGAGCAACCTGTAGAGCATATTACGATATATTTTGTATCTTAAGATAGTATATTAATATATATTTTGTAACTTTTACGATATATTTCGTATCTTAAGATGACATCTTTTCAAAAATTCCATATCTCTCGATATCTTAAGATACTGTATGATGCAAATATATATTATCTTCGCCGTTTGTGATGGTTCATATAAATTGTATGACGAGCGATACTTTATCTTAAGTTAAAATATTATAGTATCATAGTCGTCTGTGACGCGCTTAACATCCTTGTTTCTTTCTGTCGTTGCGTATTCTTAATTATAGTCTGTGGTATGCAGTACGCAATATCCGTATCTCCTTCTTTCTTTGTTTGTGAGTACATTAGTATCACTATATATGGGCAGTTTTCTTTGGAACAATTGGCGAAAATAACTGTTAAAAACGCTAAATATGATCACAATTGGCGTTCCCTTTAGCCATTTGTGGGCGAAATTAGCGTTCTGAACGTTTTCGATCACCGTTCGTTTTGCAAGTTTTGATGACATGTTGACATAGGAAAATCGACTTTATATCGTGTGAAATAGGATCGTTTTTCATTCAGTTTGGAAACAATTGGAAGTGTCAAAAGTTGCAAAAATGCCAAAAGTGTTGAAAATGTCCAAAGAAAACGGCTTGTTAAAAATGTACATTTCGAAATTGCCCACAACGCCCAATCATCATCTCGAATGCAGCAGCCCGATTACATAACTTAGCTTCAATCGGATTGTCAGTATCGATATCACTAATGCCTTGCGATAGAGTCGAATATGCTATGAAAAAAGTGATAATCCGATTAACCAAGTAACCAAGTTCTGTAATCGGGCGGCAGGGAACGTAGTGTTTATATACTCTTTGAGTATCACTACCTAGTCTGTGGTGCTAGCACTCGCACGCCGCTGGGAGACGATAATACACGACCAAATAATGCACGGCCAGTATTACGTGACCAATATTACGTGTACAACTGGAGAGAGACGATAATACACGACCAAAATAATGTACGACCAGTATTGTACAGCCAATATTATTACGTGTACATGGTTTCATAATATTTGGACGGCTAATACTGCCCGTGAATTATTGCCTGTACAAAATCGGTCCGGGTTGATAATGCACGGCCAGTATTACGCATTACGTGTACAACTGGATACGTAATATCAGCCCGTGCCGATTTTGTACGACCAATATTACACGGCCAATAATACGTAGCCAACCATAGACAAAGCTAAAATCACTCCTTGATGCCTCGTTTGTGTAGGCGAGTGTCAAGATGAAAAAACTGTCACAGAACCGAATCGGCCAACCCCGACTCCACGTGGTCTTGTCTGCCCTACACTAGAGTGTTTTAAAAAAGTCAGAGGCGTGGAGGGAGTGCAGCCCCCAGCCGAAGCTGCGGAGGCGAGCGTTGGTACCTGTGCTTTGTTACGCAAGGACGGCGGGGCAGCACTTCCCGCAGCGCCGGAGCAATTGTAATTCATAATCTGTAGTAAAAGAATACTGGAACGTGCAAACGAGGCTTTGACTATGTCATTTCTATATATTAATCTGTGATGTACACGTAATATTGGCTGTACATAATCGCTCGTACAAAAAGAGCCCAGCCCGTATTGCACAGCCAATAATGCACACCTTGTTATTACATGTACATATTTTGGCTTCGTAATCCTGGCTGCGTATTATCGCCTGTACAAAATCAGTACGGGGTGATATTACACGGCCAATAATACGCAACCAAATAATGTACACCCTGATATTACGACCCCAATCCACGTAATATTGGTCGTCTTATTGGCTGTACATTATTTGCTCGCGTAATACTGGCCGTGTAATATAGGGACTCCACGCCGCTAATGTTTTCATTTTGTTGATTTTCAGGTTACATTTTGATATATTTTCAAATATTATATATTGTATCAGAAGCTCAAGATGCCTCAAACAGGAGCTACTAGGTATCAGAAATTTCTGAAATCTGAAAAATCAAAAACAAAACTGAAAGCTAAGAAAGATCTCCCAAAAGGAACAAATGTGACGAAAACCAATTTCAAAGTAAAAAAGATTGTTATAAAGGAACAGCTGAAAAAGCACGGTGACACGGAAGCCCTCTCTGCGAGAAAGCTTAATGTAAATGAACTTTTGTCGCGGTTGAATCATTTTAACACTAATTCAAGAACAGATGCTCTGCAAGGCCTCAAAGACCTTCTGACAAGAAATCCTGAAGTTTTGGAACTGCGTTTGGGCCAACTGGTTAATGGTGTCACACCACTGATATTGAACATCGAAAAAGTGGTAAGTATCATTGAAATTCATTGTTTTTAAAAAAATCTTTGAATATTCTACAAAGTTACGTGGATTTGTTCCAGGTAAGGAGAGACACACTACAAGTGCTGCAAGTTATGCTTTCCAGTGTGAGGATTGAAAAGATAGATCCATTTTATGATATCATGTCAACTTACCTTCGTAGTGCAATGACCCATATTGATAGCAGGATACAGGAAGACTCCTTATTGTTTCTAGATATCCTCCTGCTTTGTGCACCAAATAAAGTCGCTAATGACTTCCACAAGATCATACCAAACTTCCTGGACATGATTTCGAAGCTGAGAGTTGATTCTAAACCAGGACGAACACTGACTGTTAACTTGGGGAGTCAAATTACCAGTGTTAAATGGAGAGTCAAAGTTCTGCATCGCTTACAAGATTATTTGAAAAAGTTTGTCCAACATGAAAATCTTGGTGACTCTGATAATAGTGTAACAGGCACAACAAAAATATTTGATTCTTCAAAGTTCAATCATTACCCTTTGTTCAACCCAAATTACACAGCTGTCTGCCATTTGTCATGCTTTTCTTCAAAAAAAGCCCAGGAGACCACACTGGTAGATGAAGTGTCTAAGTTTATGGAATACATTGATACACTAATGCCTCTTCTCTTTGAAACCTGGCTTGAAGCATGTCCTAATTCTTCTGGGGAGAAAAATTTCGAAACTGTGATCAGTGAAGATGCAGCATCATTATTGAAGCACACTCTAGAAGTTATTTCATTGTTATGGACCCTAATTGAGCATTTATATAAGAAAACTCCCAGCTCCGATATCCAAAGTGGATTTAGTCAGAAATACCGCCAGCAATATACCCGACATTTTGTAAAAATGTTCCCATTTGTGACAAATATCAGATCAAAACAGAAAAAAGAGAGTACATTTGAACATGTGATAACTGATCCTAAATTAGTGACTCAAAATTTGGAAATTTGCCATATATACATCATGCTCAATCCAAACATAAATATCAAAATGAACGATCAAGAGATTGTGTCTGTACTGAACTACATTGAGAGGACATTCAATCAGTTCACACAAGATAATACCAACAATACTGCCCTTAAGATTCTGCACACCGTATTCTCAAAAGAAGTTAATAGCTGGACAAAAACAGTATCAGTTATGGATGCACTGTTCAGGAAAATTATATGGGCTTATTTCAATAAAACCATGTCAAGTACTTTCAAGCAAAAGATTTTCAGTTTGCTCTGTACAATAGCTTTGAATGACAATTTGGTTCATTTTCATCAAAGCGATGCTTTTGATATGTGGCTTAAAAACTTGCCTGATATATTGTTAGACAATTCCATTAACCTGCAAACTATAGATATACTCCACAAATTTGCAGTGAGAAACAATGAAACCTTCAACTCTGTGATCAAACCTAAGCTGTCCAAAATAATTGATAATTTACCAGCCATCAAATTAGTTGATGCTGTGGGTGATACTAATAGCTATCACAAACTTTTTGCTTTACTCCACTGGATCAAAGTTTGGGATAATAATTCCTTGAGTCTACTTGAGACGCAAATGCTTGGCAATGCATACAAACATGATCATGCTAAGTTCATAATGGACACCCTAAGAATAAGAATTGATGGAGCTTTATAAAATTAAACTCTTACTTGTCATAATGTTTATTTATTTCATAACTCAAACACATTGCAAAATTGTGACAATCATTCAATAAAATGTACACATTTTGTGTACAACTGGTAACAAAACAGGGTAACTTCTTTACAATTAATTGCAGCCACATTAACATAATTTACCTAAGAATGTATCAGCTAAAATTACATAAACAAAAACTGCCATAAACACCACACATTCATTTAACATCCCCCAACTACATTACACATAATACTCTAGATTTTACTACATCTTTAAACATTTTAGTCACAATACTTGGAAATACCTAACTAAAATAAGGAACATAACATGTGAGAAGAAAGGAAAGAATTATATTATTGAAGTAAATTTCTTCAGAAATTAATTGATATTATTATGGACAATATGAGATGCACAGCATCAAAATATAAACTGTTTAGCAGCTTTCTATAACTTGTAATATTTTTTATCATTGCACAGAAGCATCTGTGACATCATATTCTAAAATTTTAACAAATGGATATGATGAGCCTCATTGAAGCTATATTTTATTTGAGATTTATTTAATCGACTAGGTTTTATTTATGAACTAATTTTATAAATAGAATAATATCTAATAAATTATATTTTGCTAAGTTTTTAGTCATTGAGTGTTACACTTTTGGCAAATTTTGGCTAAATTATAAATGGTTTACCAATTGATTGATCCAAACTTCGCGAATTGAGTTTTTTTTTCTTCGTAGTTTATGCATATTGACAGGCATAACAACAGAGTATTTTTGAGAATTATGTTCTCATAAGAAACATCAAAATTAAAGTGCATTTAATGCTTAATCAAAACTTGAACAGGATTGAGCATAACTGGAAGATTTGCTTTTGTAAGCAAAATACTACCATGCAAACTAATTTTTGAAATAATGTTGGGAAGTGTTTGTTGACAAACAATGTGTTTTTTTGCTCTCTAAAAAGCAGGTGTTCTGATTGCAAACTAAATATGTAGTACTAATATTTTTTAGATATATTCCTGTAACGATAGAGAGTAGATTTGAAAGCACGAAGCTCGACGATCGAATCAAAATACCAACGGGGTAGTAAGTGCAATCCTAATTTCATCATCCCTTGCATAGATACGAGTAGATAACACTATTGCATAATTGTGGACTATGTTCATGCACTTATGTCCCCGAAAGTCCAAACAACAAGTTCTTTTATACTTAGGCACATGTCTATTGCGTTCTCCTTTTATTAGTTTTTTTTGTGCGGGGAATGGTAGCAGAAGAGGCCGTCAGCATTGCCTGTAAATAAAATGGGTAAATTGAAAACTAACTCAAAAAAGCATAAGCACATATTAGAGCAGGCACGCACAAGTCAGCAAACAAGTTTATTACTATTATCTTTTATTTTCACATGTGGAAAGCTATGAACTACAATATCATTATATTGTAAGTGTTCTAAAACCAATCCCAATGATTCTTTTGTCAGATAGCCTTGGCGTTTTTATTATTCATAATAATTAACTGTACATTATCGTTGAGCTTCAATCACTAGAGGATAAAAGCAACAAAGTGTATAGAACTTCGACATTATAAAGTAACGCCAAATCTATTTTCTTGGAAAAATATTGAAATCGGCAGTACGGATCTATTGATGGCAACCTAAATGAAACTAGAAAGAATGCCATAATTATTTCACTTCGGTCACGCATCCAATATCGTTTCATTGCGTGCTCGAAGATATATTAGATGAAACAATTTTCTAAATGAAAAATTTATCTAATAATTTTCTGAATGAAGATTTGAATCACGGACTGGTTTCGAACCCGCATCATGCCGTGCCTTTAACATAGATGCCTTTACCAATTCGGCTACCGTGACGGTAGACATCATTCAAATTTTCCGGATAGTTTGTAAATCCGTCTTAAGGGATGATGCGGGTTCGAACCCCGTCCGTGATTCAAATCATCGTTTAGTAAATTATTAGATATATTCTCGCTAAAGCAGTGCTGGGATCATATAAACATTATTTTAGTTGATTCTCTGTGAGTGTAGTGTACACAAGTAATGTATATGTAGAGAAAGTAACAAAAACTATAGATAGAAAATAAAAAGGCAAAATTAAATAAACATACACAGGACAACACAACACACATTATACAAAAATAAATAAAATAAAACCCCTTCGGCCTCATTCGAAACCAATAAAACACAAATAAAATAATAAAGAAGGGAAAAGAAGCGTTCAACTTTGCAGATTAGACGACGCAGGGGAATATACTTTCACACTCAATAAGCTTTAAAATGTTATGTGAAAAGTGTTTCTATTGAATATGCGAACACATTGTTTTAGTCAAATTAATTTCATGCTTAATACTGCCACACAAAACAAATAACATACTGTTGGGCTTGATTTCTTCAGCAAATGGACACGGGAGGAGATATGTCAAACATCTGTGCTTTTCGAAGTTGTTGATATCTCATCATGTAAGGAAACAATCTTGTATTCGGGGTGACTCTCTAACTTTGCTTCGATTGTCTTTATTAACGCGTCACTTTTTTCAATGATTTCTTGTGATATACTTGCAGTATCGTAATCTGAGGCATCTTGACCATTTATTTGATCCTCAGGTTTATCGGCGTCAGAAGCATCCAGTTCATTAGATAAATCTGTTGTTAAATCACTACAGCTCGCGAAATCATCAATGATAGACGATCTTCGGCTTTGATCGGATGAAGCATCAGATTTGTATTTGTCATCGCCTTTATGCCAGAAAGCTAGTTTACCAGGCAATTGAAGCAATCTACTAAGACCTGAGGTGTTACTTTTTGAAACCTGTCCAGGTGATTTGACTTTGTGTCGCCTTTTCTTTTCAGCTATTGGATTTACAACTTGGACGCCTTTGAAATGACCAGAGTCTTTAAAAGCGACGTTAGGTAATTTATTAACTAAATCAAATAAGCTTTCTTGGGATGTAGTGCTCTGCAGAACTTCCGTATTGTTGTCTTCTAAATCTTTTACTGATGGATCAGTATTAGGAGGAAGAGGAGCTTTTGATTTTCCATATCTTCCTTTGGAAGTCTTTCTTTTACTCCTTGGCGAATCATCAGGTGTGCCGAAAGAAGCTTCATCGTCACTTTCAGCCGAATCATTATCTTTTACCGAAGGTTCTAAACTAGTTGTTTCTATGTGATCTTTAACTAAATCTTTTTCAGTTGTTGGCTCTGTTATTTCTTTACCATTTTCTTCGTTAACGTTTGCTTTAACAACAGGATCCTTTAATTTCTCGCTATCGTTAGCAGGAATGTTAGAATCATCTGTATTTGACTTATGATTTTCTTGTTTATTTTTATGATCTTTGGTCGTTTTATCTAGGGAATTTTCTTGATTACGGTTATCATTATTTTTATTATTGTTAGAGCCTAATGGGAATTCACCTAAAACTTGGATAATTCTGACCTGATCTCCAACATACTGGTACAAAAATGGGGGCTCCGTATGGGACAAAAATATAGGAGAGCGGACATTGACTAAAGGGGGCATATTCGCATATTCAACATGATCGTCGTCTCGTAGCTCCTCGGTGATAACTTCACTTTCCTTTAAATAAAAAGCACTTAAGTCTAAATCAAGTAAAACCCAAATTAATTTAGCTAATAAATGCATAGACAGACTTATAGAAAAAACCGGAAGTTATATTTTAACAAATAAATAAGATCTAATACATGCATACAATATGTAGTCTAATCCTAAAGACTTTCTTTTTGCTATTCAATTAGAAGCCATTTCATTGTTATGTTTTTGCCTTTTTCATTAATTTCTTATAATATAAAACATAACAAAATTCATTCGATAATAGGTGTGGTAACAATTTTAATGTTAAAGCCAATAGCAACATTATAATATACCCATCATGTAAATTTTAAGAGATTATTTGAGCTTTATTTTCGCACATACCCTACTATTTTAGTCCTTTTCTTGAGTAAAATATTAGCCAAAATTCCATAGATTTTGATATCAGTCATTTGCCAGCACCATCCTTATCCTTACCCTGACACACTAAACACTAGTTTCATTATTCTACTTTATAGTCTTACAGTTACAGGCTGAGCGATTAAAGAAAAGTTTTGCAAATGGCGTCCACACTCATTCTGTCTCTCCCACTAATATATTTCCTGTCCACTTGTTTGATTAGCACAATATAGAAAATAACAAGACAAGGTAATCTCTGGTACCTATTCTGTAAGCTCCATTAAGTGAAGGCTTTTGTATTGTTGTGAGAAATCAAAGACAGATGGCGTAAGTAGTATTTTTTTGATGCATAGAAACAAACGAGCCTTCGCCGCCATTTACGAATCTTTTCAAATCGCGTAGCTTGTACGAGGTGAAGTCCAAAAGTATTGGGTCTGATAAATATATTATGTAGATTCATACACATGTATTAAATAATGTAAACGGCTATCGGCGGGAAAACAAAATCGAGACGAAGTTTTGCTTTGAATAATTTTCTTATGCTTGTGTTTCTTCGAGTGTTCATGTGTAATGTTGGTGCAATATTCACCACGCTAACGCGCACGAGTGCAGGATAATTGATACTACAAACGCAAAAAAAACGTGGCATTTCGTGTTCTCTCCGGAACTCCATAGGAAGTTTCAGTAAAGCTGAAATGTGACTTTTGACTGACTAGGACTCGACATTTTGACTATTTAGTGAAAAAAACATACAACTTGTAATATCTCTTTACATGCCGCTGCACGCTGGCTAAATGCACTAGCCGTGCGGAGCCAACCAAAACAATGAAAAAAATATTAAACGGAGACTAAACCGCAAATCAAATTAGATACTATTTAATATTACTTATTATTCATTTATGCAAATTATTTCTTGGGCAGACCGAACATTTAGGACGTCACCTCGCAGATATAAGATTAAAGACAAATGATTGTTCCTGCGACACAACAGATCATAATGCAATATTTTTAGTATTACAAATACTGAAAATATCAACCTATTACAGTTCTTGCAATTTACGGGCGCGTGGCTCTTGATTTTAATAAAACGAAGCGGTTTGCATAAAAAAATACAGTGTAATTTGATATGTTTCTGAAGTATTACTAATAATAACGCAATCATATTTATTTTTAACTCGAGGGTTAAAATTAGAGAGATTTTGATGCGTTTTTTTCTGTTGGAAAGCTGATGTGGTTCTTAGCTATAATTAAAATTGGTGTTATTAAATTTTTAAATTTCACTTGGTTTACATAAAAAAACAATTATTCACGCGCATTTATTGCAAGAACTATAAGAATATTAAAATATTTTTAAATACCTATAGTCGCGAGGGACTACAGCCACACAGTTTTTCTTACTATATTTCTTTTCTCTCCCGTTAAAAGCCAAGTTCATTATATTTCGAAACTTACTCGTATTTATTATAAGTGAAGGCTTTTGTCGCATTAGCAAAAGAAGATCTACGCATCTTCATCTCAATCTCATATTTTTACGTTTGCAGGCTGATACTCATTTTTTTTCTTCCTCTACGAACGAAGCGCTTTGCTTCTGTATCATGTGGTCCATAAAGTGGAATCTATTTTTCGATAGTTATGACATAAGTCTTACTGCCTCGCTCATAATCGTCACTTAACGCTAATCCAGCATTAAATCGCTTGTTTTGTATGGATTATGACAACTTAATGCTTCATTAGCGTTATTTGACGATTACGAGTGCGGCAGTTAGTCGATTTCTAGTCAAGCATGCACAATAGTCGACCGCAGCATCGCTAAACATCAAAATGCAAAAAAAAAAAAAAACCTCATTTTTGTAAATCTATACTAATATTATAATGAGGTAAAGTTTGTGAGGTTGTAGGGGGTAATCTCTGGATCTACTGAACCGACTTAGAAAATTCTTTTACCAATAGAAAGCCACGTTATTTGTGAGTGTCATATTAAAATAACCAAGCGTCCGAAACCGCGGGCATCAGCTAGTATATAAGTACCTAATTACTTATAGTAAAGATTTTGAACATTAAACATTGAACGATTAACTTGTCAATTTTTACGTGTAAAAATATATAATTAGGAAACTGTAGCAGACATTATTTCTACATATTTTTTTTTAAATCTTGAAAACAACCTAACTTAGGAAAATTAAATTTAGGTAGTCAAAGATTCCTTTTATAACGCGAGGGGGTTTCTTGAAAACTCGTATCATACAGTAACGGCAGCTGTTACGAAAATAATTGGAAAATAAATATTTTTTTTCGTTTTTTATCCAAATGTGCTGAAAAGAGGCGGTCAATAGGTCCAAACAAGTAGCGAATAGAATCAGCCTGCAAACCCCATTCTCACTGTAATTCGTTAAGACAAGGTTACCAGACCTCGGCCGCCTGCGGTCGCTTGATGCTGGTGACGGTGGTGCGCGTGGTGCGCGAGCGAGCGCGCGCGGTCGCGCCGAGCGAGCCGGCGCGCGTGAGCGAAGCGGAGTTGTCAGCGCTCGAGTAGCCCGAGCTTATGTCTTCGGTTGATTTGATGTGGCTGGAAATATATAACAACAATAATTTAAAAGCGCCTTCTTTAGTCTGAATGTTGCATTTTAGAAAAAAGAAGCTATATATCACACTAATATTATAAATGCGAAAGTTTGTATGTTTGTGTGTATGTGTGTGTGTTTGTTGCTCCTTCACGCTCGAATGGCTGGACGGATTTAGATAAAATTTGGTACCAGGATAGCTTATATCCTGGATTAACACATAGGCTACTTTTTATCTCGAAATAGGAGAAAAAAAATATTATCGTTTTCTATAAAACTTGAAAAAAAAACGAAAAAAAAATGAAAAAAAAACTAAGTACCAGGAGAGCATCAGCACTTAAGAAGTTGGAGATATAAAATTGACAAATAAAGTTATTAAAAGTGAGTACTCCCAATGAACATTAAATGGTGTGATTATATTAAAATAAGTATTTCTGAGTACCAGGAGAACAGAAACACTTAAGATGTTGGAGACATAATATTGAAATATAAAAATATTTAAAGTGAGTATTCCTCCCCAAGAAGATTAAATGGTGTGATTAAATTAAAAAACGTTTTTCTAAGTACCAGGAGAAAAGAAACACCTGAAGTTGGATATATGACATTGACAAATAAAGCTATTAAAAGTGAGTTTATCTCCCCATGAACATTAAATAGTGTTATTATATTTTTTTAAGTATTTCAAAGTACCAGGAGAGCATAACACTTAAGAAGTTGGATATACAAAATTGACAAATAAAGTTATTAAAAGTGAGTATACATAGGTATGTATACTCACTTTTAATAACTTTATTTGTCAATTTTTAAATATAATCCACCATTTAATGTTTATGGGGAGGTCCCATAAACATTAAATGGTGGATTATATTTAAAAAAGTATTGCTAAGTACCAGGAGAACAGAATCACTTAGAATGTTGGAGATGTAACAGTAAAAAATAAAGTTATTAAAAGTGAGTATACCTCCCTATGAACATTAAATGGTGTGATTATATTTAACAAAAGTATTTGTAAGTACCAGGAGAGCAGAAACACTTAATAAGTTGGAGATACAAAAGAGTCAAATAGTGTGTTATTAAAAATGATTATACCTCCCCATGAACATTAAATGGTGTGATTTTTATATTAAAAAAAGCATTTCTATGTACCAGGAGAGTAGAAACACCTGAAGTTGGAGATATGACATTTCCAAATAAAGTTATTAAAAGTGAGAATACCTCCCCATTAACATTAAATAAGTAGTGTGATTGTATTTAAAAAATGTATTTCTAAGTACTAGGAGAGCAGAAAAACTTAAAAAATTGGAGATACAAAATTGACAATTATAGTTATTAACAGTGAGTACTTTTCTCCCCATGAACATGAAATGGTGTGATTATATTTTAAAAAAAACTAAGAACCAGGAGAGCAGAAACATTTAAGAATTTGGAGATATAACATCTATATATATAACAGAAAGTCAGAAATTCGTGTTACTTACACTATTTATAACTCAAGAACTCCTGGACAGATTTTTATTATCTTTGATTTTTTGAATTTGTATCCGTCCCGAATAGATAATAAATATAGATGCAAAAAGGAGGGATTTTTTAAGATTAATTTTCTAAACTTGTGGGAGTGGCAATGTTTGACCGCGGGCGAAGCTGCGGGGTGCAGCTAGTATGTCTATAATTATAACAAAGCAGTAAGCAACTAAAAGTCTGTACAAAGATAATTAAACAAAATGGTCTAGGGTATTTAAAATATGCTACTGAACAAGAATGTATAATTTTTTAAATATTATGTCTGTTTGTTCGCGCATCACGTAAAAAGTACTGGACCGATTGCGATGCGGTTTTCACTATTCAATAGCTTAGGTGTTGGCTTAATAACTTATGTACTTGGCATCTCAATTCAATGAGTAGAAGCCGAGGAATAATATAAGGATAAGAAACTAATTGCCGCTGAACGAAATTTGATATATTGTACCCTAAACTTCTTTTAGATAGATAAACTCTTTATTGAACTCCACAAGTACAACGAGAAATTATATCTAAACATACAGTATAACAATGTTGTTTTTTTTTACAAGGGGCGGTCTTATCTCTCAGCGCGATCTCTTCCAGACAACCGTGCACGGAGAGGAATAACGTACGTAAGGGATGGTGGTTATCAGTAAATAAATGAATAACATACCTACACCACAAAATATATAAATGTAATATAATATACAAAAAATAATAACAAACATACATACTGATATCAATAAATATATACTACTTTCCTACTACCTTGATCGCGCGTGACGTGCGCAAGCGCATGTTGCGCACGTCAAGCGACTGGACACTTTTATCCTAGTAAAATGACCACGCGGGTAAAGCTAGTACATTTATAAGAGTCCATCAAGGTTCTAACTTCTAATATAAATTTGAATGGACCGGGCTTACCATCAGATGTGACCGCCCGTGTCGTTATACTTGTAGTTACAATAGAAAGATAGATAAATCCTACAAGTGATCATAAATTCTCCAGATGCATCCTTTCCATTTTAGCCGTACACATATCGGTTTTATTATAAACAATTTGTATACTCATAAACAGAACTGGAACATTTGGTACGTCTAATAATAGATCCGTTACGAAACGGGATGTTCCAGTTTCATTTACGTCTATTTTTCGCTAGTGTTTCATCACATTGCCCTAATAACCGACATTGATGCATGTTCAAAACCTGGGATTATGTCGTAATCGGACTGCAAAGAAACAGACGACTAGCTTCACGGACTGTGATGGTTGGATTTAATTCTAAGGTATTTAAACCTAAGGTAACCCATAACTAATGGGTTTGAAAAAATACGTCCTTGCTCTGTCACGGCCCCGGTTTATATTTATAGATTTTTACAAAAACGTACAGATCACGTACCCACTGAAATTTGGGTACTTGTACTAATATTTATTACTAGCTGTGCCCGCGGCTTTGCCCGCGTGGTCATTTCATTTAAAAGTAGCCCACACGTTTTATTCCAGGACCAAAAGCCAAACCACCACCAGTACAATATTACACAAGTAAGTACAATATTATACTACATTTCTTCAAAATTCGTTCAGCCGTCAAATAGTTTTTTTATCGATTGCTCGGCATCTAATCATTGGAATAAGGCACTGCCTTGCCTTTTTATAACGCATATTCTGTGAAGTACGGCACTCCATACTTCACAGAATATGCGTTATAACACACTTGCACTTCTATGACACTTCATAGAAGTGCACGTATTGCAATGAAATAAACGCATATAATAAAATATGAAATATACGCATATAATACAATGTGAAATAAACGCTAGAATAAACGCACCGCGTTCCACTGCAAGGCATGCAAGGCCTAAGATACCAAGTACCCCAGTTTTTAAATCAGCGCAAGGGCTTGAGAGCAGGGCCTGGATTCTGTATGACCACTCACGCCAATTCCACGCCACCTGCGTGGAATTAGGGAAGGTGGGTATTTACGAGACCAGGTTTTTAAACCAGGTTTTGGCTTGTAAGTACGCCGCCCTGGTGCGGACCCGCAATACTTGCAAGACTTTCAAAGTATTTTACTCACCAACTCGCTCTTTCAACCCGTCCGCTCCTACATACTCGGTGGCGGGTTCGGCATGGCCTCAGCTGAGTTCGGCCGCACTCGGCCAGCCGGGTCACAAGAAGCTAGGTGGCCGATACATCGCTCAAAAAACTTGCAAGGCTTCGAAGTTTTTTAAGCAAACGCAATTGTGCTCTTGATTTACATAAGCACACGGGTCAATTTCCTATGCAAGTATTTTTTACTTTCAATTCCACGCTTCCAAGTACTTTTTTCGCAAACACGATTATGCTCCTTATTTATATGGACACGAAGATCAATTTCTTATGCAAGTATTTGCTACTTTCAAGGCTTCGGTTTACAAAGCACTTCAAAGTATTTTGAACCCTGGTTTTTATACTGAAAGATTCATGACATGAATGAGTTAAATTTATTTTTGAATTAATAAGTTACTATTTTGCTATAAATAATTTGCTTAATTTCGCTACGCGTTTTACAACTGAAGTCGACTTATTCTATCAAAAAACACAAAAAACATCAAAATACGTTTTAAGAGCCTCTATGGACCATAAAGTAAAAAAATAAGAAAACATGTAGCTCGAGTTCATTCAACGTTCAAACCACTTCGTAACAAACATCTTGCGTGTTTTAAGGGTAGACAACGCCATCTAGTTTAAATGAAGTAACTTGTTATCATAAACGTCTTGTTATTGAGTATAGAAAATTATCTCCGAAGGTAAGGTGGCACAGATTAGAGAGTAATTAAGGTGTTGAGGTAAATAGGATGGGGCATCAAGGGTAGGTCATTATTATGAGGTCCATACGAACAAATTTTAATGCAACGAAACATGGTGTTCTTAGTACAAATTATTTTTTATGATGTTTCACAGAACGACGTACTTACTGGCACTTTAACTGGCTCTTAATAATTACCTACCCTACCTACCTACTTTTTGAGCTTTTTCAACACGATATAAGGATTGATTTGAAAAATTAAAAGTTTTCTATACTTTCTCTGTGAAGAGCAATACATGTACCTACCTCTGTATGTACACATTTCAATACCGACAACTAACCATTTTGCCAGTAAGACATTATGAAGAAACCTCCGATATAATTATATAATTATGTAGGTACGTAGGTAGTACATTATAATATCTCAATGGAAGAAACAATAAAAAAACGTAGTACATATAATGTATATACATACTCAGAAAACTTGCAACGCTTCGAAGTATTTTTTACGCAAAAGCAATTGTGGTCTTTATTTATGCATACCCACGGATCAATTTCCTATGCAAGTATTTTTTACTTTCATTTCAAAAGAGCGATGGTGGCCTAATGGTTCTATAGTGCAATTTAGAATCCTAGGCTCCCGCACCAATGACTTTTCGAAGTTATGTGCGGTTTTCCATCGCTCCGTGCTTCGGAGGGCACGTTAAGCTGTCGGTCCCGGCTGTTATTGGTTAATAGCAGTCGTTAAGCCATGTCAGAGGCCCTCGGGCGGCCTGACAAACTCTGACATCAGAGGCCAGCACTACCTCATACGACAAACAAACAAACAATTTCAAGGCTTCAGAGTACTTACGCTTACGTACGCTTTTTAGCGATAAGACCGCCCATTGTCCCATTTATTTTGTATAAATGTTTTAGTTATTATTGTATTTTTTGTTCTATGTGGTGTACAATAAAGAGTTATCTATCTATCTATCTATCTACTTTTTCACACACGCGATAGTGCTCCTTTTATATATAGAGACAAAGATCAATTTGCTATGCAAGTATTTTCTACTTTCAAGGCTTCCAAGTACTTTTATTTTGCAAATACGATTGTTCTCCTTATTTATATGACGGCAAAAATCAATTTCCTATGCAAGTATTTTCTACTTTCAAGGCTTTAATCTGTTTCTACAGAAAGCACTTGAAAGTATTTTGAACCCTGGTTTTTCGCCCTGGTGTTTGAAGATGGACGTACTTGAAAGCCCTGGTGCTGAATATTGCGAGTATGACCCATGCCTACGAGGACTTTGTTCGTGATTCCAATTTCCACGCAGGCAGCGAGGAATTGGCGTCTTAAAATTAGAGAATTAGGTCCCTGGAGGTCGTGCTAGTGAGGGCCGAATCCGAAACACCTGAAAATTTTGAATTAAGCGGGACCCTTGGTTGCAGGAATGAAATGATTGCGTGTTTTAAGGTCAATCAGCGCCATCTAGTTAAATCGGAGGGAGAACTTTGATGCCTTTGGTTTATTCGCTTGAGTTGTTGATGCCATTGTGCTATCTATACTCGTACCAAACTCGTACTATACCATCTCGATTACCTCAGCTTGCAAACATAAAAAACCGCACCTAAGTCGGACCATTCGTTTGGATAGATCCCATTATATATATTGTTTTGAAACAAAACTTGACGGTTTACTTCAGGAAATTACATAAGCCTTAAAAAAAACAAAGAAAATGTAAAAAAAGGCACAAAATATGTAAATGCTTATAAATATTGAGGCAAAACATTCATAGCAGCGCGTGGATTCGATCCATGTGCCTCTGGGTTGCAAGCCAGGCACCGGTTCCACTGTGCCACTCTGACTTGTGGCATAGGAGCCGAATTCACGGTACCGTTTTATAAACGGATGTGCAATTATTATTCCTTTCAAATTAACATAACTTTAGACTCATATCCCGCAGGAATCCCGTATTTATTCGTGATTAAAAGTATCATTCATTTTAACACATATTATAAACTTTGACTGTGCCAAGTTACTTCAAAATCCGTACGGTAGTTTCAGCGTGATATGTGTTTTTTTAGATAACTTTCAACCCCTATCCTGCGGGAACCATTGTTTTTTTCGGGATAAAAAGTATTCTAAATGTTAATCCATAACATAAGCTATGATTGTGCCAAGTTGCATCAAAATCCGTCGGGTGGTTTCTGCGTGATGCGTGTTCAAAGAGACAGACAGACAGACAGACAGACAGACAGACAAAAAATAAACCTTTTTGTACTCCATATCGATTTTGAAGTTCATCTCAATTAAAATTTTCAAAAAATATTTAATGTACAGATTTAGCCCAGTTACAGTTTTATTATAGTATAGATGTGATTTGGGGAAGAATGTGATTTTTCTATAATATTAATATTAGATGATAAAGGGCTATATTAGTTGATTCTGTCTCGGCCCTTATAAAATTCTTTACTTGTTTCTACTGTATGCAAAATTTCGTCCTTGCTCTGTCACGGCCCTGGTTTATATTTATTGATTTTTACAAAAACGTACAGATCACGTACCCACAGTAATTTGGGTACTTGTACTATTATTTATTATGTGATTTGGGGAAGAATGTAATTTTTCTATAATATTAATATTAGATGATAAAGGGTTATATTAGTTGATTGTCTCGGCCCTTATAATAGTACATTACTGCCGCGGTCTGTAATGACTGCGTTGCTGGCAGCGATGACGATGGTCGAGAGCGTAGCTAAGTTAAGTTCGAGGCCATCACAGCGCGGTCAGCATTGCAGCCCTTGATGGCCAAGCTGGAATGCCTTTATAGCACGGACAGCAAGGGCTGCATTGATGGCCAAGCTTGAAGGCCGAGAACTTAACTAAGCAAAGCTCGAGGCCATCATAGCATGGCCAGCAGGGCAGTCATTGCGGACCAAGGCTTGTATAGTGCTTTACTCAAACATTGCGAGGAATTTAAAAAAACCAGCTTAGTATAATAAGAATTTACTCAAACAATGCAACAACAACGAAAACAACAACGACAAAGACAACAACAATGACCACAACAACAGAAACAGAAACAACAACAACAATCACGATCACATCAGCTTTCAAACAGAAAAAAAAACATCAAAGTCGGTCCATGCGTCTGGGAGCTACAACGCCTCTCTTTTCGCGTTCGGGGTTAACGAACCCACGGAATAAATAATAGTGCTACGACAAAAGACGATAATAATGGATTTTCAAAGGAAACTGCTGGCCGCAAAACACGACAATAATGAAATTCCATACAACTTTGCTGGCGCCTATTCAAGCAACGTGGCACGGTTGACTTTGCCCAAAGAAGGTTGTCGAAATAATTACCACATTACTAGAATTGTTTGAATAAATTTCTTTACTTGTTTCTACTGTATGCAAAAATACGTCCTTGCTCTGTCACGGCCCCGGTTTATATTTATTGTTTTTTACAAAAACGTACAGATCACGTACCCACAGTAATTTGGGTACGTATACTATTATTTATTATGTGATTTGGGGAAGAATGTAATTTTTCTATAATAGTAATATTAGATGCTAAAAGGGTTATATTAGTTGATTCTGTCTCGGCCCTTATAAAATTCTTTACTTGTTTCTACTGTATGCAAAAATACGTCCTTGCTCTGTCATGGCCCCTGTTTATATTTAATGATTTTTACAAAAACGTACAGATGACGTACCCACAGTAATTTGGGTACGTATACTATTATTTATTATGTGATTTGGGGAAGAATGTAATTTTTCTATAATAGTAATATTAGATGATAAAGGGCTATATTAGTTGATTCTGTCTCGGCCCTTATAAAATTCTTTATTTGTTTCTACTGTATGCAAAAATACGTCCGACCTCTGTCACGGCCGGGGTATATTTTATGATTGCTATATGTTATGTGTTTACCATAACATTTGTTTCTGTAATAATAATGTTAGTGGATAAACTGTTTATCCTGTCTCGGCACTTGTAAAAATCTTTACTTGTTTCTACTGTATGCAAAAATACGTCCGTCCTCTGTCACGGCCGGGGTATATTTTATGATTGCTGTATGTTATGTGTTTACCATAACATTTTTGTCTGTAATAATAATGTTAGTGGATAAACTGTTTATCCAGTCTCGGCACTTGTAAAAATCTTTACTTGTTTCTGCTGTTTAATTTTTTACTTGTTTTTACAGCACAATTTGTTTTTTCTTTTGTTCTTCTTGAACCGGGGCGATTGAGATGGGGCGTATGCGGCTTATCGATTTTTCTTTTATACTAACGGTTTTTGATGAACAGAGAAATTAGTGTTTGTCCCAAAAAATAACAGGTGACGCCACTACCTATGAAACTGTTTCATCGACAGAGTTTTTCTGGAAGTCACCATTTTGAATGATTGTTTGTTGACAACATGACATCGAGTTTTTTTTTCCAATATATAGTAAACTTGGGGTTTGTTCAGTTTGAAGAAAATAAGAAATACTATTCATAAGTATCTTTTACGATATTATTTGTAATATTATATTCCTATAGTTACTTTCTCCTCGTTTTTTGTATTGAGGGGTGTTTGAAGCTATTTTGATTAGAGCTAGTTGCCCCATTGTTTTTGTATGGAAAATATGAATAATTAGTGAGGTTCGGTTTCGATAGAATGGCATGTCGATATTTTGTAAACCAACATTTAAGTATTTTGATGAAGGCAGCGAAAATAAATATCGGTGCCCTAAATAAATATTTATACATAAATTTTTCTCAATTTTTTCCATAGATTAATAAAATTGGTATTGGTAAGGTACCTTATTACATAATATACCTATCTAAATGAACGCCACTTCCATCCACCAAGTATCTGCAATACTTTGATATCATTACGTCTTTCTTCCGTTTTGTGTGTTTTTTTGAAATAATAGCAGCTCATGTTAAATGTATTTTTTTAGAAAGTCCGGAATTACAACCGAAAAAAAGAAAAGCTTTATTCTGAACAAGAACATTTTAATAAATAAAATTAAACTATTTGAAAAATAAATTATAAAAATAAAGATTCCTTATTTTATTTTCCGAAACCATCGTTGCCGGTTATCAGTCACATAGGAAAAAAGTTATCGATGAATGTAGTTCCCAACACTAACTATATGGAGCGTAGTTTCATTCGCCCCAGAAAAACTTAAAGCATTTTTTGCACATTCACCCCAAAGTGGGGCCAATGTAACTTTTTTCGTTTTCACAGTGATTAAAGTGTAAATGAATCTTAAGTTTATGTATATAACAGAACGTTTCATAGATATATGCTTAACCGTGAGGAATTATTAGAATTTAAATGTTATCGACGATTATGGGTAAAAGTAAAGTGAAAACTTCAAAGTTGATAGTCGCATTAGCCTCGGTTCACCTTACTTATACTTTTTGACTTGTTTCAACAGTTTTTTCCTCGTATGAGGTAGTGCTGGCCAGAGTGTCACAGTTTGACCAGCCGCCCGAGGGCTTAACGACTGCTGTTATTCAATAACAGCCGGGACCGACAGCTTAACGTGCCCGCCTAAGCACGGAGCGGCGGAAAACCGTTTTTTTTTCTTCAGTATAATTTGTTACTTGTTTCTACTGTGTTTAATGTACAAAAAGAGAAGATTATGCTCAGCAGTGGGCGAACAAGAATGAATGTATGAATGAACAGGATGAATAATGTTTCTATTGTTTTATTTGTTCCTTGTTTAACTTGCAGCTATTATTTTCACCTATTATTTTGTACGCATTATAGGCAAGCATTTGTAACTTGTCAACTAGTCCTACCTGAAATCAGGCTCATCGCTCCTTGGGCGGGGCCTCACTTCCACGTCGACTTCCGGGAAGTACATGGGGGACCGACTGTTAGACTCAGACGCGCTGCGACGAGTCACGTATGCGCTGTGAACGTCAACGTTAAACTTTTACAAAATTAGATAGAATAGAAACAAAAGAAGAATGATCAATATAAAGGTACGTAAGTGAGGCCCTTTCCTCGCCAGAGAGCTATCAGTATCGGATTAAAATCCTGAATAAACGATCACAGATGTGCTTGGGAAGGAGACTTGAAGATAGGTGATATTTTATTAGCGTCCACTCCGTAACGCTCATAACGACGCAAAGGCGCGCGGCCGATTTAACAAATCTCACTTGCCTGTCACTTTGTCAATATAAGTGCAGACAAGGCCACTGGGGGACAGTGCAACATTTTTTCCCCGATTTCCCCAAGGAATAGACGGATATAAAAATACTACCTATTCCTGGCCCATGAAAAGAAATCTAGCGGCACGCGCGCTCCTCCGCCGCGCTGTTCAAATGGCCCAAGTATTATTCGTATTATAATTTGTATACTAGCTGTGCCCGCGGCTTTACCCGCGTATTCATTTCATTTATAAGTACCCATACGTGTTATTCCAGAACCAAAAGTACCTATAAAGTAACAATATACTAAATTTATTCAAAATTCGTTCAGCCGTCAAAATTAAATAGTTTTTATCTATTGCTCGGCATCTAATCATTGGATTATTATACAAAACAACCCAGTTTTGAAGTCAAATCCTAAGCTTTCCAATAGCGCGCTCGGTCCAGTGGTTTTTAAGTGATGCGCGAACATACAGACACCAACGATTTTTAAAAATGTTATATTCTTGTTTGGCTACTAAACAAGAATATAACATTTTAAAAAATCGTATTTTAAGTACAATAGTTTTTTTTTAAATTAACTTCTTTGCACAGATTTTTAAGTGTATAAATATACTCTTATAATAAAACAGTTTTATTATAAGTATAGTTAACATGACACGCCTCTCAAAAAGAAATGCACCTATCGACGTATTTGTCGCAAAGTGCCACCAACAAGAAACTGAATAACACGAAAAAAAAACAATCATACATATTTGTTTTTTGCTTTATTCGACTAGTTGACGCGAGTTTTGTTGTTTTAGCCGTATAGTTCCAGCTTAATAATAGAACCACCCCATCTCACCTCGCGGGTGCTGGATAATTTGAGCAAATAGACAAAGAAATAGAAAATACTTTTTTCTCGAGTAGATATTTAGGATAGTGGAAGGCCTGCACTATTATAAGAGTCCGCCTGAAGAAGTACAAAACATTTGTCAAATATTCAACCGCCTAGCTGTATGTAGTGTGCAAGTAAATGTTTGTTTCGGTTTGCAGGGCAATGTTTCCAGAGAAATTACTGCGCATGAGACATAAAATCTAATGTCGTCAACAAAAATATGCAGTTTTTAAACCAATGTTCGGGGTCTTCACGCAGTCACGCTCACCTCTATTCAATAGCAGTGGGCAGTCTTCACTCATAAGACATACGTCCCTCTTACCATCACTCTCATTGGGCAGTCGTCCCCCTTATCATCACTTAATAGCAGTTGATAGTCGTCACGCTTACCATCACTCAATAGCACAGGGCAGTCGTCACTCATAAGGCATACGTCCCTCTTACCATCACTCTCATTGGGCAGTCGTCCCCCTTATCATCACTCAATAGCAGTAGGCAGTCGTCACACTTACCATCACTCAATAGCAGAGGGCAGTCGTCACTCGTTCGGCAATCTTCCCGCTTACCATCACTCAATAGCAGTAGGCAGTCGTCACGGCTACCATCACTCAATAGAATAAAATAAAGTAGCCAGTAGCTATTACCTCTTAACAGCTCTCCGAAGCAGAGGTTCAGCCAACACATCGTCTGCTTCGTCGCTGCCTCTCTCCTCGCGAGGGTCGCACTCCGTGAGATCCGACAAACTGTAACTCTTGCGCAGTTGCTGCACTAAACCGCCGCCTCCCTGGAAAATGTGGGACATTTTCTCATTCAAAGTACTACACAACTTTCTGCTATTAAAATTTAGTTTGTCTTCGACATTTTGCAGTAAAATATTATCAAATCTACAAAAAAAATGGGGGAATAATAATTATAGAATAGATTAAACAACTAAAATGAATACTTACATTTTAACATCCTGTCAAAAATTTGACTGCAGAAGCTTTCAGAGCAAAGCGCATGCATTTCGTACCTAAGCACTACTTTGCTTTACTATGGATTGAAACGAAAAATGTACGAAGTATTCACTACATTTATTTGGAAGTACGTACTCTAACTCTATATCAGTCACGCGAATCTAAACCTAAATTACATAAAGAGCACTCTTTAAATCTAATTAAATTAACTAAAATATTATACAAATTATGCGATGTAAACAATGTACAAAATTATCTGAGATTGTGTGAAAAGGAAAGGTGGCTGAAAACTAAAGCACAACCAAAGTAAATAAAGGCAATTTTGGCTTAGGACTGACGATTTCGTTTTTAATAATAACCCCTCAACTGAGGGATACTTTACAATAACTCGCATCCATACGCGGCTAAGGCATGGACTTCAAAAAACTCGTACGCTGCTTTTGTCGTGACGCCAACGTGTGTCTCACTGTCTCTTACGACTCGCCAATGGGCGGGAATGAGAGGCATATGGCCGCCAATGAGCATGGGTGCGAATTAATGTATATACTACATTAATTCAGTGACATGCAATTAAAGTCTTATACATTGACCTAAACAAGTTCATTAGGTTGAAAAAACATTTATATACTACATCATTGAAAATAATGTATTAAACTAAGTAGAATGCAATAAAAAGTTTGACTAAAGTTACAGTAGAAATAGGAATTTAATATAATACAACACAAACAGTTACAAAAAAAATAGGCAAATTATATTAATGTAACTTGAAAACTTTGGTTTGAATTACGACATGAAAGGGATAACAAAATTAACTTTACCAAATACCATAGAACAGGCTTGCGATACTGTAAGCTATTGAACCGCGATAACGCAAGTCGATCGCTTGATTTTTTTTGAGAATTTTTCTCATTTACCACTTAAAAGTGCTAGAAACGTTTTTTTTTTAAATATTCAAAAAATAAAAAATGGAAAATAAAAAACAAAAAAAATCGCTTGCAGCACTTTTAAGTGGTAAATAAGAAAATTTCTCAAAAAAAATTTAATCGATCGACTTGCGTTATCGCGGTTCAAATAGCTTACAGAATCGGGGCCCAGGACAAGTGTGCAGTCGACACCTGACTAAAAATAAATAAAATTGCCTCATTTGGGCCAGCAGAAGCGGTGGCTCTTGATTGGTGGCTTTTGTTGAGGAATCACCTCAATGTCCCCAAAATACTAATTTATTTTTCAATGCAAGGTAAATAAGTTTCAAATTCATTCATTCAGTGCATTTTTTTTTGCATTGTAACATTTCGGCATTATGACTTCTGTTCTTGTAGTATCTGATATTATTAATCTTTAAAGGATTCTGTAACTCTTGAGACTGAGAATATAGTAGAGATCAAATTCAGTTACGTTTAAAAGTTAATACCTAATATGTTAGTAATTATTTGCGTTATGGATTTAGTTGCGTCCTGCGCTAATACAGTCAATGCTACCTCGACATTTCGTTAAAATCGTTACATTTAGTTTAAATCAATTACCTGCATGAGTCACAATTTTTCAAAGCAACAACCTTAAGCTAACCGCTGTTAAAGAAGGCCACAGCATTGTGTGATGACAGTGCGTAGGCGAATTTACTGTTAACTAAAGTGTTACAAACAAAAAGCAAATGTTGAATAAATTATTAATTGTTTAAATTGTTGGACGGGCTAATACGAATGGATATTAATTAAAACCTAGTTATTGAACAATTGCGATAGTTTAAAAAAAGGGTTTTTTAGCGAAGGGTGTGAATGAGTGCAAGATTTTCGGTTGTGAAATTAAATTGAAAACCTAATAGAAAAACTATCGGCGCCGCATGACGCACAAGTGTTTTTTTGAAACTGCATATGAGCAACAAGAATAGCTGTTTTGTAGTAGTTAGAACCATTACAGTATAACAAAATAATTGAAAATGTATATTTAAAAAGTTCAACAACTCGCAAGGCCGAGGAAAAAACGCCCTAAAGATAAAATTTTGTCTAAAATCGTCTACAGATCACAGTTGAGTTACATTCGGAAACCTAATACTAATCGACGGCGACTTCGCTCTGCTTGTCTACGGCCGACTGGCTCCTGGTTTTGCGCCCTCGAGATTTACTGCGCGATCGTTTCTCTTTAGCCCCTTTGCGTTTCCGGACGACATTTCCACGGCTGCGCGCCGACGTGCTATCAACGTCCGGGTCGTAATCAGGATCGTTGAAGTCTCCGTCACCGACTAGCGGCGTTTGCTCGTCGTTATCCAACTCTACGATCTCGACGATTCCAGGCAAGTTGTTCCCAGTACGCTGGTATTCTAAATCTTCATACATTTGGTGGTCGTTGTATCCGTCGGGCTCGTCCCGAGTTTGTATCGCCTGTCTCCTCAGGTTAGGGTCCCGCTCGGGACTCGGCAGATTGAAATTCTGAGTGAAGCAGCAACGGAAAGGATTTGGAATAGAACGGGTGGGGAGGGGGAAATTAAAAAAGCGTGTTAATAAAATTAAAAAAATAAAATGGTCGTGTGGAGTGTGGATTGATTTACTATGATGGTGACATGCCTGATGACAGTGTTCAACAATCTAAACATCGATTCTACAAGCGTGCGAGATAATATAATTTAGAGATGCAACGGCTGTCCGGCCACTTTAGTGAAAATCCCGTATCCAGCACGATAGGCAGTACTATCTGTTTTTTTTTCATTATTTTGGCAGTTAACGCCTGCTTAGCGTAAACATATATAGATATAGCTGTATTTTGTAGTACTATCTAACTGGTTAAAAGACGTACCGGATGGTTAAAAGTGAGAAGAACATTAGAAATAATACTAAAAATATATATTAGTAATCTGTCCAGTACCGGGCATTATTATAACAATAGATTAACAATAGCTGACGATAGTCAACCGCGACAGGTTAAAGTAAAGACGAATTCTGATGGATAATTTTTCGACTACAGGACGCAAAAAAAATACATTTTGTTTATTTGTGTACATCATGTCACAAAGCCTAATTTCAATCACTACGAGTGTGCCGCGACTGCTTTAAGCATCACGCCGGTGCAGGTGCATAATAAAAGAGCATGAACGCTCACTGTCGTCAGGCCGGATTTCCGGCTATCAGACAATGCTCGTTGCCTGATATCCGGTAACCGGTACTCGGCTAAATCACCACCGTTGCATCTCTAGTACAATTGACATTTTGCTAATGTACGTTACTGTGATCAAACATGACACTTTGCTTAGTCTTGCCAACATTATAAAGTGATACGAAAACAACACGAAATTAATAGAATTAAAAAGTAATTGACTTAACACCAATGTGTTTGAGTTTAGTTAAGGGTTAAAGCCCACCGGTACCCTTGTTTAGTTCAGCTGGAACTATTAAACTCAAAACAGTGTTGAGTGAAACAGATCAAATAATAATTAAAAAAGCATGCGATAAAATTAAGGTTGTGGCGAACTCGAAACTTACTTTTATGGCAGTCTGCATAATAACAGTGGTGGCGTAGTTAACGCCTTTAGTGCCCAAATTGAGCACGGTGTGGTAACCCTGATCTTTGGCCTTGGCAATGTACTCATCTATTTCCTGTAAATGAGAGAAAATTGAATTAGTTTTATTAGTTGTAAGGTCGCATTTGGTGCCCTTATCGCGTGGCTAACCCAGTCTCCTTAATGAACGTAATTGGCAGACAGACTTTTATGGCCCGGGTTTTGGTTTGCCTCGTCGACGAGATAAGCTTTGTGTATTGAACCTACATAGCTTTTTATAGCAAGCCTGACCTACTAAAGGCAGACCGTAATGAAACGCGTTCATTCTAGACTTGTCGACTGTTTGTTGGCATTGGCAATGAACTTGGAACTAGTCTTGGAGTGGAGACAGACGATTCACTCCCACGTAATCAATTAACTGTGTCAGGCAAGGACTACGGGAGTTTACAAATATATTTTTCTGGATAAGTCGTGAGTGAACCAACCCCAAGGAGAATACTCCAGTATACTAACTCACCTGTTCCCTCCTGCAAAGTGCTGGGTGTACAAACTTCCTGTACAGTATCGAAGAGCCCTTGGTGGCCGGCGAGAGAAGCCACAGCACGAGAACTATCTTCACCTCGTAGTAGAACGGGAACCATGACAGGAACACGTCCGTGAACGTCTCCGTGCATGTGAATAAAGCGAATACTATCCAGTACATCATCCATTTTACCTGAAACGTAATTTCACACATGAAAATACAAACAGTAAATAGGTAATTATTTACAAATTAATAGAGTAATTTTTTGGATGTTTTAATAATACAAGTAAACATATTTGAAACTCAACAAATTGCTAATAAAGCGACAAACAACGCGTACCAAAATATTATGCAGATAAGTTTCGTTAAAATATGGGCATTGCGTGCGACTATATTCTATTAACAATTTGACAAAATAAAATGCCATATCAGAACTAAGCTGACGTAATCCCTGTTATTTCCGGAAATTGTATAGTTTGAACACAACATGCAGGCGATTATACAAAAAAATCTGATCTTTAGAGTAAACTTTTTAAAAGTTATCTTGATTCTGGAACGGGACTTCCGCAAGGGTCGTTACTTAGACGAATCTTATTAAAATACTGGAAACAACATAGTAAACGAGCTCCTTTTGGCCACACTGGGCTCACGTACTCATAAAGCACCGGCAGTCGGCACGCTAGTTACAGTAATTACTCATAGGAAGCCGGGAAACAAGGTAAAGGACACAGTGGGAGTCGGAGCGTTTCGAACGCACGCATCCGTGACAAGGCCATTGTTGTACCTTACTGGAGCGTTTACACCGAATATGAGAAACGCGTACCGACAAACTCTATTTACAAGTATTTTTATCACTGTCACAATTCTAAAACAAAAGCTACTCAACGCAATTGGTTTGAATCAATGCAAATTGGAACATGAAGCATGTTTGATGTTAAGGAGATGCTTATACAAAATTAAATGTTGTACTTACGTATTCTTTCAGATTCTTCGTCCGAACAGCTTTGTATGATGCGTAAGCCGGGTAAAGGGTCCCGAATACCAATCTGCAAAACGGATACAGGACCAAGTAAGAGATCATCCTCGGTGCGAACAGTCCAGTTGTGACAGCCAAAACGCCGAAGTTTCCGAAAGAGACGCTAGGAATGCATCTGGTTAAGGCCAAGCCTAGTCTCTTAGCGAAACGATTCCAGACTCGTCCTCTCGATAGGTCGAGAGGGGAGTCATCATAATCTTCGTAGCCCTCGTCGATGTTGGGATCGTATTTGACAAGTTCACGATCTTGGAAAGCGTCCGAGGCGTGGACACGTGTGTATTGCGACTCGAATTTGTTGACAATGAGGCGGACACTGGACAGGCCGAGGCTTAGAGTCGGCAGGCGAGAGCTGTCGTCACGGTAACCGCACGAGCGGCCTGCCTCCATGGATACCTGACCAATATTAACGCAACATTGTCTCACCCAATTTTTTAATGTTTTCCCGAGTGCACTGAATATTAACCAGATGCGCGCACGTTTAATGTATTGTCCGTACTGAGTTAAGACGTGTCTTGCTTGACGGGGCTGGCGCTCAGTTAGCTACCTTGTAAATCAATACCAAGCAAACCTAAGGCCATTGGACAGTGCTTAGCTTGGAAAGGCAATGTTCACTGAATCATACTGAATGCCCTTGGGTACGGTAATTTGATTCTCTATTTTCAAACGCTAAGTAACGAGTAAAACATCAATTGCTCAATAAAAATTAGTCAAGACTTAACGAGTCTCCTGTTGTAGAATAGTAGGTAGATGTGTTATAAATACGCGTGGGCGATCCTTTTCATGCATGACAATTATTGCCAAAGTTCCGTAAGATAAGAGGTTCCTAACGCTAATTTGCGGATGTTATATTTATGAGAGATAAAAGTACCGATTGTTTTGATTCATATCTTTCTTCACGTCATTAATGCTCGATTTGAACCTACTTGTGCAGTACAGGCGAAGTGCAAATGCGCGTGAAAATTTAATGAGTTAAGTATAATCGTATCGTATGTAATTGCAGAATAAATACGGATGTTAGTTTCAGAATTTTCAAGAATCTTTGCTTCCAATAATGCGGATTTAGAACATTATACAGCACACACGGAAAACCCGAAAGTGGAAAATAGGGAATTGGACACAAAAGAAACAAGCATTGAATGCAAGTCTGGACAACAACGCGAATGAATAATAAATGAACACTGGCCGAAGCGTTTACATCTCAGCCAATTTAACATGATCTACCCTCAAACAAATAGCCGCTCCCACAGTTCTAGCCGAGTCCTAGGTCCTTGTAAACTGGTTAGGTCTAAGAATAGCCAAGACAATTGCACAGCAGATTCACGACTTGTACAGCTGATATGAGTACTAGCTGAGTTAAACAACAATGGTTGTTTTGTTCTATTGCACATTATGCTATTTGTTTAGCTCATTAACGTCCTATTTGTAAATAATGGTAATTCGGTTTTAATTACAGCTATACATAATAATACGTAGCAAACGGCTTGGCAAACTTAGTGTAGGCCGCCCACCGGCCAGGTGGAGTGACGGCCAGCAAAAACAGGTTGAGAAGAGCCGAAGACCGGGCTCTGTTCATTGGGAGAGGCCTATGTCCAGCAGTGGACGGATACAGGCTGAAGATACAAAATAAGACTGACTAGTGTCGATTGTTGCAGTTGAAATTCTATTATTTTTTACAGTTATAGGTATGATAAATTTGCAATACAATAAAGGGGACGCTTTGAAATTTTGTTGTCCATGATGTAATTGAACAGAAATGAAAAGCCTACGCAGATGCACGGATTTTATTACAAAAGTTGTCTGAATGAATTGGACAGGACACTATTAAAGGAGAGATCGTAAATCAGTCTCGTAAGTTTTTAATCTAAATAAAGAAACAATAAATTATATCATTTTAGGTTCAAGGTGTTACAAGCACGCCGAGCCGACAAATATCCTTAAAGTAAATTGAAGAACAACGTTACCATTATCAGCAATTTACGTTCTTTCACTGTTAGAATACGAAACTCTAAAAGCAAAAACATATTTCGGATCTTGCGTTTGATGCCAAATCGCGTAAACACGCGGTTTCCCTGTTTCCGCTCCAGCAGAAGACAAAATCTTAAAATAAAATTTAGGCTCCGGAATCTCAAAACCCAATCCATATGCGTCATGCTCTATATCCCTTACATTGGCCAGATCATTAAACATCTTAGTGGCTATGTTTGTTTATAAACAAAAAAGTATATCTTCAACGATCATACAGATATTTAGTATCGTATGTTTTGCTACGTTATTATTATTATACTTATTACAGTGAGTAGTGTTGCTCCATTTTGTTATTTATTACCGGAGGCGATGAAGCAAACGTCAGGAATCAAATGAGGCGTGAAAAGCGATCAACTGTGAACTAATTTTAGGTCTATTGATTTCCGAACTGTAGTATTCACTGTAATACTTGAAATTCAATACAGTCATTCGTTCTTTCGGGCTAAGCATGGTTAGCCCTGACACTATTCTCAACCCCAATGAAAGTATTGAGAGCTAATATAATTTTGTGATTCATTTGCTTTCCATGTTTAAAGAATTTGTGTCGATTTAATTTCAATCTAAAATGTCTCGGTTAGTGCTAGCTTATGCCATAAATCATAAGTATCGTATCAAAAGTAATCGTGGTCACACGTTTTGCCTAGTGTGACAAAACGGTGTGACCACGAGTCCGTCGCCAAAATAACGTAAGCATAATCTGTTAGTTAACAAAATATACTTTTCCTCGTATAAAAAAACAAGGCAGTAGTTATACAGGGAACAGGGTCCTTTGGTGCAGAAGGCTTTGCATCCGAATTTCTGTCAAGCGATTTTCTTTGCCGAATTGGTAGTGATGTTCAAAAAATGGGGGGCGCGGGCTATTTTTTTTTTTACTAGCAGCTCCCAGCGGTTTTACTCGCGATGATGATGATGATGATGAAAAGTATCTTATGACTGTGTTATTCCAGGGTATAAGCTATCTCCATACCAAATTTCATCAAAATCCGTTCAATCGTTTGAGCGTGAAGGATGATGATGATAAGTATGCTATGTGTTATTCCAGGGTATAAGCCATTCCAAATGGCATCAAAATCCGTCCAGCCGTTATCGCGTGAAAGCTCACCAAACAAACAGACAGACAACGTTTCACTTTTATAAATTCGTGTGGATTTGTGCTTATTATGTCATTATTGTGGAAAACACGTCAATGGGCTTTAAAAGGTTTGTTATCCCGATGACTCACTAATTTAAACTAATCAGAAATGTTCCACTGGATAAAATAATGCCTTTATTTAGAGTTGAATAACTAAACTAAAAATAAACAGCATTGCATAACTTTTTCAAAAGGAAACAGATCGAATTTAAAAGCCGAGCTACCTACATGTGAGCGTATATCCAACCAAACCCTTTAAAAACTTGAAAACGAAAACTGGCTTCTCAACTTCTTAGAAACTGGTTCCTAGTTCTATTCAGATCACGTTTTTTATTGGAATGCGTCCTGTTATACGGATATCGGATACAACTGATCCTTTCTAACGATGTACTGCTATGCACCAAATATGGTCGTGCGCATCGTATCACTGCTTTCCGTTCCAGGGTCGATGTAATACCCAGTTGAACGTGGATTATGATCGCGTTGGATAACTTGTTTTTATGTTTTCAATTTATGTACATCTACAGTGAATAGAGTAATAATAATCTTTTCAGGCCGGGTGTCAGTGAATTTTTTGTCCCTCTCATCCGTGATCAAGTGGAGTGGGAAAGATACATCTCGGGAGTAAAATTTAAGCTTTTTGTTTATTTGTAGGAAAATTAAAGCTTTGAATTAAAAAGTGTCTAGCCATTTTCTCAATCATAATACTCTCTTTCTCTTGGTATATCTTTGATATTATTTAGTGACGGGGTCTCTTTCCAATCAATGTTCTAAGCATAGAGTAGTGTTACCTTTGATTTTATTTTCTATCGAGTGAATTCATACTAATCATGTTTCTGTGTTTACAAAGTACGAGATAATATGTAAAATTTTGATGTGATATCAATTTCATAGTTCTGGATTAATTATAAAAGAAGATACCTTCAAAAATGATCGAAAATTGCTAAAAGTGCTAGAACCGGGCCTTAAGAACTTAAATTATAAACAGAAAAACCTCCTCTGTTACTTTTAGTAAGAACGATGAGAGAACGTGCTTGATTTTTAACCTGACTGAGCGGACGGCATTGTGTTTATCAGGCCTATCCCAACCAACACAAATTAGTTGCATAACGGCTTTAGAGCCAATCGGATTATGCCCAAAGGTGCTAAGACGTAAGTGTTAGAGCGTGCTCTGGAAGCCTAATGCAGCAGCTATAGCGCCATTTTGAGCACAATTTTATGCAGCCCTTAGTTACATTACAGCTGCACAAAAGTAGTAAAACCGTGCCTCAAGAGCTGCAACGAATGACTAACGCCACACTAACACTTTTATAATGCTACTTTTATGAACGAGTGAACGAATATTAGTGAATGAATTTAACGTCAAATTTATGAAGTGTAATTAATATTGTAATCGGCCATCATTAAATATTATTGTTAAGTAAATAATTCAAATGTGCCTTATTATTTTGTTAAACACAAGCGGATAAAAACGTTTTCATGTTTACTGTGCATATATATGACGTTTTTTCCAGTAATTTTTAAGCGCTTTCGAAATAATATGAAAATGTGAGAAATATTTGCTAAAAAATATTGACTTTATCAAATAAAATGATTTCGTATTCTTATTAAGTATCGACAGTTTATTATATGCTATTGGTTGTTTGTATATTGACAAAATCAAAGTTAATTTCAATGGAACACGTCATTATAACATCTAAATTTTGCAAGTAAATAAGACAATTTTCTTGAGAAATGGCGGATTGACTAAGTCAGTACAACGGTGCAAATAATCTCTATTATATTACTCAAGGTAGCTCTTGTTTCATTTTAGCGACTTCAAGTAGGTCTAAGTTACATTGATTGTCTTTTTGTAACTTGAATCTGTATTAGAGTATATTATTACCCCTATTAAAGAACTTCTAGTAGAACAAAAGTGGTTGATTGAACTCTTATACAACTGCTTCATATGGCCTACAATTAACTCTTTTATGCAGTTGAGCGGCGTATAACAGTAACAAGAGAAACCCTCATAAAACTTTCAGTGACAAATGCTCTTCGTAACTCTCTAGAAAAGGTGTAAGTGGCAAATTGGTTCTAGAATCAACTATTATAAAGACAAGGGTGGTATTTGGTTCAGATACTGCCACTTTTGGTACATTTTGTACCTACAGACGTTTGCAGCAGCAGTAGCGCAACTTAAAACTGCTTCCTGAACTCTAAAGCCACTATTATACACCTTAAAGTTACAAAATAGGCTGCAATTTCCACTAGTATGTTGGTTGGGATGTATGTTTGTGACACTATATAGAACAAACGCGTGGGCCGTTTTGATGATTCTTACGATAATCGATTTGTCTTAATCTTGCGAGTGCTACTTAGGACATGACAGTAAGCGATCAAAATTCAATATGTCGACATCCAGACGCCATATTGTGAACTAGCTGTGCCCGCGTGGTCATTTAATTTAAAAGTAGCCCATACGTGATATTTCAGGATCAAAAGTACCTATAGAGTACAAACTACATTTCTCCAAAATTCGTTCAGCTATCAAATAGTTTTTTATCGATTGCTCGGCTTCTTATCATCGGATTGAGATACCAAGTACCCCAGTTTTTAAGTCAAACCCTGAGGTATCTAACTGTTTCGCAATCGGTCCAGTAGTTTTTACGTGATTCGCGAACAAACATACAGAGACAAACAAATAAACAAAGCTTCGAAGTCTGGCGCATCAACGTGAGTTAGTACGCCTGGCGGTATTCTACAGATTGCACTATGGACAGTGTGCACAAGAACTGCACAACCTGATTCCCCCATCACCGTACGACTAGACGATCAGCAAAGCGTCACCCTTTCATAGTTGAAATACCTCGCACAAGAACGAAGCGTTACGCTTCTTCATTTATTATAAGAATTGCAAAGGAGTGGAATGCCCTGCCCTCGTCAGTGTTTCCGGTAAATTATAACCCTGGTGTGTTCAAGTCAAGAGTGAATAGGTATCTACTAGGCAAGCGTGCTACACCTTCGACCACATCATCACTTTCCATCAGGTGAGATCGTGGTCAAACGATTGCCTAGTCCGTATTTTTTTTATTTTATTGTCTTGTTCAGTAGCTTATTTTAAATACCCTAGACATTTTTTTTAATTATCTCCTTTCTACAGACTTCGTTCCAATTATTTTATTATAAGTAGAAAAAAAAAACGACGCATTATGTTAAATAGGGTATGATTGAATAGGTATTTGAAAATCATCTTTAGGTTTCTCTTATCATTTTTCATTTCAAATTACCATTTAGGATCTATAACGATTTAAAGATGGCAGTCGGGTTTTATCATTGTGCGTAAGTTATTTTCAACCATCGATACGAATTTTATAGCGTTGTTGATGTTGCGTTGCATATTTCTGCGTCATCAACACTGTTTATCAGTGCTGTAACGATAAATATTGAGTACGCATTAGTTTAATCGGGTTATCCATAAATCATGTATCAATCAATAAACACGACAACTATAATATCGTTCAGACTTCCTCCATAATGGAAGCGGTCAAGCATGCTATGTGCTCATTTCAATTTCAAATTTTAATCAATTGCGCGTTTGTAGAGAATAAAATTTGAACAGTTGAATTCACAATCAAAACCTGTTACAAGTATAGGAAGACAGGTTCAAATTGAAGATGTTACCATAAATAAACATACCAGCAAAGATGCAGATAGGTGTTTATTATTTATGTTATGAATTCTCTGACAGGAGATCTCGCTGCAATTTCCTGTAATATCTTCAAACGGAACGGAAGCCATTTCAGGCGTAGCTAATAGCCGAGATAGATTTTACAGTGTGTTGTAACTAAATTGGAGAGCAAAAAATCGACTTTGTTCGTACTTTCCCACAAAAAGAGCTCTAGCACTTAAATTTAAACCTGTTATTCACTAGTAGTAGTATTCACTACTAACTTAAAGTTGAAGTTGTTTTAAGTTGACATACAAGCTGAATGCACTTTACCTACTTTTTAATATAAAGAACTTTATGTGTATTCTAGCAATTAAATTATTGATTTGATTTGATTTACTACCTTTCAAATACAAAAAGAAACAACGAAATCGGATTTAATAAGGCGGAGATATTAAGTAGCCCGCTTTTTTGGGGGAAGTACCCCCAATCAAAAATCCGCTTAATCTGTATACCAAGTTTCGTCAAGATCGGTTGAGAAATGCGACCTGAACAGCCGGACATACGAAATATTTTTTGCCCAAGCTGAAACAGAGTCGTTTCGCGCGCTCTCGGTCAAATACCCTTCAGTAACTTATTCCAGTGGTTAACACTTGGTCAAAAATGTGCAATTAACTAATTGCAAGTTAACAATCCATTGACATGCGAAAAAGCTGTCCGGAAACCCATAAGACGACTCAAGGCAGCATAACTCCTAAGAGACCAGCAACGGCCCGAAATTGAACCCAGCCAATCGAGCAGCCCGACTGCGTTTCGCTAGAGAACACTTCAATCAATGGCGCTCTGTTCTTTTCTCGGGTGAAAGCAGTGTGTACAGGGTAAACGACAGGAGGAGAAGAGTGTACAGAGAGCCGGGGGAGCGATGCGCACAGTGCTGCATAGCAGAAACTGTTGAATATGGAGGAGGATGGATCAAACCTAACCAATAACCTAGAGAATGTAAGACCTAAAATGAAATTTAGGTTTTAATTTTAGTGCTAGAGCCCTTTGTGTGGAAAAGTATGAAATGAGTCGATTTTTTAATAGAAAGATACACTATCCCAGATAGACGTTTCTTCTCCTCGATAAAACAGTTTCCGTGGGATAACCGGAAAAGTAAACGCAGAGTCTTAGGGCAGATAGCTAGTCATTCATATATACGGTCAAAAATATGTTTACCGACTGGCGACGAAGGAGCACTTTTACGCGTCATATTGCCGCCGGCCGGTCAGTTATTATGCCACGGTTATTTCGGTGGGGTAACCTACTTACTTGTTTATTTCTCATTAGTTTACCAGGAAGACCTAAAGAATGTCCTCTTTATTTTCAATTTGGCTCTTCCTCTTTTTATTTTAACAGGCTAAGTTCTTAATTGGTGAGAATCCTAAACATTGGAGTATCATAAACTCACAATCTTACGAGTATGTACGACAACAAAAAAAAACGTTAATTTATTATTCAATGCCATCTTATATTTTACTTAGTATAACAACTATTAACAATATAAATTATTATTATTATTATTTTAAATATAAATCACTACAACATGAGCTTCATAATAAATCGTAATTCTTATATCGATTTTGGTTCGCGAAGACATTGAAGAAACGATACAACACAAAACTATGTCAGGTGGAGTCAATCAGCCTATAAAACTGGGTAAAGGTACACGTAATTCAGCCGAGGTTGAACCGAAAAAGGCAAGACCAGCGGTCTCAATGAAAACATAAAGTGTCTGTCAAGGTGTACAACCGTCGAACAAGCAAGACAGCGAGGAGCGCACTCGGAGCGAACAGTACACTGATAGATATTGAACACCGAATTGATGAATCACTACAGTGGTGTCAATGCACTTCACTTGCATCTGCGGCGCGGCGGGAGGCACGAAGAGCCGTGATCGCTTCGGCCTGAGCACGTCGTCACTGCAGCACAGGAGGCGAACGGCCGAGTTTCGACCGAAATAGCACCCGGCAGTGCACTGGGCTACCCTGATGACGAATTCCGCGGCGATCCTGAGACCGATGCTTCTTTGTTCTGCTAATTGCGCCGGATAGAGTTTCAATTTTCTTTCGGACCGCTCGTATGACGCATTTATATTGTAATGTTCCGTCTTTTGCCAACTGCTTGTTAATAATAGTCTGTGTTATAAGGTGTATTGAAGTTGACTACAACTTTTCGGTAAGAGAGCTGGTTCACGTCTGAAGGTGAAAATGAGAAAAAGACATCGCGGCTGCCAAAATGTGTATTGGCTTGGTGATCTCGAAACAGTATAATGGTTGGATCATTGCCAGATGGGATAACAGCTTTTAACAGTTTCTGTTGAGATTATTAAACAAGAAAATGTAGGTCTAGTAAACATGTAGGTCCTATGTACACTACAAATTAGTTGATCTAATAAAAGAGAGCCCTGCCCTGCTAAAAAAGAGTTTTTGACAAGAAATTATATACTGTTGGAATGTGCTTATCAAGACCTTCAATTTGATACCCATATCGTAAATTTCGAAGTTTCATTTCAAGTTTGAAAATGGTGTCATACTGCCGCGATATTGAATGTACTTAAAAAAAAAAGCCTATATTACTTGGGGGATACATAGATAACTGTTTATTGCACTAAAGAAACTTAAATTATGGCACATCAACAATGACCTTAAAATAGTACAATCGGCGGCCTTATCACTAAGCAGCGATGTCTTCCAGGCAACCTTAGATTAGTAAGCGAGAACATGAACATTAATGAACGATAGTGTGCATATAAGGATGATGACAAGGATGGTGGGGATGTAAGGATTCTAACGATACCCCATACGTCTAAATCTGTTTAGGCATTTAAAAGTTATGGTGGAATAAAGAAACTCACATACAAAACAAACATACATACGTACATACATGAATGCTAAAAAACCATAAACAACCGTCTACAGAAACCTAAATTCTGATTTTTATTTGTAAATAGTTATCATTTAAGGTTTGGTATATAATTAGTTTTAATTGTAAATTAGATTCTTAGTTAAGTTGTATTATAGTATGATTTGTAACAGAATAAACAAGATAATCAGATTAAAAAAAAAAAGTCTAAATAATGATATATTTTATACATTTTTCTAATAAAAAAAGCAAGATTCATGTTTCATCTTATTTTCTTCTTACATAAAAATTAACTCTTCACAAATTTTTGTTCTACGTTAACTAAAAAAAAAACTTCATTTTCCTCATAAAACTAAATGATTTTTGCGTGTGACCGCTCATTATCCATGAATATTGGACTATCTACGTATTTGACGAAATGCGTGTGGACCAAGTGCTATTAGATCACTTAGTTGTAGTGTAAATAATACAAGAAATATTTTTTAATAAATAATCGGAAAATGATATCAAATACTTAATTTGTCTTCAGGTATCGCACATCATGTGCGGGCGCGACGGCAATACATGTTTATGCGCGAGCGAGAGAGACAAGTAGTGAGGGGTCATTGTACGGATTTACCTCTGTATCACGTCTGTGCTTTAGTGAAAACTAGCTTTCCCGCCCGCGACTTCGTCCGCGCGGACTACTGTTAATCGCGAAAAAAAACATGTTCTTCTAGAATATTAAAAACCAATGCAAAAGTAGACCACTAACATCTTGATGTTTTTTGACAAACTTATTTTGTTTCCATGGCAACGGTTCCTTACAGCGAGTAATCAACATTTTCCATTTTCCCATGAAAACTTAAAATTTTCCGGGATAAAAGTATTCTATGTTTTATTCCAGGGTAAAAGTTATCTCCATTCCAAATTTTATCAAAATCCGTCCAGCCTTTATCACGTTAAAACTCCCCAAACAAAAAGACAAAGTTTCACTTTTATATATTGGTATAGATAATGCAGTAATCTTTCCAGTGAATTGGTTTTAAGAATCTGTGCAGTTGTTAATAAAAGCTTTTATTTAACTTCACATGTATGTACAGCAGTCGCAGCGGAACTTTGTGGCTCTGAAGTTGTCTGCAAGTCGCTGCGCAAACTGCTATTTTTCAGGCGCAATCCCATTATTGAAGGTGAAGATAGCATGGTATAGCAGGTATAACTGCCTCGCTCACTCACTTACGTTTTTCGCCTATTCTATCTCGCACTTACTTTATGCTGTTTTATCCTCACATCAGTACCTGCACAATAGTTTACAGAGCCTAACTTCATAACCACAAAGTTTCGACTACTGTATGTATGTATGTCTTGGAATTTTGTTGGGCTGAAATTTGACACACACGTTTGGTTCTCGTGACAATGCACGATTACTTAAATGCCACCATTTTTAATCAAAAATTGATAACGTTAAAAAATTGTGATTTATCATTTTCACAGCAACCCCTATGTTAAGGGTATCTAATGAGAGACCTTGATAAGAGAAACACAATAAGTGACGTGATTCTAAAACCAATATGGCGCACATCACAAAATGGCGCTTTGATTGGCGCCATTTTGAAACCATAATCCCATATCATATCAAAGGAAAGGGCTTGATGAGCGAAATTACATGTATACTGCATAAAAGCTTCCTTTTTAAAAAATCCATTTATTTTTGAGTTTATTTCATTGGGCTTCCATAAGTTCTTTAGATAGGCCAGTTTTTTAATATCTGGGATGGTTTTTTATGCAATTATTTTTAAGGTTCTGTATTCTAACAAGGAACCCTTATAGTTTCGTCATGTCCGTATGTCTGTATGTAACATCCATTTTATTCAGACGCTATTAACACTACAAGGTTTTAAATTTGGCACTTGTGTAAGATATTTATAACCAATATAATAATGTTTTTATTTATTTTAATGTTAGTTCAAGGCTTCTCAAAGCGGGCCACTGACTACTGACGATTCCTATTTTTGTTATACCTAAGCATTTTAAAGTCTTGTTTTGTGCAACAAATAAAATAACATTTTGAAATTTAATTCTCATTACTATAATAATAATAAAATAAATAACGTCTGCTGCCAGATAATGAAACAAAATTATATGTCACCAAAATCTAAAGCCAAGTAATGGGTGCAATCAATCTGGTTTCTGTAATTATTTTTGTTTTAATAATTTTCCAATGTTAGGCGCAGATATGACATTAACAAGAAAGCAGATAATGTATATGTTGCTCAGTTAGAGATGAGCGGTATTCATTTTTTACAAAATTAATATTTGAAAAAGACTTTCTGATATGATTGCGAAACATGCAATATTACCAAGAGGCGAGAGAGTAGTAAGCGTGAAAATATTGAGCTACTTATACTTATAAGTGTAGTTATGTGAAAAAAAAAACTAACGTTTATGATCGATCTTTTATGTGGCTAAAACCTGTAAACCATTTTTTTTAGTTATTTCCGATACATGATACGAAGGAGGAAACTGAATATAACATAAAAGAAGCGAGCGTATGGAGAGCGAAAAATTTCAGTAAGTTAGACAAATTCCTCAGCGTATGAATACAGATAACATTAAAAGACGCGAGCAAAGGGAGCGCAAAAATGACAAAATAATAAAAAATACTCTGGATCTATTGAAAGATATAACTAATAAAGCAGCCAATAATAGTAAGGCACGATAAATTTAAATGATTTCTTGAAGTAACTGTTAAAAACTGAAGGAAGACCACTGCCTTTTCTTTCATTCAACTGCCAGTACAGTACGAGCATAGCGAGTGCAATTATTTGGATCAAAACACCGTACAAATACCGATTTCTGCACGAGCGAAGTAAGTCAAAATATTGTTAGTTTATTATATTAAACAACTCAAAGGGATTGTAAAGAAAAATAATCAAACTTGTATTTCATTTAATTAGAAAATAAGACTAGTTTTAATAACAAAATCCGCCTTAATTGGTCAACTATTGGTGCGTTCACACTACCTATGCACAAAGCAAACTCACTGTTACCTAACATTTTTTTATTTTATCGTTTGAAGTAGCAGTGCCCAGCAGCTTTGTTGGCCTTACAACACAAAACTGTCTTAAAAGATAAAATAAGTTAATAAATTAATACTGATATTGTCATTTATTGTCCCCATTGAATTTGTTACAAACTTTGTTCTCTAATTTAATTACTAAAGCCTGTGTTTTTTTATACCTAAAAAACAGTTCTGGGACATACCTACTGACACTGAGTGACTGACAGACAACACACAGCCGAAGTTGGTGGACCTATATAGTTGAAATTTACAGGAAATATTCCTTAAGTATGTAGGAGAGCCCTAAAGGTAAAAATTGTATCCCTAACGAGGTGAAGAGGTGTGGCAATGATTGCACGATGGTAAAGCTACCGGTGCACAGCTAGTTGTTAATAAAACAATGACTTTTTTAATACAGTAAACCTTTTTTAAATGCTTGCACTGGTAACAGGTGAAAAAAAGCTAAATACAAAAACTGTTGCACACAGAAAATTAACATTTTTTGATATAATATCAAATTTGTGTATGGTTAATTTTCTGTTTTCCATTAACTCAAGAGATCTAATTTGGAAAAAATATATACGTTTTTACAGGACTGTCAAAAACACAAAAAAAAGTTTTAATTATAGTTATTTCTCATATATATATTTTTTTTATTTTTTTTTGTCGTACAATATGAATCACAGTCATGAGCTTCAAATAAATTCGTAGGTCGTGGAGTCATTGGGCCTATAAATATGATGGATTAATGAGCCATTAAATTGATTGCCCTTTTTTTTTTTTTTTTTTTTATTAACAATCGGCACAAAACTGTGTTATCAGCGTCTCATTATCGGTTATCTATGCATTCGTGTAATCGTATCGTACCGTAGTCCAAGTACCGGTTTCAAACCTTATTCCAAATACAGCTGGTGAGCTGGTATGATTTTAGAACACTTGCCTTCATTGATTTTATCGTATTTCAATACTGACATCAATGGATAAAATAATGTGCAAATAAAGTACAATTTCCTTAGTTTAGTCAGGATAATGCGTAGAAAACTACAGTACCACCTACTGTTCTTTTTCAGACAAAGAAAATTACGATTCACCCACAAAAAAATATAGTTATGATTTAGCGGAGATGCCTGTAATTATTTTGACACGATTATCCTTGTAAATAAAAAATACTCACATGACGATTCGTGATATAATTGCAGATATCATAGTAACAATCACATGCGATAAATTCACTCAGTAAACACGAAAACTAGCAAAACACAACCATTCAACAGAAAAGTGTAATCGGCCATGTTGAATGTTGTTTTTTTTCCATCGCTGGTTGACATTTGACATTGATATATATGATATAATCTGACTGTTGTTTTGATCACGTGACCAGTGGCCGTATTACAGAACTTGGCTTCAATCAGATTGTCACTTTTTTCATAGGAAAATCCAATCTATTGCAAAGCGTTATTGAATTTGACGGCTTGAAATCGTCATGATCAACATTACGTAATCGCACTGCTGAAAGATCAATAACGAACTATTGGCGGGAAACGAAATGGAGACGATTCTTTTACTTTGTTTTTTTTTTAATCTTTTATGATTGTGTAATATTGGTGGAATACACAGACTTCTAAGCAGACCAAACATTAATCGCTACTTGTATACTTATAGACATGATCATTTGGGCAATAATCTGTCCACCCACTGGCTTCTCCCACTTGTGGGTGCACGTGTAATTCGCATTTACCCCTCTACTACACTAGACTACTCTGCACTAGAGTTGGAAACTAATAAACAAATAACCGACATTTATGATGAAAAAAACAACATGTATTTTAATTAGGTAGTAAGACATTTTAAAGTGACCGGTGTCTTTAATGTGACAGGTTTGAATGTGACAAGTGTCAAAGTGACAGGTGACAGATGTCAAAATGACATGTCAAACTTCAAAAATGTAGTTTTTTTTATTAGTTTCCAACTCTAGTGCAGTGGGTAGAGGAGTAAATGCGAATTACCCAAGCATCCACTAGTTGGTGAAGCCAGTGGGTGGACGGGTCATTGCCCGATCATTTATCAATTTTTCGCACAGCGACGCGTCATTAATGGTGTCTCGTTCATTTACATGTTGCAACACTTTTCACGCTTATACAAAAAGCCGATACGGTGTGACAATTGGCTGAAACATAGCTTGATGGATGACTCCGCTCCTTGCGAGACGTCAAACGTCATCGTCAAACATCAACATCTAACCAAATGAATTGACAGCTTATTGCGGGCCTCCGTGTGGAGAGTGCATCGGTGCAGTCTGTGGTCGAGGAGTACGAGTACTTCCGTCAAAATGCGACACTTGGTATTCCTTGCAAGGGTGGTATTTCCGTCGAGGCAGTTGGCGCCCTTGGGAGCGCCAGCCAATCAGCGTGAAGCATTTTGCCGCCTTGAAGAACGGCGCCAGCAAGGCAACCTGTTGGATCTTCACTTCAATATTTTTTTGTTCAGTTGTTCGTGAGATTTAGAATCAGCCAGATCGGCATATGTTTAGGAATGGTATTGTTACCATTCCTAAACATATGCCGATTTGGCTGATTCTTATGTGAGGCCTCTATTGAATTGTGTAAAGCTAAGTATTTTATATAGAGCTAAGTGTGTTATATATTATGCTTTTTGGTTCTTAGAAAGTGAAATAATAATAAGTTGCTAAATTTTAATGATAATGTGTCTGTGGTCATCCTTTGGAAGTTACTTGATTGCAAAATGTGGAAAATATAAATAATGGTTGGATTTACTGTTTTATGATTATTTTCTATCTAATGGGTGTAACACATGCTAGGATTAAATAGAACTGACATAATTCCAAACACAATGCTGCGCTCTAAAATAGGTATTGCTCATGTTGGCGAAAAGACAGCCAGGCTGAAATGGGCTTGGGTGGGTCACGTGAGGCGAATGTACTCGGACAGGTGGGCCCAAGTTGTCACATAGTGGACACCCGAAGACGGTCGTAGACGACGGGGTAGACCAAGAAAACGATGGCGTGATGACTTGGATTCCTTTCTGTGGGATTGGTCTGGCGCGGCCATGGATAGGGATGCTTGGAAGGAGATGGGGGAGGCTTTTGCCTAATAGTGGGACAGCTTAGGCTAGCTTTTTTTATAAAAAAAATGTTTAAAAATACTTTTTATCTTTGAAAATTGTAACTTTCCAACTGGAAAGTGGAAAATGACGATTATTCGCTGTAAGGAACGATTGCCATGGAAAAGAAATAATAACAAATCTGTCAAAAAACATCAACAGCGTTGGTGCTATACTTTTGCATTGGTTGTTAATATCCTAAGACACAGGAAGCTTATTGTTTTGATAAACTATGCGGACGAAGTCGCGGGCGAAAGCTAGTATCTAATATATCATCCAGATAAAAAGTAATAATGTTGAAATCCATAAAGTTTTTTTTTTGTGGTTATAATATTTACAAATCAAATAAGGTATAGTAGGCGCAGCGAAAGTATGTGTCTCGGAAGTTGTCTGCTAGTCGCTGCGCAAACTGCTATTAATTCTCAGGCGCAACCCAAATCTTGAAGGTGAAGCAGCATTGTATAATTGCCTCGCTCACTTGCTTAAGTTTTTCACATATTCTATCTCGCTTTAACTTTATGCTATTTTATCCCCACAGCAGTACCTGCGCAATCGTCACAGAGCCTAAATTCACAAATATATACATTGGCTGCGGCTACTGTAAGAAGTATGTCGTATTTCGCACTTTAAATGAACAAACAAAATGTACATCATGTACACAAACCAAAAAAATGACCAATTAAATAAATTATTTAAAAATGATTTACAATTCAAAATTATTATCAATAACTGTTGTAGTTATAACTTGCATTTATTGTTGAAATACATTAAAATAAACAAATTTTAGCATAATGAGTGATTTCGTTCAATAAAAAATGTGCAATATAATATGTGTAATTTTTGCAGTATTTTTTTCAAAAGCAATTACTAAGATACGACTCTTTGTTTTTGGCAGAAAAAAAATAACTATTGGTCTAGTGGCTACTTGGCTAGAGATCCTAGGTACGAAATCGAACGGTCGCGGGTTCGAATCCTGCAAGGTGCAATCATTTGTGTGATGAGCAGAAATATTTGTTCCCGAGTCTTGGATGTAATATCCTTATCTACGTATGTTTATCCATTATCTAGTGCCCATAGTACAGGGCATCCTAGTTTGGGGCTAGGTAATTGGTGTGGAAATGTCCCGAATATATTTTATTTAATGCTGGGCCTCCTTTTTAATTTGTGAACAAATAAGCCAATGTGTGGTGACGATGCCATCCTTCTAGTACGTTTGTGGTGCGGTGCTTAGCTCCAGAGCAACTATGTGTTTCTGTTGGAAATTTCACGAGCCATTGCTTCTCTTTTTTTTAAAATTATTCTTTTCTGTGGTGGCTGGGCTAGTGGATAAGATTTCCATCTGTATCAAATTTTTAGGTTAAAGGGGCAAAATCTTAACTAATCTTGTTGCTTTCCGGCCCACTTTTGTATCATCTAATTTTAATTGCTTCGATTTATTCTGAACTGCTTTCTTATAATGATAGTAGGAACCAAAACTTGTCTTTCAGGGAAAATTCGTTTTACACTATTCATCACTGCCATTTCAAAATCACATTTGAAACTCCTTATTCTTAATCCAATATTCTGACGCAATAAATTAAAAAATCTGCAGTATGTCTCTTCTGATTTGTTCGGCATAAGACCGTATATGACAGGGACAATATTAGTTGTTTCTTCACTAGAGCCCCAATCTAAATGGAGGATGTAAATTTGATAGAAGGGTTTTGGTGCGGCTCTGAAAGTTCCTTTGCCATAGTAATCACCAGGTTTGATAGACATAGAAGTAGATTTGACAAGCTTTCTAGAAGCTGTAGAAGAAAAAATTAAAATCTTTTCTTCTTCACCGTCATCGCATATGAAGAAATGTTTAAATAAAGCGATAGGCACTTTAACATCTTCCAAGTTTGAAAAATGTAGTTTATTGCATTTAAAATATTTCTTTTTGGATCTGTAAAGTGTGTCTTGTATACCACTTTAGTGAAGGAATATAGTCCAAATATGAGCTACCTTTTTCTTTTAATGGTCTGAAGTTGTCTTCTTACATTCCTTGCACTGGGCCTATATCCTCGCAAGCATCACTTTTACACTTGGTTTTTGCCAAGTAAACTTCGTTAATTTTTTCATCTGCTAGGCAAGTGTGACGACTTTGACGTATTATATGTTGTCTTTCACTGTCCACTGTAACAGAACCACAACACTTTGATTTAACGCACCGCCAATCAGACTTGTGTTTATTTATTACGTTACAATTACAGCGATATCTACAGTGCAATAACGTATAATTTCCTCTCTGATTACGCACAAAGTTAACTGTTGCTCTTGCATTTTGTTAGGTATAATAATTTTAATTAAACTATTATTTTAATAGTGTCTGTGTAAAAGCACTGTAAGCGCCGCTTGTGCAAATTTATCTTCGGCGCATCGACAGGAATCGGCAGTTTTTTCCATTCAAGGCCGTTAGCCAATAATTTAAACACGGCATTTATTCTGTAATTTTTTCAACGTCCTTGTTGTTCGGTTGGCCTAGTAACAAAGCTCCTGCATTTTATATTGGCCAATAAAAAGAGACCATAATAACATTTTGAGTCAATAACATGAGGATAACGAGTCGTAACCATGGCACCCGATCCAGGCATGCCTGCGTGCTGAAGTGTGTCAACAGTTTATTTACAATGCGATTCAAATAAAGCCGCGATCAGAATACGCTTGGACTGAGCCCACTCGGATGTCTACTCAGACGCTACTCATATCGTGGCAACCGGTAATCCGAGCGCACTTTGACGCAGTCTGATCTGAGTAGACTCGGTCCGCGTTCTACTTTTCCGAGCTAGCTCGTACGAGTAGTGAAACAAAATGGCGGATACTAAAATTTTACAAGCGTTTCGTCCGACATCTTTCGAAATGAATACTAAAGACACTAGGTATGTACGAGTTTGCTTACATACGTGTAAACAACTATCCGTGTATACTCAAATCAGTCAAATGCGAAACGAACTCGCGCTGAAAATTCCGTAAAATGGGAAAATACTATTTTGATAATATATCGTGTGGTAGTACGGAACCCTCGGTGCGCAAGTCCAACTCGCGCTTGGCCGATTTTTTATGGTAAAATTGCCTGGGGCCCGACCACATAACTTAGCTTCAATCGGATTGTCAGTATCGATATCACTAATGCCTTGCGATAGAGTCGAAATTGCTATGAAAAAAGTGATAATCCGATTGTAGCCAAGTTATGGAATCGGGCTGCTGATCAATCGAAGATCTATCCCGGGGCGCGTTCACTTACTACGTTCGAGGATGCACGGATTACCCGCGCGATCACTCGAAATCGTTCACGGTGTCGTCGGGCGTTCGCCTGAGTCATCCGAAAAATAGTAGAGGAGGGGAGGAATAGTATAAAACTGACACTTGACAGTTGTCAGTTCTATGTGGACGTCCAAAGCCGTTCACTATCTCCGGATGATCGAGCGATAATCGCACGGATGATTTTGTGTATATGACGTTTCATAGTTTGACATTTATGACATTTTACGTATTTGGCGTTTTGAGAGTTTGTCATTTTGCGTGTTTGACGTTTTGAGAGTTTGACTTTCTACGTGTTTGACGCTCTGCGTATAATCCAATCTATCACCCATACCTAAAGTTACAGTGTTAATTAAACAAATGTTAAAATATATTGTACGATAGTTATTTTTTCTATGCAGACAACCCTATCACTCGAGCGATTGGCGTAGGTATTTTATGGACGAGAATCGGAACATAGTAATATCAACTAACGCGCGACTGTTAAATGCAATTTATCATGCACGCTCGATGTATGAATACCTACGTAATACTTACCAACGTTTGTAGGCTAATAAATCGGCGGCTTTCTTCAAGATCAAAGTATTGCAATTTCTGTATTTGTACTATTATTTATTCTGTGGCCATGGTTACACGAAAAATACTAGAGGAGGGGAGGAATAGTATGAAACTGACACTTGACAGTCGTCAGTTCTTTGTGGACATTCAAAGCCGTTCACTAACTCTGGGTGATCGAGCAATTTTCACACGGGTGACCGTGTGTCCTCGAGCGTAGTAAGTAAACGCACCCCAGCAGTGCGATTCCGTATCTTGGTTTCAATCAGATAGTCACTTGTTTCAATCAGATTGTCACTTTCTTCATAGCAATTTCGACTCTATCGCAACGCACTAATGAATGTAACGGATTGAAACCGATATGATCAATATTGCGCAATAGCACTGTTGGAGTCCCATTATCTATTTTGGTTTCAATCAGATTTATCACTATCACTAATGCTGTGCGTTTGTGTCAAAGTTGCTATGAAATATTAGTTGTTGCATATTGAAACAAGATAGGTAAATGCCCTCCTGAAACATACCTCCTGTACATAAGAAATGTCTCTAAGACAAAGATACTGGCTAAATGCACTAGTCGTGCTGAGTCAAAAAAATAAATGCAAAATAGCAAAATTTTACAGATTTCTTAGATGTATTTGAAGCATACTTTCGAAAGAAGTAAACTAATTGGGAGACGATAATACAGAACGACATTAAGAAATGTCTACTCTATGATAATACACGACCAAAATAATGTACGACCAGTATTGTACAGCCAATATTACACGGCCTGATGTTACGTGTAATATTAAGAATCCATTGGTAAATATTTGGACGGCTAATACTGGCCGTGTATTATTGCCCGTACAAATTCAATCCGGTTTGATAATGTACGGCCAGTATTGAACAGCCAATATTACACGGCCTGATGTTACGTGTAATATTACGAATCCATTCGTAATACTTGGACGGCTAATACTGGCCGTGTATCATTGCCCGTATAAATTCAGTCCGGGTTGATAATGTACGTCAAGTATTTTTTTTTGCAGCCAGTAAGTATACGTGTACAACTGGATGCGTAATATCAGCCCACGCTGATTTTGTACAACCAATATTACACGGCCATTAATACGAAGCCAACCATAGACAAAGATAGAATCACTTGATGCCTCGTTTGTGTAGGCGAGTGTCGAGAAGAAGAAAACTGTCACAGAACCGAATTGGCCAACCCCGCCTCTACGTGGTCTTGTCTGCCCTACACTAGAGTGTTTTTAAAAAGCCGGAGGCGTGGAGGGAGTGCAGCCCCCGTCCGCTGTAACAAAGTTCAGGTACCAGGCGACCAAAAAGCCGAAGCTGCGGAGGCGAGCGTTGGTACCTGTGCTATCTTACGTAAGGGCGAAGGGGCAGCACTTCAATCTGTGGTAAAAGGATATTGGAACGTGCAAACGAGGCTTTGATTATGACATTTCTTTATATTAGTCTATGATGTACACGTATTATTGGCTGTACAAAAGTATCCTTCCCATATTACACAGCCAATAATGTACATCCAATAATACGTGTAAATAGTTTGGCTTCGTAATCCTGGCTGCGTATTATCGCCTGTACAAAATCTGTTCGGGGTGATATTACACGAACCAATAATACGCCACCAAATAATGTACACCCTGATATTACGAGGCCAATCACGTAATATTGGTCGCGTATTATTGGCTTTACATTATTTGTTCACGTATTATTGGCCGTGTAATATAGGGACTCGACGAATTTACTCAAGATATCTCAAAGTACCTCAAGATATATCGCGCAACGAGAAGATTTCAAAGTTTCAAAACATAATATTTGTTGTTTTTTGTACACTAAGCTGTGACATCTTAAACATATTGCAAATGAAAAAAACTGTTACAATGCTACTAAATGTCAACTAGGTTATGTTGCGCTGGGAAAATCAACACATCATTTCAGATTTAGTCCCGCTTGACCGCCATTTTGAATTCAAATGTTTCGAACAAGTGTGTGAGTTTTATGTTTTTATACGCTCTATATTAACTTCACTTGTATGTTTGTAACCGACTCCTTTGGACGCTATTTTGACCCACTTTAAACGGTCAGATTTCATTCAAATTTTGCACACCTGTTAAAGGCCGATGACAATGCAATAATTCGAAAAAAAAACTAAAAAGTAGAAAATAAATAATAGTTTAAAAAACTAAAAAACACGCTTTATATTTTTTTTTCTTATTTACACTATTAAAATTTATTTTCTATTTTATGGTTTTCTATATAAAGCGTGTTTTTAAGTTTTTTTAAACTATTATTTATTTTATAATCCTAGAGGGATGAACAGGGATGGGATTTTTTGTAAGAAGAAACATTACGTAATTAATTATCATGTGCTTACAATAGGTTTAATATTTATTACTCTGAGTGAATAATCTGTGAATTGAATGGTGGCGTGAGTGTTCCAGTCAATCGATAAGTAGACCAATCAAAATACAGAAAATGTGAACATCATTCGTAGTTCCTATTTTGCCACTTCACAGATAAGTTGATTGCACTGTAGTAATATTTGTTCTGCAGTGCAATTCCCATAAGCCAATCCGATTTGTTGCATTCAGATTTTCAAAGCAATATCGACTCAATCAATAGCAATCTCTTTCATACCACGCCGCATTAAGTGCAAGTGATAATGAAAATCTGATTGCAACAAGTCATGGAATTGTTCCCCTCTGACTATGTAGGTAAAGAGGTTCTAAACTAGTGGTGCCATCTAGTATTGATCACAAAAGTTATTATCAGCGTGAGGGCAAATAAAAAATACAATAAGTACGCAAAGTGAGGGTGAGGTCGCAACGAACTAAATACCTACCATATGTAACGTTTGTCGTTTGAAGTAGTATCTAATTTTAAAATACAAACAGTATTCACATATTTTACGGAATCCTAAACGTTCGGAAATAATAAAAAACTATTTGGAACGATGTAGCTCTCTAAAGTCTCTAACACTTACTAAAATATTTTTGAAATAAGTAAGGTCAACTTTGAGGAGACTATTACGGACATGACCGTCTATTGGCTATAACCACAGAATAAATAATAGTACTTAATATATCTTCCACTAAGCATAATTATGCAGCTCTCATTTACAGTTGGTAAGGCATTTTAAAGTATGATTCGAATTTAGTATCACAGATGTCACTAGCAACGTTATGGTGCCGTATGGTGCAAGAAAACTAGTTGTCATTTTTTTCTGCAATTTGAACTTCGGGCCCGTTCACATAAACGTTCGAGGACGCACGGATCACCCGCGCGTACACTTGAAATCGTTCACGGCGTCGCGTCGTCCGGGCGTTCGCCTGGGTCATCCGAAAAATAGTAGGGGAGGGGAGGAATAGTATGAAACTGACACTTGACAGTTGTCAGTTGTATGTGGACATCCAAAGTCGTTCACTAACTCCGGATGATCGAGCGATAATCGCACGGATGATTCGAGCGTGTAAGTGAACACAGCCCTATAGTTCAAGTGTTTATTGCAGTACAAGGATGACGACAGTTCATGAAAAAAAAAGACAAAACGAACTAGTTGCCTAAAATAATGTGGTTGGTACGGTTGGTATTTCAATTACTACTTTATGAAGTCCATGCGTCAGTTTAAAAACTCAACTTCAACTTCAAAAACTCCATAGTTTATTCATAATCATAATAAACGGTGAAAAATTTCTATCCTTCATACTCCCTAGTTGGAAAGACCGTCTATGTCGCGTTAGGAAGTTTTACCATGCAAACTGGAGCAGCAATAGTGTAGTTATTTGTTTTTTTTTCATAAACTGCCAGAATATCCTTTATTTTAAAGCTTTATCAAAAAATATTTACTACTTCTCTCGTGAATACACAGACTTAAACGAAAAATATAACAAGAATTTTCTGCGAATTTGAACTTTGTACTAGTGAGTCTAAAGAACACATTTGAGTGATAATAAGTCATGTTTAGATTTATAATGTTTCTAATTTCTATACACAGAACTCACCAAATTACTTGTTAAAGTTATCTAGACGGACTTGCCTCAAAAAGCATGGGAATATACCAAAATATGGGATATGGGATATGGGATTTATAAAAGGTTTTGTATTTTAAAGTTCTCGTTTCTATTAATCCACAATTGTTACCGATGGTACGTTTCATCACATGGTATACTAAAATTTAGTTTCGAACTGACATTAGATTACTTTTATTGATTTAAATCTAAACTCAAATTAAATGTGCCGGTCTTACCCTAGTTGACCTTATGTAGTTTAATTACTTGTATCATTTTATTCGGTGGTTTCATTTCTACAAACGACAAAGATCACCTTGTTTTTGTGCCCATAGTACCTTCTTCTTTGAAGTTTTAAACAATTATGTTTGTAATACCGCTAGTTCTATTAATAGACAGAAAGTTTTCTCTTAGTTTGAATACTTTGTTTGTTTGTCGTATAAGGTAGTTCTGGCCTCTGATGTCAGAGTTTGTCAAGCCACCCGAGGCATAGAATAAATAATAGTACAAGCCCAAGGGCCTGTGACATAGCTTAACGACTGCTATTAATCAATAACAGCCGGGACCGAAAAATGAGCGTGTCCTCTGAAGCACAGAGAGCTGGAAAACCGCACATAACTTAGAAAAGTTTGTGTACTAAATTAATAATAATAATATTTTTTGACATTTTGTAAGGGTCAATGTTTTTTTGACAACGCCCAATAAAGGTACAGCTGCATTTTTATTTAGATAAGAAATTTTATAAATTGTAATGCAAAAAACCTTATATTTTACAACTTTGTTGTTTTGTTGTAGTTAGAAACTTTTGTTTTGTTATGTCCTTTTCTTATAAATACCTATACTAAAGTCACTATTCTTTATTCTATATATTTCAAGACGTATTCCATGGGTATAAGCGTAGTATATAGCCCTAGTGACTCGCGCGACGAAAGAAAGGGGTTTCTATGGGTGAAAGAATTTTTGAAATTGGTTCATTATTTTGAGTTTATCCATTTCAAGTAAAATAAACAATTAAATCTATTCTCATTATAGCATTGGTGTAAATTCCGTTCCATTAAATAAATCCCGGTGCGACATTGTGCACACAACCTTAACATGAAGAAATAGTTAAGTTTAGGGCCATCTACTGGTTTCCTTTGGAACTAGAACGTAATATTTTTACGTCCTCGCGAGCTGGGTACGAACACCGGAAAAAGTGGGTAGGTATTCACGTTCCCTATATTTTCACAGTTTAGGTTAACATTCCATGTTGGTGGGACTATACAAAATAATAGCTATTTCAATATAACGCTACCAAAATCGAAAGTAGCTCATTGATAAAGAAATCCAGGCTGAAGCGAGTATTTTTTATTTTCATTGCATAGCATGTACGTTTCGCATACTACGTCTCTTGTGTTGTGCTTTCCACGTAGTTTCTCTTCGCGCAACGAAGAGCGTGACGTGTGAGCGTATTCAACGCTGATTTCTTGACGTTTTGTGTAGTTTTTGAAGTGAATAATGTGATTGTGTAGTTCGTAATGGCCTATAAATATCGTGAAGATCTAGTTGGCAAACGATTTCTCGCTGTGAGTGGTGTGACAAAAATTAACGTGAATAAAGTTTCCGAATGGGGATGGAAAGCTGGTGTTATCAGGGCGGCATCGCTCAAAGATAACAAGAATAAAGAGCTTCAGGTAAAGCTGAAAATATTTATGTTAGAGTTGGTGGTATTATAGCTGTAGTTTAATTCATACTTTTCTTTAATTAATTCAGGTACTTACAGAATTTCTCTTTGTATTTACGCGCGCCTCGCGAGACTAGTCGCAGTAGTACAAGCTACTACCAAAGAGTATATAAATACTACATTAGACCTACTACCTACAGCCCGGTTGGTCTCTGCCACACAATTCGCTATAGAACCACCATTGTGTGTATATTTTATGGGTTTGATGTAGTTAGGCACTATCCAAAAAAATATTATTATATTATGATGTAGTTAGGTAAGTAGGTATATATTGGGTACATCGCACGTAAGCCATTGGCTACTTTCCATAGTTTCATGAAGGTTTCATGCTTTTCACGGCCAAGTTTTTCACGCCGCGCCGCATTGCTTGAGGAAAGATATAATTAAAATACCTAGGTAGGTTAATTATATCTCAGAAGGTTTGCCAAAAGGTAATCGTATTTTTTTGGAAAAAAATGCATATTTGGAACTACTTTCAATGGGACTGCGGGGTCCCCATCCAAACTATGTCACATTTGCTCATCTGTTCCTTCTGCCCTACTACCTGCACTAAGGTCTTCACTTACCTTAGTGATGCCACGGACGACGGTGAAGGTGGCAAGTTTTTATTCAAACCTTATTTAACATAGGTAGGCTGTTGTGCCTCTGAAACGTAAGAAGATTTGGAACTAAATATGTAATTATAACCTAAAACTACATTACCTATTCAATGCTATCTAGATTTATAAATAGGTATTAGGTACTTACTCAATTTGTTATTATTATTACGAGCCTGTAGTGTACCACTGCAGGGCAAAGGCTACTCTACCCTTTTTCCATTCTTCTCTATCTGTCGCAACGGTATACTACTCAATTTACTCACTTTTACATCGGCTAAAATCCGACGAGTCTGGAGCACGAAGGACTCAAATTGACGAAATCTTGCCCTGTGTCACCTGTGTGGCATAACCTAAGTACCTATAGTCAGTCAGAACAGGAGGAACAAGTATGGCGTGAAAATTCTGGGTAGTGCAGTGTAGGCGCTGATTAAATATCGGATTTCTTGTGTAGCATTTTTTCGCCGCATTTGGCTTGATAATGCAGAAATGGTCGGTTGCCAATGTTGCTTCTGTAGAAATCAGCGAAAATATAATCATTATCATAGTTTTTATTGCGAGACGATTCGAGTAGTTGCCTACTTCTCTCATGAATTTATTTTCAGAGATGCGTACAAATTTAGTCCTGGATCAGGAGTTTGATTTGCGAAAGGCTATGGAGGCTCGAAGGCCAAAAAGAGTGGACATAACTAAATCTAAAACCTAAATTATAAACTATCACTAACCTGTGGTCGCACTCGCGTCGTTTCTTTCATGAGAGACTAACCAATAGTTTGTCCACAATCTCACCTGACGGAAAGCGACGATATAGCCGAAGGTGTAGCACGTTTGCCTAGTAGATACCTATTCGCTCTAGACTTGAACTACTTGTATTAATTCTGTGCTTGAACACGCACGAGGGCAGAGTATTTCACTCGTTAGCAGTTCTTATAAAAAATGAAGGTTATACTTCGTTCGTATGCGTGGTATTTCTACCATAATGATGGCCACTGGCCATACATGCAACGGTATACCTGACAGGTTTACTTGAGCAGGTTCTCTTTTCAGATGTATGGAAGCGCCCTGGGTTACAGTTTTATGACATACCCATAGAGGTAAACTGTTCAGGTAACCCTGTCAGGTACACCGAAGCGTGTATGGTTACCTTAAAAGGGTTGCGCTTTGCCGATCGCCTGGTCGTACGGTGATGGAAAGGTGTTGCGGGAATCAGGTTGTGCAGTTCTTGTTCACACTCCATAGCGCAATCTGTAGAATACCGACAGGCTTGTGACCTCACGTCGATGCGCCAGACTTTGAAGCCTACTAATTACCAGAGCCATCCCCAATGAGCTTTACGGCATGTCTTTAAATTAAATCCATAGCCTCCAGCTAACTTGGCTGAACCGTCCCAAAGGTGTCTGCAGTAGGAGCTTGTTCTATTATACTATTATTCTCTGCCTGTGCTTGATAAATATTAAAAAAAAGGCCTGGTGTGAAGTTCCGCCTGAACATTTCGACAAAATACCTACAAAGCTACATTACTATCCTCGTTGTAGTAAAACTCAGCCTAGTGTAAACGCAGCCTTAAGCCCAACTAACACTCGCACTTTTATTAAATTGATACTTAATACTTATTATAATAAATAAATAAATATATTCGGGACATTTCCACACCAATTATCTAGCCCCAAACTAGGATACCCTGTCCCCTCAAACAACACACGTAGAAACAGACACCGACCCCGCCGGCGGGGTCGATGAACCCATACTTAGTCATTATTATTATTCTTCTTTGAGTTTCTTGCCATTTCTTCTCAAATATGTATTCCGAAATGGCGGTCAGTTATTAAATCACTTATGAGGCTCCTAGCCATAGTTCCCCTGGATCGCTATTAATCATTAATACCGATCCAGAGGAGTTTAGTCAAATGTCCCGTAGTCTAAGCGACGGCCCAAGCCGAGGTTCGTACCCCCAAGTCGCTAAAATTTAACTTTGGCGTGCGCCTTCTGCGTCACGTATTGCGGCGGAGCGCCTTTGCCAGTCGAGCAATCGATAAAAGACCATTTGACTTCTGAACGAAGTTTGATGATATTGGTACTTTTGATTCTTGTATAACACACAGGATCCTTAGATCCCAGAAAAAAGAGCACGCGGGCACAGCTATTAAATAACATAAAGCTTCTCTGGATCGGTAACCCAGTCTGTTTTAAAATAGGTATGTATTGGGCATTAAATTATATGTTTTACATATATCTCTATGGTATTATCATTAGTGGCATTAGGTAAAAATAACACTCTGATTACGTACAATTCGAACATTTACAGCACATGGCGGCGGGCAATTACAATCAAGCAGTTCCTTGAGTACAATCCGAATATATTTATATACTTAATTACTTACATTATAATATAATATTATAATCAATTATACAATTACAATAATATATACCTATTTTATATTTTTTATCATTACAATTAGGTATATAATTACAAATTACAATATATAATAGTACAATCAAGAAGTTCCTTGAGTACAATCCGAACGTTTACTGCACATGGCGGGAAAGTTCACCGACCCCGCTCTCACCGCGCTCGATGCACCGATGGACGCACCGGCTGACTCGGTCGAGACGAGCGACTAAAAAAAGTTATTAGAAGACACGAAAACGCTCTCGGCTACTAACCAATTCCGGTTCGATAATAAATTATTCGAATTGACACGCCCTTTCTGCTCAATCCTTATCCCTATCCTGATCCTTAGCTGTCCTAATCCTACGTAATCCTAACTGGCCTTGTTGATCCGTACTCGTGCCACTCAAAGCAGGTACTATTATTTATTCTGTGCTCGTGCTCTAGTTTTTTAGGTTTAAACCACAGCTTAGACTCTAGGTGGGAGACATTAGCCAACTATCTGTACTCTATCTATAGGCACCTTCGAGCATATTTGCTCGAAGATAGTCACCTATCTCGTGACATACTGCTGACAGACACCGCACAGCCTAAACCGGTGGACGGTCATCGGGTACCTCTATACATTTGGGAGGATTTTTTCCTTGAGTACCCTAGGCTACGTGTACTGTTATTTATTCTGTGCCTAGGGTGCAGTAAGGAGATATTTTTTGAAATTCAATTCCCAAGTGGGTGAACGGGTCTGACAAAGTTTGCACGCGGGAAAAGCCACGGGGCGCAGCTAATCAATACATAGTATACATTTTGTCACTTTCCGCGTCTGTCTATGTCTCTCTGTCTGTTTGGCCGCTAACTCCTAAACCACGCAACGGATTTTGATGCGGTTTTCACCATAAGTTAGATAATTTGTCACGGAAAGTTTTTATATATAATACGAGTATACGAGTCCTGAACGTAGCGAGGCGGCGAGCGAAGCGAGCCGACGACCCCTAAGCGGGGTAAAAGTCGAGTGTGCGAATACTTCACATTTTTCTCTTCTTTTTTTTCTAAATTACACACGTGCGAAGCCGGGTGGGTCGCTAGTTTAATATAAAAGCTACTCACCTACCTAGCCTAGATAAGTAGGTACAAATAACTACCTACTTGTATTTTGTGGAAGGAATGCAATGGAAGCAAGTGTATGAAGTATGTAGGTACGAATGTTGTTGAAGCACCGCGACTTCGTCCATGGAGTTTTGACGTGAAACGTCTTTAAAATCACAGCGATACATACGTTTACCAGGATTAAAAATCACAGCGATACATACGTTTACCAGGATTAAAAAGTGAATTGTAACTAAAAGGTCTACAGGTAACTTCTGGTTTTTATAACTCTGTAACTAAGTATAAACTACAGAGATCTAATTTAATTTTAATATTGATGGGGACGTTAATGGGGCAGTTGGGAATATATCTTAAATTTTTGTCAAAAGACAGAGGGGAGGGGGCAGGACGCACAGCAAACTCAGCAAAATCGATGATTTTGTGATCTTTCGGTATAACTCGCGTTTTGTACGTGGCGTAGACGTTTTACGACAAAGGAACGGACGTGCGCCCCTACACAGCCCCAGCTGTTTTTTCAGGCCGCCCAAGGGCCTCTGACGTGGCCTATCAATTGATAGCAACCGGGCGACGTTAACGACGGCTTAACTACCCTCCGAAACATGGGGTTACCATCGAATTATATATAATATGTACTGTACATAATATATCTATGGGAGTTACATGTGAATTTTACGTTACTCACAGCTATTAAGGTGTATTCATATTGTAAAGAAAAACAATAAAGTATTTGTTTTTTTTTACACATTATAGTACATAATAACATCATCATCATCATCATCAGCCCGTGTCAGTCCACTGCTGGACATAGGCCTCTCCCAAAGCACGCCACTGAGCCCGATCTTCGGCTCCTCTCTTCCAACTGCTGCCAGCAACTTTGTGTATATCGTCGCTCCACCTAGCTGGAGGCCATAATAACATCCATACCAATATATAAAACTGAAACGTTTTCTGTTTCTTTGTTTGTTTGGGGAGATTTCACGCGATAATGGCTGGACGGATTTTGATAAATTTTGGAAAGGAGAGAGGCTTATACCCTAGAATAAAACAGAGGATACCTTTTATCCCGAAAAAAAAAAGTTTTCACGGAAAAGCTGATAAATGTTGATTATTAAAATTAAGGAAGGGTTGCCATGGAAACGAAATAACAAGTCTGTCAAAAAACTTCAAGATCATTGGTGCTATACCTACTTTTGCATTGGCTTTTAATATCTTATAAGAACATAAGTTGCATTTTTTCGCGATAAATAAGTAGTAGACCGCGCGGACGAAGTCGCGGGCGGGAAATCTAGTACTGCATAATAACATACTTTTCCTGATATTGCATGTTTAGTATCAGGAACTACCTACATACCATAAGAAGCTGGACTCCGTTTTTTAAGGTCCCGCACAAAAAACATATCATGAAAAACAAATAGAAATGGTGTGGCCTCTCGCTGTATCGCTCTAAAGCTCCCAGAGAACAATGTTAATGTTACAAATACAATAAAGACTATCACGATTTCCCCTACTATATCGCTCTAAAGCTCCCAGAGAACAATGTCAATGTTACCAATACAATAAAGTCTATCACGATTTCCCTCGCTATATCGCTTTAATTAAAGCTCCCAGAAAACGATTCTAATATTACCAATACAATAAAGACTATCACGATTTCCCTCGCTATATCGCTTTAATTAAAGCTCCCAGAAAACGATTCTAATGTTACCAATACAATAAAGACTATCACGATTTCCCTCGCTAAATCGCTCTAAAGCTCCCAGAGAACAATGTTAATGTTACCAATACAATAAAGACTATCACGATTTCCCTCGCTAAATCGCTCTAAAGCTCCCAGAGAACAATGTTAATGTTACCAATACAATATAGACTATCACGATTTCCCTCGCTATATAGCTCTAAAGCTCCCAGAGAACTATGTTAATGTTACCAATACAATAAAGACTATCACGATTTCCCTCGCTATATCGCTCTAAAGCTCCCAGAGAACTATGTTAATGTTACAAACAAAATAAAGACTATCTCGATTTCATTGATTATACGAGTAGCAGCGTTACTCACATGTGTAACGGTCGAAAAACATGGGACAACATTCAAAGTAAAAAATTTACTACTACAAAATTTACTAGATGTTGTCCTATGTTTTTCGACCGTTACACATGTGACGCTGCTATTCGTAATTACAGATTGGTTATCTAACATAGTACGAATACAACCTAAAACTTAAGTCCTAGGCAGTTATCTATACTTATAATAAAACTGTACCAGGTCCAATTCTGTACATTGAAGATATTTAGTTTTTTTTTATTTGAGGATACTCTGTATTCGATACTGAAGCCAAAACTGTTTTTTTTTTAATTTTTGTGTGTCTGTCTATCTGTATCTTGGCTAGGCATCACGCTGAAACTACTGAATGAACATTCTGAACTAACATTCAAAAAATCAACAGAATGCTATTGTTAGTTTGGTCAAAATTACTAAGTTTGTGTTGAAATCTGGAATTTTGTGAAAGAAATCAAAAATGGAATAATTCTGAAAATATCAAAAATCGCGGAACATACCTGGGGGTTATTCGGGTGCGCCTGGGAGTGCTCTACCTCGGGATCTCCGCTTTAGCTATTTCCTGGGACATCCTGTATAACACTCCAACTCCCGGTAGTCGGAACCCTGCATGTTAGTTAAAAAAAGTCTACTTATTTTCGTATATCTACTATTTCATCATCATCATCATCATCATGTCAGCCTTTAGAAGTCCACTGCTGAACATAGGCCTCCCCTAAAGAGCGCCATGACGAGTGATCTTGTGCCACCTTCATCCACCAGCTCCCTGCGATGGCTACAATGTCGTCGGTCCATCGTGTGGGGGGTCTCCCCACACTTCCCTTGCTTGTTCGTGGTCGCCATTCGAGAACCTTTATTCCCCAGCAGTTGCCGGTTCTGCTAACTATATGCCCTGCCCATTGCCACTTCAACTTGCAAACTCTGAGAGCTATGTCGGTAACCTTGGTTCTTCTACGGATTTCCTCATATCGGATTCTATCACGTAGTGAAATACCGAGCATAGCTTGCGTACCATTGCACGCTGCGCAACTCTGAGCTTGTGTATGAGACCAATAGTTAGCGACCACGTCTCAGTGCCGTATGTCATCACTGGCAACACGCACTGATTATAAACTTTCGCCTTGAGGCTCTGCGGTATCTGCGACGAGAAGATATGGCGTAATTTCCCGAACGCTGCCCATCCGAGTTAGATTCGTCGGTTGACCTCTTTGTCGAAGTTGGATCTTCCCACTATTTACTTACGAATAAAACAGTGATTTTAAATTTGAATATTATTATTTTCACCGCACGAACGAGTCGATATTATATCGGCTTGAATACCCGTTTTTATTTTTATTTGGTACAAAGTAATACCTATTACAATTGTTCACCTAAAACGTAAGCAGAAAGCACCTTGTTTATCCTCATAATAAAAACAGTGCTTAAAGTAGGTAAGCACTGATGTCCATTACGTTCCAGTTTTTTTATTATTTTTTAACCCGCGATCGCGAAAAGAGATGGGTGTTATAAGTTTAGAGGTGTATCTAGCGAGCGCAAACATTTTGCAACAATCTAGCGGGTACAGTAGCGCCATCTAGTGAACGGAATCTAAAACTAACATTAATAACCCAGGAGCTCCATCAATAGGACTAGGATAGGGCTGTTTCCACTGGTAGAAACCTAAAAGTGGGAAATTTTTACCATGGAACTATCAGTATTGTCACAGGAGAGAGAAAAATCCTGTGGCACTACTGGTAGTGCAAAGCAGTAGTGTCACGGGGGATAAACTACTGAAAATGGTATTGTAGAAGCTTTGTGTAGAAATTAATTTTATTCACATGATTAAACCTTTGTTGTTGTTTTGACTAAGGTTTTCGCTGTAGTTGTAAGAAAAGTAGATCATGACCCTCACTCAAGAGACTTCTTGCTAAAAATTGAAAACTTGAACACGGAAATGTTACGTAAGTAGGAACAATACAATACAATAACACTTTATTGACACACAGTTAAACAAATTACAAAAAAGAAATAACATAAACAATAGGTCCAACGGGCGGTCTTATCGCTCATGGCGATCTCTTCCAGACAACCTTAGGTTGGAAAGAAGTTAATTGCTAATAAGAGTCGGTAGTGTGGCAATATTAAATGTATATACAAATTTAATGTAAATAATAAGAAATAAATAAAATATAAAATAAACTACATAGTAATAGTTACTTAAATACTATGTTAAAATATATAGCTATAAGTAATTATAAACTTACATACATATAAGTGTATAATTATACATACATAAATACATATCAAGTCAGTGCTAGTCAGTCGAGTACTACTACTACCATATTCTGTTTCTTCTATGCACTATTGCCACTACTGCTAAGGATTTTTTCCGGTGAGCTGCTTTAAAAAGTTTGTTTGTAAGCCTGAATAGTAAGTCGACGCGAATAGAAAACGTTAAAAATTTACGTAAGCAAGTAGGTACCTGAGTTTTCGTATTAGCCTCAATTTCAATAATGATTATTTCTCAATCTTACCTAAGTACGTACCTAACCTACTACTACGTATTTTTTATTTCTCTAAAGGCTAAACAAGGCATAATACCAAGGTACTTGTGAATCCTGAGAACACAATTGAAAATACAAATACTTTTAGGTATATTTTAGTGCAGGAAGAATCATCGAAGACAGGACAACCATTTTGTATTGAGCCTGGCCTACCTAAACTACCACCATTTTAAAAATTGTCTTGGTTATATATAAAATCTACATTATTGACTCTCCAGCGAGACCAAAGATGCGTAGATCATGTAGGCAGTCAAAACAGTTCACAAATCATAGAAAATGTTTCATTAGATTTAGGGATCTGACAACAGGGACCGCGATAACCGCAAGCACAACTCCGTTCCCAGTCGATTGTGCAAGTCACTGCAGCAGTTTCGCGCTGACGCGTTTACGCAGAACGCTGTCAACCAAAGTATTTTCTGACGCTGTACATAAACCATTCAAAATCAAGACACACGACAAAAGCGAACTCGCGATGCGTCCGCTCGGCTGCAAGCTCGCGTGTTATAAATAGACGACATATCTTTGTACCACTGCAGCTATTCGCTCTCCTCTCCCGCTGAGTGAGCGAAGCCAGAACAACTTTAACACAACTGTGCGCTCATGATATCGTATTTGTTTAGATTGTTCGCTCGCTCTGAAGGCTGACGCGACTGGCGCAGGTGCCATTGTTTTCATTTTAGGGCAGGTTACTGAGAAAAGAATCACAGCCCTGCCTGATACTCCTGACGCACTTAATATTGAAACGGGATGACTGAAAGGAGATCAATTTACAACGTGGATGGTATGTGGTACTGACTTCTGATACAAAATAAAACATAATTCTGGTGGCTAATACAATAGGCCTTTAACTTGAGAACAATTATAATAAAATTCATTGCATTGCTTGAGAATGATGTACCTAACCTCTTGAAATGTTAAAAGATTGCTTAATTGTTTTTTTATGCAATTATTAGTTAAATTCGTGAACAGACGCTATTCTTACCCAAGGCTAGGTAGTACGTTTTTGTCATGTATTGTATGACTTATTATTTTCTGCATAATCAAAACAATACTCAAGATACCCTTGCACAAGTTAAATTTGTGCCATGTCAAGCATGACTCAACAAATGAAATTGCGTTACCGACCCTATCCCAACAAAAAACTGTACAGATTGCTATTTTTAATCGATAATAATTACAAAGGTGAACTTTAAACATTGATATTTATTGTATACTTAATATTTTGTATCCACAGCTGAACAATACAGAAGTGGCAAATTGGCTAACTGCTAAGTTAATTAAGATTTGACAAGCGGTTGGTCTAGTGGCTAGAAACCCTACTACGAAATCAAACGGTCGTGGTTTCGAATCCTGCAAGGTGCAATCATTTGTGTGATGAGCAGAAATGGTTGTTTCCGAGTCATGGATGTAATATTCGTATGTAAGTATGTTTATAAGTTATGGAGTGCCCATACTACAGTTTGTTTTTATCCTAGTTTGGGGCTAGGTAATTGGTGTGAATTGTCCGTAATATATTTATTTATTCTGAAACTATTAGCAGCAGTTCGATTCAGTGAGTATAGTTGTTCGTTGTTAATTGAACTGTGACCAAGAGAAACTGGAACGTTAATCAACAGTCAATTCTTCGGTACATCATCTCCAAGCACTAAAGTTAGGTGATACAATGCTAGAGAATACTGCCAGGAACAACATGAACTTGTTGAATAATGTCGACGTGAGAATTAAATGTAAGCATTACCTATCAAGTATCAATCATAAGAGCGACAAGAAAATTATAAACACAATCATCTGTTTACTCAAGTTTGTAATTATGCTTGGTCAGACTACCAAGTTGACCTTTACTAAATTATTGTTGATGCAGCGTATCATTTCGTTTGCATTTTTTACATCAAACTCAATATATAGTTATTTAAAAATTGAGAAGGTATTCGTGTAATTTGCACGTTAAATTGCGTTTTGAGAAGCTTTGTAATAAAGAGTACGCGGAAGAAGATAAATTTGACCATTTGAGCGTGACCTTCGCAAGGTCTTTGTTGGAATCTGAGATATTGCCGTGTAGCAGCACAGTATGGACATAACTTATAAATTTTCGTCTTTTGATGGCTCTTACTGACAAATGTGGCAGAATGATTTTGGAAATATTATTTACTACTGAAAGACTCATTAAATTCATTTTTAGTAGAACCTTTTATTTGTCAGTTGGACATTTAAAAGCGTTACAGAAACGAAAAACGAAAGCGACTGTTGCTCTAATTGTAGGGGCACACTTCTAACTTCCATCAGATTCTGTGGCTCTCAATATATCAATAGATTTCAACACAAATAAACCCATTGGAAGTTACATAGGCATAAACGAAGGCGATCAAGCGTTTCGTAATCCTATCCTAATGCAGAATATCTAACGCTTCGTATTTCGACGCTATCTTCCAGCTGATATCGAAGTTGTGCAAGTGGCGTGCAGCACAAAGATCGCGAGGGCGAAGGGCGGGGAGTAGGTCAGCGGGGCGGGAGGGGATCCCTTAGGCCACTTATCAACCGAGCGGGGCCGAGCTACCGAGCCGCCCGTAGGGAAAGCTGGCTGTCTCTTGAAAATTTCGTTTGGTAGGCTCGCACTCTCGTGTTGTTTGTGAGGTTGGAAAATCAATGGGAGTAGTGAAAGTTACGGTATGATGATTGCCTTGTTTGTCACGTATCGACTACTTCGCCTTCATGCAAACAGTAAACAATTCTGATTTAGTAGACTCAGGAATGAATGAAATTGAGCGACATCTATATTTGTTCATAACAATCGATTCAAACGCCTTTGAGGTCTACGTTGATAAAATAATTTCATTAGAACATTTATTCAAAACTAGATTTGTGTTTCAGATGTAGAGGCATACAGATCGCAAATGGTCGTGATTTGTTGACATAAATTAATGTTGTTGATCTCACCGGGCAGTCGGTAATAAAAACTCTCAACGAGGAAGAATACAAAAAACAAGCCATGATTCGGACGTATGGTTTAGCTGTTGACGTTTAAAAGACAATTACGTCGTCAATGTAGACAAGAAAAAAAGATAACTTGTACAAATAGTTCGCGTTCATAAGATGGTTTGCGTATTATTATGCCAAATATTGTAGTGTATAATACATACAAACATTTATACACCTACGTCTGTATAAAAGGCGTCTTTCATATTATGTCCATTCATTATATCTATAATTATGTAAACATAGCTTCATAAGCTTGAATATTGGCGGACAAAGTGCCAGCAGCTAGAAAACTTTTTATCAGTACTTGAGACTGGTTTTAAGACAAAGTACAATAATAAAATAACCTTACAAGTGTATATGCTACAAGTTTGATGACTGAAGAAAAACTTGAATACGAATAAGATGTAACTAAGCCGTTTCAAGTAGCTGAGTTTATCGGAGACTCTGTATAACTTTCAGCTTCGTTTTTTACGACTAGGCGACTCTCAGATTGCAACACTTTACAAATTGACTGTGAAAAAATGGACACACATGTCATTTGCAGGTGTTTTGCTGCTTGTAAACATTACTCGCTCGTATTATTGCGTAGACGGGTGCAAGAACCGCTGCATGCTCTTCAAATATGATTTAAAAAAATCCACTCTTGAATAACACTGTACAAACATCGATGTTTATTGCTCTCTCATGAATTTCCACGAGCAATTCACACATATTACACGACCGTACTTACTCATCGCATTGAAAATATTTACTCGTCGTCCTTATAAAGGCTGGTGTTGTAACCTCGCTCAGTCGCTCAGGCCCTTTGTAATCAACCTGCGCGGCCTCCGCGCCTCAGTGCCATCGACTAAAATAATACTTCACAAACTTGTTCTCTCGTGATCATTACTTACGTCGCCATGTTTCTGATAAACCAGTCTTTGTATCCCGAACCTTGATTATAAACGTGTAATTTCATAAATCGATGAACCCTTTCCACTACTCGTTGACTTTACTTTAAAGGCAACTTACACGTCGCGTCTTTGTTCCGGTTCCTCGTGTTGCATATCAATGTCCATGAGATTTTCATTATTAAACTCTTCAATATAAAACCTGTGCTTCATGATTGTTAACTTCATTACTCGCTGCTATTACATCTTAACAAAGACTTGTTACAACCATACAATCGTGATACTTTACAAATAAGTAGGTAATACTTTGACACTGTATTAAATGCTATTGTTCTGCGAGCATACACTTACTTACATGAATGCTATTCTGATTTGTATTTGACTTGCCAATATTGCCATCCTGTTTTATTTTTGACCTTTCGTTATTTTTAAAAAGGGAATCCAATGGCCTTCCTATTGTGTCAGAGTGGTTACGCTTGTTATACCTATACGTTTTCTGTTATAAATTCTTGTGCAATTGTTGGATTCTCTGGAAAGTGTAAGCGAGACGCATGTATAACGCAGTTCCACGTCTCATCTCAAGCATTTGGAATCCGTAGCACAGGGAAGATTGGAAATAGCTTGCAACCGTAATTCGACCCAAATACTCAGCAGTTCTTCACGTTTTATACGCTCGAATACCATTCGCAAATAGCTTTCCAAGTCCTTGCGTCATTAACCCGACTTTACATACATATTATTACAGAGTTTATTGAAGGCACCTACCCACTTCAAGGTCTTACGCCTCGAGCTGCAAGAAAAATTAAAATGCAGCCGGCCTATTGTTTTGTTTACTTTTGTATAGATAGTTAACGTTGAATCTATCATCTTCTAACGAACAATATAGCCTGATTACTAGCTTGTTACAGACTTTCACTTAATAATTGTTGAATGTGTTGATTACAGCTCTTTGAAAACAATGCTCGCTATAAACGATTAAGGTCATTGGGATCATTGCATATGACTTGACTGTATAATTTTATAAGGACTTCTGTAGATCAATTAATTACAATATCCGCGTGGTATTATGAAGCTTCAAAAATTATGTGACTATAGCTGAGCTGTCAATATTGATAGTTTATATTCCGTGGCACAAAGCAGGCGACATGCCGTCGGCGGTCACGCACCACGGTTCTCTTCCGCTCGTGTTATACTTGCTCTGCATTCTTAGTAGATACTTTATTTTAACAGTAAACTCGGTAGTTATTTTGTGAAAACAACGGTCTTTATGTTTATGTAGTAGGATTCGTAGTTGATCTTATCTTGAGCAGAATGTACCAAAGCAAGAAAAGACGTGATGTCATAATATAAAATCCAAGAGACGTTTCATCAAGGTCTTCTGCAAATATAATCGGAATAAATGCGTAGGTATTTTGAAATAATTTTACTGTGAAGTAAATTCGGGCTGTCTTTTAAATTAGAGCACTTGAGATCGGTTCGTAAAGGACCTTTGAATTAAGTAAGGAGCTCTCTCTCTCTACTTAACTGGAACATGATTTCTCAAACCAAAACAAAATATTATATTACCTAACATACCAAACCAAGGGATGAATCTCAAAATTAGCAAATTGATGTGGCAATGGACATTGGGCAGGCCACATAGAACGTTGAACCGATAAGCATTAGGGAAGAAAGGTTATGGAGTGGTGACTACGGAATGGAATATGGACCGAAGACGGCCCCCACGATGTTAAACGACTACCTGGCGAGAAACGCCACAAAAACACTGGATGCAAACAGTGTTTTTGTGGCGTTCCTTGGGAGAAGCCTAGCCTATGATGATGAATCTAACTAAACAAAGATATTGTCAAGTAACCACAACAAGCTGCTAATCGATCATTTCACATTTATAAACTATCGTTGAACGTCAGGAATCTGCCGTGGAGTCGAAGTAGGAAGGTTTCTTAGGCACGCGATGCCGTCTAACGGAGCGTGACACGAGAAATTCACTGTTACTTATTTACACCAACACAACTAACGCCCCATTCAAATAACCTGTTATGCCTGTTACAGCATTGACGAAAGTATTTCGGCATCATGGTTAGTTTACAGCGGGCGTAATGTACGCGTTTTCACTTCAACGTACGAAAATAACTCGCTTTCAAGTTGTTTACTTCTCGACTTCACCTGTGCATTCCGAGGCGTGGCGCAATCGATGCGTCGATCGCTCGAGAAATTATATTTAGTTTCACTGCCAATTATGTTGGATATGTCGAGGTAATTACAGCCAGTACTTGGTGTAATGGAAACTTCTTTCGATTTTATTATTTTCATAGTGCAGGTATCTAGCACCATGGCCAGCCGTGACCGCCGGCCTTGGTCGGTGAGCGGTCTGCATTGAAGGCCCATTTCAAAGGTTTCCTTGCACTGATGGTTTCGCAACATCGTCTGCGATTTGAGTTAATTAAAGTTTATCTAACGATTACTAAATTGGAGCTATTAATGTTGCAGTAGCAAGCAGACGCAGTTATTTTTAAGTCTCGAGTGTAATTTAATCTATAAGGAATCCGCTAGATATGAAACTATCCTACGTCTTCCACATCTTCAAAGACTTCTGTAGATTAATCTACGAGAATCAATTATTAGTTGAGGCTTTTCAAGACATTTAAGTATACATTGATTCTTAGCAAGCATACCTACCATACAGTTATGCGCTTGAAAGCGGCTAAATAGTCCAAAGCGTTGATGGTAGCTCCTGGGCAGGCTTGGCAGTCATGGCACCGCGTGTGGCTGACGCCGTAATTACGTCACGGTCCAATGCGCGGGGCTAATGAAAACCTCCGGGCTAATTAAATTGGCTGAGTAAGCTACTTAGGTGCAGTACAGACAGTTTGTCTACACTAATATTACTAGTGGCTCTGTGAGCTGTAGACCTCGCGCGGACAAACTTTTTTGCAAACAATCTAGTGGTGCACAGTAGCGCCGTCTAGTTACCTTATTGTAAAACATAACCAAGGTAGCTCCATCAATCCCTACCTAATAGGTAAATTGATGGAGCACCTTGAGGCTGATTCCACTGGTAGAAACCTAAAAGTGAGAAATTTACTGCATTTTGAGCAGCTCATCACGCCGAAGATCCTCATCAGATCTTCCCAAATTTTTATTAGTTTAACTTAAAGTTACTATCTTTCAAATGACACAATAACCATCGAAATCGGATTTAATATGTCGGAGATATTCAGTAGCCCCCTTTTTACCCTTTTTTGGGCGAAGGAACTCCCCAATCAAAAATCTACGGAAACTAAAAAAAACTAAAAATTAGTTTAACCTGTATACCAAGTTTCGTCTAGATCGGTTGAGAAATGCGAACTGTAGAGGAGAACAGCCGGAAATCCGGACAGACATCCGGACATACGCAATATTTTTTGCCGAAGCTGAAACAGAAACGCTTCGCTCGCGCTTCGCGGTCGCTCGGTCAATTTACAATTTTAAAGAGGAAATATCTGTTTTTGTATGTTTAAACGGAAATAATAACAAGTCGGTCAAAAAGCACTACGAGCGTTGCTGGCAAAGATTTTTAATTACGCTTACTGGGTTTTTTTTGCATATAAAAATTCAAATACTTAGTAAGAATAAAGCCGCGGTGTGAGCGCTACCCATACGAAGCCGGGCAAGTCACTAATCCATACCAATATATAAAAGTGAAACGTTGTCTGTTTGTTTGTTTGAAGAGCTTTCACGCGATAACGGCTGGACGGATATTGATCAAATTTAGAATGGGCATAGCTTATACCCTGGAATAAAATATAGGATACTTTTTATCCCGAAAAATTGAAAGTTTCCACGGAAAAACTGGAAAATGTTGATTGCTCACAGTAAGGAATGGTTGTCATCACAGAATGGTCTGTGGTTGCCATGGAAACGAAATAACAAGTCTGTCAAAAATCATCAAGAGCATTGGAGCACCTACTTTTGCATGGTTTTTAATGTCCTAGAAGAAAATAGGCTGCTTTTTTTCGCGATAAACAGTCGTCCGCGCGTACGAAGTCGCGGGCGGGAAAACTAGTGTTCTATAAAGTTGACCAAATCTGAAATCGGTGAAGTCCATTGACATTTCATTGTCATTTTTCACAACACCGAAATCGTATTTAGTAATACCATGCTGGAACCACCCATGTTTTCTCCATGATCAGCTGTTTTGTATATAACGAAGTTATGTCAGGGATGTCATCTACAGCATTTTAATGCTGTAGATGAGCGTGAAACGCGAGCTTAAAAGCTCGTGTTTTTTTTATTACGGACGAGGCAATCGTTTGACCATAATCTCATCTGATGGAAAGTAATGATTTGTTCGAAGGTGTAGCATGCTTGCCTTGTAGATACCTATTCACTCTTGACTTGATCACACCTGGGTTATATTTTACCGGAAACAATGACGAGGGCAGAGCATTCCATTCCTTTGCAATTCTTATATTAAATGAAGAAGCGTAACGCTTTCTTGCTTGTGCAAGGTATTTTAACCATAAAAGGGTGGCGCTTTGCCGAACGTCTAGTCGTACTGTAATGGAAAGGTGATGGGGAATCAGATTGCGCAGTTCTTGTGCATATTCTCCATAGTGCAATCTGTAGAATACCGACAGGCTTGCGACCTCACCTCGCCAGACTGAAGCTTACTCTTTACCAGAGTGTCATCTCCAATGCAATGAGCCTCATTTAGAGATCTGTATGATACTATTACCCATATCAATATATTATTTGATGGTAACTATCTAGAATTTAAAATCTTTAAAGATTTGAAATTTAAATGGTTATCCAACAAAAACCTACCTCGTCGTTAACAGAAACCAATTTAATAAAGCTAAGTGAAAGGAACTCCTTAGAACAAAGAGTAAAAATGAACTAACGGGCACAAATAGCTTCAGCCAGCCTCCCTCCAGCACTTTAATTTCCAGACTTTACACCAGATAATATATCTGTATTCTGCCTCTTCAAAACATTGCTTACTGTAACATTTCTGTCCGCTCCGATTATGTTGTTTGTTACGACAGTACGATATGTCATTAAGATAACTTGCATGCGTTCCGTCTCTCCGTTAATGTCTTTATTGTTTGCCAGTGATAACGAATTACTGTGGTTTTATCACGACTTGTCAACTGCTAACATTGTGCAAATAGTTACTAGTACCAACGTTTATTATACCACCACAATGAATACAAATACTACGTAATATATACCACTATGGAATTTTACTTTCCCACTAAAGTCAAAAGTTTAATAGTATTGCTTTTAAAGTGATATCTATCTATTTATCGATCTATATATTTACTTATAATAAAGCAGTAAGTACCAAAAATTTGTACAATGAAGGTAAAAAAAAAATAGGTCTAGGGGACTTAAAATAAGGTACTGAAGAAGAATATACCGTTTTTTAAAATTGTGTCTGTCTATTTGTCAGTTCGCGCATCAAATAAAAACTACCGGACAGATTATGATGTGGTTTTCACTGCTGGATAGTTTAGGGTTCGACTTAAAACCTGGTGTACTTGGTATCTCAATCCGATGAGTAGAAGCCGAGCAATCGATAAAAAACTAGATGACGGTTGAAGGAATTTTGAGTATTGGTATTTTGAGTTCTGGATTAAAGCCCAAGAAATCACCACGCGGGCATAGCTAGTGTTTGTATAAAATAATATAACATCTAACACAATTCAAAAATTGTATGTAAAATTGTTTTTATTGCTTCCATGTTATGTCTCATAGGTATGTTATTACGCGATTAATTGCGTATTCAAGTGCCTATTATACCTACTATCCAGAGATTCTAGATGCATAACAATACGATTGTGATGTAATACTTAGGTACATACTCTTAGATCCTTCTTACTCAATACCATTGAAATAGCAGTGACCGGCAGAATCATTATCACCATTACTAGGAAATGGTACCGCCTGCGTATTGTTATCAGGAAAATCAAGGCAGGAGATTGCAAGGTAATCTTAAATTTACCAGTGTATCTGTAGAGTACCTGATAACTCGGTCGCTTGTGCAATGACCAACGTGGTCATTGGTCGGTCTGGCTTACCTCGGGTCAGTCAAACCGGTTGAGGGTTCAAACCGCTCAGTTCCTTGCTTTAAATGTTGGCTGTATTGTAAATTTTTAACAAACATTTTTGCGGAATAATCCATGTCCGTTTCTCTTGTCTTCGATTATGAATATGTTTCCTATTTCACATAATTTATGTAGATTGCTATTGTTTTTTGATACCGACTGATATCTTATCAGTTAATTGCTCGATTGCTGTTAATGAAATTAATTATCACTTAAATATGCAGTTTATACTATGCAGCTATGATGCTTTGTTCCTTTGAGATTAATTGTAATAAGATAAATAATGCTTGAAAGTGAGTCTTATGATTAATTTATCGTAAAGAGTCATCCGTGGCGTGCTTATTGTTAAAACTTGGTAAGAAAAATGCCATTAAGGAGTCTAGACTTTTGATATTAAAATCATTTCGCAATTTATCATTGTTATTAAAATACTCGTAGTATATAAGGAAACATTCATAATCGATCTGTACAAATTGCAACATTTCTTACTTGACGTGACTCTACATAATGTTACAAATCACCAGCTACGACTACGAGGTATTTCCGACAAGATAAGTTATGCCACAGAATAAATCATAATGTCAAACTATGCCGCTATCGGCTAGACTTGTAATTGTTAATTGCACATAACTATAGTTGCAATAGCAACCAATATACCACTGTGTTGTGTTGTATTATATTACAAGATGTTCCTATCCCAAAAAAGAACTCTTTTTGTATCACGTTATTCACATAACACAAGGCGTTCTTAAAACAGAGACAACATTTATCACATGGCGATTCAAACTGTCTTGAAAGAAAAATCAAGAATCAAGTAGGTCAAGGGATATAAAGACTCGAGGAAATTTTATGAATGTCTTTATTTATACGCCAAGCATTGACATTTTAACTTAAATTAAAACATATTCTAAATTTCTGAGGTGTAATACTTTATGCATATGAAAATGGTTATTAATATTTTTATGAAAGGGTGCTCCCGTGTTGCTTTGATCCTGAATTATGTCATGGTTATCTCGTATCTAGCTCCCATACTGCTCTAAATCCTCAGTCCACATAGCAATCACTAAAAAAACTTTTAGGATGTTGTCTAGATATGTAGGCGAGCAGAAGAGCAGTTTAAATTCTTACTATTGTTGAAGAAATCTATATTCGAGCGTTTTGTCCTGCTCCTTTAACTTAAAATTAACTTAAGCTGTAGACAATTCAATATTTTGTCGGCTGGTGTAGAACGTGTGCATTGGGTACTTTCCATCGTGGGCTAACACTCTGAAAGAGGACATTGTGATTCAATTTCACTTTTTAAATTCATCGAGTCGATGTTTCGTTTTTTCAATTTTCCATTCGTTTTTTCGTTTTCTTAATGCCTATACGTAAACTATCCGTTGTTATTAACTATCCGTATTCACTCTTCGTTTCTGTATTTACCCAGCATTTATCACTGTTTGATGTAGGCGTGAGATCGACTTTGTTTACGATTTGCAGCGCAATCACCCAGTGAGCCGCTTTCGGTCCACTGCCTTTGCTTTACGCAATATTTGCTGGTCTGTAAACATCGACCATCGAATTAAATATTGGTGGTTACTTTACTTGTGCTTCAGTCTATATCATTCTATCGAGTAGTGTTATCTTCCGCTCTCTTGATTGAGGCGAGATATTGTGCTTGTATTTTTCTCACGCTTCCTTATCTCCTGTAACGCACCTATTTCGTATCAATTTCACTTTAGGTAACTACTTATATTATATAGACGTTTAATTCTTTTTGCGTTCATTCAATAATTATTGTTTTTATGTCTCCTGCGAGTTTCTTTTGTAGATTTATTGTCTTGACCCCATTTTTTCCAGTCAGCCTTTTGAACCAATTCCAATAACTCATTGTCGTGATAGTAATTTCCATAATGGCAAATTGTTTGCCGAAACACCGGTGGCCTTGCCTGTCTGCTTGCGACATCGCCGTTCAGGCACCGGTTAGAGAATAGTTTCCTTTCGGCACTGACGAGCGTGATGCGGGCGTTGATCCCACGAATGAGAGGACCTTGTCGATGGTGTGCTATTTGCCTACTTTACTAAACGGATAATATATGTTTTCGAGGCTATGCTGAAAAGTGGGTGTGTAAAATGTAAGTTTTAATCAGATCGTTTGTCCTTTTCGTCAGGCACCTATTCATTTATGTATAGATGTATGAATATCACATCCTTATCAAATGTCTCCCGTCTGCTAGACGTGGTTGTTTTCTATGAAAGCTTACTTAATAAGTTGAACATTCCGCGGTCATTATGTTTTGTAAGTATTGACATTGTAAAAGTAGGTGTTTGCAAATTCCACTAGAAGATAAACAGAATCCATACAGATATTATGTGTAGCCTAGATTATAATTATAATTGTATGCTTTTCAAATAGGTAAGTAAATAATATTTATCTATTTTTTTATCTTTCATTCTTTCTTTTAGTCAACATCTTCGTCGACGTTATTGACATCATTATCATCATAATCAATAGACTTTGTAATTTCCGAGCACTACTGATATAGGTAGGGCTTTTTCGATCCGGCCTGTTCTTACATACGTGTGTGACACGCAACTTTACTTATGTCATCGGCCCAGCTCGCTGCCGGACCGACGATCTTTTGCATGTGTCGGCCACCATTTTGTTAAAGCCCTTCCACGAGTGCCTCGACCAATTCAATGTCAGCCACCTTGTGTGGTACCTATACACTTAAATGTCAAAACTACAAAGTTGTTGATAATGTTACTATGTGTGTATTAGTCAATTTGGTTAAGAGATTTTACCACAGAATGAATAATAGATTTTGCTTTCATCGAAGCTTAGATGCTCTATTTGCTTGATAATTTCAAGCAGTACATTTTTTTTGTCTAAAACCTAATGATTATTATAAATAATGTAACAGTACTATTTAAATAAGTAAATAGATAAATAACTATAAAATGTGATCCAATTAAGAAAATTATTTTTTCGTCCTAGTACCTATCAAAGAAAGAATCAAGTCAGACATTTGAAGCTGATACCTACACAGACGAAGGCACTAAGAGCGATAACATAGGTATAACTCCATTTTAAAGCTATGACAAACAAGCCCCTTTTCAGAACTAGGTCAAAACGTGAAGGGATGAAATTGGGGCGAACCCTACCCTAGGGGAGAGATGTGGGCTTAGTTACTGTTTTGTGTGAACTTGGGAGTTGGCACGGCTTTGAATTTACGAATTGGATGCTTTGGGATAGATACCTACGTAAAATTTGGGACTGACTGGGAAATTGTAGAATCAATAACACCGTTCGTCTAAAATTTATTCTTCTTCAATGTTTGAATATTTATGTTACGGAATCAGTAGACTTAGTAAGAAAACTAATTGGAACATTTAGTTTTACCTTCAGCTAAATGCGCTAAAGGTTCAGCTAAAGCAACAATCTGGAAATAAAATTTGTGCATAAAATGTTGGATTGATTACAGATAAAGAAAGTTGGAAGGAATCGGGAAAGATTTATCCAGCAGTAGAGACACTAGGTCCAGGTTTAACGAAACAAATGGTCCGAGTCATAATTAAACTAAAAATCCAGATTCCCTGTACAGATATAAACATTCTAATGGTGTCTTAGGGAAATCCAACATCGGCATGAATAACATCGAACCAAGTTCTTACCAAGTCAATTGTCACTTATTTATTCACAGCAGAGCTCTAAGTACTCTATTAAAGATTTATTACGCTAAGAACTGATATAACATTCAAGCTAGGTGGCAGAAAGTCAACGCACGTATAAAAATTTGAGGCCAGCTGTTTACTTTGGACGGCCGGTGGCGCAACGCGATTTCGTAACAACTAATTCTGTTTCATTGACGACGTGACTAACATTTTATAATTTAGACGGTTTACGCTCGTATTGAGATAATGAGAAACTTTAAATGGAACAAAATTTAATGGGAGACGGTGTCCGTGCGTGGTGTAATGATACTATGAAGCTGGAATAGAATAGAGATTAACATAACTACGTAGTTTTATTATTTATTAGATGAATTAATTCGAATCAACCATTCTGCTGTGGATTGAAGGGCAAAGGTATTTTTCGCACTCCTGTAAAAAATAATGACAAGTTAAGTAATTGTTGTAGGTGCTCGGTTTTTTACTGGACAGATTAAACTCAATGAATAATGCGAAAGCAATAGAATATTAAGTATATTTTTACAATAAAATTCATGGAAATTATGAGAATACGCAAATCATGTACAGTAGGTACGTACAATATCAATGTATATCATCAATGTAGGTCAGTGAGACACATCGAGTAGGTACCTAGACCTACTCGATGTGTCTCACTGACCGGGCCTTGGAATCCTCAAAGAAATCCCATGATTGATTTGTAATACCGAGTCATCAATCAATCCTCCATTATTCTATACAAGAGAACACATCACTACTAAAATTTTCGTTAAATTATAAATCCTTTGTATTTTATGAACCTTCGCCACCAAGAATAAGCCATGTTAATGCCACGGAGCAAGTGGCCGTGTTTTTTCAAGGAAATGCGTTTCGTATTCCAATCATTTTTCATTCAGAACAGTTGGTTTGTCTTTGAATAATTCATTCGGCTACGCTGTCAATTGACGTAACACTTGCTTCTAAGTAAATAATGCCCTCTCGTTTGTGTTTTAGAGGTCAGATGTAGAATAGGTCCATGGTCCTATGCGATAAGAAGTTCACGTTCGATACGCAAAGTAATGAGCGTAAATTGTTTGCTTGTTTATTATAACTTGATTGGTTTCGATTCTAATTTCATATTATGCTTCATATTTTGTTATGAATACTAGTTTATATTAATTGCTATCTAAAAATATACTTTTCTAATCATTTTCCTCATTTGTATTATCAACTAAAACTCAATGAATATTAAGGCAAAGCAATAGAATATTAAGTATATTTTTACAACAAAATTCTTAAATTTGGAAGATGGAAATTATGAGAATATGCAAAATACTGTACTGTACATGTTTGTATTATCAACTAAGTTTTACTATTTTGTAACGTCTTCTATTTTTCTACCTGCATTCATAGATTTTCCCGATGAAATGGGATGGGAGGGCTCGACTTGAATTCGTGGTTATGATTTCTGTGGCTTGAGATGTCCGCTTGACGCTAGTTCAATAAACTATGGAGATGATGTTGTCTAAGGTTGTGTAGAGGAGATGGAAAATCAACCAGAATCTTTAGAACCAAGAACAAAATTAACGAACAGATTTTTTTTCAATCATTCCAACCTACCTTCACATCTGCTCGAATGATTCCACTATTGCCAGTCTCGAAAATTATATCCCCAAGCGTAACCCCCATAACCCTGTATCGATCGTCTCCTTCAGTGTCGGTCGGAGGGCCGCCACCTTCCATTCAGTCCCTGTTAAAGGTTGCCAGGTCTCTGGGATTTGGAATTGTGTTGTGTTTTCTCAACTTATCCCGTATTCAGCAGTTTTGTAATCACACAAAAGTTACCTCTCAAGTAGAAAAGCCGCTTTCGGAGTGTTCCGGCCGAACAGGAGTCCTTCAGAGAGATCCTATTCTAGACTAGAGCATGTAGATAGACGGACACACGAGTGATCATAATGGTTCCTGTTTTCATTCGGACCTACAGAACCCCTCAGAGAAATTAACCCTAAGAAATACCTGCTTAACATTAGTTTTATGTTCATTTAGCTAAGTTAGCAGTTAGCCACCCGCATAAAAATAAGACAAGTTCAAAATCTAAAACCAGACTACGGTCGGGTAAATACTCGTAATAGCCTAAGACACATGCGAGTAAATGAAGAGGAATCGTTTGATACCTCACTTGTCAGAATCTGACATATTTTTTAGTTTGAACACATAACCCTTCCTTTGCTTCACTGTAGTCGGGAAAAATATATAGCCTATGACACTCTATACCTGAAGACAAATCGATTGATACCTCGCTTGTCAAAATCGGACCAATATAGGGGCGAGGGCGACGCTATGGCGGAACATCCACATATATACAAACAAGGAGTAACTGAATAGCCTTATACGAGTATATAGGCAGCAGGTTTGTTTCGATCAAACATGTGAATTCGTTTACGTATGCAAGGTTGAATATATCGTATTTAAAATAAATACAAAAGATTAAGATTAATAAATTTCCATACAAAAGTAAAATCTTAGATATGAGCGGCAACCATAAATGATTGTTTACTAACGTTTCTCCAAAAAATAGGTTTGAACCATATTAGTACAAACGCAACGAGACAGTACTATTATTTATTCTGTGCTACTATAGGGTTTGATGTACAGTGTTTTTTCGTAATCTTTAAATGTAGGTACATTCATGAAAGAAAAATTTCGAAATTACTGAAATCGTTAAACTAACTTTATTTGCCCTGCCGAACCACATACCTCACCCGGTATCTAATAGGTAATTATGTTACATTCTGTATACACAAATACAAAGACTGTTAAACTCATTACCCTTCCTTTGCTTCGCCGTAGTGGGGTAAAAATAACAGTATCCCTAACATAATTGACAAGTGTTGCTTGGTTTTAGTAATAAAATATCGTTCTTTTTATTTTGTTACCTGGCAACCCTACCAATTCACCGCCACTGAAAAATTAACGCCTCTTTCAGAGTTTCAGGAGACCTCACGCCCTGGCTGACCTTTTTGTGTCTCAATCTTTCTAATTGCTGTACTCGGCAGCCAGTCCCGTCTAAACATAGCACCGCTTGTTTTTAATATTCCCCAGCTAGACGAGTAATTTACCGCGAAATTACTAAACTTTAGTTTTGACAGACGTTCGGAATTAGTGTTTGTTTTCTCACGACCCCAATGTAACTATATAGTATAGTAAAGTAAAGCACAGGAAGTGAGCGCGGGAAAAGTTGTGTATGAATACGAGATCAGCAATATAAACATACCTAACATAACTATCAACGTGTATGACTTGACCAAAAAAAAATTTATAAAAAACGAGTAAATAATTGATCGTCAAAATAATTCATGAAAGTTTGTGAAGTCATCAGAAGATCTGCAAACACAACAATAACACATAAACCACAGACAAACTCTTTATGAAAAAACTGGGCTTGTGTGTATAGGTCGGACACGCATAGACTTAGGGTTCCTTATTTAGGATCCTAAGATTCCCAACTATGAAAAACGCATTGTAATCAATCCAGTAGTTTTTACGTGATACGCCAGGAAAGTTGATTTTACAGATGGATTATTTCTCTCACTATGGAATTTGTTCAGAGTTGGCGGCATAAAATACGTTATATTGGTAGACTAGATAGATAGATAGATAATACTTTATTGCACCTAAAAAGATATTATTACACATAAAATATTTCGCTAAGAGCGATCTCTTCCAGACAACCTTTGGATGGACCGTAATGGAAGAACAAGGAGTAGACGGCGGTGCATTAAAATAACATTCTATTACATAGATACTTTTATAAAATACAATAAATCAATAACTATTTATACGATAAACTAATACATGTTATTACTATAAACTAATACATGTTATTACTATAAACTAATACATATTTATATTACAAATTAGGTTTAAATACATACTTTTACGTAGCAGCGCTTAGATTGGGAGATGGTGATTCTTTACCATATTTTTAAATATAAGTAGGTAATGTTTAGTTGTTATGTAATGTTTGGTAGGTTAACTATTAAACCCTAGATAGTCATGATCATTTTGTTAGTAAGCTCTTGTTATGCGCTAGTGCTCTATTTTTTTTGTTCTGTACTTTTTGAGTTACATGCAACTCAACCAAAAAAGTCACTTTAGAGACGAAAATGTATCCAGGACCACTCCCGCGAAATACGGGGGTACTATATATATATTCGGAGGCACAGAATATATAATAGGTAATAGTAGATCGGCCTATGCGAATATGGCTACGAGGAGCGAGCGTTGACCGCGCGGAATGCTTCTCAACACGCACCAGCTGGTTCAATGCTCAAGTGTGTATGTGTGCGGTATTCCTGTGTGACGTTCTGACAGAACAAACTGAGAAGATGGTGATTTATGGCACAGAATAACTAATAACACAAATGGTGGATAATTTAGAACAGGTTTTGGATAAATATTGACGGTCATAATATTGATAGAAGTTGCAATACTCTTGCGAATGTTTCACAAAATTAATGCACAAATTATAATAAAAACCAAAAACCCGACTGCGAACAAAACTAAAAAGAAGCAAATAAGCTTTACATTTTTGGTTTTGAAATATAAGATGCAGTCGGAGGCATCATGCATTTCGTTTCTCCTTTGACGGGATCAGCTAGAACCTGGCGAGCTAACTGTTCATGCCTCCGACTGCATCTTTTCAAAATCAAAAAATCTAGTTTAGTTTAGTCTTTTTTGCCTCTTTTTAGTTTTGTTCACAGTCGGGTTTTAGTTTTTATAATAATTTATTTATATTTTAAACTTTCTAGTTTATATTTAAAAGAATTAGTGAGAATGTTTGCTAACTAACTTTAAATCGTTATAGATACTAAATGGTAATTCGAAATGAAAAATGATTAGAGAAACATAAAGATGATTTTCAAATTCCTTTTCAATGATACCCCACTTGACATAGTTCTTCCACTTACATCTTTTTCTTTTTTACAATTTGGCGTATTGAATTTTGATTAATGTAATGTCTTTAGTAGCACTCGCAAGATTAAGACAAAACGATTGACGTAGGAATCATCAAAATCGGTCCACGCGTTTGGTCTATTATAGTGCCACAAAGAACAGACATATATACATACATAGGCTGATAAACACATTACCGAACCTTTGCGTTGCGCAGTCTGGTAAATAGTACTTAATTCGTATTCTCTAAAATCAATTAGGTATCGAGGCTATTGAATGTTAAACATTAGAAATCGAAAGCGCGACAAATGCAAGTTCATTTATTTCGTGATGAATTTCATCGTATTTTAACACAGCTTTTGGTAATCTAATCAATAATGTTGGCACTGTGAAGATCTTTTTAACCCGCGAACAAAGAGACGGGTGTTATAAGTTTAGGGTGTGTATCACTGCGTGTGTGTGTGTGAGTGTGTGTGTGTGTGTTGGTGTGTGGCATCGTAGCTCCCAAACGAATAGACCAATTTGGATGCGGTTTTTTTTCTGTTCGAAAGCTGATGTGATCGAGATGGTGGTGAGAAAAGGGGGGTGAAAATCGTATCTTTTAAACGAATGACCGATTTAGCTGCGATTTTTTATATTTGAAAGCTGAGGTAAACGAGATGGTTCTTAGCTATAAGGGGGCGGGGTGCGAGGGGGGGAATGGGGGTGAGGATTGTAGCTCCCAAATGAATGGACCGATTTTGATGCGGTTTTTTATGTTTGGAAACTGATGTGATCGAGTTGGTTCGTAGCAATATGGGGGGTGGGGGAAGTCGGGGGTTATATTTTTTTTTTTATTTGTTCTTGTATTTTATTCTTTATTGTTGGGTCGATGGTTTTTTCATTACATTTTAGTAATGAAATTAATATTGTACGTTATACAATGTTAACCAACTCCACTGCATCACTTCAATAAGATAGTCCTCATTTATGTGAATCAATATTGCTTTACAAAATCATAACAAAAATAAAGACCAATATAAATTGCTATCAGTATAAGCTATAAGCTTACATAGTTTTACATCCCGTATCATCAGCGCCAGCCGGAAAAAGCTTGAGAAATTACTTACAATTCCTACAAGATAACTAGTAAAGCATGTAGTAGTATTTTTTAGTATTCTTTTCAATTAATTTATCTTTATTTTCATATTACTGTCCATATCTCGAGTGCACGCCTATACACATCTTTCCTGCACAACCAGGATGACTGGCAGAAAATGCTGTCTTAGCATTAAGTCCTCAAAACAAGTGTACAGAGACACTTGTTTTGTACGTAAGGTATTAAATAAATAATAATAATAATAGCTAGAGGGGAGGTTAATTCTAGAGAATTTGCTATCAAGGAGAATATAAAGGAAGTAGCGACGGAAGGGCTTACGGACGGTGCTCAACAGGATGTATGTAGGGCGAGGAGGATAGACTACATCCAGCCAACCTTGCTTTATATTCCGGCGACTATACTGGAAGTTACATTACAGTTACAATACAATGCTTGTCGTATGAGGTCGTGTTGGCCTCTGGTGTAAGAGCTTGTCAGAAGGCTGCCCGAGGGCCTCTGACTGACATCTCCGAAGCACAGAGCTTAGACAAGTTATTGATGTGGACCCTAGGCGTTAGAACTATTATTTCTTCTGTGCCTTAGGACCGAACCCTGTATCGTTGGATTCTAAGTCGCACTAGTTAACCGCTAGGCTACCATCTGTCTACAATACAATGTTAACTTTAGGCCTAGCTACAGGTCACTATCTACTTTGTACTCAGGTCAATACCTACTTTGTTTAATACGATGATATCATCACAAGCGTAGCGTTTGCACTTTGCATGCAATGTCAGACGGAATAGATTTGCTTTCAAGGCATTTACGTACACATTTTATTTGAATCCATTTCCCTAATATCGCCGCTGGATTTAAATACCGTATGAAATTGAAATGGCTTAGCCTTGGAAGGTAAAACAGGTATATTTTTCATTTTTTTAACGCGACCTATAACTTTTATGCAATCAGCTACAGCGACCAGCTGTGTTTATTCGTAGAACTTGAATATAACGACATGATACTGTTGCGAATTGTAAACATGAGACTGTGTACTCGATATTTGTGGGCTAAGAACTGCAGCGGCATGCAATACAATGCGGCGACTAGACAAAGTAGACAGTTCTGTCTCGACTCCCGCCTAACTTTTGCAACTGTATCTTTATAACTGACACGTTTCAGAACTTCGCAATATAAAACCGCAGCTCGTGCTACCCCACCTCTCCACCCCCATCCTCTAGGGCTTTGTCAGGGACGCTTTATGAGCAACATCGGGGGTACTCCGGAGCCAGCACGCTTATAATAGAATCCGGCTTTACTGCCCGCCGCTGTACGCTTCTGTGAAGGAAATCTTTGGAAATACTCGTAAATATTTCATGACACCGTAACGGGATTCCTCATTGCATTGAATCTATAAAATAACCTATAGGTATTTAGGTAGGTATGAAGTCAAGCTTTATTCGTTTGGTTTGATTTGATGTGCGTAGTCGCATCACAACAATTTTTAGTTCATTATGTACCTGCCGCGGCACGAAGGCGGATGTTTGAATGAGTAGAAGAACTGGCGATTAATTAACTATTTTAGGACGAATGTACGTAACACGGATACAAACAAACCTGATACAAGGCCATGAGAAAATTTTAAATATCTCGATTTAGTTGGTAAGGGTATTTTTACCCTTTCCTTACAGTTTTATCATAAACTTCTTTGTCTCGATGTTTCTACCATTGTGCTCTAGGAGCATGGGCTGTTAAAATGGATCGATTTAATCGAATATTCTGTAATATTATGCAGTAAAAACATATGAACCAAAACATTAAGGTACTACCTAACTTATATCTCCTTGTAATACACCTAACCAAACTTTTAGAATACCCAAAGCAAAAAAAAACAGCCAAGTGTGAGTTGGACTCGCGCACAGAGAGTTCCGTACAAACTTGTACGTATGTAAATAATTCATCTATCACGGGAATCGAGTCAAGAAGTTTTTTAATCGTTTTTTTTTGTGATACTACTACAAATTTACGATTTTCAGATTTTTTCCTTTACTTGTACTCATGGACAAAGACAACTGCATATTACTCCGTACTCTAGACAGGCTATTGACGAACGTCGCAATGAGCGCATTTGATTATCGCCATTTTGGCGTAGTAGTAGTTTGGCAGTAGTGAGCGTCCACGGAACTAACGAATTTGTGCATTTTAGTTTAATTGACGCTCGGTGGGGCGCTTTGAATCGGCACAAACGAAAGTACGGCAGAGCCTATCCATAGAGATCAGTGCTTGTACTATAAGATATTGCTCCTTGCCAAATTTCATGTTTCTAGGTCGACGGGAAGTATTCTATAGGTTATGATTCCCTTGCGAGTGTCAAAATACGGCATAATCGGCCGTATCTTTTGATTGCGTTCACTTAGAAGTTATTTTTTTTTCACAGCTCCAAGATATTGCAGATCGTAGTATTCGATATTAATTCCAACTTGATGCCTCCCCGCGTTCCTGAGAAAAATAATCATGACAGGTAGACAGGACGGACGAACGGACAACAAAGTGACCCTGTAAGGTTTCCTTTTGAGTTAAGGAACCCTATAAAATATCTTCAAACATTTAATAAAACATTTATCCATGTAAGCTAAGTAGTCAGGTTAGGTGCAAAGAACTTTATACCGTATAAGCACCAAGCTATCAGTTGTATCGTTGAATATGGATTATACAGCCAGAGGTCGGTCAGTGGCAGCAAGGTCACGAGCTATTCGATGTTCAATAAACAACTCATCATCATATTTTATCAACAGTTACATTTTTATATTTTCCGAATAAACATCTTTTGACCGCTATCTCACCTGTTGGTAAACATTACAGCTTACGTTACGTAGTACTGTTATTTATTATCTGCACTAATAATTATATAAACAGGAAAGATTTCTTTTTTTGTATGTTTGCGTTTGTTTGTAAAACTCGAAAAATACAAAACCAATTAAAAAAAACTTTTACACGTAGAAAGCTACATTATCTTCGAGCAACATGGTCTGTATTTTATTATTACAAAAGGTACAGATCTCTTCGAAAATTTCAATAATGTAACCCAAGATATCAAAAATTTGCCTATAACATTCATTATTTGGCATGCGCTGCGAAAACTATTGATGATACATAAAATAATGTACTACACTATTATAGTTAGTCACAATAACAGTTTTTTGTTCAAATAAGTCAATCAAATTTATCTTTCTATACGTGCGTGCACACCGCCAAATCGAAAGTGAAGCACGCGAGATTATGCCGATCCGCCCGTAAGCACAAGCCTTACACACACACACTTACACCGTGTTATGCCGAGCCCGCCACATCGCAGTAATATCTCGATCTTGTTATTCGTATTAATTATGTTAAGTTCTCACTGAAAATCTAAAACATGCTGCCTTATGTAATGAAATTGTGTATCAATCACAAATTATCCCTGTGGAGATACGCACACATACGCAGTCGTCATTTGCTATGCTTCACTCGTTTGTTTGGTGGTTATATTAAACCTACTTGTCTAACAACGGTTTTTCGCCTGATAACATTTATGTGTCACCATTTATGTACACGTGAAAGCGGATTGCATAATGTACCGTAAGTGTACTTCTAGGACAGAAGGTAGGTAAGTATAATCTTGTACTATTATTTATTCTGTGGTATAGTGTAACTATTATTGATTCTATGGCATAACAAAGATTGTTTTGCAAATGTTGCAATGTGCGACCCGTAGCGTATGTCCGCGCTGGCACAGTTTACATTGTAGGTTCGCCTTGCAGGCTCGCTCGCGTCTGTTTTGAGCCGGGTTCATTGACCCACTGAACCAGAAGCACCGAGAAAGGAGTCGCGAAGCCCCACGCTCCGTGACAATAAGAATTGATTCTTGGCGGAAAATGCGTTTCGGCTTTCGTTTGATGACAAACATAGATCAAGTTTTAGGGGGCTAGATACGGCACGCTTTAATATCACGTAAACTAATACTTCCCTAGATACAACTACAGGAAAAACACACGCTTCATGTGCATTTAACAAAAATAAGTCAGTCATACGCAGACTGTATCGCAAACACCGAAGTGGGAAAGGTTCGAAAGGCTGCGAACCAAATTTTGTATGAAACCCAGTCACAGAATAAATAATATGACCCCTAAGTATGACCCAGTGTCGCCTGTTCGCCATAGTATAGGTAGGTATGTCTTGAAGCATTAAGTGCACAAAAATATAATAATCCTATTCGCCACGTTTATTATTACTTACATAAAAAAAAAAACTCCTTTCGTCTCATAAGAATATACCATACTGTAGGGTAATACGGATGGTTTCCCTACGCCTTATTACGAACGTTCCTTGCGATTTGACAATAATAAGTACATTGAGACATATAGTCGCGGCGCAGTATACAGGAAGTAACTTATCTTCCCACTTGAATGATATCTATGACACAGAATAAATAATAGGTAGTTTGACCCTTTTACCCGACTATGGCGAAGCAAGAGAAGGGTAATGATTACAACAATATATGTATGCATGTATTGTCGCGAAGCGGTCCCAGGGTTTGGGTTTGCTCCACCAGCCCAGGGACCAAGCCTCAGTGGACAACACAGAATTACAGGAACACGAACAATAGGGAGCAATTGGAGAATATCGTGGTGATACAATACGGATGAAAATAACCTCTTATGTAGGTATTATCATATATATATTTAAAAGAGTAATTCAAGTTGTTATAAACTTATTTATGATTTTTATAATATTATTTCGGTTTTTCCAAAAATCAATATTTGAATGACAGGTTATTTTTATTTAGAATCAGTAATGACAAATGAAATGAAATGGATTATGAAAGAATGAAGAGATCAAATGAGTATTATTACGAAAGAGGTTTTGACATCGTCACAATATGTATATAATTGTATGTGGGTATGTGGTCGGTGGTCCAATTTTGACAAGCGAGGTATCAATCGATTCGTCTTCATTGTAAGTGTGTCATAGGCTGATTTTTTACCTGACCGTAGTCAGGTTTTAGTTTTTGAACTTATTTCTTGTTAAAACTTCTTGAGAGGAATCTATACTTTCATCCAAAATGAAGATGTCAATGAGATCTATCACTTCTGTAAAGAAACTACTAGTCCAGAATCAATAGTTTCAGAGATATAGCCCTTTTAAGTTTGACAGCTGTCATGCAATACGAAGATATCAATTAAATCTTGTCAGGTGTATCTTGTAGGTGTTTCTTGTTAGGTGTGTCGTATCACTTTTAAGTTTGACGTCACTTTGACATCTGTCACCTGTCACTTTGACATCTGTCACTTTAAAATGTCTTACTACCTAATTATAATACATGGTACTTTTTTTCATAAATATCGATTATTTCTTCATTAGTTTCCAACTCTAGTGCAGTGGGTGGAGGGGTAAATGCGAATTACCCGTGCACCCACTAGTGGGTGAAGCCATGGGTGGACGGGTCATTGCCCGATCATTTATCAATTTTACGCACAGCGACGCGTCATTAATGGTGTCTCTTTCATTTACCTGTTGCAACACTTCTCACGCATTAACAAAAAGCCGATGCGGTGTGACAATTGGCTGAAACATAGCTTGATGGATGACTCCGCTCCTTGCGAGACGTCAAACGTCATCGTCAAACAGTCATTGTGGTTTAAATTGCACTCACAGTGCTGAGACTGCAAACACTGCTAACGATCGGTTTATATTGTTGGTCAGCATATGCACGCTAACAAATTAAACCGATGATTGCATGCTTATGTCATTTGAGTCAGCTGTTCTACGTACTGTTGTTTTGTTTTGTTTTTAGTTTTCTCATTACTCTCTTAGTTCTGTTTAATTCGTTTGCTTCTGCTAAAAGAATATAATCATTATTATATGTACTGGCAGTCTGGCGGGAGTTCCAACAATATGTCAACACAGAATGACATATGTCAATTGAATTTGACGTTACCGCATACGCTGCTCTACCTCTTTTTTGTGAGCGTTGTGTGCACACCAAAATGACGTCACTCCTGACGTCATGTGTCCGACGTGGAGAATAAATGCGCATTTTAATCCGACTTTGTGCGCGCTGATAGTACACATAGCGCACATTTGTGCAATTTAAACCACAGCAAGTGGGTGGACGGGGCATGCCCCTTATTGTTAAGGTATTTATTGCCTGCAACTTCGTCCTCCAGAACTACAGTTTATCACGATAAAAGTATCCTTTGTCCAAGAATGTTTAAAAAATACGGATTCCACACCGCCAAATCGAAAGTGAAGCACTCAAGATATGCCAATCGCTCGTACGCACAAGTCTCTCACACACACACACACACACACCTCATCGGCCGCCACATCGCAGCAAGATCTCGACCTTGTTGTTGTTTGACTAAAAATAAGTGCGGATAAACTCAAAAATTAATACCGAAGCTATTTAAAAAATATTGCACCTATTGAAAGCTACATTATCAGCAAGTATATAGCACAAGGTATCAAAAATTTGCCTATAAATGTCATTATTTGGCGTGCGCTGTGATTACTGTAAGATCTGTGTAAATAAAATAAATAACTATTGAACCACGATGGTACATAAAATAATATATAAGTACATGTTTACAGTACTAGGCTATGTTTTTAGTGAGGCTATACGTCTAACTACTATTTAGTACTATTATTTCTTCTGTGATATTATAAAGATCACAATAACCGTTTTTGTTCAAATTATTTAATCAAATTTCTCTATCTATCTACCCGTACGAAGCCGGGACTGGTCGCTAGTAGTACATATATGTACCTAATGAGACTCAACTTGAATCAAGGCACCTCAAGGCAAGATTCAACTGATAAAACAACGGACAAAAAAAAAACCTCCGTAATACCACAGAATAAATAATAGTACAAGTTAGGACTACAGGCAATAAAGGAATTGGAAGCGCTCTGTCTAATCTAATACATGGACACGGAGATCTCGCTTTTGCCCTAGATTTGCAACCTTGAACAGTGCCTAAGCAGCCTACTAACTACCTACTAGGTATAACTGTTCTAATAATGGCACACGTTAGTTACCGACGAGCGATGGAGTTGTGCTGATTGAATAAATAAACTGGCCTTAGATCTCCGCACAAAACGGCGGCCTGAGTAAACCTTGCCAAATGGATGGGATGCTGAAAATACAGTCTATCGGTGGGCAATCCTGTGAGCCAACTGATAGAGCGAATTCGTGACGATTTAGATTTAATCAATGAGTAACTGATTACTCATAACATACTTATGTTGACTATTTGCAGTCCATAGTCCATATAACCCTTCTACCAGGGCACAATCTACAGTGGCCAATCTGGAACACCGCCGCCGGGGTTGGCCGCTGTCGAGAAAGCATGCACCGATAGGGTATAAGAGATCAGGTGGAGTGCGACTGTGGTGCTGCCGTCCAGTCAATGTCGCATCTTCTCTGTTGCCTTTATGTCCGACTCCTTGTTCTAAACAAGACCTTAACGTGGCCACTGATCAAACGGTGGAGGTTGCCAAGGTTTGGTCCAAAACCATATATATTTTTAGGTTGTCTGGAAGAGATCGCTATGAGCGATAAGACCGCCCATTGTACCTATTGTTTATGTTATTTATATTTTGTAATTTGTTTAACTGTGTGTAAATAAAGTGTTATTGTATTGTATTTGCCTTATGTTTCAGCGATTTCATAAGAAAAAGAATTATTATTATTGAAAACTTTATTGCACTAAGAGAGCACAAAAGTAAGACTTAATGCTAAAATAATTTTCTTCCAGTTATCAGTTATTATGTGTGGGGACACATAGTACATGAGAAGAGATATAGGCGTGCATAAAAAAATCGTAACCAATCTAAAATTACAGCGAAGATAAGAATAATTACAAAATAAATACATAATCATAATAATACATACCGGCTGGATACGGAGACGGGACAGTAAGGGCAAGTACCTTAACCGTTGTAGCAAGAAAACATTCTTATGAGACTCTCGTTAACTTTTGGAGATATTTTGACTTGCATTCACAGATATTGTTAAAAATGTTCAGGCGTCGAGAAAATAGACAATTTACCTAAACTTTTTCTTTGATGCTAATCTATCCTGTTCCTTATAGGGATCAAAAGTCTCTACCACATAAACTGAGGTGAGAGTACTAGAAAAGTCAAAAAAAACTTTTTCCATACATTTTGTACGAAATGAATAAAATAAAATTATAACATCGTCCGTATACAAACTTTTCAAAATATACTGGTTGCTCTAACCTCAGTTGTCCCGATAGACTTTTGATCCTTTGTAAGAAACAGGATCGACTGGCATTTTTTATGTTGTAAAATGCCCATTTTCATGATGATTATTTTTTTCTAAAATCTAGGAATGCAGGTCAAAATATCTTCAAAATATAAGAAGACTCTCATAAGAACGTTTTCCTGTAGCTATTACGGATAAGGTAATTTCGTACAAAATAAATGTGAAAAGATTTTTGCAATTTCTGACATTTCTAGTACTCAAACTTCAGTCGGTCCGATAGAGACTTTTGATCCTTATAAGAAACAGGGTCGATTGGCATCAAAAAATGTTTTTGTGTAAAATTACCATTTTCTTGCAGACTGTTCATTTTTTGCAATATCTGTGAATGCAGTTCAGAATATCTCAAAAAATTATGGAAGATCTCCTAGGAACGTTTTTCTGTAACTATAACGGTTAAGGTACCTGCACTTACTGTCCCGTCTCTACAATCCAGCCTGTATATTCATAAAGTCCACAAAGTATATAAGTATAACTAGCTTACCCGCCCGCGACTTCGTCCACGCGGACTACAGTTTATCGCGAAAAAAGCATCCTACGTTCTTTTAGGATATAAAAAACCAATGTAAATGTAGACTTAGACTTCTTGGTTATGGCCTCTGTCGCTTGTTGTTGGTATAGCACCAACTACTTAATCTGTGGCACCAACGGTCTTGATGTTTTTTGACATACTTGTTATTTCGTTTCCACTGTTCCTTACAGCGAATATTCAACATGTTCCAGTTTTCCCGTGGAAACTTACAATTTTCCGGGATAAAAAGTATCTTATGTTTTATTCCAGGGTATAAGCTATCTCCATTCCAAATTTCATCAAAATCCGTCCAGCGGTTATAGTGTGAAAGCTCCCCAAACAAACAGACAACGTTTCTCTTTTATATATTGGTATGGATAATATTGGTATGGATATCCATACCAATATATAAAAGAGAATAATTGACAGCAATTCGGTCATTTTATTCTTTAAACTAAACTAGACTAAATTTCTTCAAATGTAATTTAAACCTTGTCGACTTTGTAAGAAGGTATTTTTGCCCTGGCATCTATTCTAAACTTACGTCAATTTAAGCTGCACGGCTTAAAATAACGTAATTAAAACAGGTTTTGAACACGCTGTCTAACAGCGTTTGTATAAATTCGGACATGTTCTGAGACAGCGTTTAGACAAATCGGGACTCTCGCCGCGGGGAAACAAAGTTGATTTTACGCTGACAGGCTTTAGTGATAGTTTAGTGAGTGATGCATACATGCCAGGGGAAAAAATACCTTGTTACAAATCCAATAAGGTTTAAATTACATTTGAAGAAATTAAGTTTAGTTTAGGGGATGTCCGAATCGCTACCATTGTCTGTTTGTTTGTTTGTTTGTTTGTTTGGGGAGCTTTCACGCGATAACGGCTGGACGGATTTTGATGAAATTTGGAATGGAGATAGCTTATAACCTAGAATAAAACATAGGATACTTTTTATCCCGGATAATTGTAAGTTTTCACGGGAAAACTGGAAAATGATGATTACTCGCTGTAAGGAATGGTTTCCATGGAAACAAAATAACAATTCTGTCAAAAAACTTCAAGAGCATTGGTGCTATACTTACTTTTGCATTGGTTTTCAATATCTTAGAAGAACATAGGATGTTTTTTTCGCGATAAACAGTAGTCCGCGCGGACGAAATCGCGAGCAGGAAAGCTAGTTATTGATATATATAAAATACACACATTACTTATTTAAAATAAATGAAGTTACTGCTATAATATGTATAAATACATAAATAATAATGTATTAAAACGGTATGAATAAGTTACAAACATTTAAGATGGCAAGGGAGCCTTGTAATAGTGTTTCCGGATCAGCCATATAAGAACACCCTTGGTCTTCCAACTTGGTCTTTGGGATGCTGTTTGAATATTAGCGAGTAGTTGGTTCCATAGCCGTACTGCAAATACTCTAAAAGAGTTGCCGACGAAGGATGTGGTGTGTTTGGGGATACACAGGTGGAGGGAGTCAGTAGACCGTAAGTTACGGTCATGGGTATCAGTATAACGAGTTATTTAAATAAGCAGGATTAGCAGTGCGATTCAACTAAAAAACCGCAACGTGATCGCTGCGCGATCGTTTCCTTTCGGTGTGGCCATACATAGAAAATATAAAAAACTGGGGTAATGTGGGGAGATGCCGGGGAAGGTTTGGGCAAGTGAGGTAAGGTGGGGGAAAGTGAGGGGAAGATAGGGGGAAGTGGACGAATGGTTAGAGATGTGAGGGAAGGTGTGGGAAAGAGAGGGGAGGATAGAGAGAAGTGTATGAATGGTGGGGGATATCAGGGGAGGGTGCGGGAAGTGGGGCAGGTGGTGCGAAGTGGGGGAAGACTGAAAGGAAGGGTGGGGCAGAGTAGGAGAATGGGAGAATGGTGGGGGGAAAGTGATAAAGGGTGGGAGAAAGTGAAAAACTGTGGAGGAAGGTCGCAGGGAAATAAGGAAGGGTAGGAAGAAAGGTGAAAGGGTCAGAGGAAGTGGAACAAGGGTGGGGAAGGAAGTCAATTTCATTTTTCTCTCACCTGTACGATCCAGGGATCTGCAGGAATCCACCGTGACTCCCAGTCTAAAGCAGTTTCCCTGGACCGCACGGTCGGCGATCCACCGAGTGTTTCTAAGGTTAGGTAGAACTCACCCCAAATCCTGTTCGTTGTGCTTGGAACCTGAGGGAACTACACTCTATAAATCAATATTGGCCAATATTGTATAAAAAGCGTAAACCCGTTCCAGCCCGTTGTCTCCCGGCAGCCTCCGCCGCAACCATACGGGAACTTTCAGTCCTTTTTCATATGCACCCGCCGTGCGTCCACGCATTCATATGATGACACTTCAAATCACCATCAATCCGCGGAATCACGTATGCGGTATGCGAGGTCAACTAAATACGCGACCAATTACACTGATTTTATCTGATTCCATATAAATTCCTTATTTTCAAAAATAGCTACAAGGTTTACCGGTCGGTCGGCCATTTCTCCTTTGAAGTGACAATTCATTTTTTTATCTAGACGTCATACGTCAAAACGTCTAGCGATCGATTGCTATAACCAACACAACCAAAGGGTCCAGCAGATATTCCGTTTGGACTGACAGACCCGAGTAAGCTGTCTTTTTGGTGGTCGTAAAGTTATTTTATGAATTTCCAGCATATTTTTTTTTGTCATCATAATGAAAGTCACTGGTGATTAGATTATTGCGAATGCACTTGGTTAAATGAGGGACGTCGAATATATAAAAGATCTTTTGATCGTCATATATGAAGTAAGGTTTATCTACTGTTACATTTTTTATATCTTTTGCGAATTTGTCGAAGTTCGATCCTTGATCAGAAGTAATAGCTTTTACTTTAATTCCTATTGCAAGAAGTTTGGAAATTACTTCCTCCAACCATAAATCAAGCTCGCCATAATGCTTTGCAGATGCTAGCAAAGCGTAAGCAATCGGTTGTTTCCATTTTATGTGGATACCTTGAAGCATTATGGTATAAGCATTACTAGCAATTTCTGGTGATATTTTTCCATTAATATTGTGAATACCAATCACTCCATCTGTTTTTGTATTGTAATACAAGTTTCTTTTAAGGGTCATCTCATCCACACAAATTGTGCAGTATTTCGCGGCATCAGGGAGAGATTTAATTTTAAATTCCAAACTTTTGATTACTCGATCATCAAATTTTGGTGGAATATCAATTTTAAATCTATTAATAGTAGCTTTATTTGGTAGTTTTAAAATTGTTTGTAATAATCTGTAAGCATGGGGACTTGCAAAGTATAAATTTAGCGCAAAAACTTTGTATTCTAATTCGTATCGATTGCCTTTAAATCTTCTTTTTAATTTGTTCTGCCACTCAATCAACTTATTGAATCTTTTACTGACTTCGTCATCAGGATGCTCGCTTGTAATGGCTGTATTCTTGCCTTCTAATTCCTTTTGTATTTTGTTATTTCACGATCTAAACGCCTGCATTTATGTTCTAAAAAAAAAAAAAAAAAAAAAAAAAAAGTCTACGTTTCCGAGGAGTTTGAGCTGACAAGAATTTAGATGTCTGTGTTTCCTTTTCTGATTGTCCTATAGATTCTGTCTGAATTTCGGCTGAGGCAGTATATGTTTTTTGAAGTTGTGCATTGGATATAATTTTGATTTTAGGTTTGCTTTGTGCGCTGGTCTGTGCGTTTGTGTTAAATGAGTTTTCTTGCTATTGATCAGTTGAAACGTTAACTTTAATTGGAACTGAACCCATTTTAAGGCCCTTTTTTAGCGATGAATCTTTAAAATGTTCCGAGCATACTGAACAACTGTGGGGTTTCAAATTCTCTTTGATTAATAAATCTTCTCTATCAAGTAACGCTAACCACTCATTGCGCCTGAAAATATACAAGAAATCGCAAATTGTATAATAATTATCGAACATCCTTGAAAACGATAATTGAGGACAAACGGACATTTCTTGGCGACCATATATAGTTAGCCCAAGAACCGACAGTATGAATTTACTTCGACATTTTTATGAACTTAAAATAGCATTATTATGATCACCAGTACTATTAGTAATACATTCTATTATAATCACTAGAAGTCGAGAATGGTCAACAATTGAAAATCCAGCTTAAAGCAGATTAAGCACTGTAAATAAATTTTGAGGTTTGCTGCAAAAAATAAGTAGTAGTTATCTACCTAGTAAACAAGAATAGCTCATAGCATTTCATAATAATTTTACGTCAGCTCTCAGACTATATCACTCGTTTGATTTATTTCATGATAGGTAAATTCCTAATTAGTTGTAGGCTACTTACTAAGTCAGCACAGTAATTCATTTTCCGATCAACAATACCTACTATAATCAATTATAAAATTACGTTGATCGATTTAATAAACGACTTTATTTCTGCGCGGAAAATCTTAAATATGCGTAGCTTCGGTATGGAACACAAATGAAATAACATAAAACTATAGGAACCTACGTAATAAAAAAAAAACAATATCTAACTATATAACTAGGACCTATTATAGGTATTACAATTTATTACCTTAAATATCCTTTGGAAGCGTAAAGAATGACAATTCGTAATTTCTATCACTATTCAAACAGCCGAATGCTATGCAGTGCTTTCTAGCTTTCTTCTTGGTACTCATTATTAAAACACAAATAAAGTTTGTCAATAACTTTACGTAAGTAGGTGCTCTATCGCTAAGTACAAGGCGCGCGACTCATCGAGCGCACGCTTGACACTCGACTGAACGGACCCGAATATTGGGTCCTTGAATTTATTTGTACTTGTTGAGTGCGACCGCCCTGCTGCTGGTATCATTCAATAACGAGTACCTACCTTCTCTGTATGGATCCTCGGCTTACTTAAAAAAGTAGTCTGTTCTCTATTTCTTGGTTAATGTTCATAAATCATTCCACTACTTCTAGCATACTACCACTAATTTATCTGAGACCCCACTGACTAACCAATAATGTTAACGAACTATGTACTACTATTTATTTTAATTTATTTTTTCATTTTTTATTTATTCTGTGCTACTACCACTAGTAGATTATCTGCTGAGATGGTAGAACGACCTATATTACGTTCTGCTGCAATTTACAATGCAGCCATGGATCTGCATACAAGCTAAATCTATGAATACAGTCTTGTACAAAGTGACTCGTCTTGAATCTTTGAATATTGTCAGACTAAATCACTGACTTTGATCTTGACCTTGTAGACTGCTCTGCTGTTATTCTTCGGTTTGACTTAAACAACCTCTGCTGTACCTTTTGGAAGGTACCTACTACGTTCTTACATATTGGTACATGTACTCTTATTTATTCTGTGGTTTATTTTTATTTTTATTACGGTCTAGGCAATCGTTTGACCACGATCTCACCTGATGAAAAGCGATGATGTGGTCGAAGGTGTAGCACGCTTGCCTAGTAGATACCTATTCACTATTGACTTAAACACACCTGGGTTATAATGTACCGGAAAGACTGACGAGGGCAGGGCATTCCACGCCTTTGCAGTTCTTATAATAAATGAAGAAGCGTAACGTTTCGTTCTTGTGCGAGGTATTTCAACCATAAAGTATATATATGTATATATTGCATATATATAATATCATATATTATGTTTTCTCCCTATAGAAGAAATCATAAATCATTAGAGAGGCTATGTAAGCGTGACGGGCGCGCCACGATTATCTAACACTAATATTATAAAGAGAAAAGATTTGATTGTTTGTATGTTAGTTTGTTTGATTTTAATGGATAAATTAAAAAAAAAAATAGATTAAAAAAAAACACATATAAAGAGCTACAATATCAACGAGCAACATGAGTACAATTTTATTTTTAAAATAATTAGAGTTCCCTACGAAAATTGTAATAATGTAATCAAAAATACTGAATGGAATGACACGTTGCCATGGAAACGATATAATAATGACGTTACCTTAGAAACGAAATAATAGCAAGTCTGTTAAGTGCGTAAGTGAGTAATAATGCAGTTTTTTTTTGGTTAAAAAGCACTGCTGCCAATGATTTTGAATTACGCTTAATTACGCTTAATGACGCGGTGTGAGCGCTACCCGTGCAAAGCCGGGGCGATTCACTAGTATATTATATTATAATCTGTGATTATGTCTCAATATAATTACATATTCATGCAAAGCTACTGTTCTTAAAGACGCAATGAAATCATCTGTATATCCCACTAGCTTTCGCCCGCGATTTTGTCCCCGCGGACTACAGTTTATCGCGAAAAAAGCATCATAAGTTCTTCTAGGATGTTAAAAACCAATGCAAAAGTAAAAAATATCCTAATTTTTTATTCCAGGGTGATAAATAAGCTATCTCCATTCCAAATTTCATCAAAAACCGTCTAGCCGTTATCGCGTTAAAACTCTCCAAACAAACAAACATTTTCACTTTTGTATATTGGTGTGGATTATAAGGTATATTGTTAAGAGTTGCGAATGGCGTCTATAGCTTTTAAAGTATTACTAAACGTGACGAATAGGAGAATTATATATCTGTGCAATTTGTGCGTCAATAAGACAATGTATCGTGCGAAAATGCAAAAGGCGAACTAGGTTTCATAATGGTTCATACAATAAGGCTTCATACAAAATTTGATTCGCAGCCTTTCTATACTCTCCCACTTATGTGGACTTCTTCTGCATTCGGCCATCACTGCACAGTCTGGGTTTGTACCATCTGATCGCGCGATCCGTTTTGAGTGTCACCGGATCGCAGTGAGTCGTGTCAACTGATATCGCTATCCGTTGCCACTCAGAATTTGTTAAATATTTTTCCCATCGGATCGCGCTATCCGTTGAGACTCAAATAAAATAAAAATATTTTCCCATCGGATCGCGATTTGGGTTAGGTTATGTAAAATTATTGATATGTATTTTATTGTGTTGTTTTATGTTATATACCTACGGTTGAGTACATACTAATAAAACCTACATTTTAAATGAAAGATTTTATTAAGTACATACTTCGATGATCCGCATGTGCACACGAATGTACAATGGAGAATATGGTATCGGGAACGGTAGGTACATTTCCAAAAATGTTTGCTTGTTGGAATAAAATGAAACCACAATATTTATTATTATGTCTTATATTAAACAAGCAGAAATCTAAATACATGTTTTTCTTTTCTTTTTCTGTTTAGGTTGCATTATCATCGAATTATAAGCTACCCTGAAAGTTTCAACCGGACAGCTAATCGCAGAGTGCTCGAAATTTGAGTTGCAATATTCCACCCAGAACGATAGACAGACAGATAAATAAGAAAGTGACTTACTATAAACGTGGTAAAATAAGAAATTATGTTATTATAATAGTCATGTTTTAATTCGAACAATAGTCAACAATTATACAGGTAAAAACAAGAAAAGGAACTAACAAAAAAGGTAAAAATCAACACAGGCAAACATAAAATATGATCACAAATTCAAAAACGAATACCTGTTTTTTATACTGACGTGGTCACAAAGCACTAACACTAAAATCAACATTAGAAACGGAATATTAACTATATATTTATTTTGTTTTGACTGTTACTCGCGCATTTAATATAAAATATTAATTAAACATTTTTATTTAATCAGTGATGATTTTTGTTTGTCTTTGTGTTGTTTGTAATAGTTGATTATTGTTAAAATGAAGACATATTTTTAGTCAACATTATAAACAGGATCAAAAACATGTATTTTGAGTCTTCGATATTTTGGTACTGCTTTTACTTCATTTTATCTGCGATTCAAACTACACAACACAAAACAAAACAAATATATTGTACATATTCCGTCTCTAATATTGACTTTGGTGTTAGTGCTTCGTGACCATGTCAGTATAAAAACAAGTTTTTTTTTATGTCTGTAATTATATTTTTGCCTGTGTTGATTTTTATCTTTTATTGTTAGTCCCTGGTTTTACCTGTATAATTGACGATTTTTTTGAATCGGTGATAATATTATATTTTTGCCTGTGTTGAACTGAAAAAAATGAATAAAAAAAGGTTTAACCTTTTTTTTATTCATTTTTGTTTTGACCTGTATAATTGTTGATTTTTGTTCAAATGAAAACATGACTGTTTTATCATAAAATAAGTACCTATTTTAAATGTATGACCTAATAATCGATATTGTTGTTTAATTTTATTCCATCAAGTATTTTTGGAAATGTACCTCTGAAACCTTTCCCGGTACACCATATTCTCCATTATACGTTCGTGATCAAATAGGGATCATCGAAGTATGTACCTAACTAAAGCTTTCAATTTAAATCTAGATTTTATTAGTATGTACTTAACAGTATGAATACTACATAAAGACACACAAAAAAATACGTAAAATAGCAATATCAATTATTTTACATAACCTAACCCAAATCGCGATCCGATGGGAAAATATTTTTATTTGAGTCTCAACAGATAGCGCGATCCGATGGGAAAAATATTTACCAAATTCTGAGTGGCAACGGATAGCGATATCAGTTGACACGACTCACTGCGATCCGTTGACACTCCAAACGGATCGCGCGATCGTTTGGTACAAACCCCACAGTCTTGCTACAAAGGCAGAGCTAAAAAAAAAGTTGTAAGTAGATACCTACAGTACTCGAAGACTAGCAGCCAATCTATATGTTTGTGATAACTTCACAAACATATAGATTGGCTGCTAGTCTTCTAGGTTATTTTATAGCTAGGCTCTGTGAACAATTGCGCAGGTACTGCTGTGGGGATAAAAAAGCATAAAGTAAGAGCGAGATAGAATATGCGAAAAACGTAAGCGAGTGGAGCGAGGTAGTTATACAATGCTGTCTTCACCTTCAACATTAGGATTGCGCCTTAAAAATAGCAGTTTGCGCAGCGATTAGCAGACAACTTCCGAGACACATACTTCCGATGCGACTACTGTACTTTATATAAAATAAATCCACGTCTCAAAAGTTACATTCAAAGTCGGTTTTATTAGTTACCTACTTCATAATCACCTTGTTTAAATTTAGTCTGCTAGAAGTAAAATAGATAAACCTGCGTAAATCATTAATTCAGACACCGCCTCCCGCATCTAGAGCCGAAACCGAAAGTGCCGAAACAGCTCAGCGGGAGACGTCAGAATTAGGACAAGAAACTTTCATATAATCGCTAATATTTCAACACTTTTCACGCTATTTATATCTTAAATTATTAATTAGCGAATAACATGGATATTAGTAGATTCAGAGCAGTCGCAGTCACAGAAGAAAAAATGTGAAAACTTGCTTTACAAGTGCTTTATCCGAGAAAGGCAAGAATTAAAAACAAAATGGAATACAGAAGATGTTCTGTAGTTTACTAAGTACGAAAAGTAGTTATCTATCTATCTATCTATCTATCTATACTTATAATAAAGCAGTACCTAAGTACCAAAAAGCCTGTACAATGAAAATATAAAACAAAAATATGGTCAAGAGTACTTGAAATAAGTTACTAACACAAGAATATGCCATTTTTTTAATCTTGTCTGACTGTTTGTTTGTTTGTATGTTTGTTCAAGCATCACGTAAAAACTATTGGACCGATTGCGATGCAGTTTTCACTGTTGTATAGCTTAGGGTTTGACTTAAAAACTGGAGCACTTGGTATCACAATCTGATGAGTAGAATTCGAGCAATCGATAAAAAAGAATTGACGTCTGAACGAAGTTTGATGATAGGTATTGTTTTTTTTTTGTTCTGGAATATCACAGGATCCTTATATCCCAGAAAAATTACCACGCGGGCACAGCTTACTTATATTATACTTATTATTATTAATAAACATCTTTTTCACAATAGGCACAGAATAATAAATTAATAGTACTAGGTAGAAGAACCCAGGTTACCGACATAGCTCTCAGAGTTTGCAAGTTGAAGTGGCAATGAGCAGGCCATATAGTTCGCAGAACTGACAACCGCTGGGGAATAAAGGTTCTCGAATGGCGACCACGAACGTGCAAGCAAAGTGTAGGGAGACCCCCCACCCGATGGACGGACGACATTGTAGCCATCGCAGGAAGTCGGTGGATGGTGGTGGCACAAGATCGCTCGTCATAGCGCTCTTTGAGGGAGGCCTATGTTCAGCAGTGGACTGCTAAAGGCTGACATGATGATGACTACCAGTACTACGTTCTAAGGAGAGCTGTCTCCGTATCGACTCTATTAGATATCTACTCAACATTTACTGAACACGGGATACTATATTTTATTCTGCGACACGGGGCAGCCAGAGCTTTCAAGAAGTTCATTATGAAAGGAATCCTAAATTACACCATGCGCGTATGTCTCCTGGGAAAATAAAAACGGGAAAATGCTACGTATTTAAGTATAGCGATATTTTAATAATACATATCTACACTAATATTATAAAGAGAAAAGATTTGTTTTTTTATGTTTTTTTTTGTAATGGAATAAACTCAAACAACACTAAACCGATTTAAAAAATTATTTTGCTTATAGAAAGCTACAGTATCAGCGAGTAACATGGGCTGTATTTTAATTTTGGAAAAATTATAAAATTCCAATAATGTTACCCAATGTATCAAAAAATTGCCTACATAATCATTATTTGGCGTGCGCTGCGAAAACTATTGATGATACATATAAGATAATGCACTACATGTTTATATACTACATCTCATCTCAACCTACAATAAACAGAGCAAGCTAAATGTAGCTAATATACCCAGTTGAAGTAGGTGAATAATGTTTATTTTAAGTGAATTTAATGCATCCATGTGATTAATTTTTACGAATAGTATACATAGTGCACTTTAGTGAATTAACCCAGGTGAATTAAGTAAACGCCACCGTCTTAACCGTTTATTGTTAAAATTAGTCAAGCAAATTTGTCATTCCTATTAAGGCCGAGATATATGTGAATTGGGCTCAATTTGGGGACATTAAAACCTTTTTTCTCCGTAATCTTTATAGAAAAAACTTCAAATAAAATATATGTTCATTTACATCATACAGAGCATCTCCTCTTCAGCTTAAAAAATTCAAAATACAATTTTAAATATCAATAATAAATACGCAAAGTACCCTCTGTTTTTGTAGTTATTACCGTTTTTCTTCTAAACTAACAATCACATATTTTTTTATTTCCTTTAGCATATTCAATAATAAAACGCTGAGGGAACCTTGGAATTAGTATTGCAAATATCTTTCCTAATTATTTTTAACAATTTTTTTACGTAATCTATACTCGCTAATCGCATGGGCAACCCCGCTGTCGCCCAATAAATCAGTGCGTGACGAGATGTTGTGCTGAAAGGACCTGCGACACTTATCCGCAAAAGGCACCTATTATTAATCTGTGGCTTGTCTTGCGCATAACCAATTTGGAAATCATATATTATGTCGATTTTTAGTTGTAGGCGGGATTATTTGAGTGTGTAAATATAATAATAATGATATTTTTTTAGTTTTTTGTAATAAGGCTGTACATAATAGTACGAGTATAGTCTTTTATTATAGTTATTAATTTACCTATTCGTATTATAGTCATGATGATGATGATGATGATATTACAGTAATTATTATAGTCAATTACAGTCAGATTATAGTAATTATTATTTAATTAAGTATCAAAATAATGTTTATAAATTATCTAAATAAATAGTACTGGTTCCTTATAATTATATTATTTTTTATTATTATAGTTAATTATACTCACATTATAGTAATTATTATTTTATTTTATTATTTTATTCTATACGTAAGTTTATGAAATAATAATATTTTTCAATAACTAGTTTTTGGGTTCTGTATGATATGGTAACAATTCTATTGTCCCAATCAGAGCTTGATATCGGTACGAACAATACTAGTATCATAGCGGTAAATACCGCTATTTTCCATTTCGGTACTTGAATACCTAAGAACCGGTATTTTCCCCTCAAGGTACCGGTAGATAATTCAGGTTCTTATGCTACAATACTAGAATGCTACCATACACTCGTGCTAACGCAGCGGATGTCTACGGATTGCGACGTTGTGCCTGCACACGAACTATTTGAGTCACACAGTGTTCTATCACAGTGATAAAACTAATAATACATAACGATTCACGGGATTTCAGCCTCAGATTTGACAATCACCACCACAAGCACTTTTTGTTTTGAATTAAAAATGAGATGAAAATACAAATCATGTGTATGATAATGATTAGGGAGTAGGGACTTTGTATTATTCATCTGAAACCTCATTGTTCATTATCAGTGCTAAAATTCTAAAGTTAACCGTAGTACTGTTTTTTTAAATACTTGACTCATCTTTCTTAAAATCTAAAATTTAGTCGATATTTTGCTTTCAAATCAGTTAAGATTCTAAATTGTTTTGAAACCCAAATATTGTAGGTAGGTATTCCAATGTTTGGTGTGTTTCACCGGTCGGATAATAATTCATATTTTTTTTTAATTAGGTTCCTTGTCACACTGAACTCCAGACTTTTGAAACATCAGAGATTGTAATTTATTGTATTTCGATGAAACATGATTTACTAAAAAACGCGCACTAATAGAGTAAATCGGAGACATGTATTTTTATTGGAAACATAATAATTATTATTTTATACAAAAAATTGATTTGATTTAAAAAAATATATATTTATATTTTCCGGTTTTCTCACACTTGTATTGAAAAACTTCGTATAATGCGTGTGCGTAACAGATTATTACAAACTCATTGACCGAAGGCAAGTCAGCTTGTGCTTACCAACGATTATTAATATTTTATTCACCCCGATGCAATAATCATCATCATCATCGTCATCAGCTTATATCTGTGCCTATAGCTAGACCTAGGCCTCTTCTAATGCACGCCACTGAGCTCAGTCTTCAGCTCTCCTCATCCACTTTCTTCCAGACACTTTTCACAGCTCGTCAGTCCACCTGACCACAGAGCGTCCTACACTACGTTTGCCTAAACATAGTCTCCACTCGAGGACTCGTCTACCCCAAAGGTTATTGGTTATTTGGGAAATGTGACCAGCCCACTGCCACTTTAGCTTGCTTATCCTTAGAGCTATGTCAGTTACCTTGGTTCTCCATTGGATATCTTCATTACGAAGCTTGTCCAGAGAATCTCCAAGCATAGCTTTCTCCATAGCTTGCTGATCGACCTTGACAAATTCAACTAGTTTGACCGTGAGTGTCCACGTTTCGGCTCCGTATGTTATGACTGGTACGAGTTGGATTCCTTCTCAAAGTTGTTTTTTTGGGAAGTTATTGCTATTAATTACCTTGGTAAACATACCTTGGTAATCATATTGTCAATAGATACACCATTGACTGCAATCGGTTCCGGGTCAACAAAATAGGATAAACATGATCTTGGTCTTGTCTGTGTTCATTCCAAGACCGATGCGTCGAGAAGCGTCTACTGGGTTGGACAGCATTTGCGTGTCTTGCAGCGACTCCGCCATTAGGACGATATCATCGGCAAATTGTAAGTGTGAGATATTCTCCCAATTGATATTAATAAGATATGTTTAAGATGCTGGATTAAAAAGGAATGGGCATTCCATTCCAATCCAGCATCTTAAACATATCTTCCAGGGCATTAGTGAACAGTTTTAGGGATATAACATCCCCCTGTCTCTCACCCCTGTCAGTTGGATTTGCTTAGACTGCTGGTTTTGCACTTGGACACTCATAGTTTTGGCAGTTTGTTCAGCATTTCGATGTATCTTTGCAGCGGTGTCAATCCACTTGACACAGCTGCAAATACTCCAGAACCGCCCAGGTTACAATGGAGTCAAAGGCTTTCTCATAAGCCACAAAAGCAAGACACAGGGGCTGGTTATACTCTTCAGACTTCTATATAACCTGCCTCCCTGAGTGTATGTGGTCTATGGTGCTAAATCCTCCGCAAAACCCGGCCCATTCAGGAGACTGGTTTAAGTTTTCTAGCGAGACGATTTGAGATGTCCCTCGAAAACAACTTATAGACGTGGCTCAAGAGTGAAGCAGGTCATTAATTCTTTAAAAGAGTTTTATACCCTGTTTTAAAGAATAGTACTACCAAACTCCTGTTCCACAACTCTGGAGTTCTCCCACTGTTAAGAACGGTGCTAAATAACCCCAGAAGCTCCCGCAGTACGGGCTTCCGCCCTGCTTTTAAAAGCTCCTAAGTTATACCATCCTCACCGTGGGGGTCTTTCGATTCTTAAGTTGTTTGAGCGCCATCTCAATCTTGTCTAGGCTGACGTTGGGCAGTTTTTTCAGTGTAGTGGCGGGTCAGTATTGCGATGCCATAATATGTAAATGTATTTAGAAAATTTCTAGCCATAAGTTGGAGAGATGTATTGATATGATTTTTTGTTGTTGGCAATGATATTGCCTATCATGTGCTACAACAAAAATCTCAGCAAATTGTGCCTAGAAATTTTGAAAAAATATTTTTTTTCTCCGTTTTATAATTTTACTTATTATTGCATCGGGATAGAATATTGAGGACTGGTTGCTGCATTCACGGAAATGAGCCATCAAAATATTCTTCGAGAACGACTTGTTTTTTAATGTCTTCTTTCTTCCACGATTTAAAATTATTGTACTATAGCGAGAGAAAAAAAAACAATTTGCTCCTTATTAAAAATGACGGGTGATGTTAATTTTGAATTCACTACTTATTTCAACCCGTGAAGTATCTACTCACTGCTTTATTATAAGTATAGATATAAACCTCCTTGCAAGTAAAGTTGGTTGGACATGCAGAAATTAAAAAAAACTGTAAATAAATCGCACTAGCAAGGTAAGATAAAGTTTCAAGACCACAAGGCCTTAACAGTAAACATTTGAAGTAACTTTATTGAAAAATTAATTTTTCATATTTACTGGAAATGCAAAAAGAAAATTTTGTGGACTTAAGCGTGTTACATGGAGCGAGACACTTGCGCTGTGCGCCTCTCTACTGGCATCATTCGCCTACTGTACTCTTTAGCTCACACTTATGAAAAGCAGGTACTACGGGAACCGGTTTTAGAACCTATATAAGATACCACTTTATTAAGTAATACCTATATGTTAGTTAAAATACCAACACAGTACCGGTACCGTCCCAAAGTCAGTGGAACGGATTTAAAAAAATAGCGGTATTTCAAGCCCTGATTCCAAGTTGACTAAAATAATTTATATCCAAGTCCATAAGTCTCAGGAATAGTGGTATGTAATAGTAGTAGATATAGTAAAAACTTATTAAGTCAATTAAAATGCCAGTAATGTAAGAGAATGCGTGTTTTATGTGTTTAGGTATAGGTATGTACGAAAGCATGATTCATATGTGTAAAAGAAATACTACAAAACGCTATATATCGTAAACATAATAATTAGGTAGGTACTATTCGATAGAGTATCTACAAAAGCTATGGTAGAGAGCGCGCGGCTGGCGTAACTTTTGTCAGGGGGTGCGGGGCCTGCGCGGGGCATTTTCATCGGTAACGCCCAATCGAGCAAGGTCAACGGCGTATATCCCCACCTTAAGAAATATTTAAATAAGTAGTGCCATGATAATGCACGTGCGGAATGAGAAAGTACAATTTTGTCCAGCGCCTCGACTGTTTATGTTATGTAATGCATAGATCTAGTACCGGTGTGAAGTTAGCAGCCAAAGTTGGCAGCCATTATAATCCGACCAAATTAAGGTGGTATTTTTGTCGCGGTAGAAATAACTAATTTCATGGTTACTTTACAGTGATAACTTCTGAAAATTCATAAATTTTGGGCCCCGTATATTTTAAATAATTACTAAATACACTTAAAAACGCATGAAAGAAAAAAATAAATAATTATTACGATGGCTGCTAGTAAATTACGACCAATTATCCCCTGCAATCTGAAACAAAATCGATTGAAAGGTCAAGGTATATAGCTTAGATATTGTATCAATGCAATTTCGGAGCGGGAGGAAGCCTATTAAACCCAACAATAATAACTAAAAAATATTGCATGGATTTTTATACCATATGCTTTTCACTTGGCCAGTTTTGACTTTTCAGGCCTTGAAAACTGTAACAATCGTAAACTCAATGTACGTAACACTGTATATTATTTACTAAAACCTAAAAAGAAAGCTGGAGAATGCCGTTCTAACCCTACAATGAGCTGAAAACCGCAGTATATGACATAATTTTGGGCTTTTGTGAGTTTATTGTCCTGTAAAACTACCAAATCCCCTGAAATCTGAAGTTTTTGCAGATTGGTTATTAAGTGTATGTAATTGTTAAAAAATTCTGATAGTTTCAGGGCGGGAGTCACTCTGCTTCATATTGAAATTTGATTTCATTGCAGTAAATGCATAATTTTGTGACCTTTTGTGAATTTATTGTCCTGTAAAACTACCAAATCCCTTGAAATCTGAAGTTTTTGCAGATTCTTTATCAAGTGTACGTATCTGTTAAAAGGTTGTGAAAGTTCCAAGGTGGGAGTCACACTGCTTCATAATGAAAATTGATCTCATTCCCGTTAAGGATATGCAACTTTTTAAGTGTAGCGTTGGCTGCTGGTGAATTACGACCACTATTACCTGAAAATTGATACAAAAACTACTAAAACGTCAAGGTATATAACCTAGATATCGTATCAATGCAATTTCAGAGCGGGTGGAAGCCTTTTTAACCCGACAATAATAACCAAAAAAAATGCATGGATTTTTATACGATACGCTTTTCACTTGGTAAGTTTCGACTTTTCAGGCCTTGAAAACTGAAACAAACGTTATTTCAATGTACGTAACACTATATATTATTTACTAAAACCTGAAAAGAAAGCTGGAGAAAGCCGTTCGAACCCTACAATGAGCTGAAAGTCGCAGTATATGCCTTTTCTTTTCCTTTTGTGAGTTTATTGTCCTGTAAAACTACCTTTATCCCCTGAAATCTAAGGTTTTTGCAGATTGGTTATCAAGTGTATGTAACTGTTTAAAGATCCTGATAGTTTCATGGTGGGAGTCATACTGCTTCATATTGAAAAATGATCTCATTGCTGTTAAGGACATGCAACTTTTTAAGTGTACTACTGTTCTACTGAAAACTGAAACAAAACCGACTCAAGCGTTAAGGTATATAACCTAGATATTGGATCAATGCAATCTCAGAGGCTTTTGAAGACATTCTATCATGAATATAATTACTTTTATTAATGTTTCGTATATAGTTCTGTTAGCGTTTCGTGGTGCTCTCATTAAAGTAAGGATAATTTGGTTAGTTATTAAATGCTACTTGTAAAGATTATATTCTGAACTTTATTTTTTTTCCTATGATTGAGTTATCAGAGTATATTGATATTATTTTTTAACTAATTGTGAGAAGCAATACCAGTGTTTAGGCGTGTTATCTGCTATCGATTGAGTGCGTTATATTTTTTCATATTTTGTATATAATTGTGTTTGCTGCAATATTTATTTTAGCGTTGTCGTTTATTTAAATTGTTGTTTCCTATTGACGTTATATTAGGTTAGGTTAGGGGTTTTTAGGGTAAGTTAGGTTAATAAGGAAGTTTAAGTTTTTTTTTGTAAATAATATCGTTTTTCTGTTCAGTTGTGTTTTAGTTCATAGACTTTTTTTGTGAATAGTTTGACTTCTTTCATTTTTTTTGTTGTTTTCTTTATTCGTGTTGTAATTATGAAGTCTTTTAAAATACAAGAACTACTCTCGTCATTGATAGAGTCGAAAAAAATTGCTTCAATAGCTCCAAGCTGGAGAAAAAGCGGAGAATATGACTTTGTTTTAAAAAATCTTAGAATTAAAAATACCCAAAAAAATTGAAACAAAGTATATCATTGGAAATTAATGTCACTTAAAGCAAATTTAGATTCAGAGGAATGTGTTAAGAGTCCACTGTCTAGCATTCCTCCGTTGGAAATTCAAATTGAATGCGTGGATGTGCCAAAGATTTCAAAGTACGAAACCCAACTTTTCAATGCAAAAGATGAAGAGGTTTTTTCATCAAGTATTGAAAATGTGTCGCCCGAAATACCGGAATTGCCAAAGGTCATATTAAATAGTAGTTTTTTAAAACAAAATGCTTTCCATGTACCTTTGGGTTCACTTACTGTTAACACTCCTGTGGCCACCATAAGATCTTTGGATATTAAAAGAAAACCTTTTGATGTATCACAGTCATCAAAAGACAAAACCCAGTTAGATGCCGTGGTCATATCTCCAAATATTGGAAATGAATCTTTTTACGCACCACAGCCAACATTTAATAAAACTTTCCAGCACAAGCAAAAATTAATTTTGCCAGAATCTTATATTGAGAGGCAAGTTATTAAACAAAATAATGACACAACATATGAAAATAAAAACGACTTCTATAAAAAGGACACAATTAATAATAACATAACTGACCAAATACCTACAGGTAATTTTTCAGTTTGTGTTCTTGACAATGATACACAATGCGAAGGCTTGAAAAATAACAAGACTGACTCAATAATTTTAAATAAAGACAACAACTTTGCTGTTGTTGTACCTTTTAATGAAGAAAACACCGCTTTGTTTAATTCCCTGCGAGATGTATCTGTAATTAATAGCGGCACTTTGACACCAGAGAAACCTGAAAAAAAAAACTATAAATGGTACAAATTATTTTGAAGGCAGTTTTGTGCTAGAAAATAAACTTCTACGGCAAATCTTCACAGATAAAAAACTTAATGGGCACACATATCCATATGTGCTTAGAAAAAAAATTGCGTCTGATGTCAACAACACATGCCTCTTAATTTTTAAATACGCCAAATACAACAGTTCAAATATAACAATCACAGCTCGATGCAAGCACATGAATTGTAAACAATTTAAAATTATAATCAAAGATAGCGCCGTATCCGTATATAGTACCAACAAAAACTACCGCCACAAAGAATATCTAACATTACCGGTGTCCAAAGTAGAGAGAGACATTCTGAAGCAAAATTTACTAATTAAGAAACCGAAACATTACAAAAACGAACAAAATTTAAAAAAAATGTGATTCAAAATTGCAGCACACTAAACATTTAGAAGGCATCAAATCAGACGCCACTTTCAGAAAAATAAGATCCGAGGTTCTGAATGAAAACAATAGATCTAATAATGATGCATTGGATTTATTACTGTATTATGAGGGCCATAAAGAGTATGTTCAAGAGGTGAGCTTTCCATTTTGCATTAAAATGTTCAGTTTAGAGCAATTGGAAATTTTAAAACAAAATGGTCCCGTTTTACTCCATTTTGATGCTACGGGGAGTGTAGTAAGACCTCTGAATGAAACATTGAAAACAAAACGGATACTATATTATGCAGGAGTAGTGTCTTTACCATCAAGTAGAATTTTCGCTGTTTTGGCAATGCTGTCTGAAAAACATGACAGCAACAGTATTGCTAATGAAACATTGAAAACAAAACGGATACTATATTATGCAGGAGTAGTGTCTTTACCATCAAGTAGAATTTTCCCTGTTTTGGCAATGCTGTCTGAAAAACATGACAGCAACAGTATTGCTAAGATGCTTAACGACTTTAAGTATTTTTGTGAAGTGAATAGGCACTGGCCTGCATTTAGCGGTGTAGTCACAGATATGGCGTTGGCATCGATTCATGCTATCTCTAAATCATTCAACCGATGTGAATTAATAGATTATTTGAATTTTTGCCACAACATGGTCACAAATAAAAGCAATATCATGAAATCTAAAGCAATTACACCAATTTTTCTTTGTTGTGCACATTTTATCAAAATGATGACAAATGATGTAGACAAAAATTGCACAACAAAAAAAAATGAACTCAAAGATATTTTGGCACAATTCACATTATGCCAGAATATAACGGAATTTGACTATTTTGTCAAAAATTTGTTTATTTTAACGAATTCTCAAACGATGACTGATCAAACCGCTTATGCTTTGGAGAATTTGACGCTAAAAGACGTGGATAATCAATTGGACCTAACTCCATCACAGGAAAACTTGGTGGAGTTTAAAATAAGTGAAACGGAAAATCTAGCTCAGTACCAAAGCAGCTTATTTTATGAACGATCAAAAAAATTATGCGAATCCCTTGAAATAATTGAATGTGATGCAGAAAAAAATGATTTTTACAATCCTGAGATTTGGAATATTATACTGAAAAAATATTTGTGGCTGGCACCTCTTTGGACAAACTTAATGAAAAAAAAAGAACGAGTAATTCACTGGTAGAAAATTATTTTGGACAGCTTAAAACATTAACTCTTAACGGACAAAAAATCTCAAATGCACACAGTTTATGAGAAAAGTTAGATCTGATGTATTGGCCATTTACAAAGAAAATTTAAATAAAATACCAAAGAGCAGGCTTACAAAGCAATCAAAATTGAACACTTGTGAAGAAGAACAATGGAATAAAAAAACTAAAAAAGAGTTTAGCCATTTTGATGGAAGATATTTGAAAAGGAAAAAGATTTCTTATGATAAGGAGGCAAACGAAAATTTATTACAGTGTGCGTACTGTGGTCATGGCTCGTCACATATTGACATTATAACCGATTGGATCCAGTGCGATGCGTGTGATCGGTGGGTTCATCGTGCATGTAGTTCAGACTTTAATATTCTTCTGAATGGAGTTTTTGAATGCCGCGTTTGCACGTTATTGTTGACCGATGAAAACATACCGGTCACCGACAACTTAGCTAAAAAACAGATTTGTCAATATGAAGTCGAAATATTGCCAAACGGCTTAGTTGCTGATATTGACTATTATAAGAAATATAAAGGAGAACGCGGGTATGTGGTATGTATCACGAGTGTGCCATACACAATCCAACAACTTTTGATAGATGACTTTGCAACATTGGAAAAGGGTCAGTACATCGCCAGTTTTGTGATTGACCACTGCTTATACTTACTCAATGTCGAAAACAAGTTCCAAATATTTAATGTCGAACTCTCCTCGATAATATTTGGAAGCCAAACCCTTGAAAATTACAAAACAGTACAATTAGATGTTACTAAACAGATTGTGTTCCCAATATGCCTAAACTCGCATTACACAATGGCTATAGTTTGCTTAAAAACTAAAACCTTAACAATAATAGATCCATTGGGTAATGCAGCATTTAAAAAGCAACTATATTTAACAAAAGTGATGCATTTGCTAAGAGGAAAAAGGATGACAGATACTATTTCTAATGTTGTAACACCAAAACATGTTTACCAAAAAGACTATTACAATTGTGGTGCAGTGGTAGTACGCATATTTGAAGCAATGGTTCGAAACGAGGATCTGAGCATAGATACTGATTTTGACAACTATCGATTAACCATGAAAAAAATGTTAATCACTAATAGCGAAAACATAACTGAAAAATGTTTATCTTGCGGGACTTGTGTCAAAGAAAAAACACCCTACAAATGCGGTATATGCTTAAGAGTAATACACAAAGGTTGCAAATTCAATCTTGGTCAACTAAAACGCAATAAACTAACAATTTCATCTCCACTAAAAAAGCAAATCTGTTATTTATGCAAGCACTATGAACGTGTTCATGAGTCCAAAAGGAACTCAGCTCGTATTAAAGAATTAAAAAATTCAGATGTACCTCATCATTAGATTTATCTGGTTAAGTTTTGTCTAGTTTTAATAATGTATACGTATTTATAAACAATTTTAAATACCTACTGAAAAAAAAACATAAAGCACATGGAAACATCATATCAATAAGTTAAAAAAAAAGTCGTAGTAATGATTGATTGTATACATTTAATTAATTAATAGATAAATCTGCACTGAACTGATGTTTAAATTTATTTGTGTTGTTTTCTCTGTTTTTGTATACATGTGTAACTGTAAATATAAGTTGTGAATAAGAAAAAAAATAAGAAACACAAAATAAACAAAAAAAAATTGCTAATCATAAGATTTATCTAGTTGATTTAAGATTTATCTACTTTGAAAACATGAATGAGTTTTTATATCTTAAATACTGAAATTTAAAAAAAACATGTCACTTAGCTAAAAAAAAAACAATAAAGCCATATTAATGTGTGCATAGATATATATTTAATAATTGATTAAATAATTGACATTTATTTGAGTTGTTTTTGGTGTAAATGTGTAAATGTTGTAAATTATTAAATAAATAAATATACGCAAAGTGTACCACATAAAATTTTGCTAATTCAGTAAAAAATATTGAATGTTATTCAATAAAAAGGTAAAATATAGCTAAGAATAAAATTATAGTTTTTTCTAGTTTTAAAACTTGCATGCATATTTATAAACAATGGTTTTTAAGATTGTAAAGAAGAAGAAGGAAGACATTTCAAAATATCATATCATTGAGCTAAACAACGCCATATTAATGATTGTACATATTTATATTTAATTTATGGTGAATCTGGACTGGTATTCACATTAATTTGTGTTATTTTTAGAATAAACATACTTATAGGATAAAACAACATGTTTTTTTTTAATTTTAAACTAAAACTTTTTTTTTTTTTTTTATTATATTGGTTTAGGCAATCGTTTGATCCGATATCACCTGACAGAAAGCGATGATGTGGTCGAAGGTGTAGCACGTTTGCCTAGTAGATACCTATTCACTCTTAACTTGAACACAAATGGGTTATCTTTTACCGGAAACACTGACGAGGGCAGGGCATTCCACTCCTTTGCAGTTTTTATCTATCTATACTTATAACTAGTGACTCTGTGAGCTGTAGACCACGCGCGTACAAACTTTTTTGCAAACAATCAGCGATGCACAGTAGCGCGATCTAGTTACCTTATTGTACAACTAACATTAATAACCAAGGTGCTCTATCAATCCCTACTTAGTAGGCAGAGGGCTGATTCCACTGATAGAAACCTAAAAAAGAGATATTAACTGCTTTTTGAGGAGCTATTCTGCTCGTCGCGCCGAAGATAGTCATTAAACCTTTACTAACTTAAAGTTACTACCTTTCAAATAAAAAACGAACCATAGAAATCATAAGGCAATATCAGTAGCCCCCTTCTTAACCTTTTTTGGAGGAAGACCCCCCCCAATGTATACCAAGTTTCGTTTAGATCGGTTAAGAAATGCGACCTGTAGAAGAGAACAGCCGGACAGACGAAATAATTTTTGCCCAGACAGAAACACGCGCTTCGCTCACTCTTCGCGCTTGCTCGGTCAATAAGCTACTGAACAAGTATAGTTTTTTTTTAAATCGTGTCTGACTGATTGTTTGTTTGATTGTTAGTTTGTTTATCAGTATGTTTGTTCACACATCACGTGAGAACAACTAGACAGATTGCGATTCGGTTTTCACTTTTGGATAGCTTAGGGTTTTACTTAGAAACTGCGATACTTGGTATCTCAATCCAATGAGTAGAAGACGAGCAATCGATGAAAATATTTTTGACGGCTGAACGAATATTGATCAAATGTTGGTATATTGGTATTTTAGGTCCTGGAATAGCACAAAGAGATTTTGACCCTAGAGAAATGACCACTCGTGTGACGCGTGTGAAGCCGCGGGCATCAGCTAGTAGTTATAATAAAGCAATAGGAATTAAATAGTCTGTATAAAGAAGATAATAAAAAAAATGGTATTAGGTACTTCAAATAAGCTACTCGTACTGAACAAGAACATAATATTTTTTAAATCGTGTCTGTCTGTCTGTTTGTTTCTTTGTTTGTTAGTTAGTTTGTTTGTCTGTATGTTTGTTCGCGCATGACGTAATAACTACTGAACCGATTGCGATGCAGTTTTCACGGTTGCATACTTTAGGGTTTGACTTAAAGACTGAGGTACTTGATACTCGTATCTCAATCCAATGAGTAGAAGCCAAGCAATCGATAAAAACTTTAGAAGTCTAAAAAAATTTTGGTCATTATGTTGGTATATTGGTATTTTAGGCCTTGGAACAGAACAACCTACAGAAATGACCAAGCGTGCGAAGCCACGGGTACAGCTAGTAATAAATGAATAAGCGTAACGTTTCGAACTTGTGCGAGGTATTCAACCATAAAAGGGTGGCGCTTTACCGATAGTCTAATCGTACGGTGAATGAAAGGTGATGGGAGAATTTGATTGTGCAGTTCTTGTGCAAACGTTCCATAGTTGAATCTGTAGAATACCGACAGGCTTGCGCTCTTACGTCGATGCGACAGACTTTAAAGCTTACTCTTCACCAAAATGTCATCCCCGATGAGCCTCATAGCACGTCTCTCAATTGAATCTAAAGCCTCGAGCAGATACTGTGCAGAACCGTCCCAGAGGTGGCTGCAGTATTCCATAATAGATCGGATCTGTGCTTGATAAATATTCAAAAGTAGCCTGGTGTAAAGTACTGCCTAACCTTAGACAAAACACCAAGTTTCTTTGCAGCTTACTTGGCCTTAGATTCAATGTAAGACCCAACATTCAGGTTCGATGTGAGTTCGATACCCAAAAGCTCCAGATCCAGATGGTCGCCTATTGGTAATGTTACACTACGAAAGACGAAGATCGAATTAAGCATTTACTGCGATTATCAGCCCATTGTAGAATTATAACGGCATTCACCAGTTTTTTTTAAAAGTTTTTAGTAAAGAATATATAGTGTTACTTAGTTTGAATTAGCTATTGTTTCAGTTTTCAACGACTGAAAAGTCGAAAATTACCAAGTTTGACGGGACTGAGATCAATTTTCAATATGAAGCTGTGTGACTCTCGCCCTGAAACTTTCAAGACCTTTCAACAGATACATACAGTTGATATAGAATCAGCAAAATCTTCAGATTTCAGGGGAGTTGGTAGTTTTACATGACAATAAATTCACAATAGGACACAAAAATATGCATTTACTGCTATGAGATCATTTTTCAATATGAAGCAGTGTGACTCCCGTCCTGAAACTTTCAGGACCTTTCAACGGATACCTACACTAGATGATGGATCTACAAAAACTACAGATTTCGGGGGATAAAGTAGTTTTATAGGACAATAGATTCACAAATGCACATACAATTATGTATTTACTGCGATTATCAGTCCATGGTGGGCCATAGCGGCATTTTCAAGCTTTCTGTTTAGACTTTTAGTAAAAAAATATATATCAGGTAACGTAGTTTCAGTTAGCCTTTGTTTCAGTTTTCAAGGGCTGAAAAGTTGAAACTGACCAAGTGAAAAGCGTATAGTATAAAAATCCATGCAATATTTTTGGTTATTATTGTCGGGTCACATAGGCTTCCTCCCGCTCTGAAATTGCATTGATACGATATCTATTTTATATACCTTGACGTTTTAGTAGTTTTTGTATCAATTTTCAGGGGAATAGTGGTCGTAATTCACCAGCAGCTAAAGCTACTCTAAACAAGTTGCATATCTATAACGGGAATGAGATCAATTTTCATTATGAAGCAGTGTGACTCCCGCGCTGAAACTTTCACGACCTTTCAACAGATACATACAATTGATAAAGAATTTGCAAAAACTTCAGATTTCAGGGGATTTGGTAGTTTTACAGGACAATAAATTCACAAAAGGTCACAAAATTATGCATTTACTGCGATGAGATCAATTTTCATTATGAAGCAGTGTGACTCCCGCGCTGAAACTTTCAGGACCTTTCAACAGATACATACAATTGATAAAGAATTTGCAAAAACTTCAGATTTCAGGGGATTTGGTAGTTTTACAGGACAATAAATTCACAAAAGGTCACAAAATTATGCATTTACTGCGATGAGATCAATTTTTATTATGAAGCAGTGTGACTCCCGCGCTGAAACTTTCAGGACCTTTCAACAGATACATACAATTGATAAAGAATTTGCAAAACTTCAGATTTCAGGGGATTTGGTAGTTTTACAGGACAATAAATTCACAAAAGGTCACAAAATTATGCATTTACTGCGATGAGATCAATTTTCATTATGAAGCAGTGTGACTCCCGCGCTGAAACTTTCAGGACCTTTCAACCGATACATACACTTGATAAAAAATCTGAAAAAACTTCAGATTTCAGGGGATTTGGTAGTTTTACAGGACAATAAATTCACAAAAGGTCACAAAATTATGCATTTTCTGCAATGAGATCAAATTTCAATATGAAGCAGAGTGACTCCCGCCCTAAAACTATCAGAATCTTTTAACAATTACATACACTTGATAACCAATCTGCTAAAACCTTAGATTTCCGGGGATAAAGGTAGTTTTACAGGACAATAAACTCACAAAAGGACAAAAAAATGGGATATACTGCGACTTTCAGCTCATTGTAGGGTTCGAACAGCTTTCTCCAGCTTTCTTTTCAGGTTTTAGTAAAGAATATAAAGTGACTTACGCGAACATTGAGTCAACGATTGTTTCAGTGTTCAAGGCTTGAAAAGTCGAAACTGACCAAGTGAAAAGCGTATCGTATAAAAATCCATGCAATCTTTTTGGTTATTATTGTCGGGTTAAAAAGGCTTCCTCCCGCTCTGAAATTGCATTGATACGATATCTAGGTTATATACCTTGACGTTTTAGTAGTTTTTGTATCAATTTTCAGGGGAATAGTGGTCGTAATTCACCAGCAGCCAACGCTACACTTAAAAAGTTGCATATCCTTAACAGGAATGAGATCAATTTTCATTATGAAGCAGTGTGACTCCCACGCTGAAACTTTCAGGACCTTTCAACAGATACATACACTTGATAAATAATTTGCAAAAACTTCAGATTTCAGGGAATTTGGTAGTTTTACAGGACAATACATTCACAAAAGGTCACAAAATTATGCATTTCCTGCCATGAGATCAAATTTCAATATGAAGCAGAGTGACTCCCGCCCTGAAACTATCAGAATCTTTGAACAGTTACATACACTTGATAACAAATCTACAAAAACCTTAGATTTCAGGGGATAAAGGTACTTTTACAGGACAATAAACTTACAAAAGGACAAAAGAAATGGCATATACTGCGGATTTCAGCTCATTGTAGGGTTAGAACGGCATTCTCCAGCTTTCTTTCAGGTTTTAGTAAAGAATATACAGTGTACATACATTGAGTTATTGTTTGTTTCAATTTTCAAGCCTAAAAAGTCAAAACTGGCCAAGTAAAAAGCGTATGGTATAAAAATCCATGCAATATTTTTTAGTTATTATTGTCGGGTTTAATAGGCTTCCTCCCGCTCTGAAATTGCAATGATACAATATCTAAGCTATATACCTTGACCTTTCAATCGTTTTTGTTTCTGATTGCAGGGGATAATTGGTCGTAATTTACTAGCAGCCAACGTAATAAATATTTTTTCTTTTTTTCTTTCATGCGGTTTTAAGTGTATTATTTAAAATATACGGGGCCCATAATTTTTGAATTTTCAGATGTTATCACTGTAAAATAACCATGAAATTGGTTATTTCTACCGCGAAAAAAATACCACCTTAATGTGGTCGGATTATAATGGCTGCCAACTTTGGCTGCTAACTTCACACCGGTAGATCTAGTAATTAAAGGGAGGAAGATAGGGCACGCTGTAATATCCCGTAAACAAAAACTGGGCTAGATATAACTACAGTCAAACACACCACAGCTACGCTCCCACCGTCGTGCTTCATGTAGTGCGAATGAGAGTCACGTGCTACACAAACTCCTCTTTGATCGTAATGTAACTAGGCCAAAGAAGGGCAATTTTGTGAGATGCACTAATTTACGCGGTTCACGTCCGTGGAGCTGGTATCTTATACCCACTTTCCATCATCATCATCATCCACAGCCTTTATTTTCCCACTGCTGGGTATAGGCCTCTCTTTTACCATGCCATTAGCGTGGGTCTGTGCCAATCGTATCCAGGTTCGACCCGACCATTACAATATCGTCGGTCTATCTCGCCGCTGCCCCGGACAACCAACGCTTCGCTTCCCCTATCTCGGCCACCACTCGGTCACAGCCTCGCAGCCTTACTCCACCTATCGTCACTTCGTCTGGCCACTTTTAATAACATATATTTAATCAGATGTGTGAAGTAATGAGTAATTTTATCTCCTCTGTTTATTTTGCTCCTTGAAGTGAAGAGAAGCAGCTACTTTGCCTGAGTTTTGATAATTATCTGAGCCTTTAGAGATATTCATATTCGTTCTGTTTTTGTAGACGCAATAGAATTTGCTTTTGACGAAATGATGCGGTGTAAGCACAGTATAAATAATACTCGCTTATCCGATGCCAAGCCAAATCTATCTAACAAGCAGCTTAGGGTTTGCACTGTAGGTATTATTTATTCTGTGTCAGAAGCATACACTTATTACTATTTTACATATATTGGTAAACTTACCTACACCTAGGTACCTACCTATCTTCTCCATCAAAATGAAACTGATGAATCATATCAAAATGCCAAGGAACGTGCATTAATATAAAACTACCTAATTCTGTACTTGCACACCGCAACAGTCATCCTCGTCCCTTATAATGGCATTTTCTTTGGACCTCTGCCAAGAGCCAAGAGTTATGAGGTCTTGCTTTGTTTCAATGTCCATCCACTAACCTTTTATATTTACTTATGTTTGTATTTGTGTTCTTTAGCCCAATTTATCTGAAACCATATTAATATACCTACTAGCTGTTCGTTCCTAATCATAGAATAATGAAGAGTACACCAGAATCCGTCACATTGTAATCTATCGGTTCTTGCACTTAACCGGTAACATAATTCATACCTGTAGGTAACTTGAAAACTACGAAGCGTAAAACTAAACAAATAGCTTTTTAAATAAACATAGCCCATTCATACGAAACCCCACTAGACATGATTAAAAAAATTAAAAAATGTTTGTCTGACAGTTTGCAGGCTGTCAGTTCGTACAAAAATAAATTGGACCGATTGAAATGCTGTTTTGACTTAAAATCTGATGTATTTTGTATCTCAACTCAACCCGATGAGAAGAGATGAGAATACATAACATATATTTTAAAATAAGTACCTAGTTATTTGTTAATTCAAGGTCACACATTGCATTCACCGCTTATCAACAAAGGTGGGTAAACAATAGAATTGTTCATTCGCTACTAGCTTCTGACGACGAAGTAACAGTTAAGTAATCTGTGGCTGCAGTTTGTTTACTTCTGTCACATTATAAATAATACTGCTTTGTGTTATTAAATACTACAACGAATATTTAAAACTAGACATTTAAAAACGGTTAATTGACTTTATTTTTGTATGTGTAATAAAATGTACACAACATACTTTATCCGGATGTGGTCACGGAAACACGAAATCGATGGAAAAAAAACGTTAAGTTTCTTAGAAAACACCTGTTTTGACGTTCCTGCCGATGGAATGAATCAACTTCATTCAGTTAACATAGAAGACAATTTTTAACAAAAAAATATGTGTGTAATCCATGTGTAATCCCAACAAACATGCAAATACTTCTGTGGAATCAGATTTTGAAAAATCGTAAAATTGTTAAAAAAGTAAAATAACATTGACACTAAATAAAAGTGAAACGTTGTCTGTTTGTTTGTTTGTTTGGGGAGCTTTCACGCGATAACGGCTGGACGGATATTGATGAAATTTAGAATGGATAAAGCTTACACCCTGGAATAAAACATAGGACACTTTTTATCCCGGAAAATTGTAAGTTTCCACGGGAAAACTGGAAAATGTTGATTACTCACTGTAAGGAACGGTTGCCATCACAGAATGGTCTGTGGTTGCCACGGAAACGAAATAACAGGTCTGTCAAATAACAACAAGAGCATTGGTGCTATACCTACTTTTGCATTGGTTATTAATATCCTAGAAAAATATAGGATGCTTTTTTCGCGATAAACAGTAGTCCGCGCGGACGAAGTCGCGGGCGGGAAAGCTAGTATTATTAACTAAAATTGGCTCCTGAGATGCGTCACCTCTCCTGCTTTACCTGTACCTTGACGAGCAGGACAAAAATTTTGGAGCCCTTAGCGCCTTAAACTGTAAAACATACCGAACTACTTTATCACTTATTCGCATATGTACTCGTATCTTGCTTCAATCTAATCTACCTATCTTTGACTGTAGGTAGGTTCTTAGCGTGTATATTTTCTCTGGTATAGCATTAAACAAAAATAAATACTCTGTATAGCCACAGCACAATACATAGCTAAGTAGGTACTGTGGTATTGCTGAAGACTTATAGAGGTAGGATTTCACTAGGACAGGAGGTCGCGGTTCTCTCCAGTATATGAGGCCGGAGTACACCGGATGCGTGCGCGATAGTTTGTACACCATAGCTTGATCTCCAAGACAGCTGCCAGAGTGATATTTCTAGGGTTGGAGTAGTGTAGGAAAAAACGATTATAGAACGATGTTGAAAAAAAACGATCATATAATTCTGTTGCTCACTTATGTTCTATATTCTAACTGTGACTTTTCTAATACATACATTATCTATATCTTTATATTATCTATATATATATAATAATGTATCATTATCATACATTATTATATATATTTATACATATAATAAAACTATAAACAAAGTGAAATCTGTAGATACATGGAAAATAATACGGAAAAAATAAACATTTATATTTCAGTATATGAAAGAAGGAGAATTCAAAAATATCGTTCAGAATTTTCGTCTGTCTGTCTTTCTGTGACTTCATCACGCAGAAACCACTGAATGGATGATGTTTGCTGTTTGTTCCTTGGAGTCCTGCGGAAGTTTTTATCTTTGTTTTTTTCAAAATCGGTTCATCCAAAAAAGAGTTTCAGTTTTTTTTTTATATATACTTGCGCCACTGAATAAAGAATATGGAGGTACTTCTTGAGGTTGTGCAATTTTAACATCTCTGTATTCCTCTTGTAGGTATGTCTCAATATGCCGTAAAATATCTTCGCTTGATTAAATGTCCTCGACATCAGACTCGGCAAAATCTCTTGTTTATTTTTTCATAGTATTTTCACCCAAACTCGACAGCCCTTATCATCGTTGTAACCAATAAGCATATATTTTTTGGCTTTCTTGTCCAATTTCATGCGTGACGCCAACCAATATTAGTGGCTCTGCGAGCTGTAGACCTCGCGAGCACAAACTTTTTTGCAAACAATCTAACGGTGCACAGTATCAATTACCTAGTAGGTAAAGGGCTGATTTCACTGGTAGATACCTAAAATGAGCAATTTACTGCATTTTAATTTACTCTCCCCCCCCCTCCCCCTCTTCCATCCAAAATCCCCGACGACTAAAAAATTCGCTTATCTGTATACCAAGTTTCGTCTAGATCGATTGAGAAATGCGACCTGTAGAGGAGAACAGAAATTCGGATAGATATCCGGACATACAAAAGCATTTTTGCCCAAGCTGAAACGGAGATGCTTCGCTCGCGCTTCGCACTCGCTCGGTCAATTAAATATAATGCTATATCCAATGAAATAGTTGTTTTATTTAGTTAGAAACATCCACACAAAAATATAAAAGTGAAAACGTACAATTGTCGAGCATCCATTATGAAAGGTTGTACACTTTTTGTAATCCAATGGATCGATGAATATCATAATATATTAGTTATTAGGTCTTCATAAAAGATGGTAGGTAAGTATGTATTTTCTTTACTTTGATGTGGTGACACATCACCTGTAATCCTCATCATCAAAATCATTAGCCCGTATTCATCCACTGCTGGACGTAGGCCTCTCCTTGTCAATGCCACTGAGCCCGATCTTCAACTCTTCTCGCCATTCGCAACTCGTCACTCCACATGCCCAACGGTCTCACTACGTTTGCCTTATCGTCGTCTCCACACTAAAACTCGCTTATCCCAACGGTTGTCAGTTATTCGAGTTATTATTATTATTCGAGTTAATTCGCGGGCGAAAGCTAGTACTTAATATATTTCGTCCTTCTGATGTTTTTTTTTACTTGGGTGCCTATGGAGTATAAACCATCTCAACCAAATATAACGTGACATTTTGCTAGAACAAAATTAGATTAGAGTGGAATCTATTTTACGCCAGGAAGCGTAATTCAAAATCTTTGCATTTTACCACAACAATAGATTCCTTAGAAACTTTTTTATGAATTTATTACGAATAAGCAAATAAAGTTATTTCGATTTTCATAATCGATTATTATTGTTTTATAGTCTGTGATTAAGATGTCGCAAAGAAAATTGAACATCCCTTTCCGTCACACCAATAAAGTACGATGTTGTTTTGGGTACATTTTGACTATAAAAAATACGAAACTTCATGCGCGTTATCTCGATGACAGCCGTCATGGAGATCAAGCTATAAAAACCAAAGTTTTATGTACATTACGAGGAATGAGGCGCCCTGGAATAGACAATAGTAATATAGGTAGGTAAATATAACCACATAATAAATAGTAGTACTACGTAATGTACACGTGCTAAAAGTTGTAAGGTTAGAATACATGAGTAATACATGTGCTAGGTTGTACGGTAGATAACTGAATGTAATACCTAGATATTTCCATATACCAACCTAGGTATGTAATTATATTGATATACCTACTTAGGAAGGTGTTTCACTTATCAGCCGCTGCTTTCAGTTGGTTGTCGATGTAATGCCTACCTACATGTTTACTCCCGCAGAAGACGTTAGGTAGGTAAAAACGGAATTAATCAATGTATTGAGTACGTAGTACCTACGTACCCATGGTATTTTATTACCGTATATGTGTACTAATCCATACCACAGAATATATAATACTTGGCTCAATACTTACTCCATAATCCGTAGTCCGTACTAATCTAGGTATTAATACTATCTATATATATGATAAAGTAGTAAGTAACAAAAAGTCTGTTAGGTAAAAAGATGATTGTTAAAAAATAAGACTAGGGGACTTAAAATATGCTACTAAACAAAAATACAATATAACTACTTAATCTTTCTGTTTGTCCGTTCGCGCAACACGTAAATAATATTGGACCGATTGCGATGCGGTTTTCACTATTGTAAAGCTTAGGGTTTTACCACAGGTTTTACGTAAAAACTGGTGTACATGGTATCTCAATCCGATGTCAATAAGCCGAGAAATCGATATGAAACTGTATGGCAACTAAAATAATTTACCTTTCTGTCTATGCCATTTCAATTATACTTACCACATAAGTACATATACTTAACCTATGATGATGGCGGTGATGTGCCGTCTACATAATTTTATCACAAGCAATTTGTGAAATTCCATAATTTATTCGGATCTTAGACCAAATATTACTAAAGTATCCTAGATTCGGATATTTATTTTCATAGGGAACTTCCTACTAAAAAACTAAAATCGACGTCAAAACTTTTAAAACTACGCGCGGTGATAACTGTTTATTATTTTGTTTGGTAGCGGCAGGTACGGTTGGAAAGTTGATTTGTTATTGTTGCCGTCTCTTTCAGAAACTACCTACCTCCTTTTCGCACACCTATACGGGCGAGGTCGCGCTGCGGTCCAAAATAATTCGATTCGAGCCTTTCAGAACCTGTTTCGCCATCTAGTGTAGATGCCTTTCAACAGTTCCAACGTATGGGAGTGTAGCCTGCTATGGTATATAAGCTTACGAAGTGCTGCTACTCGTCCATAGAGGACGCTAGGGGTATATTGTACTCATTGTAGATCCTTTATTTTAAAACTAAAATTAAATCTACACTCATAAATAAAACTATGGAATAAGACAAGTTTAATATTGTATTTATTTAACATAAGTTTCGCTTGTTTCAGGTGTTAGTGGAATATGATGGTGTTGACTGGCAAAGGCGCGAGTGGGTTGCAGTTTATTCGCGAAGAACATTTCGAGTGTTTTTAGTGGAACGAACTTTAGTGTGGGCCCCCCGAATCAATGAGGGGAAAGATGTGAAATGGCCCGCTTTGGTAAGTGTTTTTTTTTACTACATACAATACTCTGTTTTGTTCTCGATGTAATAATTTATTTGGTGTTGATAAACTTGAGCATTAACTTGTAAAAAACATTGAGCATAGCCGTTTTTAAATATTGTCGATAATAACGAAGCTTTTACATGTCATGTAAAATGCTCAATACAAGTGAAGCTCATTTTTACACCTTTTAGACACCTATAAGATAATTCTGTGGCTGGGCTCGGGTTTGCGTTGCTTGAACCACTGGTAGATGTCGCTACGTGTATCAGAATTTGGTATAACACGAAAGTCTGGCAACGGAGTAAAATGTTTACCTACGTACGTCTTGGTTGATTGAATATTTATTATGTACACTTTGTCTATTTTATACCAAGACTTCACATAATGTTTATTTACATGTAACTTCAACTTTATTATTGTAGGTTGAATAACGTATTTCAAGAGCGATCTAGTAAAATAGATCAAGTTCAGGTCAGGACTGTTCAGGAAGCCTCTAAGAGCTAGGCCTGTATTACACGAGATACATAATAGGTAGGTACCCACTTACAATTACTAGGTCTTGTATTAGGTACTACCCAGGTACCTAGCTAAGGTAATCAGGAATCACCATGTGTGTTACTAACGAATACCTACAATCACGTCCCAGCTATTTATGTAGGTAGGTACTTAGGGTATATTAAGTATATAGGTACCTACTTGTTTGCGCTTTGCCTAGGTAGATCTATTTCAGTCACGGGCCCGCGCTCCAGTTTGGCATGGAGATCACGTTTCAGATGTACACTGAGTTTTTAATCACTGTCTCAGATGCCTACTTGTACGAAAGGAGATAGTCGATCTATATCAACGATCTTCTTTCGTACAAGTAGGCATTACACATACCTATGTACCCTATGTAGGTATTTGTAATTAATAATAATAAAATACTAGATCGAATGTTCAATTTAAGTTGTTTTTAGAGCAGTGCATATTTGAGAGTCCCTATATTACACGGCCAATAATAAACGACCAAATACCTAATGTACCGCCAATAAAAAGCGACCAATATTACTTGGATTGGACTCGTATTATCAGGGTGTACATTATTTGACCGTGTAATATCAACCTGAGCTGATTTTGTACAGGTGATAATACGTAGCCAGGAAGAGGAAGCCAAATTATGTATACCTATTATTGGCTGTGTAATACGAGTCGCAAACTTATTGCACGGGCGATAATGTACAGACAATAATACGTGTACATCACAGACTAAAATGAAATGTCATAGTCAAAGCCTTTGAATTGCACGTTCCAGTATCCTTTTACTACAGACTATGAATTGCGATTGCACCGGTGCGGCGCTGCGGGGAGTGCTGCCCCTCCGCCCTTCACAGCGCACAGCACTCAGCTTGCAGCGGACAGGGGCTGCACTCACTCCGCGCCTCCGGCTTTTTAAAAACACTAGTGTAGGGCAGACAAGACCATGTGGAGTCGGGGTTGGCAGATTCTGTTCTGTGACAGTATTTCTCTTCTTGACACTCGCCTACACAAACGAGGCATCAAGGAGAGAGTCTATCTTTGTCTGTGGTTAGCTTCGTATTATTGGTCGTACAAAATCGTCACGGGCTGATCCAGTAATTGGAAGCCTGTACGTGCTACTGGACGTGCTTTATCGACCCGGACCGATTTTGTACGGGCAATATTACACGGCCAATAATACCCGTCCAAATATTTCGAACCCATGTACACGTAATATCAGGCCGTGTATTATTGGCCGAACAATACTGGTCGTACATTATTTTTGTCGTGTATTATAGTTTCCCATATGCATGCAGACCGTCCGCGCGGAGCTCCAGGGTGTTTATAAATAAATGGATTTCACACTACCGGTTGTAAATGATTTATTTCTTAATTATGTTTGTATTAATGTAATTGTCATCATGTTCGCAGAAGTGTACCTACCTAATGAAGGTACCTAGGTACCACATTCTCATATTATTGTTGGTATGTTGTACCTATATGCAAGATTAAAGAGTAATGTGTGGTCTCCGCAGACATTCACGCCGCTGGCGGCGGATCTGACGCTGCAGGCGGACGCACAGCCCGTGGAGTCCCTGCACGACAGACAGCTGCAGTTCCTCGACTACGGCACCCTGCTGCCCTATCAGGTGAGACATAGTGTCAGGTAAGCAGACGTTCACACTGAACTGATGCAGCGGTAGCCGTGCAGCGCGTGAAGTCTCTGCACGACAGACAGCTGAAGTTCCTCGACTACGGCACCTTGCTGCCCTACCAGGTGAGACATAGTGTCAGGTAAGCAGACGTTCACACTGACCTGATGCAGCGGCAGCCGTGCAGCCCGTGGAGTCCCTGCACGACAGACAGATGCAGTTCCTCGACTCCGGCACCCTGCTGTAGGACAGGTGCTATACAGTAGTGCCATGTTGGAAGATGTTGACGTCGCTGGCATCAGATCTAACGCTGCCACGTGTAGACCGTGGAGTCCCTGCATGACAGGCAGCTGAAGTTTCTCGAATATGTTACCCTGCTGCCTTATCAGGTGAGACTTGTCCTTTTTCGTCTGCCTTTGTTAATTCACTGCTGGGTACAGGCACCCTCGCATTCACGCCACCACTCTCGGTGCCAGTCTTGATTGCTGTTTGCCAACGGCTCTAGACACGTTAGCGGTCAAGCGATACATTTAAGTATAGGTATGGTAAAGCCCCTTGTTAACTCATATGCTTGCACCCACACAGAGTGCAAGAGGAACCTTGGCTGGCTCACAAAATATGTACACGTAGGCACAATCTTAACATTTCAGCAACACTTGTGGAGCTTGCTTTCGCAGCTGCAGGTCCCGAAAAGACTCAGGTAGACTTTAGTCTGCAACGAAGTGCCATTCCTCGATTGCCTCCTTATTTCTATAGGTATCTAATCATATTATTTTAAGGCTATGAACGGTTTACTAGATAAGTTCTTTGTAATTGTCAAAAAGAAAGAAATTATTAATAAAAGAAAGAATTCACTTGAAATTTGCAAAAAAATGAAATCAGAATAATTAAATATGCCATTCAAATTTGAGAACGTCAGCATGTCAGCAGAAAAAGGTGCCCGAGGCTCCAGACAAAGTCCAACATTGTATTTTACTTCATATATTTAAGTTTGAGGTAATTGATCATAAGATGAGATTTCAGCGAACAATAAGTAGGCTCCATCTCTTTAGTCTGGAGTTTGGGCCTGAAGTTGTCAGCTAAGGTCGTCTCCACTCCGTTGTATTAAAATTGTTTTTGAGGGCTGCTCCACAGATCAACTAAGTAGCAAAGACTATTTATTATACTAAAAAAACACAAATTAACCTATTATCATTTTATTTCGTGACGAACAGGAGCGAATTCCTGCGAATCATGCGTTAAAATTTTAGATTATCGCGAAGATTTTCATAATACCTTTTTTATTTCAGATAATTTAGAGTTTTTGAATCAAATGAAAACAAGAAAAAATCACCACATCACAAATTTCATTTCCGGTTAGTCACTTGTACATATTTTTTTGAAAAACGTCCATTTTTTTTTTTTGCCATGGTTACGCTGTGCTGTATTTTTATTTATAAGCATACCACAGAATAAATAATAGTACCCCATACCGTAGAATACCTCTACTAACTATGTAGATGCTACTAGTTTGATACTAGTACTTGGGTCCGTACTGTATAGTATAAAAATAAATAAAAATAAAACGGGATATTTCCACACCAATTACCCAGCCCCAAACTAGGGTACCCTGGCACTAAATAACGGATAAACATACGTAGATACCAATATTACATCCATGACTCAGAAACAAACATTTCTTCTCATCACACAAATGATTGCACCGTGCAGGATTCGAACCCGCGACCGTTCAATGGTGGTCTAACCGCAAGCGATGGTGGCCTAACGGTTCTATAGTGCAATTTAGAATCCAACGATACCGGGTTCAAAACCTAGGCTCCGCACCAATTACTTTTCTGAGTTATGTGCGGTTTTCCATCGCTCTGTGCTTCGGGTCGGAGGGCACGTTAAGCTGTCGGTCCCGGCTGTTATCGTTAAGCCATGTCAGAAGCCCTCGGGCGGCTTGACAAACTCTGACATCAGAGGTCAGTACTACCTTACAGCAGGACAAACAAACAAAACCGTTCAATTTCGTAGCTAGGATCTCTAGCCACTAGACCAACCATTGAGTTTACCCGCCTCAGCACAGATTATGACCAAGTCATGACATCGTCTTAAGACCTGGTGCTATATCTTAAAACGTACCGTTTTCGCTTACTGTCCGTCAGCTTTTGACATAAATGCCATACAAAAAACGTCAAAAAGTAACGAGACGTTGGAAAAACGACTCGTTTCATTTATATAGGAATCGGGTATATAGGAAGTATGTCGCCCTGTTACTAGCTAGCTAGGTAGGTATAGCGGACTGTCTGGGTATTTTCACCTTAATCACCTTAATGGAAGATTTATCTTGTTCTTTTACAAACAAAATACAAAAATACAATCATACAAAATAAACAAATCTTTCCTCTTTATAATATTAGTGTAGATAATATCACCATGTGTCTATCACAGCTCCTATGAATACATTTTGTGCATTTAGGTTATCTGTGTATATGTCAAGCATGCGGTAGGTATTTCTTCGATAACCTCGACTTTATCATTGTTTACATTTATAAGCACTTACTATTTATCATCAACACATTCATGCGCACTATCTCCACAGAATAAGTAATAGTACTAGCTACCTATCACCACAGAATAAATAATAGTACAACTATCACTGAGGTTCATGGAGTCTACTACAAATCGAAATGTTAGTGGAATTACTAAAATAAACTAAGTATTCACTATTCAATGAATACTTTTGAAGAGAGTCTCTAAAGCCCTTGGAGGTACATACAAAAAAGAAAAATTGCTTATTTACCCCTAACCCTAATCTAACCTAATAACCTAATATTACCCGTATTTTTTTTGCATGTTTCATTAATTAACTATACTCTTCCAATCATCGTTTTTAAAAAAAAAAAATTGTGCTTTTAAACTGGCTGTTTTTTTGCGCTGAAACGATGACAATATGAAAAAGCTCTTTGCAAAAAAAAAGTATAAAAAAACAAAAAAAAAAACGTGTAAGCGTAGATTATATTCTATTCAAGCGATTGACACGAATAACAAAAGATTTCACCACAATTTAGGGGGTGGAAAGTGCTTTCCCCAAGACATCAATTCTATCAAAAACTGTACTACTAAAAATTCACGTTCATCATCTCTATCGCTCGTATAGGAGATCGGGGGGAGGGAAAGAGATAGCAACACATATACTAAATACCTACTTTGCGCAGATCTCGTCAAGCGACTATCCTCTTAAGGTTTATTATGAAATAAATTTTAAAAGTAAACTTTTGTAAAGATACCAATTCTGTGCTCAGTCAAAATTATGAAACACAAAAGTTAAAACCGAACTATGGAAAATTCTCTGTCTATTAAAAACTAAAACTAAGGATTTGTTTCAGTATTTCCGACTAAAGTTCCGGAAAGCTTATTTATTAATCTCAAGGACTAGGTAATCATCTCATAAAGATTAGATGTTGGATTGGATCAAAAAGCTTTTACATGGTTATGGAGTTCCGAGAACCGTAAATTAAACACAACAAATGAATTGGCGTCGTCAATTCGCTGTCCTCTTAAATTACGAATAATTCAAATTATTGTGACACCCAGGAAAGGCATCCCTAACAATCGCACCCAGCAGGACATAGCAAAAGGTTTAAAAAAAATACGGAATCCACACCGCCAAATCGAAAGTGAAGCTCCCAAGATAAGCTGATCCGCTCGTACTCACAAGCCTCACGCACACACACTCTTCTTCTTCTTCGTCGTGTCGATAGTCGTATGTTTTTTAAAATAATATATGGATGACTGTGTTAAACAATTTCGACCCAGTATTCAGCTACTTTTATCCCTAGAGGAGACGCCTCGTAAGTATCCTTTAATCCTAAGTTAAAGTATCCTTTTGCGTAGGAGCACCGTAGTCATTGTGTCCTGTATAGTTCGGTGAAACCCCACTTGCTCATGTTGCTCCCGCAGCGGCCCACTTGGGTCTGGAGTCTGTTAAGCGACTTCCACGTGGGCCACGGGAGGTCATGACCAGCGGGGAGTTCCTCTGCAGGCACTATATAGGTGGGTGGTGGTGGGTGCATATCCTGCCACAGTTTGCGTCGAGCCTCACTAGGATGGGTTGTCAAGACGTCTGTCCTCTTGAGAAAGCTATTGCGACTCCTGAGACGGCTGTTGGCTAGCGACGAATCGAAAAGTGGATGTCTGCTATCGAATTCCTGTTTGCAATTGACCAAGCTACACTTCTGCGAACGTCTGGTGGAGTGGTGGTCTGGTGGTGGTGGGTGGCTATACCCCCTAATGAGTATAGCATATTTAGAGGGGTTGGTTTGAGGCAGCATGTAATGGTCCTGCACGGCTCATTCAAGGCAACATCTACTGGCTTGGCGTGGGTAGAACGATGCCACACTGGGCACGCGTATTCGCCAGCCGAGATGCAGAGTACACTTAGTACACTTAGTTATGCCGATCGGCCGCCAACTACACGGTAAGTCGTGTAAATTCTGTCAAGTTCTCACGGAAAATCAAAAACATTGCAGTATTTTGTGATTAAATTGTGTATCAACCACCATCACCACAAATTATCCACTTACGCACTCGTTTGTTTGGCGGTATAGACGCTATCGTGTTTTAAACCTTCTTGCTAAAATATATACTAACTTAATTTTATTTATCTATTCAAAACCCCTTGCTCATTAGTTTAGAAATGCGAGGGGGTAATTGTAAAAAGCCAAACGCATAACCGACCCAATTCCAGTGAGACGAACCAGTGTTTATGCGAAGTTGCGTCCCGGGCAAAATGGGGAAATCAAGGACGGTGTCTGCCAAACATGGGGCGGGTTTCCCCGGGAGACGGGCGGTGGGGAACCCTACCCGGGCTGAGGGGGTAAGGTAGTCAGGGCATGTTTTGATGCTTGCCGCCCGTTTTATTGATTTTCCTCGCCCGCACCACCCTCTTTATTATATACATATTCGCCAGGTGGAGATCCTGTCGAGCTATTTTCGGTTGGCCCAGGGCTCGAGTCCCTGAACGCGCTGTGTATGATTGATCGCTTTAACCAAATATCTCAGCGAGTAATCCAATCAAACTCAGATACCGCAAACTTTCCTGCAAATTACAATACCTATACTTTGAAGGTAGTAACTAGATTCGTTACTTACCGCCCGTATCAATTTGACGTCTTAACACTTTATTTATTCTAGCGGTTTAATTTACTGAGAGCGTGGACTTATCTTCGATTATACCCACAATTACAATAAGTTAATTAGTTATATATAAATTACCTTTGATGTCTAGTAAAGCTATATATTATATTTTCGCTACATATAAACCATCTAGTCGTTTCTGGCTAAATATTATTACAAAATGTGATGTTCGTTAAGGTTTAATTTCCTTTTAGAGTCAACGAGGCGAATTCCCAATCCCTGTTTTTTTTTCTTTGACATTTTGTTTAGTAACAGGTTTAATTTAACGGCACGATATCTCAGAATAAATAAAAGTATAAGTAGCGATATGCCTTTTTATGTTTCGAAAATTTTAATTTATAATAGTTACCTACGAGTGTTTAAAGTAGAGTGATTCTGAATTGTATTCTTTTAAGACCCTATAACTTCCATGAAATGCTATATTCGATGTAATGTTTGTGAAAACTGAACCAGAGTACTAAGAGCCGTAGTCACAAAGGAAGTGATAGCAATTTCGGCAGTGCCACTGAAACATTAAGCTGGATCTTTATAATCTGCTGGAGTAGACGAGATAAAGAAGTTTGCCCTACTTTATTACACGGAGAGTAAACAATAGAAATAATTAACCATGACGATGATGAAAGAATTACATTTCCTACATGGTCTTAACTCAGTATAGCAAGAATAATTTGATTAAAACACACATACCTACAAATATACATGCACGCTTAAATATTAGACGGTAAGTGGTTATTACCATATTAAGTACTGCATTAGTAAGTTTACAGTTTAACACCTTATTTGCTCCTAAATAAGTCGTGGAAGAATTTCTCCTGACTTCTATGTATGGGGACAAAACTGAGAATTCCAGTGCGTTATCTAAGTAAAAACACAATCAAATTACATAAACGTTCCTCGAAAGTATTTATAATTAAAAACTCAATTAGCTAAATGGCAATAGAAGTTTATTAGTATGCACGCATCACAACTCAGGAACGGTTTCCCCGCAAAATTTAAACGAGTAAAGTTTGTTTCAGTTAGCTTACTCCACTGTCCAGCTCGCCTCGTGTCTTTCCTCCCCACCCAAAGAGGCATCATGGGATGGGGTGAAACCTACTTACCCCTTTAGGGAGCGAAAGTTAGGGGGTGCGGCATTGATAGGCGTGTGTTAGACACGGGAGACGGGACAATGTTACTTTGATCATGCTCTTTAGGTATTTTATGAAGGGCAAGATAACGTGTAGGTAGGTTTCTTTGTAAGATATTAGATAAACGTTTCGGTAAATTAAGAAGGATGTTATTCTATAATTGGTTTCTTTTATTTTGTGAGGTAGGTAGAAATAGTTATGGTAAATAAACTTTGATAAATTAGGCTATTATTATTTTTACAAATTCTTTTACATTCTTTGATCTTAAAGAGACGGGAGCTTCTAATTAGGAATCAATTTTTTTTCCAATACTTGTGATTGCAAACACACAAAAACACAGCAAAACACACACAACAGCTTGTCACAGCAAATTGTATAGTTTTTTATTATTACGGACAAGGCAGTCGCTTGACCACTATTTCTCCTGTTGGGAAGCGATGATGTGGTCGAAGGTGAAGCACACTTGCCTAGTAGTATTCACTCTAGACTTGAACAAAACTAGGTTATAATTTACCGGAAACACTGACGAGGGCAGAGCATTCCACTGTCTTTTTTTGCATTTATTTTAATAAATTAAGAAGCGTAACGCTTCGTTCTTGTGCGTGGTATCTCTAAAACGGTGGCGCTTTGCATTCGTGTCGTATCTCGTACGGTGATGCAGGAATCAGATTGTTGCGTTTCTTGTGCACACTCTGGTTTAATAATCAACTAGCTGATGCCCGCGGCTTCGCACGCGTGGCCATTTCTGTAGGTTAAAAGTACTCTTTGTGCTATTCTAGGACCTAAAATACCAATATACCAACATTTGATCAAAATTCCTTCAGCCGTCAAAAATATTTCTATCGATTGCTCGGCTTCTACTCATCGGATTGAGATATAAAGTACCCCAGTTTATAAGGCAAAACATAAGCTATCCAACAGTGTAAACCGCATCGCGATCGGTACAGTAGTTTTTACGTGATGCGCGAACAAACAAACAGACAGTGATTATATTCTTGTTCAGTACCTTAATTTAAGGACCCTAGACTATTTCTTTTTTAATTATCTTCTTTGTACAGACTTTTTCGTTCCTATTGCTTTATGTTTTATAATAAGTGTAGATTGGAAACTTCTGCAAATTGTAACCCGTAGTGCTTGCTTCTACTAACAACTATGCTTATCTATAACTAACGTTAGCGCTAGCGGCGTCTGTTCTTCTTGTTAATGAACGCTTGTAATACAAACGTGTTCTGCACTTCAACTTATGTTCGCCGAGTTTATTGACGTGTTTTTTTTTCCTTTTGTAAGGGAGATAGTACAAGCCAGACAACTCATGTGGCTTGATGGATATATGAGTGCATTGTCGTTTGTCTGGGAATGTCTGAAACCTTTTATGACCGCTTTCAGCAGATAAAGCCACTTGTGAAAACCATCAGCAGTTTTCAACTACTTCTGTTCTGTGACTTTATTGCTATTTTTTCATGGGTTTGCGATGATGTTTTCCTGTTTACGAGAGTATTTGAGGGGCCTTTTTGTTTACAGGTTTTTCTTCTTTCGTAGATTCTTAGTTATTACCTTTGTAATTTTCTTTTAGTACTTTCTCATAATTTGTGGCCCCTGCGGTTATCTCATTTTTACATTTCAATCAACTTTATCTAAAACCATAATACGAGTATTTACCAGTTTCTTCTAGCACATTTTCCCACGTTTTTATTAAGTCACTCTCTTATTTGTCTGTCGTTCCGGGTGGAATCTACCAGCTCACACTTCGAGCACTTCCCGATCCCTTCACTTCACTATCCGGCTGAAATTTTCAGGGTAGCTGGAACCTCGACGACAAAGAATTTTAAAAATATCATTAAAAAAATAATATAATAGCGCGTGTACAATTGTAAACCTTTAACCTTTTTGTCCTGGATACAACATCTATCTATACACTTATAATAAAGCATAAGTAACAAAAAGTCTGTAAGTACAAAGAAGATAATTAAAAAAAGGGTACTTAAAATAAGCTTCTGAACAAGTATTTTTTTTAAATCGTTTCAGTCAATTTATATGTCTGTTCGCGCATCACGTAAAAACCACTGGTCGGATTGCGATGTGGTTTACATTGGTATATATTTTAGGTTTTGACTTAAAATCTGGTTTAGTTGGTATCTCAATCAGATGAGAAGAAGCCGAGCAATCGATAAAAAATATTTCATGGCTGAAAAATTTTAAGGAAATTGTAGTTATATTCTGTTTTGTAAGTAGGTATTTTTGATCCCGGAATAACACTAGGATACTTTTAACCAAGCGAAATGACCACGCAGGCAAAGCCACGGGCACATAATAGTTGTCTATATATTTCGACTACCACCTACGAGATTCGACTTTTTTGATTTTAAAAGTACTACCTACCATGAAAGAAAATTGTATATATAGGTAGTATTCTTCATAAAATGTTATGTCAAGGTCAAATCGCAAATTAAATATTATCTAAAAGAAATAACAAAGAGCTTGAGAAATAACAAAGAAAGCCGATGGTTTGATGTTTTATATTGTTACGGTAAATATAGATTCCATTGTGATAGCGAGGCATTGTGTTGGGTCTAGGGAGAGTGGGGGGTGGGGGGGGGGGGGGGGGGTAATTTCATTCATTTTACTCACGATACTAACAATGCTATTGAGTTCATCATAATAACTTAGCCTTGGAAGATGGAAGATACCATAACGCATTTATTTATTTATTAGCTTTCCCGCCCGCGACCACGTCCGGGCGGACATTTTATCGCGAAAAGAAGCATTCTTGTTCTTCTAAGATTTTAAAAGCCAATGCAAAAGTAGAACATTAACAGCGCTTGATGTTTTGTTGACAGGTTTGTTATCGTTTCCATGGCAACGGTTCCTTACTGCGAGTAATCAACATTTTCCAGTTTTCCCGTGGAAACTTACCATTGTCCGGGATAAAAGTATCCTATGTTATATTCCAGGGTATAACCTACCTGTATACTCTCCTCATACCCTCCTCAGTCGGGTAAAAATAAGAAGTTATACAGAGCATAGAGGAACTTTGTAACACATCAAACCTAACTTATTACATGACTGCGGAGTGTTGTTTTTGGGACGTACTCGTATGTATGTCTGTTTGTATGTTGACACTAGGGGTAGGTCGCCGTGTTCTAGCTGATCCCGTCAAGGCAGATATGAAATGCACGATGCCTCTGACTGCATCTCATTATCAAAAGCAAGACTTTTTAGTTTTATAATAAAAATATATAGAATAGAAAAGATTTATTTATTGGCCATATAACTTGATCTGTTACACAAGGCAAGTCAAATAGTACACACTTCGAAAACTTAATATTACACTGATTATACATAGTAAGAATTTATAACAATAAAATTAGAATGGAAATTGAAAACAACAGAAAAAAAATGGAAAAAATATTCAATACATTCAAATTCAAATAAAACCAAAAAAAATGTTACAATATCTACAAGAATTACAACAATTTCAACTAAGTCAAACTCTTATTTCGTTAATCCTCATTAAAAAATGACGACTCCGTCAGAAGCAATGTCATAAATTTATAAAGTGAATAAAATGGGTTAGCTACGAAAAAATGTTTTATTTTACTCTTAAAATCAGTTAAATGAAGTCTTGTTATGCTAATAGGCAACTTATTATACATAGTTATTTTATTTTGTTTACCTTGTTTCTTTACTTTGGCTAGTCTTGTCTTTGATTGATACAGTTTCTCTTTATTCCTAAAATTATACTGTAGACGAGTATATTATAAAAATTAAAAAAAAATAACATTCATATTCATTTTTTATTTCAAATTTTATATATATATATTATTTTTTTATTTTTTTAAGTGGTAAATAAGACAATTTTCTCAAAAAATTTCAAGCGATCGACTTGCGTTATCGCGGTTCAATAGCTTACAGAATCGGGGCCCAGGATGTCTGACCTAGTAAGAAGACCTATAAGGCTCAACCATTGTAGATTGTAGACGACCTGGGCCCCAATTCTACTAAAAAAATTGTAATGACAATTATCAACAATTTTCGCAAAATTTTCGCTTTTACCTCTTAAAAGTAGTAGAAGCGAAAAATTTGTGAAAATTTTTGAATTTTGAGTTTTACTTTTTTGGAAATATTTTATTTTGAAAATTTTCCAAAATTTTTCTTTTCTACCACTTTTAAGAGGTAAAAGCGAAAATTTTGCGAAAATTGTTGACAATTGTCATTACAATTGTTTTAGTAGAATTGGGGCCCTGGCAGTAACGGCGATAAAACTCAACGATGAAAAAAAAAGGTTCAAAAGGATTTACTCTTAAAACTACTGAACCCGTTTTGATTAAATTTATATGGTACCACACTAAACCATCCTTTCCAATAAAAAAATAGGACAAGTGCTAGTTGACCTCGCGTGGAGAGGGTTCCGTACGATGAATATAACATTATCTCACAATATTAAGAGTTTTACCACGTTATTTTAAGACCATAGACTTATTATAGGTTTTCCTGTAATCTATAAGTAAATAACTACTTTCTGTACTTTTTCCAAATTTTTTGTCTTCCTTTTTTCGGAGATCCTTTATTCAAAAACTATATATTTATAAATATATAAAATAATAAATTGACTGCCTCCTAACAAGCCCTTTCATTTGATGTCACCGGTACAGTATGCAAAAATTTATTTTAAATTTTATAATTTTCTGCCTCAAGTGCCTCCATATTTTTTCGTTGTGTACCAAATTTGCTGTGATAGACGGACAGACAGGCACAAGAGTGATCCTATAAGGGTTCCTTTTTTAATTCGGATGTACGAAAGCCTAAAAAACCACCCAAATCGATTCAGAAACGCTGGAGATATAGGTAAGTACACCTACGAGTGAAAAAAAACAACGAGTATATAGTTCGTATGTCCGGATGAACGTCTGTCCGGATCTCTGTTCTCCTCTACAGGTCGCATTTCTCAACCGATCTAGACGAAACTCGGTATACAGATTAAACGATTTTTTAGAATTTTTTAGTCATCGGGGATTTTTGATTGGGGCTACTGAATATCTCCGCCTTATTAGATCCGATTCGATGGTTCTTTTTTTATTTGAAAGGTAACTTTAAATTAGTCTCATAAAAAAATTGTGAAGTTCTGATGAGGATCTTCGTCGTGATGAGCAGAATAGCTCCTCAAAATGCAGTAAATTGCTCACTTTTATATAGGTTTCTACCATTGGAATCAGTCCTTTATCTACTAGGTAGGGATTGATGGAGCACCTTGGTTATTAATGCTAGTTTTACAATAAGGTAACTAGATGGCGCTACTGTTCACCGCTAGATTTGTGGGCAGCGTTCGGGAAATTACGCCATATCTTCTCCATATCCTACACAGGTACCGCAGAGCCTCAAGACGAAAGTTTGCGTTTTGCCAGTGATGACATACGGCACTGTGACGTGGTCGCTAACTAACACAAGCTCAAAGTCACGCTGCGTGCAATGGAGACAGCTTTGCTCGGTGTTTCACTACGTGATAAGATCCGTAACGAGGAAATTCGTAAAGAACCAAGGTTATCGACAGCTCTCAGAATGTGCAAGTTGAAGTGGCAATGGCAGGCCATATAAATCGCAGAGCCGACTACCACTGGGGAATAAAGGTTCTCGAATGGCGACCACGAACAAGCAAGCGAAGTATAGGGAGACCCCCCACACGTTGGACCGTCGACATTCACCGACATTGTAGCCATCACAGGGAGCCGGGGAATGGAAGCGGCAAATATTATTTCCTGAAGACGAATCGATTTATACCTCACTTGTCAAAATCAGACCACTAAGGGCGACGTATGTATATGTAACTCATTATCCTTTCCTTGCTTCGTCGTAGTCGGGTAAAAATGCTATAATATGTAAATGTTATCACAGCATCGTGATTCGTGGATCGAGCGAGCCGTACTTGCAGCCACTCCGAGCAGGAAATTGAATGAGAGCCGCGGGATCGGCGAATGTGTGCCAGAGGTAATGACTTCCGGGTTCGTTTGTTGCTCTTCTACGACCGCAGTGCAGGGTTGCCAGTCAATCTCATGAGATATAGTCAAACGATAGCGCATCCATACTCATAATAAACCCGCTTGACTATATGTTATAAATATGCGGGCTGGGAGGCCGCCGGCCGGCCCGGAGTGCATCGCAGGCGCTTGTGCGCATGTGGTTTGGTGCCCTGAAACAATCAGGTGTTTGAGAGCCAATCAACAGTGATAGGTAATTAAATCCTCGTGACATAAATAGTAGTAAATTAATAATTGTAGATATTGTATTTTAATTATAATGTAAGTAAAATATTAGGTACTAGCTCCTCGGGCGTGGACCGCTTTGAGATAATTCTTATGGGAGCAGATACTTTCCTATTACAACATTGCAATTAAATCCAAGTTAAAAGGAAAGTAGTTATGGTTTGCTATATAAAATAAGTAAATACGTAAGTACCTACTTACTTCAAAGTCATAAACACTGGGTATAACACCATTATGGTTCGGCATTGTTATTGTACATTCACTGAATCCGAGCGAACGGTTAGCTCTTTGAGGTACATCTTTGAAGTTCCTTTACAATTCGCTTTCTTTCCTAAAATATTAATATATTTTTATAACAGCTTAGGTAGCTATACGATGAACAAAAAGTAAGAGGTTGTTTGTAGTGTACATAAACCTAACTTTACGAGTTGGATTAATCGTAAAAACGTTTATGTGTACAGATAAATGTTTATTGCCACATGAACTTCGGAACTTTCGAACGGGCCGTTAATCTGTATTATTAATATCAGTTTCTCAAACAAAGGGTAATCCACAGTTGATCTGTGGGCCACGACCCAGCATTAATCACGACATAAGCCCGAGGATACGGCGTAGAAAATAAACAGTACCCAATTCTTGTAGAGAGTAGTTTAAGATTCAAAATAACTCCCCGTCTTGATTGGTTAGGAAATCAACTTACACAAATGACTTACTAAGGTGCAGACCAAGAGTTGAAAACTTGACCACTTTGAAGATGGGGTGCAGTGCTTAACGACCAGTAGTCTGTCCTGTAATCCTGTTTTTTTTTGTTGGTTAGTTTAGAATTTGTTGTTGTTGTTATGTGTACTATTATTTATTCTGTGCTATAGTTTTACCATTTTCCCCAGTAAACCCATTTTCGATATAATACGATATCTAGGAATATCTCGTAGCAGAGGGAGTTGACGGGGAAAAGGGGTCATATCATAGCCAGCTGTCGCACTAAATTGATGTAATGACATTTTATTTGTAATGTTAAACAATAACGTTATATGTTAACGTCATAATATTCTTCATTAACCGAGCGAGCGAAGCATCTCCGCTTCAAGTTCAATCAATTTGCTGTCATCTGTCAGTTAGTTGGTACTCCTCTGCAGGTCGTATTTTACAACCGATCTGGACGAAACTTGGTATACATACAGGTTTTAATTTTCTTGTCTTCGGGGATTTTTGAATGGAAGGGGGAGGGGGAGTTGTACTTCCTCCAAAAGGGGCAAAAAAGAGGCTACTGAATATCTCCGCCTTATGAGATCCGACTTCGATGGTCCTTTTTTATTTTTGAAAGGTAGTAAGTACTTTATTTTTATCTCATAAAACTTTGGTGAAGATCTGATGAGGATGTTCGGCATGATGAGCAGAATTGCTACTCAAAAAGCAGTAAATTGCTCACTTTTAGAAATCTTCTAGTGGAATCGGTGCTTTAACTGGTGAGCAAGTGTGAAGCGGTAATGTGCTGGTCACTTGTCTAGGACGTAAAACCTCTGTGGTAGACTTGAGCTCGATTGGAGACTGTGACTTGGCAAACGTAGTTGTAGGACGCCCACTGACCAGGTGGAGTGACGACCTGCGGAAGGCGGCAAGCAAAGACTGGATGAGAAAAGCCGAAAACGGGACTTTGTGATGTTTCTTGGGAGAGGCCTATGTCCAGCAGTGGACGAATACAGGCTGATGATGATGATGATGATACATAGCGTAGGTAATGTTTACAGCCTCACACACAATGTTCTCGCCACAATAGTAGTACTAAACGCTCCTAGTAATCCTAGTTTTTAACAAAGAGTTCGATTTGAAGACTACAAAAAGTATAGGTCTTTGGTACGGAAACTGTTTAAGCTTTGTTACTGCCCATACAAGTGCACCGTATTGTAGTTATGACACAGAATAAATAATAGTTGGTAATGGCTAGGATTGCGTAACCCTGCTGACTCACTGGTGCTGAGGCGAGCTCATCAGCGCGTGACTCGACGATTGTTACGTTACGCTTACCTTACGTGGCGAGATACCGATTTGTTCAGATTACGCTTTGCCGAGAGTTTGACCGTGAAAAGGGCCCGTGATTATATTGTTTGCTTGTTATTTTTTGTTTTTTTTTTCTATTTCACTGAATGTTAGTAGAAGTTAGAATATAATAATGGTTTGGGTTTGTTTCTTGTTTGTCGTATGAGGTAGTACTGGCCTCTGGTGTCACAGTTTGAGGGCCGATGACATGGATCAATCAATAACAGCCGGGACCGACAGCTTAACGTGCCATCCGTAGCACGGAGCGATGGAAAACCGCACATAATTTAGAAAAGTCATTGGTACGGAGTCATTGGTAGGATTAGGTTATTCTAATGGTTTAGGGAAGCCCAGCAGACTGTTGCATTGACTTTGAATGTAAATAGAGTTTGCTTGGAATACGAACGTTCCCTCATTATAATTCAATTGTTCACATCTTGTTTTAGCACCATTATCGTAATTGTATTTATCGTGCTTCTGCTCCAATTGAATTAACTTCTCAACCAGCTGACAACACAAACGATGACCCTGAACGTTCTGACGGAGCAATTGTTACCTTATCTGTGGAGTTAGCGAACAGACGGATATTAAAATACCTACAAAATACTTGTACAATCATAGGTATAGTACAGAGGGGAGGTAGGCTGGGTCGAGAGGGGGGCGGGTTCAACGCACCGGATACGTCTGTCGACGAGAACAGACCCGTGTGTAGTATGCAACATCGATACAGGTGTGGGTGTGTGCGCATGTGTGCAGCCACTGTAACATTGACATAAATTCTAGTGCAGCCGTGTGCGTTAAACGTGTAACTATACTATACCGTATGTGCGCATGTGTATGTTGAATTATTGCAGCACTTAACACGTTATACGTGGGCAAGTTGTAAGTTGTAACTAATGTTGATTTGTGGAGGTGTAGCGCAATGTGGGCCATAATGTTTCCATGTGATACGAGGCCGTAAAAACATAATTATCGATGTGGGCACTGGGCATGCCGTTGTTTTAATTGCATGCCTTATCTTTCGCGGGCATGATTTGATTGATGTTTGGTTTGCCATAAATGAGATAGGGTAGGTTTGATATTTATTTTATTTTATTTTATTTCTTAAGAATCCTGATGATAGATATAACAATACGTCATCGCGTAGGTTGCGGTAGATCTATACTTGTAATCTCTGAGCTTATAATAAAGCAATAATCGGATTGAGATGAGTAGAAGCCGAGCAATCGATAAAAATAACTTTGTCGGCAGAAGGAATTTTGATCAAATGTTGGTATATTGGTATTTTAGGTCCTGGAATAGCATATAATATAGTACTTTTAAGAACAAGCTCTACTTTTTAAGGGTTTTTCCATAAATATGCTGGGTCAACCACAACCCTGATAAATGTGAAACTCAACATACATGTTTTTGAGATCTTTATCTCTCTTAGACTAAGACAAAAACATGATTAACAGAATTTCATATACATTTTCTTATCAAAAATTACGTTATTTTTAGTAATGTTTATATTTTTCTACTTAACGGCTTAAGTTTTATCTCTAAAATAAATCTCACAGCAAGAAAATATAGTTTATCATCTAAGATTAAGACAAAATTTACCTACCTAAATTATTAGCCTGCCAATAAAATAAATAACTTTTGAGACATACGTCATTTAGTTCCAAGCTAAATTGTGTGTTCAAACAGCGCTCGCGATATTCAACCTTGTTACGCAGGCACTTCAGTGCTTATTGCGGGTAGCGGGTGGCAGAGTGCAGGGTAGGTGGCAGGGGAGTAGGGATTGGGAAAATGTAACCTTGGAGCCTGGCCTTAACCTAGAGAAATGACCACGCGTGAGAAGCCGCGGGCATCAGCTAGTATAATAATATTTATTAAAACTAGGTAGGGCATTGAAAAGTTGGCAATGCCAAAGGCCAAGAGGCATTTGTTGATGTATAAAGAAGGATACCTACCTTACCTACAGTATTGAAATACCCAAGAAAGAAAGATATATATTATTAGCTTTCGCGCACGACTTTTCCGCGCGGACTACAGTTTATCGCGAAAAAAGCATCCTATGTTCATCTAAGATATTAAAATTCAATGCGAAAGTATTGCACCAACGCTCTTGATGCGTTTTGACAGACTTTTTATTATTTCGTTTCAACGGCAACTGTTCATTCCGTTCCTTACAGCGAGTAATCGACATTATCCAGTTTTCCCGAGGCAACTTACCATTTTCCAGATTCAAAGTATCATATGTTGGTCTCCATATTGTACAGTATCTATTTACAAAGTTTCATAAAAATCGGATCAGCCATTTTGGCGTGAAAGCTCCCCAAACAAACAGACAACGGTTCGCTTTTATGTATTGGTGTGGATTAATAAATTTATTTGAAAAAATATAAAACATTTATGAGGTTTCATTCAGCAACGTGAAACCTCGTTAGTATAGATAATTAAAGTATAGAAAAAAAACTGAAGAAAGTTCCTGTAAACGGGTTACTGGTGACTAATTTTGCGGTTATATTTATAAAAAACTATAAGTACATTAATAGAAGAAAAAAAATGGGCCGTCGCGGGAGTTCACGGGACACCTGGCAGAAAGAGCCTGCGAGCGACGAACGCGTCGTCGCCGTGCCAATTAGTCGGTGTTATCCCCGTAGTACCGCGCCATTAGTGTTTACACATCAAAAGCAATTTTAAGTGCCACTGCGAACTAATGTCAGCAAAATAACTATTTTGAGTTGACACCTATCTGAGAATGACGATTGACGAGTAAGATACGAGGTTTACTCTTATTTGAGCAAAATTACACAAATGTTAGGTATTCCAATGGGTATTTACAAATAGCCGCTCATTTTCGTACCCCATTCCGCCGTTTATATCTAGGCACCAAAAAGTAAAAAAGAAAGAAAGAGTAGAAGAGAAAGTAGAAGTGCAAATTTTTCTTTTCGTCTTTTCTTCCTAGAAGTTCACTGGCACATACTATCGCACTGTCTGGCTTTATAAGATACATTCACCAACCAACCGTTCGTTCGTTTGTTTCAGGAATGGGACGCTCGGCTTGCAGGATCCGAAGCCGACGTGGACCCCACCGTCCTCGCCTCGCTCTCCGCCGAAGCTACTGAGTGGCGGTCCATGCAGGACGGACAGAGGATCCTCACCACCACCCCTTCAGTGCTGGGAGGGTGCAGAGCTCAGGTGTACAGGGTAGCTGGCGCTACGCAATGGTACACGGCTGTCATCGTTGGAGTCAATGAACATACTGGCGTAAGAGTCTCATTGTTATTCTCATAAATGTGTTCTAAATCCCACAGCGGGACAATGCAGGTCTTACCGCCCCCACATTGAATAAGAGTTCTAAAATGAAGAGGTCGTTCTAAATTCGACGTGTTTGACACGTCGTTTTTTAAGCAGCTCGTATGTATGTACTCCGAATTCTCCTTTCTAGATCGATTTGAATTAGAATTATTTACGAAATTTAGAATGGCGTTTTTGCGAATGTCTATACCTCGAAGTCTATATGATTCGTTTTTTACCCGACTACGGTGAAGCAAGGGTAGAGTAGTGAGTTTAACAGTCTATTTAATTATACTAGCTTACCCGCCCGAGACTTCACACGCGTGGACTACAGTTTATCGCGAAAAAAGCATCCTACGATCTTCTAGGATATTAAAAACCAATGCAAAAGTAGACTTAGACTTCTTGGTTATGGCCTCTGTGGCTTGTTGTTGGTATAGCATCAACTACTTACTCTGTGGCACCAACGCTCTTGAAGTCTTGATGATTTTTGACAGACTTGTTATTTAGTTTCCATGGCTACCGTTCCTTACAGCGAGTATTCAACATGTTCCAGTTTTCCCGTGGAAATTTCCACGGAATTCGTGGAATTTTCCGGGATAAAAGGTATCCTATGTTTTATTCTGGGGTATAAGCTATCTCCATTCCAAATTTCATCAAAATCTGTCCAGCTGTTATCGCGTGATAGCTCCCCAAACAAAGAAACAAACAAACAGACAACGTTTCACTTTTATATATTGGTATGGATATTATGTGGATGTTCCACCACCTCGCCCCTATTGGTCCGATTTTGACAAGCAAGGTATCAATTGATTCGAATTCAGGTATCTATAACTGATGAAGAATCGGATGAAAACAAAAAAAAATATAGAACCATGTCACTCTAGTGTCATAGGCTATATTTTTTACCCGACTACGGCGAAGCAAAGGAATGGTTATGTGTTCAATTCAAACTAAAAACTGGATCCGATTTTGACAAGCGAGGTATCAATCGATTCGTCCTCATCACAAGAGTGTCATTAGCTATATTTAACCGACCGTAATCTGGTTTTAGTTTTTCAACTTATGTCTTGTTATTTGGAAGCATAGACCTTCGGGGTGGTCTCATACAAATTTAATGAAAATCAGTTGTTTGGTTCAAAGAATGATTGCACTGTTGGATTGGAATAATTGAGATGTGGTGTGGCTCCTTAGATTTTTTTATCCCCAGCCATTTTATTTTTCTAAGTCTACCAAATAGAATAGATAATGCATGGTTCGCCTTTTCTAGTATTTGGAAGGGAAGTAAGCTTCTATAATTTTATTTTCTCTTCCATCTTTTTTACCAGACTGCGCAACGCAAAGGCTGGGTAATGTGTTTATCAACCTATGTATGTCTGTTCCTTTGTGGCACTATATAGATCAAACGCGTGGACCGATTTTGATGGTTCTTACAATAGATTTGTCTTAATCTTGCGAGTGCTACTAAAGACATGACAGTGATAAAAATTCAATATGGCGACAACCAGACGCCATATTGTGAAAAAGTAAAAAAAGAAAATAGACGAATTATGTTAAGTGTCTCATTGAATAGGTACACATATTTAGGTTTCTCTTATCATTTTCCATTTCGAAATACCATTTAGGATCTATAACGATTTTAAAGTTGGTTAGCAAACATTTTCACTTAAATTTATGCCTCTTTTACTAAAAATACTTTTATTTAACATCACTTTTGTATGTACGTCCTGGAATTTTGCAATCAATATTTCAGCCACTTCCACTGAAGCTATCGGGCTGAAATTTGGACACACGTTCTCATAACATGACATGGCTTCTGCATTATTTTTTTGTAATTTTTATGTTTTCAAATTAATATATTAGACATAGACATAGACATAGCTTTATTTATGGCAAAAAACAAGTACACAAAATAAAAACATTGAAGAAATAATTTAGTACCTAAGTAGTTAGTTAAGTTAGTAGTTAATATTAAGTTTTGTTCTCAGTCTGGTTTTTAAGCGCTTTCGATTATGTCTTGTTTTAATCCATACCAATATATAAAAGTGAAATGTTGTCTGTTTGTTTGTTTGGAGAGCTTTCACGCGATAACAGCTGGACGGATTTTGATGAAATTTGGAATGGAGATAGCTTACATCCTGGAAATAAAACATAGAATATCTTTTTATCCCGGAAAATTGTAAGTTTCAATGGGAAAACTGGAAAAATTCGTTGCCATGGAAACGAAATAACAAGTATGTAAAAAAAAAAAAAACAAGAGCGTTGGTGCTACACCTACTTTTGCATTGGTTTTTAATATCCTAGAAGAACATAGGATGCTTTTTTCGCGATAAACAGTAGTCCGCGCGGATGAAGTCGCGGGCGGGAAAGCTAGCGGGTATATGTCGTGAAAGTCACGCCTAAAACTAACTTATTCTTAGTATCGAATAATAATCATCTTAGAGGTTTTTTTTATTACGTACTAGGCAATCGTTTGACCACGATCTCACCTGATGAAAAGCGATGATGTGGTCGAAGGTGTAGCACGCTTGCCTATTAGTCATACAATAACATATCTAGAGACAACAGGAAGAGTTTTTTAAGTTTTGAAGCCACTCCCATGTATGGTAGCCATCGTAAGTTGGCTCTTGTAAGCAGGTGCGTTGTCGATTTGTCGTATAAAAGCAGCACGCGTCGAGTCCATTTTCCACATCTGCAAATTTTATATTATCTTTGTAAAAGAGTCATATACCTTAGTGATATTGACACCTTATTTTTATGATTGTTAAACATAATACCCTCCAAACCCAAAAAAACATTGGCATCGATCTGTCCTTGCGATTGTGACAGCTTGAACTTTTTAGGGGTGCTGGCCTTATTTCTGTCACTGGATTTACTCTTGCTTTGACTCAGACTCATAGCGGTGAACCAAATTTCATTTTCAGTAATGATCCGGTTCAAAAAGTCGCGAGATAATTCGACGCGCATTGCATTTGCAATGTTTTGAGCATTTTCGGCACTCTTCTTGTGCTGACCTTAACGCGCTAAGATGTTTACTGAGAATATTCCAAATGATCTTAAATGAGAAATAAAGTATTTTTGTTATCTATTGTTCTTCAAACAAGCATCCTCAAGAACAAATTTATCAACTTTTACGGCGATGTCTGAGAAGTGGCATCAGACGGCTGGTCAGGTGGGTGATCTTCTACAACTGACTGTCTGCTTTATTTAAATAGACCATGCCTTTTATAAATTATTGTGTTTCCAGGGCAAGAGTTACAGTAAGCAAATAGCATCTCATTCAAAGTGATTTGTTCAGTTTTTCTTAGCTTAATGCGGAACTTTATGTTATTACGGCGCGAAACTAAATTTTCTCCATAGTTGACATTTTCTTCCGACTGACTTGTTTATCCAGCGATATATTTAAATTTAAAAACTTGGTTATATTGAGTCATTTATTAGGACGTAAAAAAACTACCCTTTCCCAAGTCTAAGCCCTTCATTCCGCGAACATTTTGACCTCCCCTCGTAGTTGGGTTGATATTGGTTTTCTGCTATGAATTCTGGATTAATCTTTAATTCCTTTCCAAGTACGAGCTGGTGATGGTTAAATTAAAAGCGTAAAGACTCGTGGGGTAACTGTACACACATTCTACGAGATAACTCCGAAGCGGGAAGTGCTGCCCAGGACCGGTTTGGGTATCGAACGCGATGGCATCCGACACGGCAACGATGTTGGATTTATAAGGCCGGTGTATAAACATCTAAAGTCCCTGTATAGCGAGCGAGCTCGTTACAGGGGAACCTGTTAGGTGAATAGGGTTGCCACCCTGGTTTGAATATCGCAGTAATTTGTGGCAAGATGAGACTGCACATAGTATTTGGTTTATGCAATACTTAAATGGGAATAGGAAGCTTTGAAAATGTAAACAGTTATAATTCTAAGGCTTTAATGAAACCAGTTTTGTATCGTAGGTCTTGGTCTTGTAATTATATAGGAATTTGTGGGGTTTTAATTAACTCATCAGGGTTTTTAAGGAACCCATCATCATCATCAGCCTTTACTTGGCCGCTGCTGGACGTAGACCACTCCTACCTAATGCACGCCACTGTGCTTGGTAGCTCTCTGCATCTCTGCTGTCAGCCGCTTTTCGCAGATCGTCACTCCAAGTGGGCCACAGGGCGTCCTACGCTACGTTTGTATCAATGAAGTTCCCACTCGAGAACTCATCTGCCCCGAGGTTTATCAGTTCTTCGGGAAAATGCATAGCTCTTTTTTTAATAGCTTTTATTTAACTTCACTTGTATGTATGTTATTTATCTATATATCTATGTATTTCTGTCTGTTCTGGAATCTTGCAACTCAAATTTCGAGAACTTCCCGTTTAGCTATCCGGCTGAAACTAGCTGACAACGCATTATTTAACTTTACTTGTATGTATGTATCTATGCATGTGTGTCCTGGAATTTTGCAATCAATATTTCACCGACTTTCACTGAAGCTATCGGGCTGAAATTTGGCACACTCGATTGGTTCTCGTGACAATCAATGCACGATTACTTAAACGCCGCCATTTTTAATCCAATATGGCGGACGTTACAAAATGGTGATTTATATAATAACCCCTATGGTACAGGTATCGAATGAAAGGGTAGCCTGTTCTAAGTTTCATCATGACATGGCCACTGTTTCTTATTTTATTTAAACGTTTTTAAATTCACTTAACTATTTAAAATAATATAATGTATGACAAAATTTTCATGGTTGAATTGATAACCCTACGTATTAGCCAACCGGCCACCAACATAAGCCTATACAGGAATGCTTGCCTCTCCACCTGTCTTTAAATTAAATTAATTACGCACTTTAAAGGGCAAAGGCCCATTTTAACCAGTTCCTACGTTCAATATGTCTCTAGATCGGTATTTCATTAAAGTTCGATTTCTACAAATGTTTGTTTTGCTATTAAATATAAAATATAAATAAAACGACTAAAAAAACTCACGAAACAGAAGATCGGAAATACTCCGACCAGTTTATATAGTTAGTTTTGCTGTTTAATTTTCACGTCATTTTAAAGTAGTTGGAGGTGGAGCTATTGCGTTTGTTATATTGTATGTTATTATTATTTTATAAAAGATTTTATACATATTTTAATATAAATATAAGGTGGTTAATAATAATAATAAACTGAAATCAGAATTTGGAGTGCGACATGTGGTTAAGGTTGACTATTTTAGTCTGAGGGCATGTGCCGTGCAGAAGCACGGTGGGTGCGGGTTCGAGACCCGTGCGTAAACCTCCACAAATTATCCAGTCACGCACACATAGGCAGCCGCCATTTCCTATTCTTTACTAGTTTTTTAGCGGATCTTTTTAGCGGCGTAGACTCCATCTTTTTTGTGGTATACACTCCATCTTTTTAGCGGTATAGACTCCATCTTTTTAGCGGTGTAGACTCCATCTTTTTAGCGGTATAGACTCCATCTTTTTAGCGGTATAGACTCCATCTTTTTAGCGGTGTAGACTCCATCTTTTTAGCGGTGTAGACTCCATGTTTTTAGCGGTGTAGACTCCATATTTTTAGCGGTGTAGACTCCATTTTTTTAGCGGTGTACATTCCATATTTTTTAAACCATATTTGTCTTAATCACGCTATTCTATCCAGTTCATTATTGTTTTTGACACTAGCTTATCTCTGAATTAATGTTATTTACAATGTTGCGATACAAAAGTTTAATAAAATAATGATATAAAATAATTATCTTGTTCAAAGCACACGAGAAAATGAATGTTAAACGAACCGTTGTAGCAATAATGTCTAACTCATACCACCCCAAAGCCAGCAGGGGTGGAGTTTCAACCCCATCTCCTGCTTTCAGGCTTTCACCCCTTCGCTAACTTCTCTAAACAAACTTTGTTGTTTGGCGTTATTGAAACACTTTGTTTTTCTTTCATCTTCTCGCCTTTGAGAATGGGATCTCTTGTTTCCAAGCGAAACAATTCTATAGGAGTTGAAAATACTACTTCGTTTATGCCATTCCATCTGGGAGCAGGCAACTACAACTTCGAAGCATCTCGCGTTCTATCAGTGCATATACTTCTCTCTGATTCAACGTGACGAGATGATCTCACTAACAATAAATAAAAAAATAAGTGGGAGGTAGATACATAAATTGTACTCGTACCTACCCTGCGTTCGAGATGATGACATGGCGTTTTGGGCAGTTTCGAAATGTACATTTAAAACAAACCGTTCGATGATTAGTTGGGGCTGGCTTATGGCAAAAAATGCGTGCGTGGAGTGAAACTTCGTAATGTGGAAATGAAAATAGGAAGGCCTCCATGTTAGCGTTAAACGTTTAACGAAACCTTGTTGGAAGTCGCATTAGAAGTTTCACTTCAAAAACCTAACTTGTGTACTTGTTTTTTGCTTCAACAATTTTGCAATTTTTACCACCAGCGGTCTTTCCCAAACTGAATGTTAAACGACCCTATCGCTTGTCGTTTTCCCTATGTTAAATTTTAACTGTCATGTCAACTATACAAACATGCAAAACGAACGGTGATCAAAAACATTTCAGAACGCTAATGTCGCCCACAAAACATGTCCAAATCGAACGGCAAATGTGTTAATTTTTGGCGTTTTTAGGTGTTATCTTTGATCATCAGTTTCAACAAGAACGGCCTATATTATTACAGTCACGTTAGTTAGTCAGTCAGTCAGTCTTCATGTAAGATATTAATATATGTTTTACCTACATCTCTAATTGATTATCAAGTCTCTGCTTCAAGTACAGTCAATTTGCTTACGTGTGTCAGTTTGTCTCAGGTGGTATTTTACAACTGATGACGAAACTTGGTAGGTATACTAGCTTAAGGATTATTTTTTGTCCTTGGGTATTTTTGATTGGGGACTGCCACAATCAAAAAACTTCCTCCAAAAAGGGGCAAAAGGGGCTACTGAATATCTCCGCCTTATGAGATCTGATTTCGATGGTTATTTTTTTATTTGAAAGTTAAATTGCTTTATGTTAGTCTCATAAAAATTTGGATAACATCTGATGGGGATCTTTGGTGTGATGAGCAGAATAGTTTCTCATAATGCAGTAAATTGATTTCTACCACTGGAATCGATCCTTTACTAAGTTTAGATTGATGTTATTAATGTTAGTTTTATAATAAGGTCACTAGATGGCGCTATTATACACCGCTAGATTGTTGAAAAAGTTTGTGCTCGCGAGGTCTGTTACTGTTCGCAGAACTACTAGTTTATAAGTTAGGTATCTCGTTCATATGGCTGAAGTGGCGTGGTTACCAACCAACATTAAAATATAGTAAAACTATTATTTATTCTGTGGTAAGGTACTCGTATGTAGGTAGGGTAAACACATTTCATTTCACAGTTCTGTCACAGGTTTTGTTATCGGAGGGAATGCTCGAGCACGCTTGAGTCGAGTTTCTCAGTACTTGACATAAGAACTACAATTACTTCTTCTTATTGAGCCCAGCTCTTGTCGGTGGAGTAATTTCCAGCGTTCCCTATCTTCGGCCAAAGCTTTGATTTCCCTATACGACATGAAATTTATCTTCTCCTTTATCTGATCTGTAAATGTCCTTCTAGGTCTGCCTCTTCCTCTCTTCCCTTCTACCTTCTCTTCTATGATGGTTTTTATGAAGTTGTCATGTCTCATAAGATGGCCGAACATCTTTCCTCTTCTCTACAATTACTTATGTAGGTAATAATTCTAATAACAATAATCAAACTCTTCGCCATCTCGCTGTCAGACTAAAAGGAGTGCTTCAATCTATTTCGAACTTTAAGTAATTACAGCTAAAAAGTTGAGACGTTAAACAAATTTATACTGCGAATTAGCGAGTGGAAAAGTTTGCAAAGTTCGTATAACTGGAGTCCGAGACGTACAAGTTTTGAGGAACCCCCCCGGTTCCCCCTTCCTGGTTTTCCTAGTAACTTTCTTGGAGTTCTCTCATTGTTTCTGGAAAGTTCGTTCACAACTTCTCCTTTGCTCTGAGGACATGTTTATCGACGCCTACCTACTGCTGATGTCTTGTTGTTTGATGCTTGATAAGATTTATCTTGTCGTCGCGATATTGTTGTTAGAAACTTGTTTTTTTAATAAATCATCATAGTCATTAATTGCCAATGAAGTAGGTAACAGTTTTTATTTGTGCGATAAGTTTATTGCATAGGTACTTTATATAAGCTTTTGACGAACGTCGCAATGAGATCATTTGATTATCGCCATTTTGGTGCTGATAGCAGTAGTGAGAGTCCACGGGACTAATGTACTGTACTATTATGTATTCTGTGACTAACGTTAGGAGCTTTGAGCATACATGGTAAAGCGCGTCACAGACGTCTAAGATACGATAATATTTTATCTTAAGATAAAATATCGCTCGCTATACAATTTATATGAACCATCACAAACGGCGAAGATAATATATATTTGCATCTTACCGTATCTTAAGATATCGAGCGATATGGGATTTATTAAAAGATGTCATCTTAAGATACGAAATATATCGTAAAAGATACAAAATATATATTAATATACTATCTTAAGATACAAAATATATCGTAATATGCTGTACATGTTGCTCTGTTTTGTATTCGTGACGTTTTTTTTAACCCCTGAACAAAGAGACGGGTGTTATAAATTTAGGGTGTGTATCACTGTGTGTATGTGTATGTATGTGTGTGCGTGTGTGTGTCTGTGGCATCGTAGCTCCCAAACGAATGGACCGATTTTGATGCGGTTTTTTCTGTTCGAAAGCTGATATGATCGAGATGGTTCTTAGATATATGGGGAGAGGGAGGGGGGAGGTGATAAAGAAAAGGGGGGTGAAAATCCTAGCTTCCAAACAAATGGACCTATTTAGCTGTGTTTTTTTATGTTTAAAGCTGAGGCAAACAAGATGATTCGGAGCTATAATTTGAGGATGGAGGGGGTAGGGGGGGGGACTAGTGCGAAATAGTAGATTTCGAACGAATGAACCGATTTAGCTGCGGTTTTTATGTTTGAAAGCTGAGGTAAACGAGATGGTTCTTAGCATACTGCAAGTAGTTGTACTGTACAAATGCTCCCGTGCATGTTCGTATTTTGTTTCACTAAATCTTCCTTAATCAAATTATGCATTTCGAGAAAAGCTTTTTTTTTGTATAAACATCTGCGTAAAGATTAAATTCACCGCGGCTTTTTCTAAATTTAATGTGATTTTCTATCCAAATGATACAGTGCGCTAATGCAATTTGCATATCAAATTCAAAATCAGAATCGTAGTCTGATGAGCTATATAATAAATCTAATAGTGAAACCGTACTACTCATATTTTATCATCCTGTATATAGAAAGCGGTGAAGAAATACGTGTGGCACCTAGGATGGCCTGCGAGCAAATGAATAATTTCAATATATTATCGTATCTTAGCCGTGTGTGATACCCGATGCTATATTTTATATGCAGATATCGTAACATCAAATATTATAGTATCTTAATCGTTTGTGATGCCCTTAATATTTGTTCTGAGGTTAGGACATGAAACAATGACAATTTCAGTTCCATGGACCCTCGTTTGGGCGCTTTGAATCAGCACAAACGAAAGTACAGCAAAGCAAATCCATATAGATTAGTGGTTATTACACATTCGTCACAAATAAATTTTTTGTACCCCGTCAAAAAAGTGAGGATTGAAGAGTGAAATTGTTATAAGTTTAGGGTGTGTATGTATCTGTGGCATCGTTGCTTCCAAACGAATAGACCGAATTTGATGCGGTTTTTTCTGTTTGATTGCTGATGTCATCGAGATGGTTCTTAGCTACAATGTCGGGTTATGAAGTTTTTTTTAATTTGTACTTGTTCCTCAAACGAAATGCTGATTATTTGTTCGCGTGAATTCCCTAAGTATGACAAACTGATTTGGTTTGCTCCGAAGATTTCTTGGTGAACACATATACATGTACTTTCATAAAGACATACTGCAATACAAGGTAGCAATAATAAAACAGTAAGGTAACAGAAGATACATGCAATGAAGATCATTAAAAAAACATTGGTTTAGGGGGCAAAATACGATACTGAACAAGAATAACAATTCTAAAAATCGTATGTCTGTTTGTTTTGTTCGTTCTTCACGTAAAAACTACTGGGCCGATTGCGATGTAATTTTGACTGTTGGATAAGTTAGGTTTTGACTGGTGTATTTGGTATGTCAATCCTATGTGTAGAAGCCGAGCAATCGATAAAAACCTATTAGGCGTCCGAACGAATTTTGATGAAAATCCATACCAATATATAAAAGTGAAACGTTGTCTGTTTGTTTGTTTGTTTGGGGAGCTTTCTCGCGATAACGACTGGACGGATTTTGATGAAATTTAGAATGGAGACAGCTTATACCCTAGAATAAAACATAGGATACTTTTTATCCCGTAAAATTGAATATTTCCGCAGGAAAACTGGCAAATATTGATTACTCACTGTAAGGAACGGTTGCCATCACAGAATGGTCTGTGGTTGCCATGGAAACGAAATAACAAGTCTGTCAAAAAACATCAAGAGCATTGGGTGCTATAATGGTGCTATACCTACTTTTGCATTGGTTTTTAATACGCTAGAAGAAAATAGAATGCTTTTTTTTTGCGATAAACAGTAGTCTGTAATATTTGTGCTTTATAGGTAGGTGCTTTTGGTCCTAGAATAACACATAAGTTGGTAAATTTTAACGCGGAGAAATGACCACGCGGGCAAAGCCATTATTGGGCAAGGCCGAATTCTATAATAAAATACAACCTGGGTGTCTTTAAGTCTAGAGTACAGGTATTTTCTCGTCAAGGCAGGCATGCTCCATCTTTGGCCGCATCGTCACTTACCATCAGGTGATATTGCGGTCAAACGCTTTTCCTCATGATTAAATCTAGCTGCGCCCCGCAGGTACGCCCGCGTGGTTTGCCATCCCCGTCACCCCTTTAGGAATTAAATTTAAAAGAATCTGTCCTTATTGCACTTCTAGCTTTGACATCTGTCACTTTGACACCTGTCATTTTGACATTGAAGTGAATTCCCATACAATATTTTCAATTTCTATTTTTATAAGCTTTTATTTAACTTCACTTGTATAGTAGTCGCAGCGGAAGTATGTGTCTCGGAAGTTGTCTGGTAGTCGCTGCGCAAACTGCTATTTTTCAGGCGCCATCCCAATGTTGAAGGTGAAGACAGCATTGCATAACTGCCTCGCTCACTCGCTTACGTTTTCCGATTTTTTTATCTCGCTCTTAATGCTGTTTTATCCCCACAGAAGTACCCGCGCAATCTTTCACAGAGCCTAACTTCACAAACATTGATTGGCTGCGACTACTGTTTGTACTATTATTTATTCTGTGCTACTGTACATATTTATGTATCGATGTACTCGTATCTATGTATTTTGTCTGTCTTGTAATTCAAATTTCGAGCACTTCGCGATTAGCTATCCAGCTGAAACTTTCAGGGTAGCCCACAAACCAATAAAAAAACGTGAAAGTGAAAATGCAAAAGAAAAAAAAAGGAAAAATAACATAAAAAGTGACATTCATTAAAAAAATCCTAGTAAAAGCTTATTCTACATTATTTTAAATGTATACTTATTTTCGATATATTTTACCCTAAGTCGTAAGTATCCGTTGTCCTTTTCTGTACCCCTGACAGAATGTGTGCAAAATTTCATGATGATCGGTTGAGTAGTTAAGGCACAGGTTAAGACGTGAAAGCGTCTTCGCATTTTCGCATTTATAATATTAGTAGGATACTGTACTAATAACAAACACAGATTAAATAGTTAAAAAATGTACTTGTTTGTCTCGAGAGGTTGAATTACGCTTACTTATCAAGCGGCAAGCTTTAATATCACGTAAACAAAACGCAGGAAGTCGGTGGATGGAGGTGGCACTGGATCGCTCGTCATGGCGCTCTTTGGGGGAGGCCTATGTTCAGCAGTGGACTTCTAAAGGCTGACATGATGATGATGATGATGATGAAACAAAAACTTGACTAGAATGTACTTAGTAGTAACTAAGTACAGTCTAACATACCCACACAACTACACTCTAAGGCCCGTATTAATAAATCGCTCTTGGTTGAGCTCTCAAGCGCGATATCAACTGATACGCTCTCAAGTTGTGATCAGCATCTTAAGATCGTCGCTGATTAATAAAGACATTTCAAGAGCATCTCAGATCATGTCGCTTTCAAGAGCCGCATCTCAAGATGCTACGTCACGAACCAGAACTTGAGAGCAAGATTGAATAAGCTATGAATGAACGATTTATTTTCTTTAGTGAAAGTTCGGTTTTCGCTCAAATAAGATATAGCGTAAGGTTAAAATTTATTACTTCGATGTAGTTGAATCAAATTAAATGCGATTATATTAAACGTAATGTTTATTTTCTACATAATTATCATAACCTTACTATATTTTATTTGTAAAAAGGATAAGCCATAATATTTGTCTATATTTTCAAAGTTACACTATCTAATAAAGAACGCAATTCATCAACAAATAACTATAATTTATGAAAATAAAAATTCGTTGATTAGCCATGCAGTATTTCCAGCGCGTATCCTTTGGTTACGATTTCGGATCTTTTTAGACTTCAGCGAGTCCTCGCCAAGTTCTGATATCTACCAAATCTTCGGATCTTTTCGCAATCATGCCAAATAAATTTGTTTATTTCCAGAGGAATATAAAAATATTCTTATAATGTTGGTTAATATAGTTATAATTATCAACTTCGACATAATATTTTCGAAATCCTTGATTCTAGCAACTGGCAATCACGCTCTCAAGTCACGGATCGACTGCACTCAACATTCTGCATCTCAAAGCACATCGCAAGTGCGCTCTTGAGAGTCGAGATTGATTTATTATTAAACACTAACTCAGCTGATTACGGCATCTCAATCCACAGCTTAAGATATGTTTATTAATTAGATTAGCATCTTGAGATCGCTCTCAATAGCGCTCTCAGAGTTGAGGTCGGTTTATTAATACGGCCCCTACAGTCGCGCGTCGTCGTGCTTCGTGTACGTCAACAACAAAGACAGATAAACATACACAGACTGTAGCGCGAATGAGAATCACTGCCAACTCGTTCTACACAAACGCCACTCCGATTGTGACTAAGTTGTGTAAGTAGCTAATTTTCCCACATGTTTCTGGCGTAAAAATTTGGCTTAGGGCAACGAGAATATAATAAAACAAAAAATAGTTTTGTCAATTTAATTTATTAATGCCGTGGCGGTCTCGGCTTAGAATAAGACCCCGCCCAATCCTCCCGTGGATGTACACGTGGACTAAGGGAATACACACCGGACGAGCAGCGTCCTCCGAGTACATTTGTAACACTGCGGTCACCAATCCGAATCCAAGCAAGCGAAGTTTAGGGAGACCTCCCACACGATGGAACGACGACATTGTAGCCATCGCAGGAAGTCGGTGGATGGAGGTAGCACAAAATCGCTCGTCAGGGCGCTTTTTGGGGGAGGCCTATGTACAGCAGTGGACTTATAAAGGCTGACATGATGAATTTATTAATGCAATAACGTCAACTTTTTCACTTGCACAAGGCGGGATATTTTTGTTATGAATTAAAACTGAATATATTTTAAACCTTATAAAAAGTGTCAATAAGTACTTAGTAGGAAAGCAACCACAAGGCGGAAAAAATACTTTAGAAAGAATACGCATCAAATTTTCGGCAGGTTTCGATATCACAACTTCAGAAAAAACTCGAATGAACATTTCGTCTAGTACTCTAATGTTTTTGCAAAATGGGACAGATGGTATCTTCAACTGGCCTGAAAAGGGCGAAGTCGGATTGGTGTTCTCGTCCAATTTTAAAACTGGACACTGAGCCAGCATGCCATCCAAAACAGGGCATTGGTGCTTCTTAGTACATTTGAATAAAAGGTAACTTGCCACGAAGGTAAAAGCATATCGCTTTGGCAGTTTCAACCGATAGTCGTAATCTCCATACAGCGACACGGACACAGGTCTCTCAGAGGCCAATGAGTAGTTTTCAGTCCTGGGCCTGGGCCTGGGCCTGGGCCTGGGGCAACAAATTGGCTCCGATTTGTTTGTTTTTATTAACAATTCAGCAAGATCACCTTGGAATTTGTCATGCTTCGTTTTTGGTAGCAGATATCTTATAAATTGTTTTGCAAACATTCTCCTGAACTGTATTGCAGTTACTTTGGAACGATTACAGTCTTCGAGTTTAATTTTTTTCTTAAAACTTTCCACTGGTTCCCTGTTAAGGTTCTTCGTTAGAATATGTCGTATACCAAGTTCTTTTAAACTGTCAGAAAGTAGGAGCACAGAATAAGCAGTAATCTGAATGCTTTTGAATGTAGTAATATCTTTCGTAACATCGACTTTCGTTGCTTTATTAACTGCAGTTAAACTTTTTAACGTTCTGTGTACAGTCAGCATTGCTTCTGATTGACTCTCACTCTGCGTAAATGCGGACTTAAATTCATTATCACATTTCAGCTTATTCGAGTTAAGTATATCAAATAAGTCATTGATTGTTTTTATGAATAGAGCAGTTGGTTTTGCCTCTTTTGGTACAAAGTTAATACTCATAAGTATGTCAAATATAGAAAATACTGATTGGCTAAATATTTGAGCCGCGTATTTTAGTTCGTTCCGGTCTAATGTTCGTGGACTTACATGGGCATCTGTGATTTTTGGTAATACATTCAGAAGATTCTGTTTTTTATATGCGTACAGCGCTTCGATGTGAGACCAAGAGATCTTTTGATTTTCATGGTAAAAGTCATGATCTATAAGATCGTTCCTCAAACATGTAAGCAAGTGTGGGGCATCGAATATGTAATATATTTTCTGGCCGTTGACCATAAAAAATGGCTTATCAACAGAAACAAGTTTATATGCCGCGTAACGAACGAAGTGTTCTTCCTGACTTGAAGTCATTGCCATGATGTGTATGCCCAGGTTAGAAAGCTTTATTATAACGTCATTTAACCAGTCATTTAAATCAGCAAAGCATGAATTATTTGCTAGAAATAAGTAAGCGATAGGCTGTTCCCAATCGAATGCTATACCGCGTAGCATTATGTAGTAAACTGTGGAAGCCACGATGTTAGTTACATGTCCGCTTAAAGTATGTAGTCCAATTATTTCATCTCTTGTTATGTTATAATACAAATGCCGTTTGAGATCAATCGTGTCAATAAGTAAGGTGCAATATTTAGCGTTGTCGGGTAGTGAATTCACTTTGTAAGCTAAACATTTTAAACTTTGATCATTTAGGCTCGATGTGAAATTTATCTTGAGCCGTTTCAACGATTTTAAGCTTGGTAGTTTTAGAGCACTACTTAAAGTTTTGTATATGTGCCTGCTAGAAACATAAAGGTTCAATGCAAATAATTTAAATTCGGTAGTGTGATATTTGTTCTTGTATTTAGCTTTCATTTTATTCTTCCAATAGACTAATTCACGCATTTTTTTAGTAAATTCGTCGCTCGATAACTGCTTCTTCTTCGGTAAGACTCTATTTTTCATTCGTTTCAATTCGTTTTCAAGTGACAGTATTTTAAGCTCATAATGCCACATTTTGTCTACGCCTCCGGAGTCAACAATAAGAGTATCTGAACGGTCTGTTTGTGTTTCCTTTGTATTTATATCCATATAATCATCAGGTTCCAATTTAATTCTGCTTTTCATCGATTTTGGGCTCAGTTGTGGTCCTAGATAGGCTGTATTACCGCAGTTAATTTCAGCAGTTTGTATTGATCCATCTACCATAGTCGAGGAACTTTGGTGACTTGATTCTACCTTGTAAAAATTATATGTAGGAAAGTTCATAGTTGGATCTGCATTTGAATTTAACGTCTTGACGGAATTTATTTCCTCTGAACCTATATCCATTTCCTCATCAGGTTCGTATTTAATTGTACATTTTATCGATGTTGGGCTCAGTTGTGGTCCCAGATAGGCTGTGGTGTCGGAGGTCATTTCAGTAGGTAGTGGTGATTCATCTACAATAGTAGAGGAACTTGGGTGACTTGTGTCTAGCTCGTTAAATGTAGGAATGTTCATGGTTGGTTCTGCATTTGTATTTAACGTCTTGACGCTATTTATAATTTCTGATTCGAAATGATAGGAGCACAATAATAATATTTCATTAGTAATATGTTTGTTATTGATTAAGTCATCTCTTCCCACTGCGTGAAGCCATTTTCTTCTTCTGAAATAAATGGAAACTTAATTCATTACTAAGTATTCGGAAGTTAATACATACTAATATTATAAAAGCGAAAGTTAATTTGTCTGTCTATTTGATACCTTTTCGCTAGTAAACAGCCGAACCGATCTTGATAATATTTGGTACCTATGGCAATAGTTTGAACCCTGGGGTAGGATTTAGATAGGATACTTTTTATCGCGATAAAATTTAGTCAGCGCAGATATAGTCGCGAGGAAAAGTTAGTAGCCTAATTAAGATAGACAAACAATAAAAAATAAAAAATTCAAGAAACTGTTGGGACCTGGGCCCCGACCACAGAACTTGGTTACAATCACATTGTCATTTTTTCCATAGCAAAATCAACTCTATCACAAAGCATTAATGAATTTGACGGCTTGAAACCGATATGATCAACACTGCGTAATAGCACTGCAGAGTCAATTTTTCACAAACAGTGTTTTCTTTACCTACGTCTTTCTGGTAAATAATATAGATTTTTGTTTTGAAGGAGCTGACTGTCACCGACGATACGGTTTTGGAAGAGCACAGTGAAGACCCCTCGCTCGTACAGATGAGACTTCTCGGGGACGGAGGTAAGAAACGAGCATGAAAACAAATTAAAAAGAAACTTTATGTTTAAAGTCAGTGATCTCGGCATCGAACTGCAGGGCGACCGCGGTTAAGCGATCGCAATGGTTTTATGTATGTTTACCATTCACGATTACGAATTATAATTGGTACATGGCAATCGTATAGTTATCGTTTATTGAACTAATGAATATTTTTCTGCAGGGCGGATACGCAAAATAAACGTAAAAGTTTTCAATTTGGCATTTTAAAACAATAAACCATTAATTTAGTACCGCCATCCTGTCGCCGGTGGCAACAAAGGAATTATTTCGTCGCAAAACCGTTGAAATAAACCCTTTCTTGAAAACGTTTACTTTGCGTATCCGTGGTCGCCCTGCTGAATTGTTCGCTTTTAGTTATGCGTTTTATTTCACTAGGAACTAGGGATGTTATGGAATCACAAATCCTTAACAGAAACCTTTTTCTTAAACATTCTTGTCTTCAAACACAATAAATATAGCACTTCTTTAAACTTCCTTGTTCATGACAGAAACTGTCGGATATCAGAAATACATTTTTTATATTATTTGACATACGGATGTGTAATAAATAAAAAAAAACGAAGGGGAAAACTATTACAATATTCATGAAGTTATTAATTCATAGGTTACATTTAACTCAGATAAATAGTGTTGCCAGGTCCGATTTGTTTTAAATGGGACAAAAGATAAAACCAATCGGGATTTAGGGATGTAGATCGGAACAAACAAAAAACAAGGGGTTTTTAAATGAAGGTTTAATTTATTGCTTTCGCAACTAGTAAATCTGAATTTAATCCTACATAATAATAATCAGACTTGCTGGAAAAGCAGAAATTTTAAAATTTTGCAATAAATCGTTGTTACTTTAATTATTGACGCGGTTTATAGGTTGAGATAGATCATTGAATGTTTAGATAATCTATTTTTAATTAATTTGTATTTTTCGTTAGATTTTGCTGCCTTTAGGATTGCCTTGTTTTTACCCAGCTGCGCGGAGAGTTACGTGTTAAGGTTGTATGTATGTATGTTTGTTTGTTTGTTCGTTTCTTATGCGCATCCTACAGCCTAAACGGCTTGATGGATTTTAATAAATGAGGTATCATTGGATTTGTATTGATCACGATAGTGCTCTTAGATAGAAGTGTTAAGAAAACTAATACGGCGGTTTTCAGCTGCTATATGGTTTTTGCGACGGAACAAAAAATGACCGAAACCTATCGAGTGAGGTATCAAAATGAAGGTCTTTAAAAGACCATTTCAAAATATATATAAATCTTCTAACTAAACAGCAGTTGTCTTTTAAGCTTCTTACAAAGTTTATATTTTAGATTATTGAAGTTAATGTAAATACTACAGTCTAATGTTGCAAACGCAACTATTAAAGTAAAGTAAAATATGTAAATAAGAAACATTAAACTATATAAAAACTAGCTGCGCCCCGCGGTTTCACCCGCGTCCCTCAAGAACCGTGCATTTTTGCGAGATAAAAAGTAACCTTTGTGCTAATCCAGGGTGTTAGCTACGTCCATACCAAATTTCATCCAAATCCGTTCAGCCGTTTTAGCATGAAGAAGGAAAAAACATCACACACACCCCAAACAGTTTCGCCTCTCAGACCAAATTATGTTAGCCTGGGAAAATACCTTTTCATTTACCGCGTTTACCTGGGACCTTATTCTCTATTGCCACTCGGCCACGTAACGCGCCGCGTTAAGATATCTGCGTGGAATTGTTTGTGCATGTTCGAGAATTGCCGTACTTTTCCTAACGATTCCACAGCGAGACGCGTTACGCGTGTGACTGTTCATAGAGAATAATGGCCCTGTATTGAAGCCATATAAGAAAATAACTTCTTTTTTTTTCTTTTTTTTTTTAATTATTATTAATATTTGCAAATTATTGATGGTCTTTAAAAATGTTGTGTCATTTTTGTAGCGGCATCTTTGTTTTGCACTGCTGCCTTCACTACTTCTTTGACTTTACATAAACCAATGTTTAAAAGTGAAACGTTGTCTGTTTGTTTTTTTAATATCCTAGACGAACATAATGCTTTTTTTCATGATAAACAGTAGTCCGCGCGAACGAAGTCGTCGCGGGCGGGAAAGCTAGTTTTTCATAAAGTTGATCCATTGGATGTCGAAGAAAGTATACATTTTTAGATTTTCAATAATGTTAATCATTGACCGTCCTGCAGAGAAAATGGGTTAATTAAGTCCAATCTGCTATCCTTGAGTTCGTGTTTAGTTTATATGTATTTAGTTTTTCTAATAATGGTTTTTAATAAATTTATTGATTTATCGGGATGTCCCGCGCAAATCGGGACACCTGGCAACACTACAGATAAACGACCACAAAGGCAAAGCCGCGGGCACAGCTAGTACTTATAATAAAGCAGTACCTAAGAAACAAAAATTCTGTTCTATGAAGATAATAAAAAAATGGTCGAGACTTAAAATAAGCTAGGTACTGAAAATACTGAACAAGTTTTTTTTTTTAAATGGTCTCTTTGTGTTCTGTTTGTATATTCGAGACTAATCTATTCGTTCCTCTCCGACCATCCGACACTCACCTAAATTATTAATAACATCTTGAATAATAAAAATCTGACAGTGATGATTACTTCCAATTATGCACTTATGATTATGTTACTTTTCCAATTTATGCAAATGTAATATACTCGTACCTATTAGCCGTGGAAATAGCTATAATACTGTTATGGATATGCATTACATTTTGGAATCCATTTGTGAAGACTTTAATTTCTCTCTTTATTAGGGTAAAGACAGCTTATTTGTGAAACTGGCGCGGCATTGGCAGCGGCAGTTGAGACGTTTTTGTTTTGTAGCCGGCAACACGTTCAATAACACCGTTTGCGAGCGGCGACGCTAGATGGTGATAATCGAACTAAGCCCGACACGTCGCATTTTGATCTCTCGCGACTCCGCAATAAGGATCATTTTAGCATACCACCAGCGTATTCAATAACCTTGGCAGCTAGTGTGTCGTATCTATACCTACATACTTTGAGTTTAACGGGAAATAGATTGTTTTTGTTGGTGAATAAAACACAAAATGGAAAAACATTGCATAATTAGAAACAATAATTATGTAACTTTAGTATTTATTATCTTAATTTTATGGGTTAGGAAATTACATAGTTAATTAACAAGAATGTTTGAATGTAGGTTTTTTTTTCTTCTACAATAAAAAATAAAATAAAAGACCGCTGAATTATATTATGTACCTACCTATAACGCACTAAAGTCAGATGTCATTTGATGATTACCCAGCGGGACGAAGCGGGGGTACGATAACAATTGACAGACTAGCAATAACTTTTTGCAACAGAATCAATACGTAGGTAGGTACTTACTTTTCACCAGCCTGCGGCAACGGGAAAAAACGAATATTTGGATGGGTCTGTTTGGACTTCTCGCAGCCGCGCGTTACACATATCAGGTTAATTCTTTTTGCTTTGCCTTCGTCCGCCATGTTGAAAAGGGGCGATGCGCATGCCTCCTCGACAAAGTTAGGCGTGCTACTGAACTAACTGGCTGGCTGGTTGGCTGGCAGGCTACTGGGGCGCCGCGCTGGTGCGGTGCGGCCATGTGGGTAAACTTCGTTCATTCCAATCTACTTTTAGTTATTCTGTGGCGCCAATCGCCATGCTCGATCTTACGTAGTATTGTATTTTCTTTGACTTTGATGCTCGATGCGATGCAACGACGACACCAAAGAAAAATACACTACCTAGTTGAAACGACGACCGACGGACGACGCACTCGAGTCTCGACTCTCGACCTCGACGACGGACGACACACGGCCGACGCATGTTTGTTTGTGTCAGCCAGCAGGCGAGGGTTGGGGGAGAGGGTCAGCTCTGCAGCCTTGTCAAAGAATAGTCACTTTACATCAGGCAAATAGTACCTAGTGAGGGTTTTATCAATAATGCGGAAAATATTGTTTTGATGAATTTAAATGAAAATAACTTTAAGAACCTAGTCGAATTAGAAGATGTTAACCAAGAATGTTTAAAATAAAGATTCACACACATTTACATGTTATGCCCATCAGCAGCCACATCGCAGCAAGGTCGTATAGGTACGACCTTTTTTTAACCCCCAAACTCAGAATTAGAATTCAGAATTTACGAAGTAAATATATAAATATGTCTATGCCCGAACTATAAGGTATAAGTTTAGGGTGTGTATTACTGTGTGCGTGTGTGTGTGTGTCTGTCTGTGGCATCGTAGCTCCCAAACGAATGGACCGATTTTGATGCGATTTTTTCTGTTTGAAAGCTGATGTGATGGAGGTTCTTAGCAATAATGGTTCTTAGCTATAATAGGGGAGGGGGGGAAATGGAGGTGAGGATCGTAGCTCCCAAACAAATGGACCGATTCTGATGCGGTTTTTTAATGTTTGAAAACTGATGAGATCGAGATGCTTCTTAGATATAATGGGGGGTGGAGGAGGGGGTCGGGGGTTATATACATTTTTAATTCTGTTAAGTTCTCACGAAATATCATTAACAGTGTTATGTGATAAAATTGTGTACCTATAAATCACTAAACACTACAAATTATGCACTCACGTACACGTAGCCGCCATTTGCTGTGCTTCACTCGTTTGTTTCGCGGTGTGGACTCGTTCTATTTTTAAACCTTCTTGATTGGACCTGCAATGTTTCTTAATTTTATGATTAGATAGACTTACCCATGTTTTTTTTTAATTGTGTTAAGTAGAAAGTAGGTAAGTAAGTACTTAAATATTGAATAGGTAACTGAAGATATTTTACTTACAATTTTATTCTTTAAAACTACTAACACAGACACACGCGGACACGTTCATAGACTATATAACTAGGTACCTACCTAATTGGATTGAAGCCGTATTATGTACTCTACCTAGTTATCGCTCCATGCCACAGAATAAATAATAGACTACCCCATGGTTTTACAATAGGACTTAGGTATCTAAGTACTGTAATAATATATTACCAGCACATTTCCAATTATGAATTATACAAATAAGTATAACTTAAAAAAAAAAACACGTTTTTTTTCGTTTTTTTAAGTTGTTTTCTTATATATATTTTTCTCAAAAAAAAAATTTTTTTGCTTTTTCATCAATTTCAGAGCTACCCTGAAAGTTTTTAGCACGATAGCTAATCGAGAAGTGCTTGAAATTATTTGAGTCCCGAGATTCCAGGACATTCAGAAATACATAAATACGATAGAATACATAAATGCAGATAGAATACATAAATACATAGATACACATACAAGTGAACTTAAATAAAAGCTTTTAAAATAATGTTGAATCATTTGTTATTACAGTAATCGAGTCAATAATGCGAGGAGAAGTCGTAGGAGTGATGCCCAGAAGATCTCGCTCGAACCTTCAGGTAAGTTCTAGGACGCTAAAGCGTAAACCTTATACCTACCTACCTTTACTTTAAGGCCGGGCGTCAGTGAATTTTATGTCCCTCTCATCCGTGATAAAGTAGAGTGGGAAAGATGATACGTCTCGGGAGAAAAATTTAAGGTTTTTATTTATTTGTAGGAAAACTAAAGCTTTGAATTAAAAAGTGTCTAGCCATTTTATCAATCATAATAAGCTCTTTCTCTTGGTATATCTTTGATATCAGTTAGTAACGGGGTCTCTTTTCAATCAATGTTTTAAGCATAGTGTTACCTTTGATTAATAACACTAATCATGTTTCTGTGTTCATAAAGTACGAGATAATATGTCAAATTTTGTTGTGATACCAATTCCATAGTTCTGGGTTAATTATAAAACAAGATACAGACGTTCAAAAATGATCTAAAATTGCTAAATGTGCTAGAACCGGGCCTTAAGTTTTTGACATAATCATTAACATTAAAATACATTATTATACAAACAAGAAACCCGACTGCGAACAAAACTAAATAGAGGCAAACACGCTTTAGATTTTTGATTTTGAAATATAAGATGCAGTCGGCGGCACTCTGCATTTCGTTTCTCCTTTGACGGGATCAGCTAGAACCTGGCGAGCTAACTGTTAATGCTATTTTTTGTTTTGTTCGCAGTCGGCTTTGAAGAACTACTCTTCTAAAGCAGTCGGGTTTTTTGTTTTTTATAATAATTTCTCTATATTTTAATATTTATTAGAATTAGTGAGAATGGTTGCTAACCAACTTTAAATCATTATAGATCCTAAATGGTAATTCGATATGAAAAATGATAAGAGAAACCTAAAGATGATTTACAAATACAAATACCTATTCAATTATAGCTCATTTCTTTGATTTCATTTTTTTATTTTTCACTATTTGGCGTCTGGTTGTCGCCATATTGAGTTTTGATTACTTTACTCTTTATTAGCACTCGCAAGATTAAGAGAAATCGATTGATATATGAATCATCAAAATCGGTCACGCTTTTGGTCTATATAGTGCCACAAAGGAACAGACATACATACATAGGTACATGCTGATAAACACAAAACCCTCCGCTCAGTCGAATAAAAATACAGTACATTTTTTATTTTATTTTTCTCCCTTTTCACCATTTCTTAGTTTGTCTACCTTTCAAATAATCAAGTACAACCGATCCATTTTGACTATTTTTTCATGCTAATAGCATAAATATATATGTTATTATATATGTAATATAGTTCAATGGCTGATAAGCGCTGATCTTTGATTATATACCTGCGTAGATACCGAATTGGCCGATCAAAAACGGCCAACAAAATATCTACCATATTTGGTAGATATGCTTGTCCACTACTTCAGTGTAACTTGAATCACTAAGCGTTGTTGTGGTCATGAAAAATAAAATACTATGCCAGTTTGTGCCGTTAAATTGTGTAACAACCATGCAAGAAAACGTAATAATAAGACAAAGATCACTTTCCATCGGTAATTTAGTAAATTCTATTTGTATATTCTTTATTAAAACACAATTTCGTTTCGATATTTTATAGGTTAGTTGAATTGACCGGAGTTGCCAGTCGAGTACTAAACAGTGGGACCGATTTCACGCGGACTTTTTTCTTAGACACCTTAGTAAATCGGTGTAGTTATTGCCTCATCACCGATATCACCATTATTGGTTGCACTTTATTTACTTTTACAAAAAAAACACGTGTTAGGTAGGTAAGAAGGATAGTTTAATCAGAATATTTCTTCCATCGTGATAATGATGACGAAAGATGATAATGTTAGCCATTTTTGATGTGTAAACATCTAATGGCGCGGTACGAGGGCAACGCCGACTGTTGATGTGGCATTCGAGTGGCGTGGCAATTGAGTGGTGTGGCGATAAAGGGGCGTGGCGATCGTGCGGTAAGGCGACGCGTCCATTCCGCGACGCTAAGAAGGAAGGACAAGAACAAGAAGAACAAGAATAACAACAAGAACAAGACGAAGAGTTGAGAGTCTGATTCACAATTGGCCAATGAGAGCGCGCGGTGCAAAACTTTGCTCATTGTTTAGTTATTTAATTTTTTATGTTTACACATCTGCTAGGCATCCCGTGACGGTAATATTTTTTTATTAGCTATTTTCCCTGCTAAACCTTTGACTTTTTAAACAAACGCCGTATAAACAAAACACACATCGATTAAAATCATAATCATTTTAACTCGCCTAAATCGGCTAAAAACTCACGAAATAGAAGATCGGAAATAATATGAATTTCACTCGCGTTCGTTTTCAAAATCAAATAGTAGATTTGTAATAAATAGTACCTTATTATTTTATGCTGATATCCCTAAGCACGCACACATTGCCAGCTATAAGGCAATATGTACACTAGCGCTACGCACACATTGTGCCTAACTTGGGCAGTTCCTTGCGTGTTGTATGTTTATAGTTCTCTATCTAGGCAGATAAATAATCAAAGGCGCTGATATAGCGTCCAAAATGTCCAGGCAGGCATTCTTTGTATTTAATTTTGTTATTGTTTTTTGGTATTTTGTCTGATAAGTATTCCACATGGGTAGTTACCATGTGTTCTACTATTTGTTTATTTATTTATATATATTGCAAAATGTACAAACATTCGTAGTTCGACTTATAAATAAGACAAACTATTTGTAAGTATATTGACCCTGCTAGGGAGTCGCAAATAGTGGAGAGGGAACAATTCTTATTACTTAGATACTTGGTAAGTAAAGTAGGTATTAACCAATATTCACTATGTTACCTAATGGTAACATCGTGAATATTGGTTAATTTGTTTGTTCAAATACTGATCTATAGAACTCATTAGGTAACATAGTGAATATTACGCATTTTCAACAACATTTTATGCATACACATCAGCTTGATAACATCCATTTTTGAAGTCGGTTAAAAATGGTAATAAAGTGGCTACGTAAAATAAAGTAAGCAGAATTTTCATTATAGCTATATAGAAGTATTCATTAGGCAGCACTATAAAATGGTAATCAAGTGGCCGCTGTAGGTAAGGATTTCACACCGCCAAAGTTATCACAAGAACAAATATAATGCAGTCTTCTGTGATGAAATTGGGTACAAACCACAAAAAAATACACTCACACCACACACACACACACACACACCCTCAAATACGCAGCCACCATTTCCTACGCTTCACTCGTTTGTTTGGTGGTGTGATATCCGTCTGTTTTTTACGTCACCTTTTTATAACCAGTCCCATATTGTTTGGTACTTTCATTGAATGCAAATAGGGTGTGCCTATGTGTCTATACTACAAATGTGTGTGTGTGTATATATTAACGTTAATCTGTGTAGTTATTTTGCCAAAGTCAAGATTGGTCTCGGCGCCCGCCGCCTCTGACGCATGCTCATAAACTATTCTAAACCCAACACAGGTTCAGCTAATTATGGCATTATGACTAACACGGTCACTTAGAAATTTTCATAGGATAAATCATATTGAAGACCTCTTGGTTCGGGAGTGCTGGGAATTATTATGAACTAGCTGTGTCCCGTGGCTTTGCCCGCGTATTCAATGATAAAATGTAGGCAATATGTTTTGATGTGTTAGCAAGTACAACCAATCTACCAAAATTTTCCCGATTTCCACTGTTAACTTTCAATTTTCCGAAATAAATATATTTTATTTTGATCTCTGTATTGTTCAGTATCTAGAGTACCACCTACTTACATACCTACCCATATTTAAAACTTCATTACGCCTGTTTTGGTATGAAAGCGAGTAATTGTAATTTTCCTGTTTTCCCGTTGCACTTTTTCTTTTTTTGTATTTATTTTTATGACTTTTGTAATGATTCTTGTTTATAATTATTGTAGCAAATAAACTTATTTCTTCTTCTTCCTATGTTGGTATCTACTCACAAATTTTCATCAAAATCTGTCCAGCAGTTTTGGCGTGAAAACGCCACAAACAAACAAACAGACAACGGTTTACTTTATATATAGGTAGGTGGGGATAATGCCTCCTTAGTCACATCTTAATTTATGTAAAACTTGGGCGACTGCAACGCGAGTGGGTAAGTACTTAGTGAAATGATTATAGCTTAACTGCAAAAGCAATGTGCCAATATAATTATCAACATTAGTTTCCTGACAAACAACAAGCTGTAGTTGTGTTCCAAAGCTCTAAACGGTCGAGTTTATGCGCTACTGAGCTCATTTGAATATTGAAATAGAAATACCGTCCGGATTCCGTTGTATGAACATGGACCGTCTCGGGCGAACTCGCTCCTTCCCCGGCATTGTTTTAAACTAATGTTAATCGGACGATGTTTGAATTAGACCCAAGAACATCTTGTTAGCTTAGCAATATTTAACTTTAGAACATTGTATTGCAGTTCTTTTTTCTTGTATGCCCTCTATCCTAAAACACGTTTCATTGTGCGCCGCAAAGAAAATGGCGAACTCCAGGCGAACTCCCATACATGTTTTTATGTCTAATAAAATTCACGGCGTCTTTAGACGAAAATATCACTAGTAATTCAGCACAATTTCCTGAGATTGTTAATCTAAGAATTTTTTATTGGGGATGCCAGGAATAATTGTTATTAGGCTTCAAAGTTTTGTAGGTTAAGTATGTTACTGTTAACGACTGTTGAAACAAGTCTTAGAGATTTTAATGATTCTATCTGCTTAGGCAGGCAATTAAGTACGTATCTATGCGTGATAAATATAATGTTTAAAGATATTGTACCTATTCATTTAATTTGGTTTAACAGACTAGGCTTTTGAATCATAATTATTTTCAAGCTGTTACTGCGCAGCGAGATTACAAAAGAATATGTTTAGATATGTTGCTGCTGTTTGACTGTTTCATTACCTACTCCCTGTAAAGAACGGAATGACATGTTGCCGTGGAAACGAAATAATAAGAAGTCTATCAAGTACGTGAGTAATAATGCAGCTGTCAATGGTCAAACAACACCACGATCGTTGCTGCCAAAGATTTTGAATTACGCTTACTGTTCTTTTTTTTAGAAACCTCTTCGGTTTTAAAAATGCTAAAAGTTACCAGGGCCCCCGACCAAAGAACATGGCTTCAATCAGATTGTCACTTTTTTCATAGCAATTTCGACTCTATCGCTAGGCCACGCAAGGCACTAATGAATTTGACGGCTTGAAACCGATATGATCAACACTGCGTAATAGCACTGCAGGGCCCCGACCACAGAACTTGGCTTCAATCAGATTGTCACTTTTTCATAGCAATTTCGACGCTATCGCAAGGCACTAATGAATTTGACGGCCTGAAACCGATATGATCAACATTGCGTAATAGCACTGCAGGGCCCCGACCACAGAACTTGGCTTCAATCAGATTGTCACTTTTTCATAGCAATTTCGAATCTATCGCAAGGCACTAATGAATTTGACGGCCTGAAACCGATATGATCAACATTGCGTAATAGCACTGCAGGACCCCGACCACAGAACTTGGCTTCAATCAGATTGTCACTTTTTTCATAGCAAAATCGACTCTATCGCAACGCACTAATGAATTTGACGGCTTGAAACCGATATGATCAACACTTCGTAATAGCACTGCAGGGCCCCGACCACAGAACTTGGCTTCAATCAGATTGTCACTTTTTTCATAGCAAAATCGACTCTATCGCAACGCACTAATGAATTTGACGGCTTGAAACCGATATGATCAACATTGCATAATAGCACTGCAGATAGCGCTACCACGAAACCGGGGCGAGTCACTAGTAATTTATAATTAGTTATGTCGGTTAATTTATTTCAGTTTCAGACTCTTCAGATCTGTTTTCAAAGGCCATGTTTGCCGTATACCTAACTGACTAAAGTAGATGTATCTCTGACCTAGTTTTGCAGACGTACTTTAATTAGATTTATCATAGATCTCATTAAAAGTGTAAACTTTAAAACTAGATCTGTGTATTTTATAAATTACTTAAATAAGATTCACGTGTACTTTATCTATCAACAATCTCTAGATTATTCGTGCTATTTTTAATGTATTTTTCTTAAAAGTGTGACTTTATTTTAACTTTATCCGAAATAGTTGGTTTACATTGTGTAGTTGTTTTTCTAAATCTGTTTACCCTTTCAACACGCAAACACAAAGCTTTTTCTTTGTACCGTTTGATATCCTTCATAGATCCCTTTTTTATTGTCGCTAAATTTGAGCTCCAGAACTCCTGACTCAAGGTCTTCGAAGACACAGTCAGTACAAGGTGTTGACATTTGCGATGGTTGTTTTTGTACTTATTCTTCAAGATATCTTGTCCTCTGATTACAATAGCTTGCGAGCAGAGCACCGTCAAAAGTCATCATTTTGTACTTATTCTTCAAGATATCTTGTCCTCTGATTACAATAGCTTGCGAGCAGAGCACCGTCAAAAGTCATCATTTTGTACTTATTCTTCAAGATATCTTGTCCTCTGATTACAATAGCTTGCGAGCAGAGCACCGTCAAAAGTCATCATTTTGTACTTATTCTTCAAGATATCTTGTCCTCTGATTACAATAGCTTGCGAGCAGAGCACCGTCAAAAGTCATCATTTTGTACTTATTCTTCAAGATATCTTGTCCTCTGATTACAATAGCTTGCGAGCAGAGCACCGTCAAAAGTCATCATTTTGTACTTATTCTTCAAGATATCTTGTCCTCTGATTACAATAGCTTGCGAGCAGAGCACCGTCAAAAGTCATCATTTTGTACTTATTCTTCAAGATATCTTGTCCTCTGATTACAATAGCTTGCGAGCAGAGCACCGTCAAAAGTCATCATTTTGTACTTATTCTTCAAGATATCTTGTCCTCTGATTACAATAGCTTGCGAGCAGAGCACCGTCAAAAGTCATCATTTTGTACTTATTCTTCAAGATATCTTGTCCTCTGATTACAATAGCTTGCGAGCAGAGCACCGTCAAAAGTCATCATTTTGTACTTATTCTTCAAGATATCTTGTCCTCTGATTACAATAGCTTGCGAGCAGAGCACCGTCAAAAGTCATCATTTTGTACTTATTCTTCAAGATATCTTGTCCTCTGATTACAATAGCTTGCGAGCAGAGCACCGTCAAAAGTCATCATTTTGTACTTATTCTTCAAGATATCTTGTCCTCTGATTACAATAGCTTGCGAGCAGAGCACCGTCAAAAGTCATCATTTTGCGATTGCGATGGATCAAATTCGACGCTCAGTTGACGTGAATCTAACCGGAGGTGGAGATTTTGTATGAAAATATTGAAAATTGCGATTACGGTCGCCGTTTTGACAATTGCTGGTTGAGCGTTTTATATGTATACTAGCGACCCGCCCCGGCTTCGCACGGGTGTAATTTAGAAAAAAATACATTCACTCTGCTTGGGGGACCTTCACTCGCTACGTTAAAGTATCGTATGCTCATATTATATATATAACCTTCACTCTGCTTGGGGGACCTTCACTCGCTACGTTAAAGTCTCGTATGCTCATATTATATGAAAAAATATCTAACTGACGGTGAAAACTGCATCAAAATCCGTTGCGTGGTTTAAGAGGAGTTAGCGGCCAAACAGACAGATAGACAGACGCGCGGAAAGTGACTTAGTTTTATACTATGTTAGGTATTAATGATTGATTGATGATATGTCAAAACGATGCTTTGCAAAAGTTCATGGTTTAAACATTAATCAATTCCTATTTTAGGGATTTAACTTACTTACTCAAGTACAATATTTTGAAGAAATTATGTTTCTTAATGACTATTAGAAGAAACGTAGAAAATTCTCTCAAAGTCACAGACACAGGTCATCTGTCTAACGGCACAGAATAAATAATAGCTAACGGCCTCAACGGTCAGCCATACACGAAAGTAAAAAGGGTTGGTTGATAGAAGAAATAAAATTCTCTCAAAGTCACAGACACAGGTCATCTGTCTAACGGCACAGAATAAATAATAGCTAACGGCCTCAACAGTCAGCCATACACGAAAGCAAAAAGGGTTGGTTGATTGAAGAAATAAAATTCTCTCAAAGTCACAGACACAGGTCATCTGTCTAACGGCACAGAATAAATAATAGCTAACGGCCTCAACAGTGGGGTGATTGAAGAAATAAAATCATTATTACTACACACAGTGACCCTTATTCCTTCATCTCAGTTTGTCTACGTACCTACTTACTTAATTAAATTGTTTGCTACGCTACGACTACGACCAGTAATAACAGGGCTCGGGGCTTATTGAATTTCCTGACATTCCCGTTGATATAAATCGTTAATTTATATGATTTTTGACAAGGGCTCAGAGCTCCCATTAGAATGGTCTTATTTTCAAGCAAACGCCCGCACGCAATTATTCATTAGGGTAGGTACCTACTTCACACATATACGTAATGTCCCTAAAACACGTTGACTCGATCCTTAATTATGAATCCCCTTACCGTAACATGCGTTTTTAAATTAGAAACTTTTGTCGGACAATCCACGATACGAATAACTAACAATGAATCACGATGGCATGCCTTTACCGCAAAGGAAATGGAAGTCATTAAATTTGCTTTACCAAGAGCCCGCCTCGCGACATCGTCTGAGTTTGTGTCATAGCATAAAACATTTTTCCTTTGAAAGACTGAGAGAGATTTATATGTGGAATAGAATAGTGGCGCTTTGTTAATGGATGTCACGTACAGCCGTGCAATGGCCGATAGTGCTCATCTCGTATGCGACCAATACACCCGTCTATAACTCAGATTACGACATGTTTGCCGAACCGACCCGACGACATCATCCTTGTAAATCAAACTTGCTGGCTTTGGCAAAGGGTCTTTCAAATTTCAACCTAACAATATGAATTATCAGGGTTTGATGTAGAGACCTTTGAACTGAGGCCAATGAGGCAAATAGTAACAGGTCTTTCTTTCTTTGTCGTATGAGGTAGTGCTGGCCTCTGATGTCAGAGTTTATCAAGCCGCCCGAGGGCCTCTGACATGGCTTAACGACTGCTATTAATCAATAACAGCCGGGACCGACAGCTTAACGTGCCCTCCGAAGCACGAAGCGATGGAAAACGCACATAACTTAGAAAAGTAATTGGTGCGGAGCCTAGGTTTTGAACCCAGTATCGTTGGATTCTAAATTGCACTACAGAACCGTTAGGCCACCATCGCTCTTAACATATCGCGCTAGTAACAGGTGTCAAACGTAGTATAATGTAGGTATTACGAGTGAGACATTTGAAAGATTTCGTGATATAGATTTTTCACTTCGCATCCTAAAATGTTTAAAAAAAGACGGATTCCACACCACCAAATCGAAAGTGAAGCTTCAAGATATGCTGATTCTCTCATACGCACAAGCTTTACGCACATACCATATTAAGCCGATCGGCCGCCACATCACAGCAAGATCTCGACCTAGTTCACACGAAAAGTGAAAAACAATGCAGTTTTTTGTGATTAAATTTTGAAATCATCATCATGAGCCTGTATCCGTCCACTGCTGGACATAGGGCTCTCCCTATGAACGCCACATAGCCCGGTCTTCGGCTTTTCTCATCCAGTTTCTGCCGGCAGCTTTTCTTGTGTATCAACCACAAATAATCCATTCGTACACAAATAATACACGCAACATTCGTAGCCGCCATTTACTATGCTTCACTTCGTTTCGAACTCGTTTTTTTGGCGGTGTAGTTCCGTCATTTTTTATCCTAAATATTCTTGCCTATTATCTACAATTCAGGCCGTAATCTCAACAACTGTAGACATAAATCCTACAAATGCGATTAGGGCAGAAAGATTCACGTCAATTTGACAACAATTAGAAACCGGTCTATTCGTAGCAATTTGTCTAGTTTACCGACCCTTTCTGGTGATAGTGTATTCCCTGCGCGCCCTGAGCCTATAAACAATTCATCTTGCGAAATCTACGCTTGCCGAGAGGAGGTAGACACTAAGGATTACGAATGCCCTTCTATCGATTCAAAAAGTTACATTTAAACAAATCATCTTTATGTTTCCCCCTACCCGTGCTGTAATAGCACCGTCTCTTTCGTTACGTGAGTGGAATCCCGAACAGTAATCCTGTCTCGGGTGCCGCACTCACGTACCTCGGGAATTGTAAATGGGACTTTGCAAACTGCATTTTAGAGTGCTTTTTGATTGCGATGGTCATGTTGGAGCAGGTGCTCCCTGATCGTGAAACTGCTACTACTGAGCCATTATTATTGACTTTACTAAAGGGAACTAACTGGTCAAGGCCCAAATGGAAACGATAACTTTAATTTGAAGTTCTTATTGAGTATATTTTGTTCTGAAGTTCTGATTTTGGTGTGGATATTGCGAATGTTTATATGATTTTAGCATTAACGCCCGCTTAGCGAGAACATATCTAATAATTTTCTCAACGTAAAATGTATATTTTAGATTATTTGTTGGTTCGAACCCCGTCCGTGATTCAGATTTTTCGTTTGGAATGTTATTAGATAACGGAATTGCAAACTATGCGGAAATTTTTAAGAATGTTTTTTTTTTTTTTTTTTTTATTACGGACTAGGCAATCGTTTGACCACGATCTCACCTGATGGAGAGCGATGATGTGGTCGAAGGTGTAGCACGCTTGCCTAGTAGAAAGACACCGGTAGTAGTAGATTCACTCTTGACTTGAACACACCGGGGTTATAATTTACCGGAAACACTGACGAGGGCAGGGCATTCCACTCCTTTGCAGTTCTTATAATAAATGAAGAAGCATAACGCTTCGTTCTTGTGCGAGGTATTTCAACCATGAAAGGGTGGCGCTTTGCTGATCGTCTAATCGTACGGTGATGGAAAGGTGATGGGGGAATCAGGTTGTGAAGTTCTTGTGCACACTCTCCATAGTGCAATCTGTAGAATACCGCCAGGCTAGCTACCTCACGTCGATGCGCCAGACTTTGAAGCTTACTCTTTACCAGAGTGTCATCCCCAATGAGCCTGATAGCACGTCTCTCAATTGAATCCAAAGACTCGAGCTGATACTTGGCAGAACCGTCCCAGAGGTGGCAGCAGTACTCCATGCAAGATCGGACCTGTGCTTGATAAAGATTCAAAAGCTGTCCCGGTGTAAAGTACCGCCTAACCTTAGACAAAATACCAAGTTTTTTTGGAGCTTTTGGGTGTCGAACTCAAATCAGGTTTGATGTGAGTTCGACACCCAAAAGCTCCAAATGGTCGCCTATTGGTATTGTTACACTTTGGAAAGACGGAGATCGGTTTAGAGGACTCTTTTAGCAGAAAACAAACACGCCTGCGTTTTAATAGCATTAAACTTAACCAGGTTAGCATCATGTAGTACCTGTCACGGTAGCCGAACTTGGTAAAGGCATGTGACGCGCAGCGCAGAGGCACGGAATGATGCGGGTTCGAACCCCGTCCGTGATTAAAATTTTTCGTTTAGAAAATTATTAGATATGGATATTGCGTTGAAAACCTGGTTGCCTAGCTAATGATAAATGTAGCATTACTCGGTCTGGAAAATCCAATGATTCATACTGTGGTTTCAGGAACTAAATGAAGTTTTAAAATCATGACGCAACAGACTTGGCAACGATACGCCTTTGTGTTGGTAATAACTTGTAATAAATCTTCTATTAACGTGCTATTACTTTTTAAAAAGATAGAATAAAATGTACAGTTGCAACATCCGACTTTGAAGATAGGTACCTAACTAAATCTCCTAGACATTCCATTTGGCTCTTTCACCTCCATAATATATCAAAGACCTCTCTTGCGGTAACCTACTTCAGCCGCTGGATTGTGGGGTGGAACACACACAATAAATTACTCTGCTCTCGGCTAAAGCCGTACCTATCTTGCTATAAATCATATTATTTTATGGAAGGCTATGTTATTATCAGATAACAAGCATGCGGGTTGTTATTATTGTTATGCACAGCATAAATAATAGTACAAGATTAAACAACCTGCAGCACGAAACAACAAGACTTATCTAGTGCAAAATTGTGATACGCTTAACGTTCTTATACTTGGCTGTCATTATTATACTCCTCCAAAATAGGTAGGTATGTGTAATTATTTGAATTCCATTTAGTTATGATGTCGAGGAAGTTAGGAAGGAAGATCAAGAATCTAATAATTTCAAAAGTAAAAAAAGGCTTGCGTGGTTTAAGCCACAGATACAAATTTTAGGTACCTATCTAACTTATAGTTACTAGTGGCTCTGTGAGCTGTAGACTTCGCGCTTACTAACTTTTTTGCAAACAATCTAGCGGTGCACAGTAGCGCCATCTAGTTACCTTATTGTACATCTAACATTAATAACCAAGGTGCTCCTTCAATCCCTACCTGAAAAGGTAAAGGGCTGATTCCACGGTAGAAACCTAAAAGTGTGACAATTGTCAGTCAAACTATCGAAATGTCGTACATTTTTGTTATATGAAACGCAGGTTGTGCGTATTCGACTGACATTTGTTGGTTTATTATGATTTGTCGCTTTATGAAATAGGGCCCAGATCTTCACCAAATCACCATTTATTTCAGATTCATTCAGATTCACCAAATTTTTATGAGACTAACTTAAAGTTACTAACTACCTTTCAAATGAAAAAATAAGCATTGAAATCGGATTTAATAAAGCAGAGATATTCAGTAGCCCCTTATAGCCCCGACTAAAAAATTCAAAAATTCGCTTTATCTGTATACCAAGTTACATCTAGATCGGTTGAGAGAACAAAGATCCAACCGGACAAACATCCGGACATACGAAAGCATTTTTGCCCAAGCTGAAACGGAGACGCTTCGCTCCCGCTTCGCGCTCGCTCGGTTAATTAGATCTATGGTAAAAAATAATATAATAATATCTTAAAGATTATTCCAATGCCCGGTCAACGGATTATAGCCGCTCTACAAGGAACCAAATGGTTTCGACATATTCTGCACTGCGGCACGGAAGTTGCGCTCCGGCCCACTTAACTTTGGTAAAAGCGTGATCAAAATTGATAACTACGTTATGTCAGTATAAGTGTTGACTAATAATTAAACGAGTTTTAAGGGTAAGGATTAAAGCAATAACTTTCTACAGATTTTTTATTGCGATCACAGGCTCCATCCGTGTAAAAAAATCCATTAAAAAAATATATAAAAAATATGAGTTTTTTTTTTACATTTATGTATTTAACATATGTATCAACAAAAGGTAAAAAAACACTATGCTTTCATATAAAAACACTCAAATAAAATCTTTATAAAATATTTAAATTTAGTTTAAAAACATTTTTAAAACTCATTTAATGATTTTAGCAAAACTATAAACAAAAAAAAGTACATAGGTATGTGTACGTTTAGATTGAACTGTTGACACGCTAATAACCGAAGTTTTTTATCGATAAGAGCAACGATCGATTTTATACGAATTTTCTACGAAACCTTAAAATTATATTATAATTACGTACCACCCAGTGGCACCGAACCATTGGAGCGGTTTAAAAAATAGCCACTGGTTTAAAAAAGTGGTGCTGAACCGCTGGGAGGTAAGCAAATCGGTTCGGCTTCTTCATCAAGTGCCAGATAAAGCTAGCAATTTACAAAACAAAGACGCGACGCGAGAAATTGGCGGGGATTTTGTTTGAGTATTATATAGGTATTGTAACAGCAATAGACTTTCTGAGAAACCACTTCAGTTTGGATCCGTGCCAAAACATATATTATTAGTAATTTAACTCAGTGTTGATAAACATAATGAATACCTACAATCCGAGAAAACGAAAGGAACGTAATTAGATATTTTATTTTACTGCGAAAATTTTGAAGTAGTGTAGTGATGTGACGTTATCCGTAAACGCGATCATTTTGACTTTTATGTCCGTGTACATAATTATAATAATTTACATAAATCAATAAAAGCGAAGTTAGTTGTTAGTACATATTAATGTGTGTAAATTGTACGGTTTTATGAGTGGATTTAAATTAACATGAAAATTAGAACAAATGCAAGAAATGTTGGAAATGGAATAAAACGTTTTCTCAATGTGTAAAATCGTGAAAATGCTACGGCCAGTTAAAGCACACTCACATTGAACAAAACTAATAATAAGTATAATATAAATAAATCCATACCAATATATAAAAGTGAAACGTTGTCTGTTTGTTTGTTTGTTTACGGGGCTTTCATGCGATAACGGCTGGACAGATTTTTATGAAATTTAGAATGGAGATAGCTTATACCCTGGAATAAAACATAGGATACTTTTATCCTTGAAAATTGGAAGGTTCCACGGGAAAACTGAAAAATGTTGATTTCTCACTGTAAGGAACGTTTGCCATCGCAGAATGGTCTGTGGTTGCCATGGAAACGAAATAACAAGTCTGTCAAAAACCATCAAGAGCATTGGTTATAGACATTATATATTATTTATCTCTATGTCATTGGTGCTATACCTACTTTTGCATTAGTTTTTAATATCCTAGAATATAATAGGATATAATACTTTTTTTCGCGATATACAGTAGTCCGCGCGTACGAAGTCGCGGGCGGGAAAACTAGTACAATAATAAAACATAAAAAAAGTTTACGAGCTTTTTTTTAATAAATGACACTTTTTTTTTTCATTTTTCACTTTTTACGAATTCAAGTATTTTTTTTTTTCGTCGGTTTGTGAGCAACCCTGAAAGTTTCGGCCGGATAGCTAATCGGAAAGTGCACGAAATTTGAAAGTACATAGATACATACATACATACAAGTGAAGTTAAATAAAAGCTTTTAAAAATAAAAATAAACTTTTATGCAGTAGCCATGTAAAGTCACGAGTTTATTATTGTTTCGCTCATCAAGCCCTTTCATTTGATATCCATACCATAGGGACTACTAAGGAAATGATATATCGCCATTTTGTAATATCCGCCAAATTGGATTAAAAATGGCGGCATTTAAGTAATCGTTCATTGTCACGAGAACCAAACGTGTGTGCCAAATTTAAGCCTGATAGCTTCAGTGAAAGTGGGTGAAATATTGATTGCAAAATCCCAGGAATACATACATACATACAAGTTAAATAAACGCTTTTAAAAAGTAAGACCATCTGAACTGAGCAGTATGCATGTCGTGGAAACTTTCGAGGTTCTCACAATTCTGAGTGTTCCGACGATGACGCGTAAATCGATCCGAACTTTTCCTATTATGGCGGAATTGGCTCCGGGGCTCGCTTGTTTTGTCGGCGCGCCTCGAGCCTTTGGGAGTATTGTCCCAGAATAAATAATACTACTACGTAGTATTGTCTGTCACCCCCGTCTGTCTATATTATGGTCTATATACTGTTTTATCTGTAAGTTAATGTCGATCATAATATGTATTGACAGAGCAATCTGTATGTGTTTAGTTTCCTGCCTTTCAAATAATTTATGATGTGCTTGCTTTCATTCCGCTTCATCTGTGAGAAATAATTAAATCCCACGCGTGAAGTAAGACATTTCAGTTAGTATTATGTGCAGACTCATTCATCATTGCAACTATTTTTAAAAGCTTTTATTTAACTTCACTTGTTTATCTATCTATCTTTGTATTTCTATTCAAATTTCGAGCACTTCCCGATTAGCTATCCTGCTGAAACTTTCAGGGTATCTCACAAATTGATGACAATGCAAAAAAAACAGGAAATACTTTCCAATATAAAAAAAGTCAATGCATTAAAAAAACCTTTTTTTTTTTTTACTTTTTTTTTGTTTAAACTTTAAGTAAGAACCATAGTGAAGATATCTTCAATAATGTTCTGAAGTCCTAGTTAAGATATCATAAAACCTTAGTAGCGGCCATTCGCCCAGGATCGAGGTCACATTCTCACAGTTGACAATTTAACGAGGATTAATGGGCGGCATTTGCAATTTATTTTGTTATTATCGCCGTGTCCACTTCTGAGCCGTCCTTGGCTCGTGTCCCACATTATTTAATTTGGATGAATGAACGGCAAAACCGAAAAGGTCATTGAATAGTATTTTAATTAAATTTGAATACTTTATCCGGTTTTCTGTTTATAGAAATGCTTCAAGTAGGGGAGAGACAAAGGCCAAAAAGCTTAACGTGGAAACAAAGAGGTCGGAAAAGGTCGTGAACATTCGCGAAGTAAATTAAGACTTGATAAAGGAAAAGTAATTAAAACTCAACTACCAAAAAGTAAACCTGATTGTAGGAGGTTGGAAAGTCCATGGCATAAAACATGAAATGTTAGGTACTAATTTTATACTTAGCTTGCCACAAGTACAATCTCAATCGGTGTCATGTAATCTGCGGTTTCAATAATAGTAATAATAGCATCTCTAATATAATACCAGCTCGACTCAATAACACGTTTCTCGGTATTGATAAATTACGAGCATGTAGTGGTATTATGTAACTTAACGCCTGTTACCTTGTATTGTATGTTTGCTTCTATACTAAATACGTTTTACGTCACAGTATTGTTCAACCACATGGATGTGTGTGTGGCTTTGAAGTATCTGCAATGCAGGTTTAATTTATTCGCAACGTTGTGCTTAATCCTAATTGAGTTAGTTTCAAAACTTCACACTTAAACTTCAAATTCATCAATATACAGTTCTATATCGGTATCGGTTCCCCTGTTAATGCCAAGCCAATACGTTACGAAGTCTGGTAACGAGTTGTTGATTCATTTAGAAACAACAAGAGGGAGAGTTTACTCCGTCGAACTCTAATCGGTAAAGTTTGCAACAACAGCGGCCGACTTTCCACCTCCAGTAGAGTTAGTTAATGCAAGTTCCCGTAGCGTGCAGCGAATACGGATATCGATCGTGATGAGTGCGCGCTGCCGGGATTCGTCTGGCGCTCAGGGGAGGGGGGACTGAAACAACCCCCTCTCCCCTAAATCCACCCGCCTACCGACCCCACGCAAAATCCGTCAAAAGGCTCCGTATTAACGCGCTACTTTGCTCTTGTTTCGTTTGAAGGTTAATACATGTTTTGACCTGGATGATAAGATTGGGTATTAGGCGTGAGTTGACGAGGCGGTTCTCAGAGGAATTGATTTACGATGCCTTTAATAGTGTTTTGCGCGATTAGATTGAGATCCAAACTAATTTTGTTTCTCTAATATGCTTTGTGACATTCATCAATGACATTGGGTTATCTAGCATTGTTTCTTAGAACTCTATTAAAATGGAGTTAGTAATAGTTATATTTGCTACTTCAAATTATGATTCAGTCATTTTAGATGGAGTCTTTTTATTTATTTAAGCATATCTTATTTTATCAACCTTGATTTTACTACCCTGATTTGAGTACCCTGGTGCATACAACTATGTTTGTTTTTCAAAGGACCTTACAGATCGATTTTTAGACCCTCCTTATATCCTTACTCTGTGATATTTATAACGGTCTTCGAAAATGTCACTAAGCATATCTGGGTGTATATTGTAGTGACGGATCCTACAATCTACAAAACAATTGATCGTTTAGTAGTATAGGACTATACATAGAATAAGACTGATACGGTAAGTCCATACCTACATACCACGGGGCAAAGCGCAGCCCATTCTACCAAAAATTGACAACAACATAATATTATAACGTAGAACCTACTACTGTACCAATTTATCTAAATCACCAGACCCGTCTTGTAAAAACTGACTGTTCCTGTACTGTGAAATCGTCCCGATCAAAATGTGACCTTGCTCGAACGGAAGGCGCAATGTGTGTGAACTGCGAAGTATAATTAATTATGCAAGCTCGTGTCTGGTGGCCCGTGGCCGGGCCGCGGCGCGGCTCCGCGCTCGAGGGGAGGGGCTGGTGCGGGGGTGCCCCTCCCCCCTCACCCACGTCAGTTTGCGCCATTCTCCCGCGCCGGCACCACAACGCTCGGTTACTTACTCGCTATTCGGAACGGTTTGCCGAACGCATCTTACCTTTCACCGCACTAGCGTCACCTGTTTGCGAATTTCGAATGTTTGCACGACGTCTGTCGTCGTAAAGTGATTTTCGTGCTTTGTGGCCATTGTGGACTGTGGAGCCCCCCCTCCGACGCCACCGGTACTTACCATGACTCATTGTTTAATATTCTGTTATTAGCTGTCGGCTTTTATCGTTATTATTTATGTATGGGTTGTTATTGCCTTTAATAATCTAATGTGTGCTCTATTACGTGCTATGACTCTGACAAGTTTATATAATGTAGTTTTATCTTCTCTGTAATATGCAGGTGTTGAGGTCGCTGCTTCACTATGCTAATTTATTAAGATACATAGTAATTATTTTCCTATTCTCACAATTTCCATAGCAATTAGGTGGAATATATTTTACTTTTACCTACCTAGTAAGTAGATCTATGAATAGTTTTGTTTCCACGTATGGCACTAATTACGTTTATTTTAGCACTAATCGAAGCTGTGTGTGGCTTTAGAAATGTATTAAGTTTGACTGATTTCATAGAGTAGATTAAATATCTACTCGTATTATATTTTATTAGTCACTTCCTTTGTCTCGTCAAGTTGGTATTTAACAATAACTTAATCTGCAACATTGATCAATGTGATCATGCATCAGAAAGATAATTAGCATATAATGGCATGAACACGGCCGCTTAACGCTTTCATATGTATAGGTATACATACCATAATATATACCTCGAACACGTTCAAATGCAGCTATGTAGGCGCAGCGCATCCAAAATGGAGATTGCCACACCCTTATTGGAGAGAAGTCTCTGTTTCGTACCTGCATTGAATTTATTTTATCATACTTAGTTAACTACGCACAAAAAAATGTGAATCATCTGAGTAAAATAGGTATCTAATCTACTTTTGCATTGTTTATTATCATTTATCTTGTAACAGTTTTCCCACTGAGCATCCCAATGTTTGGATCGATTTCTTCTATATAATACCTGTAACATAAAATTAAAATGTTAATTAATTAATATAGATTATGAATTTTTATCGTAAACGTAACAGCCGTTTTGGAGAAATCCAACACAAATTTAAATAGACTTACCTATAATAATTATTGTTCGTTTTATAGGTAGGGTAGGTAGGGATGTAAAAAGAGCGAATACAATTTAATAATGTTATTATTTTCTGTTTCCGATTCCGGTATCCGTATCCGTAATTAATTAGATCACTCGTTCGCTGCCCATCACTAATCATAATCCACGCACCACAGAATATTAATCACCTAGCCACGCACGCACGCACTACGCCCGCCATGTTGTTATTACATCTTGGAAGGAAACAGCCGTTCGGTTTGACTCGGCCGATGTTTGCTTTCGTCCATTTCTAACTTCTTTGTTAGTCGTTATTGTTCCTTTGTTCCGTATGATAAAGCGACCGCGACGGAGGGCATTATTTATAAACATTCTCGATTGTAATTTCTCTATTGAATTTCACGCTGTGAGATTTCTAAAGGTCACTCTTCGGTTATATAATGGTTGTAGCGGCAGGTGTAGGCATAATTTGTGCTATTGTTGTATCGCATCAAATATAACATCATTGTATCGCGTTAGGAAAATGGATTTGTCCGTGGGGCTTTAGTCCTTAGAGAGCAATAAAGTCCAAGTTAGGTTAGACACAGACTCAGACGTAGAGGCGGTGCCAGCATGTCAAGATAGCCGGGATCCCATCTGGCCCACGCACGCCCACTGTCGGTTCGTGCCGCACGTGAATAAATCTCGTCTGACAACTACCGAGCCTCCCATTACGCTCAATATGTAGGTGTACCTACGCTCGCATACCCCGCTCACGATTTCGCTGAATTTACGCGAATGCACGAGCATTTCTATAGCTTTTTGTCGAAGGCTGTTGTACATACTCGTATATAGGTATAGTTATATCCGAACTAAACAGCACTCTGTCTTTTTATATTTACTTCTAGTACTGGTAGTAAGAAATTTATTCACAGCTTAATTTCCTAGCGAAATTGAGTTGGATAGGTAGTAAGGAAATATTTCAATTTCCAACTCTCAAAATCCTCAGAACTTGAATTAATGTGTTTGTGATTCCGTTTCAGTTTATCAGAACAATAAACTAGTAACATCAGCATGCGAAATTCCCAAGCAATTCAATTGTTCTTATAAAATACTTTATTCAGAATGTATACCTACTTTATTCACAGTTTATAGTAACAGAAACAGTCGAGATGGAACGAGGGAATTAGTGCCGGCGTCGGTCACGGCTCCATTATATTCATATTTATATTCACATTTACCGCGATTGTATTCGAGACGACTTGTTACGTAAACCTTTTGTTTCGAATTAATTTCGCCATTAAGCCATTATCTTGTCTGCAGTTATTATTCAAATTACTTCGGTAGGTTATTTGTTGTTTAGTTGTAATTAAATTTAAAAGCCAAGGTTTTGGTGAGATTGCTGGTTAAGCGGCAAGCGCTGTTTATGTCGCTAAAATGTAATTTGTCATGATTTGTCGCCATTATCTGTGTGTGGCATTACATTCAGTTTTGCCTGTAGCAGTTTTCATTTCGACTCCCAGTAAATGACAGAAATGCATTCGACTTTATTAGGTACAATAAAGTTCAGCTTTAACCTTGCTATTAACTTTTAAAGAAACTCGCTTTAAAATTCCATTCGTGAACGTTGAAATGTTACTGAGCGAGTTCTGCAGGTAGTTAAAGAATTAATATTATCTTTATTGTTTTGACCCAGTTTTGAAGCAGCTTTTAGTTGGATTAATTTGTTATCTACCTATATCAAGTCATTTTGTAAGGAGAGCTTGGAGAGTGTTAGATCTAAGCTGTTAGATATATTTATTTTGTCGACATTTTGTAAGGAGAGCTGGGAAGGTGGCAAGGTCATCATTATCGTACTTACCTATGTTGGGAAGTATGGGAATACTATGTGTTGAGAAGTATGGGAATATAGGAGACGTTATAGAAATCTGAGATGCTTCATTTGCAAGTAACTCTTTGCTTACGCTAGTCGTTGTTTTACTCTATGTTCTATTTATACCTACGTAGGTATAATAAGTACATGTAGGTATCTATAGAAGTGGATAGGTTAAGTTAGGTACGCTTTGTCTGGAAACTTCTCGACCCTCCAATATTAGTACAATCTTAGTAAATAGGTTTTGCATTCTTACTATAAATACGAGTAAGGGAATCAAAAAAACGTTTTAATTAAAAAGCTTTTATGCAGCAGCCATGTCATGGTGAAACTTGAACTGGCTATCACAATTAAATGAGTATACATCTGTGCTGTTAACCGTTTAGGAGTTCCGTAGTCAGGACCCAACCCTGAGTGCAGCATCTTTGTCATAATAAAACTTAAAAGCGGCTATCATAATAAGATGCGTACACAAAAATTTCGTGTCTGTGTTGACCGTTGAAGAGTTCCTCTATCTAGAGCTAATCCTGGATGTCGATTCAGATGACTGAACTAACATGTAAAAATTCAACTCCGTAGGATAAGAGGAAGTGGTTCTAATTCAGCTTGCAAGATTAGACCTCAACAAACATACATATATACATACAAAAGTTGCAAGTTAAATAAATGCTTTCAAAATAAAACTATGTTGTCATGTCCGTCAACACTGTGGTCAACACCATCAAGCCCCCTAGAAGAAACCGAGGAGCCGAGTCGAGAACACATCAAAACAAAATAAACTGATTCTCAAACAAGAACACCGCGAACCCACATAGCAGCGCATAAATGGCCGACGACCATATCTGGTGAATTCTGCTGGTGTGTAATCTAGTTAGCAAGCTATGCTACGGCCAGGTCGGTACCGGTTCTATGAGGAACCGGCGCGGGACCGGTTGGACGGGTCGCACCGCACCCCGCGAGGCATTGCTCGGGGTTCTCGGAGATATGCACGACTGTTCCTAGCATGTACCTTACGTTTGTACCTGGAACACGGCTGGCTATACCTCCAGGCGATTAGCCGGCGTTTTTCGAGAGAAAGTCTCGTGTTTGTTTTTCCTTTATGGATTGGCTTGTTGGGATCGGCACGTCGCTAGAGGACACAAGAGGAGAAATGTGCTTTAACTGCAGAGATAACAACGCTCTGAGTAAAATACTTATTTCTAGCTAGTACTTAGAAATTCAGACAAGATCTTCCTTCTCGTTTAAATTATACTCTTCTTTTCTTAATCGTATTGAGTTGATAGTTCAGACGACATTATCTTTGCCTAGATTGCTTGCTAGGGTTAAATCGAAAATATAAGCATGCCTTCAAATATTTACATACATAAAGTACAAAGTTTTTTGAATCAAAATGATCAATTATAAAGTCAAAATAAACTGTACGAAATAACACAGACAAATATCAAACAAGACATAAGTTCAAATACTAAAACTATGGTCGGGTAAAAAAAAAGCCCATGACACTCTTGCGATGAAGACGAATCGATAAATACATCGCTTGTCAAAATCGGACCAAGTTTTTAGTTTAAAGTCTTAAAACGCATAATCCTTCATTTGCTTCGCAATAGTCGGGTAAAAAAAATAGCCTATGACACTATATCTGAAGGCCGAATAAGATCAAATGACACTTCGCATGTCAAAATTGGACTAATGGAACATCCACATACCCACATACATAGATAAATACATACATACGTACATACATACATACATACATAGACTGTTAAAATCATTACCCTTTCCTTCCTTCGCTGTAGTCGGGTGCCTACTTTAAAAACAAAAATACTTGGAAGTCTGTAGTTGAAGTAAATGAAAAATCAGTCTCTAGATTTGAAGCAAACAAATATACGTACCTACCTACCAATTAAGCCATCTAAAGTATGTTGTACATACAGACTGTCACGTAAAAGGGACATGACTTATGAAATAGTTTCAATGATAAAGGATTGTGATATCTACTCGTATGATACTAGTAATTAGATAATGACTGATAATGACATACCTACCTAATTTGCTAAGAAGGGTGACACAGGTGTTTATGTCAAGATATCTGCCAACACTCGACATAATTTAATGATATTGAATTATCGTTATATGAATAAGGCGTGGTTAGATATAATTAATAATAATAATAATATTTATTGACAGTATAAAAAAGATTACAAAATACATTTGATCAATTGTGTTAGTATCTTGTGTATTTCTTGAACTACTTTAGTTGTGCTTAAAATAGGTAATGATTCTCGGACAAAACTACGAGGCTGCCATCTTAACACACACTTGGATAGCTCTATACTCAATATATAATTAAAGATGAGCACAGACTAAAATATATATTTAGGGTTGTGACACTCGCATAGTGATGTGATAGTAATCTATTACAAATTGATCATGACCCAGATATATGAAAACGTTTTAAAATTAAATTAAAAGCACAAATGGAGGAAAAAATACGACTGTTAGCTTTCTACTAGAGGATAAGGAGCCAAGAAAACTCGTAGCAACAAGAAAACCAAATACATAATATTCTAAGCATTACTGGGATAACTTATATCAAAGAAAGTAATTTGTGAAAGGAAATTGCCCCTGCGATCCGTCTGAGCCAATTACCGAAGAAACAAATACAAATAAATATGCGAGTATATAGCTATGTAAGTTAAACGTACACTCAAGTGTCGTTGTGTGCAGTCTTAGATTAAAGTAACTAGATAAAGGTCAGGTAACTCAGGTATTGCATAACGTTTACTATATGGGTATGTTTATGTTTTGTATGTGTGCGTTTGGTGTTCGTGGATGCGTTTATCTACATTATGTAACTTGGTCGTGTGTATCTTATAGACTTTAATAGTGTAACAAGGCTGTTTCAGATATGAGCATGTGATGAACATGAATTAAACATTTACAATGTTTTCGTTTGCTAACAATCGTGTTGAAGGTTATTTTAACTTTTATCTGCAAATGACGTGGTTACGATAACGAGATGTTTTCGAACATACTCATGAAATCCGACATTATTGAATGTTGGTGTTGAAGTTTATCATGGTAATTAAATACACATTACTCACCACAAACTGACTCAATAGTAAATGTATATACATTTTCAATCTACACTATACTTAATATTATAAAGAGGAAAGTTTTTTTTGTGTGTTTGTACATGTGTGTTTGTTTGTAATGGATAAGCTCAAAAAATATTGAACCAATTTAAAAAATCTTTCACCTATAGAAAGCTGCATTCTAAGAGAGTAAAATGGGCAGGATTTTATTTAAAAAAAAAAATCTTTTCTATAATAATAATTGCACTAATGTAACCAACCAAGTTCCCAAGGTATAAAAAAATTGCCTATGACATTATTTGGCGTGCGCTGCGACAATTATTGATGTACATAAAATAATGTACACTACATGTTTACAGAGTCTTTTCAGAAAGAGAGTGGACTTGGGATTTTGAGGGCGCAATTGTGCTAAATTACCTATTTGTGCAGTGAGCACCTCAATAGCTCGATTGATCCATTTTGATCTTTTTACCATTTTTATTAAATCATGGTCAAGACAGAAAGAAATCAACTCCCGATTATAGTTCCAAAAAAATAATAAATAATATATATAATCCAATAATTATTATAATTAGAAAAGGCAAAATAAAAATAACGCTATTCTTTATATATTCAAAATTGTATCAAAAATTATTCACGTGTATTCAAGCATTATTATAATCAGTCTCCTAAGTCTGTGTTGTAATCAAAAGCTGATTCTACATATTCAATGTCCGAGAGCTCAGCATCATCTGAATGATACACATCTTCGTCGGAACTAATATATCTGAATCTGTCATATTTATAATGAATTCCTGCATATCGTCAATTATGCGATCCTGTTCCCAATTTTTGTTTTCTAAATTTATAACATGGTCACATACTTTTCGCCAATTTTCAGCAGTGATTTTGTCGAATGTTTCATTTATTTTAGGCATTCCTTGGCTGACATATTAACATTTTTTGCTTCCATTTGTCTTCGTTTCGTACCATACTACAAATCAGATCTATTGGATTTAGGTCACAGTGATATGGGGGCAATCTGACTACAGTGCGACCATGCATCTATTTCGTAGAGTGGATTTATTTGTTTTGCTGAATTAAATCTGAAAGTTCAGCCTTTTGCATTTTCTGGATATAATATGCCATTGTCATATAGCCATTTATTAAATGTGTTTTTTTATCATTGGCACTGAGAGACTTGCTTAAGCATACACTGTGATAAGATGCATTATCTAACACAACAACCGATGCCTGATGAAGGTTTGGCAACAGTTTTTCTTTACCCACTTGGTTATCTGCTGACACACTTTTGGTTTTATATGCCAATAAACAATTGTCAAATCCTTCTTTTGAACCAATATGAACGATGATATATCTTTGCCCAAGAGAAATCGCCTGTGTCATTCCAGGTTCATTAGGGCCTTGCCAACATTTGTTGACTTTACGTGCAGTTTGTATATACTTCTCGTCTAAATATATAATTGACTTTCTAGATTATCTTAAACAATTCATGGTCATATCTTTCGATTAGCGTTTTTCTTTTTGACACGCATTTTTTGTATCTATATCCCAGTCTTTTAAAACTCTACTGAGACTAGTAAGACCTCCACTAAAGTCTTATTTCAATACCCGATGCAGCTTTCTTAAAGTAGATAAAGATATGTACAAATAGATAAGTAGTTCTTTTCTCACTACATAAAATTGTCCAATTTTGTTCCGTAATTATAGCAAAAAAAATATCAAAATCATCAAATATATTTTTTGTCGGTCTGCCTTTAGGTTTTTTTCCATGTGGCGCACACATGGAAAAAAACCTACACGCCACATTTGTAGCACCTTCTCTTTTTTAATACGGTGTTAATACCAAATCCTGTAAAACAAAATGTCCTTTACCTTACAATAACTACAAAGAATCAAAATCATTAAAGCTACCAAAGTGCAGATGATATCTTCAATTTAAAATAAATACATATTTTTACGCAAATTAATTGGCAAATGGCAAAATTCTATACATTTTCTGATGTTCAGCACTGGATATAATGTACAAAACTATATTATACTGAAATAAATCATAAATACACTGATAAATACCAGTCATAGCAGCTACACGCTTTTTCATCTTTTACAGATCGATCATGGGTTTTTTCGCTTCTTTCTCACGTTGACAAAACTGAATAATATTAAATATTATTTGAATTGTGGAACTGTGTAAAGTTTTCCCAGGTTTCGGCTTTACAAGGTTAGGTACAAATATCTCAATAAATAACACGCAAATTCACTCAACAAAACAACACGATGATATGACAGCTCATGATAGCTGTGTTTGTCTTTTTTCAGATGGCAGAGGCGGATTGCCATTTAAAATTCGTAATGGTAGTTTTCCTTTTAGCCAAGTCCACTCTCTTTTTAAACAGACTCTAGTACTCATCATTACCCACAAAAAGTCCGCGAGGCTATATGTCTAAGTATTATAGTTAAGTCACAATAACAGTCTTTTGTTCAAATTAGTCAATCAAAACACTGGTAGAATCGAAATTTTGAATAAAGACATATTTTAGAGAAACCCCTGACTCGCCCCGGCTTCGCACGTGCGAGCGGGGTTTTATTACGCGCGCAAATAAAGCCGTTACCGTTTCATCTCTTTGAAACTCTTCACCGAGCCACGGGACCGTTAACCTTGCACAAATTGGCCAATCAATCAAGACCTCTGTCTATTGCATGAATATCTTGTTTCTCGAAGGAGTCATCAAGACGTGTTAGGGAAGGCGGGTCATGTTACGTTGGTTATTATTCTACAGGCAGCTGGAAACGTGTACCCAGGAGGTGAGTTTGTAAATAAATCAACCTTGGGTGCTTAGAGGTACATTCACCTGCTCTGTAACATCCTATGGCATTAATACCCAAGGGGTGACGAATTGATGAGCTGTTTTCAATTATTGCGACTGCCCAGCTTTGTATTTTATAGGATTATTTTGTCGTGAATGAGTGCGTGCTTGAAATCGGCTTAGATTTTTTGTTGCATTTTTTTTTACCTTTACATTATGATTTGTCTGTTTGAATTAAGTAGGTTGAGTGATTAATGATAATGATTTTATGCAAGCCATAGGCGTTGATTGGGATCTTTGTTGGCAGTTAGCGTGACAATTATATGAGTACGTTTTAATATTATTAAAGTTTTAGTTCGAAGCAATGTTTTGTAAAATACTTAGTCAAGCTAAAAGGATAGTTAAGTATTTAGCAATAAACCTTATTTACGAGTATAAAGAACTTTTGTTTTCAGTTAATAGTAGCTTATGTAACGGTTGCATAATGAAGGGAATTAGACGAGTTTTTTTAATAGTATCACTCGAGTGTGTTAATACCTAGTTATATGCCGTTTCATACACTGCTTTATCTGCACTCAAGCAATAGGAACTTACTTTTAATGAAAAAATTATGTCGTAATATTTTCTTGATTTTGCTGGTAAAAGCTCTTTCCTCATGTTCGTTGCTGTTCCGTGATGTCAGGTGGTGTCAAATTCTCCTCACGAACACAGTTTTCACGTGTTTAACTCTGTCACATTTTTAATCAGGATAAAACATTTGATCAACATAATAAATCACATTAAATTGGTTAGGTACTAATGTAAAGTAAATTATGGCGCCAAAATCCACACAAGTCCACAGTCTAACACGCGCCGCCATAGACAATAAATGTCGAAAATCCTCCTATGTGCTTTAATGGTAAAAAAAATATTTTATAACATCGTTTAGTTCAAAAAACAGTGTTATAATTTATTTATTTTTCTTATTAGAGACGTGCCGTGCGTAAAGTATATCATTATGCCAACATTTTTGAGTTCAGAATCCGGATTTTATTATATGAGTGTAGATAAATATATTTAAAGGTACGTTAATTAACGTAACGTTAAAAACAATAAATTGTGGTACAAACTACTAAATTACAGACCTAATATTAGTCGTGTTTCGACCTAAATACTGTATCTTGTAATACACAATCTGGAGGATCAGCGTTGACATCTCAAAGGCTATTGGAACTTTTATAGACGGAACAGTTTCGTCGAAATTACTCTTGTTTTTCTGTTCTGTGAAATTATTCCTGCGACCTTGTTTGCTCAAACAACTTTGGAAAGGAATACTTTTAGCTAATACTAAAAGGGAATGAAGAGATATATGATAATTCTCTAAAGCTAGAACATTTTGGAAGTAATTTTATACATCTTATTAATTTATGTTTCGTGCTTCTGACGCGCTCCGGTATTTGAATGAAGCAAATTAAAATTGCAGCCCTTGGTTGGGTAATTTAGTTTCTCTTCAAATAGTACTAAAGTCAGGGCACTTAGGGTATTAATTGATTTCTATAGAAGTCTCTGTAATTATAACCTTTAATTTAATTGTAGTTAAATCTATGTAGCAATTAGCAATAGCTTTGTTTCATCATCATCTGCCTATATCTGTCCACTGTTGGACGTAGGCCTCTCTTAATACACGCCACTGAGCTCGGTCTTCAGCTCTCCTCATCCATTCTGTACCAGCCACTTTTTGCAGATCGTCACTCCACTTGCCTAGACGTGGACTCCACTCGAGAACTCGTCTACCCCAATCGGTTATCGGTTCGTCTGGAAATGTGACCAGCCCAATGCCACTTTAGTTTACTCCTTTTGAAATTGAACTTTCAATGAATTTTGAAACACGCCACGTCTCGTTTTCAGGTTATATTATAATCCGCTTTGTAACGAGCACTGTGACAATCTATCACTCTTGCAATCTTCTCTCGTGTACATAATATTCGTTTATAGTATCTTCGTGGCTCAAATGCCTGAGGAAATCTTCACATAAGTATTTGCATGTACAGTAATTATGGAATAACAGATATGATATCGCAGCGGGAATTGTCTAAATCTAATCTCCAAGTAGGTGTTATGTACTCTATACTTGCTATACTATACAGCTTTGAGATAAGCCAGTCCCGTTATATAGATCGGGCTCGGTTCAGTGCACTCTGTCCACAATGCAGGCGTGTTTATTGTACCCATTTCAAAGGGAGTGCCACAAAGGCCCAATACACAATGTCAGTTACGTACGACCGACATCGCCACTAGAATATGGACGGGTTGAATAGGCATTGTATTGTATAGTTAATGTGTACGAACGGTAGAGTGACCTTCGGATTTATATGTAATCATTGATCGACATGCTTTTCTCTTATATTTTAGATAAGAGTCTAAGTAAAGATAAAGAATGGCTTTGATGTGGTCAAAAGGCTAAAAGCAGTTGGAAGTGGTAATCTTTACGTCCAAAATTCTATTAAAAGAAAATGAACTGTTGAATCTCTAGAATGATATGATCATGTGACACATCACGATGTTGCAGTACACCATTCCGTAAGAACATTATGGTGTACTGTGACGCTGTTAAAGTGGATGCATGGCTAATAGTGCGGGTTGGTATTCTTTTGCACGTATACCTACATGGATGACTAATGATTTTCCAGTACGACTCGAAAGGAGCTAAAGGGTAACTTTGACACAAACGTACCTAGTTATCAAACGCTTTTCCCAGCATACTAAAGAATCGTTCATTTGAATTTTAATGGTATTTGATCAATAAAATGTTCTTTAATTGCTATTCAGATTTTAATGGCCTCATTCACCTATATATTTGTGGCCTCATTCAAACGAATGGAGTTTTAATCCGGAATCGAATTCAAATTAAATCAACCGATTTAAAACACATTTAAATGGTTTCGATATTATCTACGTCTAAAAAATGATGAATTCGACTTGTTTACCGATTGAATTATTTTCACTAAATTTCCATATCCGTAAATAAAAAATCAATAAAAACAACACATTATTTAAACAAAGCTGACAGGTAATAAAACTTTACCCAAAAATGTTACCTTAATTAACTAGTTAGTAATTTAGTAGAGAAAAAATTACTGACAAGATAACACGATAATAAATTAATGGAATAAGAACAGCGAAGCAATTAAGGAAGGGACAAGATATGGTTTTAATTAGTAGACAGGATACACACGAAATTACGAAAGGGTCCTCATATCATTTATAGCTGTTGTAGGGGAGAACGATCCGGCAAGAGCAGTACCATTTATAACGGACCATTCGCTTTTATGTGAAGTACCCACCATGTGAAATGAAATTCGAACTCGAGCTGCGCTCCGTGAAAGCATTTTAAAGGTTTCAAATAAAATATTGGAGCTAGAGTGCTCTGTTTATACCTATCAACAACTGAATATATTACAGTAGTGTTGTAAATATGTATTTAGTTTAATACAATCTTCTGTAAACAAAACCTCGTTGTTCCAATTATCTTCTATCGTATTTCACCAGTTGTTCACTGTATGTCTATAAAATAGAACGGTTTGGATCCACGCCAAAAAACTAAACAAAAACCTCTCATTAATATCTTTATATCCGTCTAGTGATGCATGCAGTCACGAACGGGGAGCGTGGCGTGGGTGGAATTAATGATATAAACAGCGGCTTAGTTTTAGCAGAAAGGTGCTAAACCTATGGCACTTAGCGTGTAGTAAAATGTTAAGCGTGCATTTCTTGTGCAAGACCTGCCGTGGCCTAGTTTTCGAGTCGCATTGCGTAGGTCAGTCATGTCATGAGTAGCGTGCAACGACCATACTTTCTCTGTAATGCAGCGTTTCACTTTCACTCGAACATCGAGATTTGTCAGATTCATTGCAGTTTTGATGCTATCTATTTTGAAAATGTGAGAGAGCCTTATCTCTAAAGACTTAGGTTTGTGGCAGAAATTACAAGATTGCGAATTCTGAATTAGAAAGCCGTGTGAGACTGAACAAGAAATTGTGTATTGGACAGGTCGAATTAGGTTTGTATTTGACCACCTTTCTCACATGATGTTAAATGGTCTACGTTAGTACACGCATACTTAGAAGACCAGTCAGGTATCTTAAATTGAAATTTTTCTTTCTCATCATTATTGGTAATATTGATTATGTTGTTAGATTTGTTTCCTGACAAATCACTAGCAAAGTGTACTAAAAGTCACCTCTACAAAAGTGTCTATGTTAACAAGACAGGCAGTTATTGTGTTGTATCTCGGTCAAAAATTAAAGAACTACCGAACAAAATAACCGTTTATAAATGTTATAAAAGACGCAGATGAGTCTTTTGCATAATGTTAAAAGTTCAATAGCACAGCTTAAACTTTAAGCATTACCGTTAGTCGATGTTGAATGTATATCAAAATAAATACCAATGTAATCTCCATTCGTTCGACACGCCAAATCGAGCAGTTACAACATTTACAGATATTTTAGATGATGTAACATGAAATGGCGTCTGCAAAACCAAAGTCAATATTAAACTGAGCTGAGTGAGTCATAACTTTCCCCCGCGCTTGCTCGCTGCACGAATGCAAAGTTTTAATTAATGTTTTAAAAACTTTCTATTCATTTTCAAAAGTTCTAGCGCTTGTTGATTGTTTCAATTATTCTATTTGATTGATATTATTCAGAATTGTGTTCGTTTCAGTTGTTATTATTGTAACTAGTTTCGCTAGTTAATTATTGCTTATGAAATACACTTCGGTGTCGTTACTAAAATTTTTAAAATCATGAACTTAATGTTCGTTGGTCTCACCAACTTCACCTGTTCCTGTTTCCTTAGCCTCTTTTAACTTAACGTTAATCTCCTTCGAAACACTAAACAGAACCACATCAATATGGATGTGGTATAAACAGGTTGTTTGTCAATTTCCCGATGACGCAGCGTGTTGTCAAAGCATAGTGCTCGACTGTGCACATAAACAGTGGAGTCGCGCGACCGACAACCCCCACATTCCTCCCTTCTCCCTAGGGAGACTACCCCTAACCACCGACGCTGCTCCATTTTTCACTGGTACTTACTATATCGTGGTCGGCGCCCCTCGACAACATTTCCCCAAGTTTCGCATGTTTTTGTCGTAAATTTTTGTTATGACTGCGCTCGGTCAACTGAGCTAATATTTTCAACAACAAAGTGGATCATTGTTTGCGTTATCCGGCACGTTGAATTAATTCGTTTTACACACGATACTGCTTTCTTTCCAGCGAGCGAGATATCTCATTTTTTTATTTCAATATTCCTGTTAGTTTCCGTTCCAGATAAAACTGCTTTGTTTGGCCGGGAAATGTGATCCGTTACGCTCGGGGTAGCATTAATCAAAATACAAAATCGTTTTGTCTCGTTTTTACTTCAATCTCCTCTTTCTCTGCAGAGGACCGTGATGTATCGTGTCCTTCGTTATAATTTATTAGTTTCTAAATTACAAAATTAAACTTGTGAAGGTTAACGACCGCATTCCGGCTCGGATAAGTGTGAATACGTGTGTGAAAGGCTTCTATTATGTGTTAACAAAGCCGTGACTTACCGGGTCTTAGTTGATCATTATCGGGTATCAATCAACGTTAGTGCATTAGGGACACAGAATAAATAATAGGCCCGGAGCAGCGACTGTTTCTTTCGGCTTGCTCGTTTCGCTCAGTCAGCGCAATAACCGCTGGCGAGGTGCGGCGCTGACTCGGCGATCCCGCGCTCCTGCCGAGTCTGGCGTGAGTCAGCGCGAGTCGGCACGAAACGCCATGAGTCATGACTTGGCGTAATTCGGATCGACCGGCGTCAGACGAAATAAGTTGATTGCTGCTTCACGACTGAATGATTCCAAGTTAAAGCCCATTGTCCCATTTATTTTGTATAAATGTTTTAGTTATTATTGTATTTTTTGTTCTATGTGGTGTACAATAAAGAGTTATCTATCTATCTATCTATCTAAAGAGCTTCCTGTGATGTCATTTCTTCAAACGTTCACGATCGATCGTCTGATAATCTCCAAAACAAGTCTTTTTAGATGTCTTGCCTCGCAATTGAGGAGATAAAGCGTACTGTTTATATCACAAAGAGCTACGGAGATTAGGCGGTGATGGTGACCTTAATTACTTTTTAATGAGTCCAAATGCTCGTCTCGATTTGCGACTACCGTTCCATCTTCGCTGATCTCTATCAGGTAGCTGGTAATGGAGGAGCTCGGTTTACAGAGGATTTGAGTTAATGTAGACGTTGTTTTGTTTCAGAGGGTTGAGCGCGAGACTACGAAAAGTCCGGCGACCACTGGTGGTAGGAAAAAGGCAGCCGTGAGGAGCAACGGGCAAATCGCACCTACGGATCCTCCGCCTCCTCCCACAGGTAAGAACTTCAGCTAAAACACTAAAACTACATCAAAGCCTTGAATCGTCGAATTCGCAAGTTCCAAGGAGCTATAACTTAAGTTACTGAAAGGCATAGTTATAACTTTATAGACTTTGAAAGTTATGAATATAATCAACAGAACCGAGTAATAGAAAAGGACAATTTATGAGGCTGTTACAAAGTTTACCCATCTTATTCGGGCAGAACATTATTTGCTGAAAATTCGAAGTAGTTGTTGATGTTCCCGTCATAAAAGTTGTTTTTTTTGTAGCCAAAAATGATGAATTGCGCGAGTTAAGAAGTACCTTGAAAGTTATAGAAGAAGATTTATTATTCTCTATTATCCTTTAAGTCTTAACGGTATTTCCCAAGAGTTGATAACGGTTTTATGGTTAATTCAATACTGTAATTTACGATTATTCTGAGTATTTCATCTTGTTATTATCTTTATGTTACGTCACGTAATATCCTTTGGCAAATCATGATGAATGCTTTTTGTCTGGCGACTTTGCAGTCTCTCCATAACTTATGTTGATTAAAATTACTTTAGCTTTCCTCTGTAGGTAGGTACTTTATTTATCTGCGTGTGTTGCAATACTTGCAATTGAGCTCTGCATTTCCGTACTCTAGCTAGGGCATACATGCAAAGGATCTTTGGGATGCTATCCCGGCTCTAGCCATAATAGGATATAATCCAGGACATTCAGGTGCGCACTGCGCAAGTCGTTCGGTTCTCGCATTCGGTTCATACGTGTATTTGAATCTAACAATGATCGGTTTGACTTCAAAATTCAATTTGGTTTTATTTTTAATTAATCTAGTAATTACTGTCTAACTACCTATATTATACTTATTTTTAAACCTCATCCTATAAATTATCTACGTATTGTTGTATACAATTATTAAACTAGCATAACCTTGATGACCTTTGGGTTTCTCTTTGTCTGTTTGTCTCATTTTATTAAACCGTTATACAATTTACATATTTCCTTGAAAACAATTCACGAACATTGGTATTGTTTCCATTTAGGTTCGGAAGAAGTTGTGGCATACTAAAGCACCATGTTAGCATAAAATAAGTCTGGAAATTCTGGCATGTGTTTGTACTGGTATTTTTTGGCAGGATGCCAAGTCTATCTTAAACTTTAATATAGTAGTAACCGGCTAGAACTTGAAAAAAGTGTAGATTTTGAAGGAGTCGACCGATGTAGCCTAGGTTTCGAGCGTAACCGACGCTTTTATTCGCGAACCGCGATCACGCAGTGTAAACTCAATAGCAAGAGCGACGGATATTCTCAAAACCCCAAGGTCGAGTCGTTCGAAAAAATGTAATTGCTAGCCGTTTATTATTACAAAAGTACATTGTGCCAAACCTGTGCTTAGCTTTAATACTATCTTATCTAAACTTATGAACAGGAAGCGGGCAAAGTAGTGTTCGTAATTAGGTAGCATATATCTCTATTTTATGAGAGTCATAATGTTCATTCTGTCCTTTTTACCCGACTACGGCAAATCAAGGGAAGGCTAATGAGTTTAACAGTCTATGTATGTATTTCTGTGTATATGTGGATGCTCACTATAGCGTCGCCTGTATTGGTCGGATTTTGACAAGCGAGGTACCAATCGATTTATCTTCATCGCAGGAGTGCCATTTGTGATTATGTCGTGTTATTTGGAATAGTGTTTTGTAATTCCTGGATGAAACTAAACGTTATTTTCGAGCATTTTCCGAGAATTCCATTAAATTAATATATCTGTAAAAATATCTATACTTATTTCAATATCTGTACGTAAATGATAGAATGGTAGAAGATAGAAGAGCGTTTAAAAATAGTCACCCAATAACGTCGTACCTACGAGTATATGCAAGGCAATAAATATAAAGCGTGCATTTTCTCCATACCTCCACGTTAATGGATGGCTCTCCTTCGACTCCTGACTGCTAAGATGGATGGCATCCATTTGCAGTATAATGATTTACTTTTCAATGCCTATAAAGCACTCTTGGACGTTCTCGAAATGTCTTTGGGATTGGCGGTCGTTTGTTATGGAAATCATGTACCGAGTACCGAGATGCTCTGCAATCATGTACCGAGTACCGAGATGCTCTGCAATCATGTACCGAGTACCGAGATGCTCTGCAATCATGTACCGAGTACCGAGATGCTCTGCAATCATGTACCGAGTACCGAGATGCTCTGCAATCATGTACCGAGTACCGAGATGATCTGCAATCATGTACCGAGTCCCGAGATGCTCTGCAATCATGTACCGAGTAACGAGATGCTCTGCAATCAAGTCGACAATTTCTGTTACCTGCTTTTTATATTCAAATGTAATGGACATTTATTATTATTTCGCAAAACGGCTTTTCACCTCCGACACGGACCAAAACGAGGGGTGTTATGCGTTTGTAATTTTCATGAAATTTAAATGGGAGGCATATACTATACATTAAAAAAAATATTTTTAAATTCGATCCACAATTGCTCCTCTTTAAGTCGGTTGAAAATAGTACCACATTATTAAACTTAAACTGTACTTTGTTTGTACTTTTTTGTTAATTATAATTCTCCATCGCTGTAATTCGTAATACGTCACCAATATTCATATAATTCATTCATATTGTATTCAGGTCAGATTGTATCATAAATCACAATTTTATGTCTCTGTTTCAGACAGAATAAATAATTTCCTCGTGTTTCCGCTTGCAATATTATGAATTCCATTCCGCTATACCAATCGACCAGTCGGACTATCCATCGATCGACTGCAGTCCATTAATTTCACAGAATACCTATTTCTAGTACAGTAGTCCTGTTATAAGGTGACGGCTCCATTGAAGCTTTAGACACTTCAGCCGCGCTCACTACACCTGAGTTAACCCGAAATTCCCGAGTAAAGCCGGCCCTGCAATAATTGGGGCCATTCAAGACCGGTAGACCGGCGGCATTTGCTTAATGAACTAGACTCGAGGGCTCAGACAGGCTTTTATGTTAAGCGGTAGATAATAAATTATAAGGCATGGAACGAGATAGTTTGTAATCGTGCATATTACCTCTTTGTGAAGTAATTTCACAAACTGGTTCATAACTGAATAGGTAGGTATCTATATTCTTCAATACCTTTCACCCGCAACTTCTTCCGCGCGGACTACTAAAAAATCATCCTGTGTTGCTAGAAGTAGCATATTAAAAACCAATGCAAAAGAATAGCACCAACGTATTGCATTCTCTTTGGCACCAACGTTCTTGATGCTCTTTGACTTGTTATTATTTCGTTTACATGGCAACCGTTCCTTATAGCAAGTAATCGATATTTTCCAGTTTTCCCGTGGAAACTTACTATTTTGCGGGATAAAAAGTATCCTATGTTTTATTCCAGGATATAAGCTAACTCCATTCCAAATTTCATTTAAATCCGTCCAGCCGTTATTGCGTTAAAACTCCCTACAAACAAACATCGTTTCACTTTTATATATTGGTGTGGATTTCCGATAGAAATATTGGGTATAGAATTATTATTCAGCATCTCTCTGATTCCTTATTTTCCTAATGGATAAAGTTTTTAGCCGCTACAATAATTTCTTCTCCTTTCTCAGTCAATGAGAGCAGACACATAGCCCGCGCTTAAGAATCTTTTGTTTCTTTTAACTTTGTAAAAACTGTTGTGTTTTTGTTACCTACCGTTCTCGCTTTGTTGGAACAAAAAGAAAAATTATAGCGGAATTCCCTTTTGTTTCCATCGAGTAGACTGTTATCCTTTGAGTGAAATATGTCCGCGATAAAGGCAGATAAAACGTGCTTTCATTTTGCGCTGGATGAAAGTGACACGCTGCGTGACGTTAAGAATGCTCCTCCTCTCCCCTCTTCCAGGGGGAGGGTGATAGGGGTTTACGTGGACACATTCTCGACTCGTATCATTTATAACATTGACATAATTTTTTTACATTGCGCAGTGTAGCACTGAATGTAATATGACGCTTTGATTATTGGCCTCGTAAGTATTTGTAATCTTTGGTCGCAGCTGCAGCATAGTCGAGTAGGTACTTACCTACTATTAGAAACAATCTCATTCGACGTAATGGCGATTTATAATTTCCACAGTAACCCCAATGATATGGGTATCAAAAGAAAGGGCTTGATGAGCGAAACACAATAATAAACTGGTGACGTTACATGGCTACAGCATTATAAGCAATTTATTTTATTTTTATACTTTATTTTACTTATTTGTGTCTATTTTCCTGAACGCGAAACTATAGTCTGTTATTCCATGAATAATTCAATATTATTTTTAATTCGTGGCCGTGGGGTTAAAATATTTGCGTAATAAAGACCTGCATATCTATACTTAATACAAAAGCCGACGAAGGCAGTAAAGTGTTGTTTATTTAAAATGACTCGTCAAGTGCATAAATGGTTATAAATTATTTTATGTCTATGTAGTATAAATAAAACATTTGAGTAATGTAGACATAACTCATATACATATTTTGATTTGGTTGATCAAGGGTAGAACACGTTTGACTAGTTTGGTTTAAAACGGCTTTTTATAGCTTTGACCTTGTTTTAATTTTATTAAGCAGTGAAACAAGTTTCTATAAAAAAAATACTAGCACTTGGCTCTCAAAAGATTGGGTATACAATACAACCAACACCATCATTGATAACCTCGATAGTTATTATGATGCAATGAATCATAATCGGTAACTTTATTTTTATAACTCATGAATGATGTGTATATTCCGTCTTGTCTACACTAATATTATAAAGAGGAAAGATTTCATTGTTTGTTTGTAATGGATAAACACAAAAAATACAGATCCGCTTTTAAAAATTCTTTCACATAAAGACAGCTAAATTATCAGCGAGTAACACTAGCAGGATTTTAAATTACAAAAAATTAGAGTTCCCTTTCGAAAATTGCAATAATGAAACCCAAGGTATTAAATTTTGCAAAAATTCTCGATTACTTTGTATCACAAACCAAAGAGTAAGTATATAATACTACATAAGATCACAAACTAAGAAGGAGATACGGGTCTTTGTATATGGAACGTTGCCATGGAAACGAAATCACAGAACATCTAATAATCATTGGCGTAGGAAATGATATATGCTAATAATACACGAAATAGTAACCGTAATTCAACCTCCTTGCGTTAAACAGAAGACGAAATGATACGTGAGTATAAAACCTGTAAACATAAACATTTTGTATAAGAAATTGCTGTTGTTCTATTTGTCCAAATAAAGTACCTACTAATTTTATTTTTCTATATATCTACCCGTGCGAATCCGGGCCGGGTCGCTAGTCGTCAATATAAATTCAAACGGTGCGTGGTTGGAAAACTGTAGTTACTGTGAAGTATAGTGTAGCGAGCAGGCAGCGTGGGCCCTCAAAACTCAAAACAAATACCTAGCTAGCGTCGAGAACTTTCGCATTGTTGTTGATCGCTTAGTTCGCTCAATTCGCTCGAACTTCGGTTACTTTCGTCTGCTTTCGTTCGTTGTTTCGCAACGTGCCCGCGAGACGAACTTCTGAATCGAACAAGTTTCCAAGGTTGGTCAATAACAAACTCCCCACGATAACCGAACGCTTCGGTAAACAAAACAACGCCACTTTACATAACAGGATATATTTGTGTAGTCGTGCTGGCGATGTTCTTGTGTGGCTTGAGTCACGTTTATGGCCAACTAATGCTTCAGTTACAATCTATTCGTAACCTGCTTAATAGTTTTCTGTACGCAAATGTCTTCTGAAAGTATAGCAGACTAGCAATCGCTCATACATACAAGCTCAAATAAAAAAATATATCCTCCGACCCCCCACCCCATGATAGTTAAGAAGCATCACGATCACATCAGTTAGTTTTAAAACATAAAAGCCATATCAAAATCGGACTATTTGTTTGGAAGCTACAATTATCACCCCTTCCCTCCTTCCCTCCATTATAGCCATCTCGTTTACCTCAGCTTTGAAACATTAAAAACAGGTGCTAAATCGGTCCATTCGTTTTCTCACCTCCCTTTTCTCCTCCTCGTCAACTAATGCACGCCACTGAGATCGGTCTTCAGCTCTCCTCATCTATTTTCTTCCTACCGCTTTTCGCTGGTCGTCTATCAACCTGGCCACTGGGTGTCCTACGCTACTAACGCAAGTCGAACGCTTGATTTTTTTTTGTGAAATTTTCTCATTTACCACTTAAAATTGCTGGAAAGGAAAATTTTGCGTCATTTTTGCATTTTTGTTTTTTTTGTTTCTATTTTTGTATTTATTAAAAAAAATATGATTTTTTTTCAAAATTTTCCTCGTATCACTTTTACGTGATAAATGAGAAAATTTCGCAAAAAAAAAAAAAAAAAAAAAACAGCGATCACAGCGATCATCGACTTGCGTTATCACGGTTCAATAGCTAACAGAATCGGAGCCCTGTCCACTGCCACTTTAGCATGCTTATACTTAGCTATTAGCTAACAGAATCGGAGCCCTGTCCACTGCCACTTTAGCATGCTTATACTTAGAGCTATGTCGGTTACCTTGGTTCTCCGTCGGATATATTCATTACGAATCTTGTCCTTCAGAGAAACTCCAAGCATAGCTCTCTCTATAGCTCGCTGAGCGACTTTAAATATGTGAACTAGTTTGACCGTGAGTGTCCACGTTTCGTATGTATGCCCATCTATCCACAAATCTCTCAAATAACTACATATAGCTTGAGCACTACCGCTCGTGTGTTTGTCGTGTTCACAAAGCGACCGACGTGGCAGCGACAGGCCTTTGTGTCTGATAACGGAATTCGGATATTGGATAAGCTTCCGCGGTCTGTTTACCTAGCAATTCGCTTTTAATTGGTTTCGCCATGTTTATGTCGCTAACAAGGCACAGTCTCTTGTTCCTGTCACTTCTGAAATCATGAAATCGATTCCATTCCATAGTGTGGTGATGACAAACATATTTAGTGCTTTCTAAGCTGATGCTGGTATTAGACATTATAATTTCAATGACTCCGCATCTTATTGGAAATTGGTAGGTAAGCTCCACTTCGACAGATATGCCAAATACTGATATATATATGAATGCGAAGATATTGACATATTATATATTAATCTCTGCTATTGAGAAGCAGGTCTGATTTACATTCATACCATTGGCGACAATAATAATTGAATTATGCATTTCTATACATAGATCTTCCAATTCCAAATAATATAATAGGTATAGGTAAACATATATTGTAAGTATATGCATGGACTTCCATACATAAACTACCAAATGTATCAGAGCTATTGAACTGTTACAAACGACTTCATAGATTCCGTTTGATTTAGAGCCTCATATATACTCATTTATATTGATCGATCTATTCTTAGCTTCTCGATTCGCTGGTATTTCTAAAGCGATTTGACCTAGTTATCGTGCATCTAACATATGTATGTTATTCGTGTAGGTATGTTTGTCCCTTATTATCCGTACCCTCTGAAAAGGGACGATGAATGGACCCCATAAATCACGTTATCCTTTTGCGTAGGGCTGCCTCGGTTTTTATAATAACTCGGTGATCACGGTTAGGGACAGGGATCTGTATGAGCTTCCTAAACGAGGATTTTCGCACGAAATATTCCATTTATTTATGAGAATATAATATTTAACTGTTCAACACAAACTCTTTAGGTTCGTAAAAAAGGATGAGTTTTATAAACGGTAATCTATAATCGTAGATACTTAGATCTAGTTAGGTGTAGCTAAGATAACAGTTACAGATAGAAAGGAATTGAAGGTGCTCTTGAAACTCACTATCTGAATACGAAGCAAACATTGTGTAGTTGAACGTACGTTTGAACGCTGCAAAAGGTACTGTACAGAAAAAACGTCAGAGCGCGATACCACACGACATTCAATGTCGTGTGTCGCGCTCTGACGTTTTTTCTGTTTCTGCCTCGAAACGACGCAAAAATTCCATAGATAGAGAATACTGCAACAATTGCGACACACTTTGTCCCAAATCCGAAACTATATTGTATCTAGGTACCTATCCTGTTGACATATTCCGTAACGAAGCAATCTGCATTCCCGGAGCGAGACTATCGCACATTTTGCGTGCAAGCCTCGTGACGCAGTTTGCATAAGTTTACATATCAAAATGTATGCATATTGTGTATAGTAACTTTACATATTCGCAGCATCGCGACGATTGCAAATTACGGCTCACAATTAATTGGCATCCGTCTTTCAAAGCATTCGTGAATAATTCTGTTACTCTGACTTGTCAACGACATATCCGAACTTTTATTTCAAAACCTCGCGTAGCTATCTTTTTATCAACTAATTAAATTACACATAGAGATATTCGTACAGAACAATTATATATTAATAGAATGGATTTCCATGAACAAGTCACCTAGCTGTGATACTATTATTTATTCTGTGACCTGGTGCTGAACTTGTGATCATATTTTGATAGGTAACACTTATTTTTTGAATAATATGAATTTCTTAGGATTATGGATCTAATTTTTAATATTGTTGCGTTACTAATGCTACCCATTAAACAATCAATCAATGATGGTGAATTGCAACACTTGCCTACGAATTAAAAATCGAAAAAGAGACCGTACCAAGTAAATGAAACAACAACGTATTAAAATATATCAATGAATATTGTTAAAGAAACTGCGAACATTATACACATAATGGCCCTTTATCATACTTTACTCCCCCACTGCCCTTGTAAAGTCTGAATAAGAATAACGCTATTAAATTTGCATGCCGACAAAACTGGCGGAGGCACGCGATCTCCCATCTCCCACCCGGGGGCATGTTTAGAGGGGTGGAGAAATTGTGCCATGTCTGGCGCACCTTTAGGGGTGGCTATGGCAAATCGTGATGGAATGCAGTGTCACCCCTTGGCGTTAGTAATAACCCAGTGAATATTGTAATGACGTCGCTCTGAGGTACGTAATGAGACGGAGCGTTATTATGCAGTTTCTATTTCCAAGTTTTCTTAAGGGAGCACAACTTAGAATTTATTTTCACTTGATAATTGAAAACAATAAATTATTCAAGCATCTATTATAGATTGGGATAAGTAACGAATGTTAACTTAAAAAGAACTAATTTTTGAGCAAGGTTTAAAATCTTGTTAAAATCTTGTTTCAAATCATGTATATTATTAAATAAAACAAAGGCTCGCCAATAAGTGATAGTTTTATTAATCATAAAAATTATTAATTGAAGCAGAGATTTGGAACACTTTTATTAATTAGTCCTAAATTATAATTTAGGGACCGAAAAATATGTCGGACTACGCCTCTTCTTTCGAAACTCTCTATTGTTAGCTCTAATGGTGTAAAATATTCTAATTCTTATGAACAGTTTGATTAAATATGTTTTCGGAAAACGGCGCCACGGTGGTGAATAACTGATCTGCTCAATTTCATTGTATACTGATGCAGCTATTTTGTCCATTATCTGCTTACGTTCAAATGCTTCGACAAACTTTTCGTCCATTTTCTGAACGTAATGAACGAAATCAGATAGTACACCTTCCGAATTTTCACCTGACTGGCATTTATAATAATTCCTGCATTTCGTTAATAAATAGGCACTTAACATAAATAATGTATGTTTTTCTGGGGTATCAATTTGGTGATAGTCTTCCTTCGCTATCTCAATGTTTTTGTCGTTTGTGCTTGAGTTTGGGATGTTCCGTGTCATTGATTCTCCACTTTGATCTTCTCTTATTGAAACCCAGTATGGATCGTATTGATCTATTTCCTCTTCAAATTTGTCCGTGTGAGCTAGAAACTTACTCAGTTCCCCTTTACTGCTACCTTTCAGTGTGAACTTTTTATGGTAAGAAAATAACAATTCTCTAAATGCCAATGTAAATTGTTGAGTTGTTGGTTTTGTCGACTTTTTACTTTTTGTAGCCATTTGTATGAAAAAACTTTCCAGTGCATCCAATTGCAGATTTTTTGTCGATAAAAATGTATGTCCTTCCTCTTTTAGACTATCAGATAGCAACAAAATTGCTTTTAGTGTGATTGAAAAACCTCGGATAAACTTCGTAGTTAAAGTTACATCTTCCCCGCTTTTTGATATCACCTTTATGTTTTGGAACAAATCCAACATATCTTCAAAAAACTTTCTTTGCTTTTCTTCACCACAGAATGCCTTTTTCTTCTCGTTGTCATCATTTTTTAGTTTGGAAGAATTTAACATGTCAAATAAATCATTTATTTTAGTTATAAATTCAACAGTTCCTTTTCCTGCTTCATCAATTCGCTTAAAAGTAATGTAGTTCCAAAGTCCAGTTGCTACAGTACTACTGAATAGTTGAGCCGCATATTCCACTTCTTTTTTTTCTTTACTAGTAGGATAAATATGACTCTTTGTTAATTTTCCCGCAATGGGTACTGTCTTCTTTTGATCTTCGTTATAGAATTGTTCAATAAATTCATATTTAGCTACATTATCTTGAAAATAGAAATCATTGGAAATCAGACCGTCACGAACGGACTTAATAAGATCTTGGGCATCAAAAATGTAGTAAATTTTTCTTTCATTTATGCTGAAATAAGGGGTTTCCGTAGAAACTTCCCTTTCTCTTGCGTCATTTATCAAATCTTCTTCCAAAGCAGAGATAAATGATCGGACATTCAGTCCAATATCAAATAAGCTTTTTAAGAGATTAACGATCCAATCGCCAATTTTATCTTTATTTCCGTTTTCAGAAACCAATGCATAGCTAATGGGTAGTTTCCAGTTAGAGAATATCCCGCGTAACATCACCACTACAGCTCTTGTTGTTGGTTCTGGAGACTGAACTCCGCCAATTTCTTGAAACCCGATGATTTTGTCTTCATTTATATTGTAGCATAGATTCCTTTTTAAATTTATAGAGGAGCCAATCAGCACTGAACAGTTTCTTTCTTTGGCTGTCATCTTATCGACTCTATTTTTCAGAGTCATAATTAATTTATCGTTTACTTCTGTGCCAATTTTTAGGTACTGCTTAACCAATGTAGCCGAAGTGGGTAAACAAAATATTTTTTGTAAACAGTTGTAAGCCTGTGGACTTGCTTGAAACAAATTTATACATAAATTCTTATAATCCTTGTGATTACTGTAATTAAATTTGAAGTTGTAGTTGGCTTTGATTAGACGCGCTATCTCTGTTGGCATGATCGTGTCAGACAATTGATGAAATATTTTTTCAGCTGCTAAGTTTTCGTCGGCATAATCGTTTGTTTGTGTCTGGGTATTTATTTGAGTAATTTCTGTATCACCTTCGTGTTCGGTTTGTGTAAATTTCGATGCAGAGCTAACAACGATGTTACTAACCGGTTCTGGATCTAATTCTATGGGTTCCTGATCTGTCACTTGTCCCGCAAGATTAAGAGACGGCACGGCAGTTCTTTTTAAAATTTTCCTGTTGTTTGTGAAAATAATACATCCTGGGTCGAAATGCTCTTCACAAACCCTACGAGTTCTTGAATTTATTTGTTTCTCGATCAAGTCCTCTCGCCCTAACTGCTGAAGCCAAAGGGTACGTCTGAAACAAAACAACATTAGGCACTTAATTTTACTTCTTGCTAATGTTAAAGTTTACTATACCTAATTAGTACTACCGTTCTGAAATATAATTATCTAAACTTATAATAAAGCAGTGACAAAATGTATGTACAAAGAAGATAAGCACTTACATACCTAATTTAAAAATAATGGTTCAGTGAACTTTAAAGGTAACTAGGTACTTTAAGTCCTAGATTAATACAAAGTCACAATATTATACTTTTATCTCAGAAAAATGTCCACGGGGGAAAAACCGCGGGGCACAGCTAGTACCTAAATTAAATATAATCAATGCTTTATAAACAACAAACAAATCTTAATAAACCTACAATGTAGTCACATATAAACATCAAAATTGTTTCAGTTGTGTAAATCAACATCATCATCATCAATCATGTGTGTGTTTTCACACATGATTGATGATGATTTGATTCAAACGCTCGAGTGTCGTGTTTATCCTTATAAATTTTAACTTTTTTATTTTTTTTAACTTTAAACTTATAATAAAGCAGTAAGAAAATAATAAAAAAATGCTATAACGACTTAAAATAAGCTACTGAACAAGATTAGGTATAACATTTAAAAAAATGGCGTCTGTTTGTATGTTCATGTACCATGTAGAAATTACTGGACCGATTGTGATGCGGTTTTCACTGTTGGATATCTCAGGTTTAGTCTTCAAAACTGGTGCACTTGGTCTCAGTCCGATGAGTAGAAGCTGAGCAATCGATAAAAAAACTATTTGACGGCTGAACGAATTTTGAGTATTGCACAGCTAGAACTAAAGAACTTACCTTTCTGGATCTCTCTGTGGTAGGGAAAAAAAGGAATATTCGGGTTTATTTACAGTTGTGTTCGGGCAATTATAAGCACAACAATTACTCCAGTCTCTAGACATTTTGTACTAAGATAGGTACGAAATTCGTTTTTTAAACGGGGCGGGCGCGAGACAAACCCGACGTGTGTAGCTGCGAGGCGCGGCACGCCAACTGAACCCAGCTGGCTTCCTCCCTCGCTCACGAACGGTAGCACGAATCCGGTGAGCGCTAACATTTGCCGTCTCCCTCGAGCGAGGGCTTTGTCGAGCCGATACACGGCGAGGATAGTAAACTCCACCATAGAGTCTGTGCGGAAAGACAACCGTCCGTCTCGGCGTAAAAGGTAACTAAAATTGAGATTTTGGAGAGATTTTGGCACCGCCAGGAACAGTAATTCAAAATCTTTGAGATAGCACAAAGTTAACAACAAATTAAAAAGTGTACGTACCTGTGTTGACAATTATTGGTTGCCAAAGAAACAAGAATAGATAATGTATGCTGCATCGCCCTCAAACCCCACGGACGGTTTTCATTCCGAAAATCCGCATTGACTTTATCTTTAGTCCTTTTTATTTCCGGCTAGTTTTCCCGCCCGCGACTTCGTACGCGCGGATTACTGTTTATCGCGAAAAAAGCATCCTATTTTCTTCTATGATATTAAAAACCAATGCAAAAGTAGGTACACAGTACATATAAGGACTATATATGTACTGTGGTAGGTATAGCACTGTTGCTCTTGATGTTTTTTGACAGACTTGTTATTTCGTTTCCATGGCAACCACAGCCAATTCTGTGATGGCAACCGTTCCTTACAGTGAGTTATCACCATTTTCCATTTTTCCCGTGGAAACTTACAATTTTCTGGGATTAAAGTATCCTATGTTGTATTCCAGGGTATAAGCTATCTCCATTCTAAATTTTATCAAAATCCGTCCAGCCGTTATCACGTTAAAGCTCCCCAAACAAATAAACAGACAACTTTTCACTTTAATATATTGGTATGGACACAGAATAAATAAATGGATTAGTTTTTTGCGTGATCGCCATGTTCAATTTAATTATTTAGTTGCATGCATTCATCGCCGTTTCGTCCTAGCTAAATAAAGTACTTAATATGCCGTATCTCGCCCATAAACATTATTTGTGCAGCTCATACGCACATAAACGGGCATGCCTACCTAGGGTGCATTTCGAGACACGCTAAAATCGATATTATCGCGTAAACACGCGCACCGAATCACCGTGAGCGCGACAACGATATCCCTTGTGTAGTTGTGACATCACAGATTACGTCATTACATCGGGCATATTGCGATTACACCGGATTACACCGACCATGCCCCAAACCAATATCACCGTGAGCGCTACTGTCAAAGTGACAGATTGACAGTTGCTGGCAAAAGTTGTGTGTGATTTTCTTACATTGTACCAAAGATTACTACAGACGATTGACCAATTTCTAGATAGACTACTTTTCCCACGAATAATACTTATTATTTTGACAACATTTTGAGGTTATGTTGTTGTGAACTTGTAATCACGTCCACGAGCGTTCCGAGTCTCGTCAACACTCAAAGTTCCATAAGTACATGATTATCGGTGACGCTATTGCACGATAACTGAATCGGAACGCAAATTAGCTCTGTGATCGCTCACAATTACTCGATGTGAGTCACATCGATTTTAGCTTGTCTCGGAATGCACCCCTAACAGCATGAATTAGAATGCGGTAGGTATGTAGTTATAGTTAGTATCATCTACATCTCGCAAACGTATCGCCGAGTTTTATGTAGATAAGTTTCTAAGCCCAACCATAACTGATTGATTATGCAGACATCGACTAAGAATGTATGCAGAGCAGCACCTCCAGAACAATAGGAAACCGGTGCGGATCTAAGCACCTGCGTGCGTAAACAAACCGTCCCCGACACGTCACGTCGTTACGCAAATACAATGGCCACAGAATAAAAATGGCCGGCTGGGAACGCGGCCGTGAACGCGACTCGAATCCGACACGAAACCATTCTGTCGCTAATAATTTTGGTCGTACCGTGCGTGCGCCACTATGCCCAAAGTTTGTGTGCTTATCCATCCACTAAGGCCCAACTTGCACAGATGTCTTAGCCCCGGGCTAGTGTCTAGTCTATTATTTATTCTGTGGTCTAGTCTGGGCTAAAAGTTAAGACAAGATAAAAAGATATAGAGACAAGGATAGAGAGACATACGCACACAGTATAGCGCGAAAGAGATAACAATAATATTTGGACTAACTACATACTTTTTTGTTTTCGTGCAAGTGGGTCTAACTATTATTAATTTATTAAGTGCCCAAACCTTCATAATTCCACAGTAAGATAATGTTATCTAATAATTTTCATAAAGAAATAGATATATTCTCGCTAAGCAGGCGTTAAATAAAAACATATGATACCTAATGTTGTTCGAACTTCTTACAGACTGGACTGGGCTACATTCAAGCTAGCTTCTAAAGTGCTTGCATCTAGTCTATAAGTGGCGGATCACAGAACATATTGTTTGATGCATTTTGAACATCTGCATTTATTTATTTACTACCTGTGCTCGCGGCTTTTCCTTTGTTATTCCAGAACTAAAAGTACCAATATTTTAGTACTAATATTTATTCTGAGCTAATATCATCACACTTCGTTCAGACGCCAAATATTTGTTTATCGATTGCTCGACTTCTAATCATCGGATTGAGATACTAACGACAACTATTTGAGTCAAACCCTAAGCTATCCAACATTAAAAACCGCACCGCAATCGTTCCAGTAGTTTTTATGTAATGCGCGAACAAACAAACAGACACTTGTTTCTAAGTATTATATTTTTGTTCTATAGCTTATTTTAAGACCAACAGACGCCTAGACGAATGAAGATAATTACAATAAAAAAGGTACAAGGACTAGAAAAAAAAACATTGTACTACTTGTACTATTATTTATTCTGTGATTGTACAGACATTTTGTTACTAACTGCTTTATTAGAAGTATAGATTCTCCACATTTGAATTGTTTGTTTGTCGTATGAGGTAGTTCTGGCCTCTGATGTCAGAGTTTGTCAGGCCGCCCGAGGGCTTCTGACATGGCTAAACGACTGCTTTTAATAAATAACAGCCAGGACCGACAGCTTAACGTGTCCTCCGAAGTTCGGAGCGATGGAAAACCGTTCATAACTTAGAAAAGTCATTGGTAGCCTAGGTTTGAACCCGGTATCGTTAGATTCTAAGTTGAACTATATAGAACCGTTAGGCTACCATCGCACATTTCATTGATTTTCCAACATACACTACTACATAGCAACAGATTTTAGAGCATAGCATTGAAGAGCATACCTGCATAAAATTAGATTTTTGTGGTACCTTTATTCTGTTGCAGTCATTAGTCAACGAGCACTGCCTTGTACTATTATTTATTCTGTGGCACTGCCTTCAGTCTAGCTAGAAGACTATTATTTATTCTGTGCCGGAAGCTTGTAATATTATATTCTGTGCTAGCAGTCTCTGTTATCGGTTTCGAACCAGTCATTCCGACGCCCCGGGCGCCGCCAACTGCATCTTAGCTGAAAGAGAACTGTCCATTTGCCACTGATTTGAGGTTCAAAAACATGAACTCTTTCGGTTTCAGGACATTATAACTAATAAGTACATATCACATTGTTTCAGTTCTGAATAATTCTCAGTTAGTTCCAAACTCCGCCACGTCCACTAAAACTAGTCAGTTTCCAACCAAAGAATATATATATGTATATCACTCCCTAACGAGAGTTTCCAACTGTTAAGGTATTCATGGCGGCGAGTCTTCATTATATACAATATCGGCAGGATCGCGGACGGCCAGCAGTACCGTTTCCGTTGTAGGCACAAACATTTGCATTTTTTCGTGAGATCGTGCTCGGGTAATAATTAAATTTAGATGTAAGCATCAACTAAATAATACAAAACCGCTCACGCAGATCTAATCAATCACCTAACTATTTACATAGGCCCTAAATTATTATTTTTTGTACCTGTAAAGAAAACTAGGTGCTCTGCCCTACGGATCGCTCCACTCTTAGTTTCCAGTTATCTCACGGAATCTTTGCATTTTCCCAATGAAAAGTAGCCTAAGTCCATCTGGAATAGTGAAATAAAGGAGATGATATTTTTTGTAGAGCCTGGGCTTACTGCTGTACATCATGTCATAACAGCAAAAATATAATGAAATTCAAGTAGATACACAATTTAACTAGTAACGAGTATGTAAAAAGTAAAACATTTTTTTACTTTGTCACATTAAACTGTCAGAAATGTCAGTGTCAAGATCAGCAATTAAGCACTGATATTGTGGTTGTTTTTTGGTAACTGTCATGGCGCTATGGTACCTGGGCTGCAGTATTTTTCTGAAAATTAAAAATGAATTGCTTTTTTCAACGCCACTCAGATTTATTTGAGTATTTTTTCATTAAATCTTTATCAATTTTTCTTTTTTTTGAGTATATTTTATTAAATCTTTATATATTTTTCTATCACCTCTGAAGTTGTCAGCCCATCGCTCAGTTTGCGAACAAATCTTTTCAAACTCGGATTAGTTGTTCCAGAGATTACCATTCTACAAACATGCAAACAAATTTACCTCTATATAATATTATCATACCTCTAGTTAAGAATGGTATGTATGAATATAAGTATAGAAAAGAACTCCGAGGGTCATTCCAGATCACTAACCAGATAGGAGCATATAACGCGGTCCCTTTCGGGAATCAAACCACATCCCACACACAGCTCTACACGCCATCTACACCACGGACACCTACATACATATCTTAAACGTGGCAATATTTAAGTTTAATTACTTTAGTAATATATATTCTAAGGTGGCAATAATAATTAATACTGTAATTGTAAGGATTGTCAACGAAATAACCTATTTCACATTTCAGAAAGTGCAGAATTATCCTCCGATTCAACAGATTATTACGTCAACTGCTGACGTAAAGACACAGAATTGGCTGAAAGTCTAAAAGACACCGAACTTTAATAATGCCTTTGCGGAGTTTAGTAGTGCAATATTCTATAATGTCTATAACTACAACGGCCATAATGAAACGTTATAACGAAATAGAATCCTTCACACAACAGAACGTTACGTTATTAAGTGTACTTTCACCCCGGTTTTACCGTAACATGAACTACAAGCCTTCCATCTCGCTCGCTCTTCAGATGGAGTTTATATTTTTTATTGTTAAATCTTAGAGCTTAAGGAAGCACCTTTCCGAATGGGCACTCTTTTAATACGATATCTGTTAATATCGTTACATTAAACAAAAACACGTTGCGGGTTTCTTGCGGGATTTTTGTTTTTTTCCTGGGGTTTAAACATTTCGTTTTTCACTGCTCTAGCACAGTTTCCTAGCAATCCATGGGTTATTTTCATGCAAATACAATGAAAATTCATATTTCATGTGAACTAGTTTTATTTTAACGGTTTAAAAACAGGATTTGTCCCGTCTCAAACTAGCGATCTCAATCATTCGTGCGTGACGTGATCATCACAAGAATTATTGTTATTTTACACAAGATCGTATTTTTTGCCTATTAATTTATCACATCACTTATGTGAACATGTTTCAAAGTTATCGATACCATAAAAATATCTGCTGCTTTAGATTTAGGTAAGTAGTTTCTGTGTACATTATTACACCTTACATCTCTTCCTTAGGGGAGATAGCTTAGCACATCTTACATCGCTTCCATAAAGGAGATAGCTTATCTCGCTAGATAAAGCCTATCCGCAGTATGACGTAAAACATGTTTTTGACTTGATGAAATAATGTTTTGAATACATTATCTTCCTGTAGATTGGTTTTGGTCAACTCTCATTACAACCAAAATTGAACAATTTTATTGTACAACTTCAAGGCATTTCTTGAGTTTATTCTTAAAATTCCTAAATTAATTCCTATTTTTTTTTCTATCTATTAGTGTCCCTATTTTATTCCTTTTCGAAAACTTTACGAGACCGGATATCGATGCCCGCAGTTTAATATTTGAAATCTGAATGGACTCTGTCCCAGTACCGATATAATAAGGCTATAGAATACAGTGATTTTAATTGGCTATATACAGATGTGAAATAAGAAAAGTACGGACATGATTGATCTTTTGTCTTTAAATTATTTTATTATTGGAATGTATTATAATTAAAACTTTCACTGCTTTTGGTTTACCGTTAAATTCTAATAGATCTCTAGATCTTCCAATGCGACTATATTTTTTAGAAGCTTTTAGTTAACTTGCAATGTTTGTTTAGGTCAAATCTTGCAAGCTGAATTAGTACCATTTCCTCTTATCTTAAGGAGCATTTTTATGGTAAGTAAAATCTGAATCGACTTCCAGAATTACGTCCAGATAAAGAAACTTTTCGACGGTCAACTGTACAGACACGAAATGTTGTATACGCATTTAATTGTGATAGCCCATTCTAAGTTTCACTATGACATAGCTACTGCATAAAAGCTTCATTTTTTTACGTTTTTAATTAACTCATTTCTATGTATGTTCATTTACTCATATCTTTTGAATTTCTGGACCGATTTAAATGATTTTCCTTTATTTAAGGAGCCCTCCAGTGTGGTATATAAACTAAGTCGTTTTTTAATCCAAACATTTTTTATTACCATTGTTTGCCACATTGTTATAAATTAGTTCAAGAAATCAAGTAAGAATGTGTCCAGCAGTTCCTGATATTGCCTGGTTCAAAATATCGCTTTGCTTTAACATAAAAGCTTTTTCCTATGTGTATGAAGGTAGAATGAAATTAAAAGTGGCATTTAAGTGTATATCATTTACACGAATGTGTACATCGACGTAATATCCATATGTTTGTGTCTTTACACATTCACATCACGTCACGACTCTTCGAGAGCGCGGAGGTCGAGTATTTTTCACAGGTCCGCGCAAATGCATTCTCCACACAATTATCGCTGGTTAGCCACTCTCGCCTCCGTTACGTCTTTTATTTGCCCTCTGCAGTCATAGCATGTCCATGAGACCGGTTTCCCAACATAATACAAGAGTAGGGCGTGTATGCCCTCTCTCGATTTTCTCACATACATTCGTCTCCCTCTAATCGCCGTGAGCTCGGAGATTGATGGTGCTCTTAAGGAATTTTGCTGTCGAATCTTAATCGGTACCTAAAATAATTTATCACCGGTCCCTTTCCATAAAACCTGTATAGATGCAGCCGCTTAATTCAATTCATGAAATCGTGAAATAAAACAACACACTTGAATTGGAATTTATTAGTAACCTTACATAAATTTATTCCTACCAGTACATAGTTGCACATCTTCCACATCATCCGACATAATTATTATAATGTGGCATCAATCTCCAGTAAAACTATTTGACGTTACTCATAAATTAATTAAAATAATAATTAATGTTAAGTTACGTGTAACGTAAAGGTCGACTTCAAAATTATTCCCTAGTCAAATTTTAACATGAGCGTTGGTCGGTGGGGTCTAGATGGGCACACTTGTTTTTTTTTAAACCTTCTTGGATACATGTAGTCTACAATCTACAACGTGGCTTGTTAGGTATTCAATCCACTATCTAGGTCATAGGTATTAATCTGCCATAAATACCACTTGTATAACTAAATTATGCTTTTTGCATTGTTTTACTAAACATACGATAGGATACATTTTATTTTCTTAACAACATGTGTAGTAGGTATTTTTTTTCATATGCTGTACATACCTTATACACGTATAAGCATGTCTATACATTACCTACGGTCGATTACACTTGCCCTATTTATGTAGGTAGGGATAAAAAACGTTTACAATTATTGTTATATTCATAAATTTTAATTTTCTTATACTTAGTTTGGGTCGTACGTACGAGTAGATTATACTTTTACATAATTTGTATGTAGATGTGTACCAATTTAAAATATTATTGAGTCCTTATAGTTTATGCCACAAATATAGGAATAATTCAACAAAATAAAATCAATACATTTTTCAATATCTTGTAGTATAATACAGTTACAGTCTTGCTTCCTACAAGGTTTAAGTATATTAACAATTTATAAATTGTTTACAGTTAAAAGTCTTGTATAAGTCATGTGGTTGTAATTTACTGTGGCGTGTATTCTGAGACGCAAGAACAATTTCTTCGCATAGAGTATTGGAAAACATGTACAAGGCATCTGAAAATTCACAAGTTGCATTGCCGTCATCAACCCTTTGATCAGTTTACCATTCTCTGTTTCCAAAATATTCTTTGTCATAAAAGATCGGAATTTGATTTCCATCATTTCTACAAACTCAATGAAACTTTCTTGTGGTGCCACACAAATCCCTTTTTGAATTTCATCCAAAATCATTTTACAAATTTGACTCGTGCCGTGCAAAACAATGCAAATGTAATTTTTCATCGCTGAACAATCTGCGTGACGGTCGTAACACTTCTTCAATAGAAATCCAGCTAACAAGACGACTGCATCATTCTTTCCCAGATTCAATGTATTATATTCGGAACATCTGATGTCTATTTTACAATTTAAATTTGCAATATTGGGTCTGTTACTTATAAAGTTGCATTTTAAATTGTTGATCTGATCCAACGCTGTTTCCAAGTTTACAGGATTCGCTTTATTTACAGGCTTTAAAAAATTTTGCAACAACGATTGCATAAATGCTAAATTAACTAATTTGCACGTTGGATGTGTGCCGTTTTTCACAAGTTTTTGTACTTGATCAAAAAATGATCTAAGGTTATCGAGGCTGAGCCGATTTGTTGGTAACACTTCATTAATAAGTCTAAGATCAGAGTGTAACATCAAAATTGATTTAATTGTGTGATTGATGTTCTCTGTAAATGAGCCTTGTTCTTTTGGTACCTCTTCTTTCGTGTCACGATTAATGAACTTGAAATTATTAAAAAATGGTAACATTACGCGTAGAAATTGCAGAACAGAAAATATAGTTTGTCCTGATGCTAGTTTAATTGAGTTGTTGAAACTTTTAGAATGTAATATTTCAAATAGTGTGTTCATTTTCTTTATCAATTGTACTGTACTTCTAGCGGATTGGTCCAGGGCCCCGAAGTCTATGTATGTTGACATAGCTACTGCAGTTTCCAAACTTATAACCTCCTTTACATTTTTTACATTTATGTCTTGTAATTTCGCAGGTTTTATGTGTACTGCGGTCAGCTTTGGACATAATCTTAATTCTTTCTTGACATCTAATTTGTAAAAACTAAATAGATGCTCCATCTTTGCAATTCCTCCGTCAAAGCTATAGTCATGCATCATTAAATTGTAATAAAACAATTTGAACAATGATAGGACATCGTAAACGTAATATATTTTTTGATTAGATATTTCGAAATACGGTAGGTACCGTACTTCAAAATACGGTAGGTATCGTATTTTAAAATACTTTGTCTCAGTTACAAAAGCCCGCACGTTAAATCCAATCTTCAATAGGTTTCGAATGATTTCTTCGGCCCATTGTTTTATGCTTGATATATCAGCGTTTTCAGGAGTCCCTATGTATGATACGGCAATAGGTTGTTTCCAGTCTGCAAATAGTCCCTGTACAGTTAGAACTAACGCTGAGCTTGCTCGCTCAGGCTTTTGAACGCCATTTATATCGACAATTCCTAAAAGTTTATCAGATTTAACGTCATAATGAAGATTTGGCTGCACTTGAATTTGGCCTAGACAGACGACACATTCTTTCTGCTTTTCAGACATCATTTCAACTTTCATCTGGAGAGCTCTCGCAAATATTGTATTCTGATCAGTTGATATAGAGCAGCTTCTAAACATATCTTTTACCACTGATACAGATGGCAAGCGTAAAGAATTATGTAACATTTCATAAGCCTGTGGGTAAGTCAAGTAAATGTTGAGTGCTAGTTCATTGAGTACATCAGGAACCTTAGATATATCTTCTATTTCTTTCTGAAGTTCAACAATTGTTTTTGCTGCGTAATCAGGATTCTTATTACTTGTTTGAATTTTCTTTGGATTAATCTTCTGTTTCTTTTTAATGTTATCCTCATCGTCAGTTTTTTTGTCATGCTTCCTTTTATCAGAGTAAGAACACGACGCCTCTTGATGATCGACTGCTATTGTATCCAATGGTTTGATACTCGTAGTTCTAATGATTTTGGGGGCTGAAGTTTTCAGTGAGTTTATAATAACGTCTTCAACCAAGTCATTGTAATTACTTCCTTGTGAGATATTTGGATTTATATTAGATTTCGGTTTAGGAAATGGTAGATTTAATGTTGGAATAGTTCCTTTTGCCAGGCGCTTTTTGAAATCTGTGGCTCTAAAAACTGCATTTTTAATAAAATGCGCTTCGCAAACATAGACTTGACGCGAAGTATTTTCGTCGATTCCTGTATTCTCAAACCACTTTTTAGCACTGAAATAAAACATATTCATAATTAGGTAAAGCTTTTTTAATTACTGAGTTTTGATCGCAACTTGTACACATACGGGTTTAGCGACCTTTTTTAAGGCACTATGCAGACGTAGTAGAGTAGATAGAAAACAAGCAACGTGAGGTCTCCTAATCAACTTGGACGAATCGGAGTTTGTATGTATGTTTGTTCGACGATCACTTTCGAACCGTTGATTCAAGACCTATGTGTCGAGTTCGGGCGAACGACTTATTATTAAAGAAATCGCCTTTGAGGTCAGTATCAGAGAACTGTGCATGCAGAGCATGCTGCACATAGATCTAGTTAACTAGTGGCTCTGTGAGCTGCAGACCTCGCGAGAGTTTGCGTTTTTTTCCATTATTTTCCACCCCCTCACACCCCCGACTCCTTGAAGTTTATGCGTGCTAATGGGCATCACAAAAAAAAGTGACATTTTCGAATATTTTTCGAAATGGTGAAATGTTTTTTTTTACGTTCTTAACCCCTAATGAAAAAAAAACGAAAAACAGAATCGGCAAAAAAAACATAATTAACGAACCTGCTCACAAAATTTCACGAGAATCAGTTGAGAAATGCGACCTGTAGAGAACAGCCAAACGAAAGCATTTTTGCCCAAGCTTAAACGGAGAAGCTATTGCGCTTCGCGCTCGCTCGGTCAATGAGAGCTATGATGATGCAACGCGATAGGAGCAGGTTCAGTGACCCCGCCCGAAAGGTGAGCCCGCTTCGCTTCGCTACCTAGACCTACTATTCGCATTGATTCGCCATCAACTGTTCGGGGTAAACCCCTCGATGCGCCCACCGCGCCGCCTGCCGCCGCTACCTAAGGCGAACTAGTTTGTGCCTTCCTCTCCTAGTACAAAGTATGATACGCGAAAGGACCTAGGAAATAGTGATGGCGATTAGATAATTCATTTCATACTTACATTGCGGGATCTTTCGGCAGACAGAACCGGGTATGTTTTGGATCTTTCTTGCACATCGGCACGGAGCAAGTGTTTCTTCCGTTTGCAGCAATCATGGTTGCGCTGTGTTCAAAATGGCGGCAAAATGTAGCAACGACCGCGCGATAACGTGGCGTGCAAACACGAGCGCGTCTGCGGTCGGACTGAGAAGTGGGGCACGGGGCGGGGAGTCAAGCAGCCTGGCTGGCCGGTTCATTCACCTTTCTCGAATTTAACTTTGCCTCCATATATTTCTGTAAAGTACCTAAGTATTTTGAATTGGAAACTTTGATGTGCCACACTTGTAGTATTTTTAATCTGTGGTGCCACGTTTTTTTTAACACATCTTATTTTTGTAGATGAGCGTAAACATACAGGTAGGTAGATCCACCCACACCAATATATAAAAGTGAAACGTTTGTTTGTTTGGGGAGTTTTAACGCGATAAAGGCTGGACGGATTTTGATGGGAATGTAGATAGCTTATACCCTGGAAATAAAACATAGGATACTTTTCATCATCATCATCACCATCATCATACTTCACTCTCAAACAGCTGCACGGATTTTGATGAAATTTGGAATGGAGATAGCTTATATCCTGGAATAACACATAATATGATACTTTTCATCATCATCATTTTCCTTCAAGCTCCAACGTCTGAACGGATTTTGATGAAATTTGGATTGGAGATAGCTTATTTCCTGAAATAACACATAGGATACTTTTCATCATCATCCATCATCATCATCATCCATCATCATCATCATACTTCACTCTATAACGGCTGAACGGATTTTGATGAAATTTGGAATGGAGATAGCTTATACCCTGGAATAACACATAGGATACTTTCATTATCATCATCATCATCATCATCATCATCATTTTCCTTCACGCTCAAACGACCGAACGGATTTTGATGAAATTTGGAATGGAGATAGCTTACCTGAAATAACTCATCGGATACTCTCAAACGGATGAACGGATTTTGATGAAATTTGGAATGGTGATAGCTTTTACCCTGGAATAACACAGGATACTTTTCATCATCATCATCATAATCTCTTACGCGTGTGAAATCTCGGGGCACTGCTGGTACCTAATAAAAATATATGAGGGTTAATAACAATATATGTACAAGGTCTTCTTATGGGTTTCAGCCACTCCGCTCCACGAAGTCTTGTACCTAAAGTACTGTAAGTATATATTATTTTATTTGCTTCAGTTCACAGCAAATAGGTAGGTAGATACTAGATACTATCACCGAAGTGCGAATGGATAGAAAAGCTGCCAACAAAATTTTGTATGAAACCTAGAGTCGCCAGTTGCATATTCGAATGATATATTGTCCTAGTGCAACTTAGAATCCAACGATACCGGGTTCGATCCTAGGCTCCGAACCAATGACTTTTCTGAGTTATGTGCGGTTTTCCATCGCTCCGTGGTTCGGACGGCACGTTAAGCTGTCGGTCCCGTCTGTTATTGATTAATAGCAGTTGTTAAGCCATGTCAGAGGCCCTCGGGCGGTTTGACAAACTCTGACACCAGAGGCTCAGCACTACCTCATACGACAAACAAACAAACAAACAAAACAGTCCTAGTTGACGCACAAACTGAATATATAATTATCCCGTTACTCACGCGCTTTTATTGCTTGAACCCACCAGTGGGTGAAGCCAGTGGGTGCACGGGGCATGCCCCCTATTTTAAAAGCTATAAACGCTATTCGTAACTGATATGTACGTATATAAGGGATATACATAGAGTTATATGTACTACGTGTACAAAATATATCTCTATGGGGATATATGGATGATTTCCCTACGCGTCTAAAGTTACGAACAACGGTCGCTTGTCGTTTTGCAGAATCGAGATTCGAGACATAGTCGCGGCGCGCATTTTTTCTTCTTTGGGTAGCTACAATCATAGATCACTTTAAAAGTGGGGGCACAATAAGTAAAGCAAAGAAATCGGTCGGCGACAGTGGCTAAAAAAAAAAAAAAAGTGAAATGTTTGCCTGCTGGGAAATAGAGTTGATCAACTTTGTCTTTTGTTTTTTTCTTCGTAGTCAAACTCATGTTTTCATTAAAACATCATGTACTGTGGTATTCATTCTGTGACAAAAGCTTCAACTACAAAACAAAAGGTAACCTACCTTTGATGCCCTATTTGCCCCACCCTTTATTTAGGTTCAAGTACCTACAACACATTACAACCGTTGGAACTTGAAAGTACCGTGATAATATTGTGTTTCGGGTTATATGTACTAGTTTTGCCCCCGCGACTTCGTACGCGCGGACTACAGTTTATCGCGATAAAAAGCATCCTATTTGCTTCTAGGATATAAAAACCAATGCAAAATCAGGTATAGAACTAATCCAGTTGATGTTTTTTGACAAAGATAATATAAAGTTTTTTGACAGGATTGTTATTTCGTTTCTATGGCAACCACAGACCATTCTGTGATGACAACCGTTATTTACAGTGAGTAATCAACATTTTCCAGTTTTCCCGTATAAATTACAATTTATTTTCTTAAATAAAAAGTATCCCATGTTTTATTCCAGGGTATAAGCTATCTCCATTCTAAATTTCATCAAAATCCGTCCAGCCGTTATCGCGTGAAAGCTCCCCCAAACAAACAAACAAACAGACAACGTTTCACTTATATATATTGGTATGGTTCTGTGTATTGCAATATTAATCAACAAAAGTTTATGTAACTTACCTTCATGTTATGCATGTAATCAAAATCATGATACCACCAAGGGGATGTCAGGGAAATTGGGTCTGCGGTGCCAACCTAGCGTTGCAATCTGGTAGGTAGCAACCATTGATGAATTAAAATGGGGCGGATTAGGGACCAACTACTCAGTGTGGACCACGTATATTAGGTGTAACGCACACAATTGGCCTCAGTCGTAATGGGAGTGGCGTTGGTTTGACACGCGCGTGTGCTTACCACATATTATTCCAATTACGCAGCAAATATGCCTTCCTGTGCTTTTATAAGGTGCACAAATAACTAAAGAACTAAAAACAAATTCCACGGCATTACTTTTCACCCGTACTTTAAAAATTAATTTGCTTTAAAATTCTACTGATTGATTCTGTCTGTAAAACGCCATTTGCAGAAAGGGGCAGAAATATACGATTTGTAAGAGATAAGCGGCGTATAAGAATATTTAGTTCTAGAACGGGTGCGCAACAATTATTGTTACCTACCTCTTTCGCACTACTGTCTGCGTATGTCTCTCTATCTTTGTTGTTGATGCATATTAAGTACGAAATTGCAAATGTAGCTGTGTAGTTCACGTGATGTTTTAGGTTGCCCTATCTCCCCACTTTTAATAAATCAATGGTAGCAACTAGTAAAGGGTGCTAGTGCACGACGCGAGCGAAATGGCGGCGGCACGCGTAGAAATGGCGGCCGCGACCGGCCTTGCGCCTCGCAATCAACTTATTATTCAATCTCATATCGCGAATTGGTCCGAGGTCCGCCGGCCGTTGACCCCGCTGTTCCACTCCGCTCGTTGAAGTTACGTCTGCCTGATGAAAGATTAATGTAGATGTATCACTACCTACAACATAATGTTTATTCAATTTTTTTTGTTTCGTCCTAGCTAAATAAAGTACTTAATATGCCGTATCTCGCCCATAAACATTATTTGTGCAGCTCATACGCACATAAACGGGCATGCCTACCTAGGGTGCATTTCGAGACACGCTAAAATCGATATTATCGCGTAAACACGCGCACCGAATCACCGTGAGCGCGACAACGATATCCCTTGTGTAGTTGTGACATCACAGATTACGTCATTACATCGGGCATATTGCGATTACACCGGATTACACCGACCATGCCCCAAACCAATATCACCGTGAGCGCTACTGTCAAAGTGACAGATTGACAGTTGCTGGCAAAAGTTGTGTGTGATTTTCTTACATTGTACCAAAGATTACTACAGACGATTGACCAATTTCTAGATAGACTACTTTTCCCACGAATAATACTTATTATTTGGACAACATTTTGAGGTTATGTTGTTGTAAACTTGTAATCACGTCCACGAGCGTTCCGAGTCTCGTCAACACTCAAACTTCCATAAGTACATGATTATTGGTGACGCTATTGCACGATAACTGAATCGGAACGCAAATTAGCTCTGATCGCTCACAATTACTCGATGTGAGTCACATCGATTTTAGCTTGTCTCGAAATGCACCCCTAACAGCATGAATTAGAGAATGCGGTAGGTATATAGTTATAGTTAGTATCATCTACATCCCGCAAACGTATCGCCGAGTTTTATGTAGATAAGTTTCTAAGCCCAACCATAACTGATTGATTATGCAGACATCGACTAAGTATGTATGCAGAGCAGCACCTCCAGAACAATAGGAAACCGGTGCGGATCTAAGCACCTGCGTGCGTAAACAAACCGTCCCCGACACGTCACGTCGTTACGCAAATACAATGGCCGGCTGGGAACGCGGCCGTGAACGCGACTCGAATCCGACACGAAACCATTCTGTCGCTAATAATTTTGGTCGTACCGTGCGTGCGCCACTATGCCCAAAGTTTGTGTGCTTATCCATCCACTAAGGCCCAACTTGCACAGCTGTCTTAGCCCCGGGCTAGTGTCTAGTCTATTATTTATTCTGTGGTCTAGTCTGGGCTAAAAATGACAGACAAGATAAAAAGATATACAGACAAGGATAGAGAGACATACGCACACAGTATAGCGCGAAAGAGATAACAATAATATTTGGACTAACTACATACTTTTTTGTTTTCGTGCAAGTGTGTCTAACTATTATTAATTTATTAAGTTGCCAAACCTTCATAATTCCACAGTAAGATAATGTTATCTAATAATTTTCATAAAGAAATAGATATATTCTCGCTAAGCAGCGTTAAATAAAAACATATGATACCTAATGTTGTTCGAACCTCTTACAGACTGCACTGGGCTACATTCAAGCTAGCTTCTAAAGTGCTTGCATCTAGTCTATAAGTGGCGGATCACAGAACATATTGTATGATGCATTTTGAACATCTGCATTTATTTATTTACTACCTGTGCTCGCGGCTTTTCCTTTGTTATTCCAGAACTAAAAGTACCAATATTTTAGTACTAATATTTATTCTGAGCTAATATCATCACACTTCGTTCAGACGCCAAATATTTGTTTATCGATTGCTCGACTTCTACTCATCGGATTGAGATACTAACGACAACTATTTGAGTCAAACCCTAAGCTATCCAACATTAAAAAACGCACCGCAATCGTTCCAGTAGTTTTTATGTAATGCGCGAACAAACAAACAGACACTTGTTTCTAAGTATTATATTTTTGTTCTATAGCTTATTTTAAGACCAACAGACGCCTAGACCAATGAAGATAATTACAATAAAAAAGGTACAAGGACTAGAAAAAAAAACATTGCACTACTTGTACTATTATTTATTCTGTGTTTGTACAGACATTTTGTTACTTACTGATTTATTAGAAGTATAGATTCTCCACATTTGAATTGTTTGTTTGTCGTATGAGGTAGTTCTGGCCTCTGATGTCAGAGTTTGTCAGGCCGCCCGAGGGCTTCTGACATGGCTAAACGACTGCTTGTAATCAATAACAGCCAGGACCGACAGATTAACGTGTCCTCCGAAGTTCGGAGCGATGGAAAACCGTTCATAACTTAGAAAAGTCATTGGTAGCCTAGGTTTGAACCCGGTATCGTTGAATTCTAAGTTGAACTATATAGAACCGTTAGGCTACCATCGCACATTTCATTGATTTTCCAACATACACTACTACATAGCAACAGATTTTAGAGCATAACATTGAAGAGCATACCTGCATAAAATTAGATTTTTGTGGTACCTTTATTCTGTTGCAGTCATTAGTCAACGAGCACTGCCTTGTACTATTATTTATTCTGTGGCACTGCCTTCAGTCTAGCTAGAAGACTATTATTTATTCTGTGCCGGAAGCTTGTAATATTATATTCTGTGCTTAGATTTTTGTGGTACCTTTATTCTGTTGCAGTCATTAGTCAACGAGCACTACCTTGTACTATTATTTATTCTGTGGCACTGCCTTCAGTCTAGCTAGAAGACTATTATTTATTCTGTGCCGGAAGCTTGTAATATTATATTCTGTGCTAGCAGTCTCTGTTATCGGTTTCGAACCAGTCATTCCGACGCCCCGGGCGCCGCCAACTGCATTTTAGCTGAAAGAGAACTGTCCATTTGCCACTGATTTGAGGTTCAAAAACATGAACTCTTTCGGTTTCAGCACATTATAAGTAATAAGTACATATCACATTGTTTCAGTTCTGAATAATTCTCAGTTAGTTCCAAACTCCGCCACGTCCACTAAAACTAGTCAGTTTCCAACCAAAGAATATATGTATATTACTCCCTAACGAGAGTTTCCAACTGTTAAGGTATTCATGGCGGCGAGTCTTCATTATATACAATATCGGCAGGATCGCGGACGGCCGGCAGTACCGTTTCCGTTGTAGGCACAAACATTTGCATTTTTTCGTGAGATCGTGCTCTGCGTGTGAAACTGCTATTTTGGGGTTGATTATTATGCGAGAAAATTGTTTGTACCCAGCCTTTTTAGTGTCACAGCTCGGGTAAAAATTAAATTTAGATGTTAGCATCAACTAAATAATACAAAATCGCTCACGCAGATCTAATCAATCACCTAACTATTTACATAGGCCCTAAATTATTATTTTTTGTACCTGTAAAGAAAACTAGGTGCTCTGCCCTACGGATCGCTCCACTCTTAGTTTCCAGTTATCTCACGGAATCTTTGCATTTTCCCAATGAAAAGTAGCCCAAGTCCATCTGGAATAGTGAAATAAAGGAGATGATATTTTTGTAGAGCCTGGGCTTACTGCTATACAGCATGTCATAACAGCAAAAATATAATGAAATTCAAGTAGATACACAATTTAACTCGTAACGAGTATTTAAAAAGCAAAACATGTTTTAACTTTGTCACATTAAACTGTTAGAAGTGTCAGTGTCAAGATTAGCAATTAAGCACTAATATTGTGGTTGTTTTTTGGTAACTGTCATGGCGCTATGGTACCTGGGCTGCAGTATTTTGCTGAAAATTAATAATGATTTGCTTTTTTCAACGCCACTCAGATTTATTTGAGTATTTTTTCATTAAATCTTTATCAATTTTTCTTTTTTTTGAGTATATTTTATTAAATCTTTATATATTTTTCTATCACCTCTGAAGTTGTCAACCCATCGCTCAGTTTGCGAACAACTCTTTTCAGACTCGGATTAGTTGTTCCAGAGATTACCATTCTACAAACATGCAAACAACTTTACCTCTATATAATATTATCATAGCTCTAGTTAAGAATGGTATGTATGAATATAAGTATAGAAAAGAACTCCGAGGGTCATTCCAGATCACTAACCAGATAGGAGCATATAACGCGGTCCCTTTCGGGAATCAAACTACATCCCACACACAGCTCTACACGCCATCTACACCACGGACACCTACATACATATCTTACTGGGCTACTAGAAAAACGTGGCAATATTTAAGTTTAATTACTTTAGTAATATATATTCTAAGGTGTCAATAATAATTAATACCGTAATTGTAAGGATTGTCAACGAAATAACCTATTTCACATTTCAGAAAGTGCAGAATTATCCTCCGATTCAACAGATTATTACGTCAACTGCTGACGAAAAGACACAGAATTGGGTAAAAGTCTAAAAGACACCGAACTTTAATAATGCCTTTGCGGAGTTTAGTAGTGCAATATTCTATAATGTCTATAACTACAACGGCCATAATGAAGCGTTATAACGAAATAGAATCCTTCACACAACAGAACGTTACGTTATTAAGTGTACTTTCACCCCGGTTTTACCGTTACATGAACTACAAGCCTTCCATCTCGCTCGCTCTTCAGATGGGGTTTATAATTTTTATTGTTAAATCTTAGAGCTTAAGGAAGCACCTTTCCGTATGGGCACTCTTTTTCCTGCGGGATTTTTGTTTTTTTCCTGATGTTTAAACATTTAGTTTTTCACTGCTCTAGCACAGTTTCCTAGCAATCCATGGGTTATTTTCATGCAAATACAATGAAAATTCATATTTCATGTGAACTAGTTTTATTTTAACGGTTTAAAAACAGGATTTGTCCCGTGTCAAACTAGCGATCTCAATCATTCGTGCGTGACGTGATCATCACAAGAATTATTGTTATTTTACACAAGATCGTATTTTTTCCTATTAATTTATCACATCACTTATGTGAACATGCTTCAAAGTTATCGATACCATAAAAATATCTGCTGCCTTAGATTTAGGTAAGTAGTTTCTGTGTACATTATTACACCTTACATCTCTTCCTTAGGGGAGATAGCTTAGCACATCTTACATCGCTTCCATAAAGGAGATAGCTTATCTCGCTAGATAAAGCCTATCCGCAGTATGACGTAAAACATGTTTTTGACTTGATGAAATAATGTTTTGAATACATTATCTTCCTGTAGATTGGTTTTGGTCAACTCTCATTACAACCAAAATTGAACAATTTTATTGTACAACTTCAAGGCATTTCTTGAGTTTATTCTTAAAATTCCTAAATTAATTCCTATTTTTTTTTCTATCTATTAGTGTCCCTATTTTATTCCTTTTCGAAAACTTTACGAGACCGGATATCGATGCCCGCAGTTTAATATTTGAAATCTGAATGGACTCTGTCCCAGTACCGATATAATAAGGCTATAGAATACAGTGATTTTAATTGGCTATATACAGATGTGAAATAAGAAAAGTACGGACATGATTGATCTTTTGTCTTTAAATTATTTTATTATTGGAATGTATTATAATTAAAACTTTCACTGCTTTTGGTTTACCGTTAAATTCTAATAGATCTCTAGATCTTCCAATGCGACTATATTTTTTAGAAGCTTTTAGTTAACTTGCAATGTTTGTTTAGGTCAAATCTTGCAAGCTGAATTAGAACCATTTCCTCTTATCTTAAGGAGCATTTTTATGGTAAGTAAAATCTGAATCGACATCCAGAATTACGTCCAGATAAATAAACTTTTCGACGGTCAACTGTACAGACACGAAATGTTGTATACGCATTTAATTGTGATAGCCCTTTCTAAGTTTCACTATGACATAGCTACTGCATAAAAGCTTCATTTTTTTACGTTATTAATTAACTCATTTCTATGTATGTTCATTTACTCATATCTTTTGAATTTCTGGACCGATTTAAATGATTTTCCTTTATTTAAGGAGCCCTCCAGTGTGGTATATAAACTAAGTCGTTTTTTAATCCAAACATTTATTATTACCATTGTTTGCCACATTGTTATAAATTAGTTCAAGAAATCAAGTAAGAATGTGTCCAGCAGTTCCTGATATTGCCTGGTTCAAAATATCGGTTTGCTTTAACATAAAAGCTTTTTCCTATGTGTATGTAGGTAGAATGAAATTAAAAGTGGCATTTAAATGTATAAAATTTACACGAATGTGTACATCGACGTAATATCCATATGTTTGTGTGTCTTTACACATTCACATCACGTCACGACTCTTCGAGAGCGCGGAGGTCGAGTATTTTTCACAGGTCCGCGCAAATGCATTCTCCACACAATTATCGCTGGTTAGCCACTCTCGCCTCCGTTACGTCTTTTATTTGCCCTCTGCAGTCATAGCATGTCCATGAGACCGGTTTCCCAACATAATACAAGAATAGGGCGTGTATGCCCTCTCTCGATTTTCTCACATACATTCGTCTCCCTCTAATCGCCGTGAGCTCGGAGATTGATGGTGCTCTTAAGGAATTTTGCTGTCGAATCTTAATCGGTTCCTAAAAGAATTTATCACCGGTCCCTTTCCGTAAAACCTGTATAGATGCAGCCGCTTAATTCAATACATGAAATCGTGAAATAAAACAACACACTTGAATTGGAATTTATTAGTAACCTTACATAAATTTATTCCTACCAGTACATAGTTGCACATCTTCCACATCATCCGACATAATTATTATAATGTGGCATCAATCTCCAGTAAAACTATTTGACGTTACTCATAAATTAATTAAAATAATAATGAATGTTACGTTACGTGTAACGTAAAGGTCGACTTCAAAATTATTCCCAAGTCAAATTTTAACATGAGCGTTGGTCGGTGGGGTCTAGATGGGCACACTTGTTTTTTTTTAAACCTTCTTGGATACATGTAGTCTACAATCTACAACGTGGCCTGTTAGGTATTCAATCCACTATCTAGGTATTAATCTGCCATAAATACCACTTGTATAACTAAATTATGCTTTTTGCATTGTTTTACTAAACATACGATAGGATACAGTTTATTTTCTTAACAACATGTGTAGTAGGTATTTTTTTTCATGTGCTGTACATACCTTATATACGCATGTCTATACATTACCTACGGTCGATTACACTTGCCCTATTTATGTAGGTAGGGATAAAAAACGTTTACAATTATTGTTATATTCATAAATTTTAATTTTCTTATACTTAGTTTGGGTCGTACGTACGAGTAGATTATACTTTTACATAATTTGTATGTAGATGTGTACCAATTTAAAATATTATTGAGTCCTTATAGTTTATGCCACAAATATAGGAATAATTATCTAACAAAATAAAATCAATACATTCTTCAATATCTAGTAGTATAATACAGTTACAGTCTTGCTTCCTACAAGGGTTAAGTATATTAACAATTTATAAATTGTTTACAGTTAAAAGTCTTGTATAAGTCATGTGGTTGTGATTTACTGTGGCGTGTATTCTGAGACGCAAGAACAATTTCTTCGCATAGAGTATTGGAAAACATGTACAAGGCATCTGAAAATTCACAAGTTGCATTGCCGTCATCAACCCTTTGATCAGTTTACCATTCTCTGTTTCCAAAATATTCTTTGTCATAAAAGATCGGAATTTGATTTCCATCATTTCCACAAACTCAATGAAACTTTCTTGTGGTGCCACACAAATCCCTTTTTGAATTTCATACAAAATCATTTTACAAATTTGACTCGTGCCGTGCAAAACAATGCAAATGTAATTTTTCATCGCTGAACAATCTGCGTGACGGTCGTAACACTTCTTCAATAGAAATCCAGCCAACAAGACGACTGCATCATTGTTTCCCAGAATCAATGTATTATATTCGGAACATCTGATGTCTATTTTACAATTTAAATTTGCAATATTGGGTCTGTTACTTATAAAGTTGCATTTTAAATTGTTGATCTGATCCAACGCTGTTTCCAAGTTTACAGGATTCGCTTTATTAACAGGCTTTAAAAAATTTTGCAACAACGATTGCATAAATGCTAAATTAACTAATTTGCACGTTGGATGTGTGCCGTTTTTCACAAGTTTTTGTACTTGATCGAAAAATGATCTAAGGTTATCGAGGCTGAGCCGATTTGTTGGTAACACTTCATTAATAAGTCTAAGATCAGAGTGTAACATCAAAATTGATTTAATTGTGTGATTGATGTTCTCTGTAAATGAGCCTTGTTCTTTTGGTACCTCTTCTTTCGTGTCACGTTTAATGAACTTGAAATTATTAAAAAATGGTAACATTACGCGTAGAAATTGCACAGAGAATATAGTTTGTCCTGATGCTAGTTTAATTGAGTCGTTGAAACTTTTAGAATGTACTATTTCAAATAGTGTGTTCATTTTCTTTATCAATTGTACTGTACTTCTAGCGGATTGGTCCAGGGCCCCGAAGTCTATGTATGTTGACATAGCTACTGCAGTTTCCAAACTTATAACCTCCTTTACATTTTTTACATTTATGTCTTGTAATTTCGCAGGTTTTATGTGTACTGCGGTCAGCTTTGGACATAATCTTAATTCTTTCTTGACATCTAATTTGTAAAAACTAAATAGATGCTCCATCTTTGCAATTCCTCCGTCAAAGCTATAGTCATGCATCATTAAATTGTAATAAAACAATTTGAACAATGATAGGACATCGTAAACGTAATATATTTTTTGATTAGATATTTCGAAATACGGTAGGTACCGTACTTCAAAATACGGTAGGTATCGTATTTTAAAATACTTTGTCTCAGTTACAAAAGCCCGCACGTTAAATCCAATCTTCAATAGGTTTCGAATGATTTCTTCGGCCCATTGTTTTATGCTTGATATATCAGCGTTTTCAGGAGTCCCTATGTATGATACGGCAATAGGTTGTTTCCAGTCTGCAAATAGTCCCTGTACAGTTAGAACTAACGCTGAGGTTGCTCGCTCAGGCTTTTGAACGCCATTTATATCGACAATTCCTAAAAGTTTATCAGATTTGATGTCATAATGAAGATTTGGCTGCACTTGAATTTGGCCTAGACAGACGACACATTCTTTCTGCTTTTCAGACATCATTTCAACTTTCATCTGGAGAGCTCTCGCAAATATTGTATTCTGATCAGTTGATATAGAGCAGCTTCTAAACATATCTTTTACCATTGATACAGATGGCAAGCGTAAAGAATTATGTAACATTTCATAAGCCTGTGGGTAAGTCAAGTAAATGTTGAGTGCTAGTTCATTGAGTACATCAGGAACCTTAGATATATCTTCTATTTCTTTCTGAAGTTCAACAATTGTTTTTGCTGCATAATCAGGATTCTTATTACTTGTTTGAATTTTCTTTGGATTAATCTTCTGTTTCTTTTTAATGTTATCCTCATCGTCAGTTTTTTTGTCATGCTTCCTTTTATCAGAGTAAGAACACGACGCCTCTTGATGATCGACTGCTATTGTATCCAATGGTTTGATACTCGTAGTTCTAATGATTTTGGGGGCTGAAGTTTTCAGTGAGTTTATAATAACGTCTTCAACCAAGTCATTGTAATTACTTCCTTGTGAGATATTTGGATTTATATTAGATTTCGGTTTAGGAAATGGTAGATTTAATGTTGGAATAGTTCCTTTTGCCAGGCGCTTTTTGAAATCTGTGGCTCTAAAAACTGCATTTTTAATAAAATGCGCTTCGCAAACATAGACTTGACGCGAAGTATTTTCGTCGATTCCTGTATTCTCAAACCACTTTTTAGCACTGAAATAAAACATATTCATAATTAGGTAAAGCTTTTTTAATTACTGAGTTTTGATCGCAACTTGTACACATACGGGTTTAGCGACCTTTTTTAAGGCACTATGCAGACGTAGTAGAGTAGATAGAAAACAAGCAACGTGAGGTCTCCTAATCAACTTGGACGAATCGGAGTTTGTATGTATGTTTGTTCGACGATCACTTTCGAACCGTTGATTCAAGACCTATGTGTCGAGTTCGGGCGAACGACTTATTATTAAAGAAATCGCCTTTGAGGTCAGTATCAGAGAACTGTGCATGCAGAGCATGCTGCACGTAGATCTAGTTAACTAGTGGCTCTTATTTTTCCTATTTTTTCCCATTATTTTCCACCCCCTCACACCCCCGACTCCTTGAAGTTTATGCGTGCTAATGGGCATCACAAAAAAAAGTGACATTTTCGAATATTTTTCGAAATGGTGAAATGTTTTTTTTTACGTTCTTAACCCCTAATGAAAAAAAAACGAAAAACAGAATCGGCAAAAAAAACATAATTAACGAACCTGCTCACAAAATTTCACGAGAATCAGTTGAGAAATGCGACCTGTAGAGAACAGCCAAACGAAAGCATTTTTGCCCAAGCTGAAACGGAGAAGCTATTGCGCTTCGCGCTCGCTCGGTCAATGAGAGCTATGATGATGCAACGCGATAGGAGCAGGTTCAGTGACCCCGCCCGAAAGGTGAGCCCGCTTCGCTTCGCTTAAGTACCTAGACCTACTATTCGCATTGATTCGCCATTAACTGTATTTACCCCTCGATGCGCCCACCACGCCGCCTGCTGCCGCTACCTAAGGCGAACTAGTTTGTGCCTTCCTCTCCTAGTACAAAGTTTGATACGCGAAAGGACCTAGGAAATAGCGATGGCGATTAGATAATTCATTTCATACTTACATTGCGGGATCTTTCGGCAGACAGAACCGGGTATGTTTTGGATCTTTCTTGCACATCGGCACGGAGCAAGTGTTTCTTCCGTTTGCAGCAATCATGGTTGCGCTGTGTTCAAAATGGCGGCAAAACGTAGCAACGACCGCGCGATAACGTGGCGTGCAAACACGAGCGCGTCTGCGGTCGGACTGAGAAGCGGGGCACGGGGCGGGGAGTCAAGCAGCCTGGCTGGCCGGTTCATTCACCTTTCTCGAATTTAACTTTGCCTTCATATATTTCTGTAAAGTACCTAAGTATTTTGAATTGGAAACTTTGATGTGCCACACTTGTAGTAATATTTAATCTGTGGTGCCACGTTTTTTTTTAACACATCTTATTTTTGTAGATGAGCGTAAACATATAGGTAGGTAGATCCACCCACACCAATATATAAAAGTGAAACGTTTGTTTGTTTGGGGAGTTTTAACGCGATAAAGGCTGGACGGATTTTGATGGGAATGTAGATAGCTTATACCCTGGAAATAAAACATAGGATACTTTTAATCATCATCATCACCATCATCATACTTCACTCTCAAACAGCTGCACGGATTTTGATGAAATTTGGAATGGAGATAGCTTATATCCTGGAATAACACATAATATGATACTTTTCATCATCATCATTTTCCTTCAAGCTCCAACGTCTGAACGGATTTTGATGAAATTTGGATTGGAGATAGCTTATTTCCTGAAATAACACATAGGATACTTTCATCATCATCATCATCATCATCATCATCATTTTCCTTCACGCTCAAACGACCGAACGGATTTTGATGAAATTTGGAATGGAGATAGCTTATACCCTGTAATAACACATAGGATACTTTCATCATCATCATCATCATCATCATCATTTTCCTTCACGCTCAAACGACCGAACGGATTTTGATGAAATTTGGAATGGAGATAGCTTACCTGAAATAACTCATCGGATACTCTCAAACGGATGAACGGATTTTGATGAAATTTGGAATGGTGATAGCTTTTACCCTGGAATAACACAGGATACTTTTCATCATCATCATCATAATCTCTTACTCGTGTGAAATCTCGGGGCACTGCTGGTACCTAATAAAAATATATGAGGGTTAATAACAATATATGTACAAGGTCTTCTTATGGGTTTCAGCCACTCCGCTCCACGAAGTCTTGTACCTAAAGTACTGTAAGTATATATTATTTTATTTGCTTCAGTTCACAGCAAATAGGTAGGTAGATACTAGATACTATCACCGAAGTGCGAATGGATAGAAAAGCTGCCAACAAAATTTTGTATGAAACCTAGAGTCGCCAGTTGCATATTCGAATGATATATTGTCCTAGTGCAACTTAGAATCCAACGATACCGGGTTCGATCCTAGGCTCCGAACCAATGACTTTTCTGAGTTATGTGCGGTTTTCCATCGCTCCGTGGTTCGGACGGCACGTTAAGCTGTCGGTCCCGTCTGTTATTGATTAATAGCAGTTGTTAAGCCATGTCAGAGGCCCTCGGGCGGTTTGACAAACTCTGACACCAGAGGCTCAGCACTACCTCATACGACAAACAAACAAACAAACAAAACAGTCCTAGTTGACGCACAAACTGAATATATAATTATCCCGTTACTCACGCGCTTTTATTGCTTGAACCCACCAGTGGGTGAAGCCAGTGGGTGCACGGGGCATGCCCCCTATTTTAAAAGCTATAAACGCTATTCGTAACTGATATGTACGTATATAAGGGATATACATAGAGTTATATGTACTACGTGTACAAAATATATCTCTATGGGGATATATGGATGATTTCCCTACGCGTCTAAAGTTACGAACAACGGTCGCTTGTCGTTTTGCAGAATCGAGATTCGAGACATAGTCGCGGCGCGCATTTTTTCTTCTTTGGGTAGCTACAATCATAGATCACTTTAAAAGTGGGGGCACAATAAGTAAAGCAAAGAAATCGGTCGGCGACAGTGGCTAAAAAAAAAAAAAAGTGAAATGTTTGCCTGCTGGGAAATAGAGTTGAACTTTGTCTTTTGTTTTTTTCTTCGTAGTCAAACTCATGTTTTCATTAAAACATCATGTACTGTGGTATTCATTCTGTGACAAAAGCTTCAACTACAAAACAAAAGGTAACCTACCTTTGATGCCCTATTTGCCCCACCCTTTATTTATTTAGGTTCAAGTACCTACAACACATTACAACCGTTGGAACTTGAAAGTAGTGTGATAATATTGTGTTTCGGGTTATATGTACTAGTTTTGCCCCCGCGACTTCGTACGCGCGGACTACAGTTTATCGCGATAAAAAGCATCCTATTTGCTTCTAGGATATAAAAACCAATGCAAAATCAGGTATAGAACTAATCCGGTTGATGTTTTTTGACAAAGATAATATAAAGTTTTTTGACAGGATTGTTATTTCGTTTTATGGCAACCACAGACCATTCTGTGATGACAACCGTTATTTACAGTGAGTAATCAACATTTTCCAGTTTTCCCGTATAAATTACAATTTATTTTCTTAAATAAAAAGTATCCCATGTTTTATTCCAGGGTATAAGCTATCTCCATTCTAAATTTCATCAAAATCCGTCCAGCCGTTATCGCGTGAAAGCTCCCCCAAACAAACAAACAAACAGACAACGTTTCACTTATATATATTGGTATGGTTCTGTGTATTGCAATATTAATCAACAAAAGTTTATGTAACTTACCTTCATGTTATGCATGTAATCAAAATCATGATACCACCAAGGGGATGTCAGGGAAATTGGGTCTGCGGTGCCAACCTAGCGTTGCAATCTGGATAGGTCTACGTAGCAACCATTGATGAATTAAAATGGGGTGGATTAGGGACCAACTACTCAGTGTGGACCACGTATATTAGGTGTAACGCACACAATTGGCCTCAGTCGTAATGGGAGTGGCGTTGGTTTGACACGCGCGTGTGCTTACCACATATTATTCCAAATACGCAGCAAAAATGCCTTCCTGTGCTTATATAAGGTGCACAAATAACTAAAGAACTAAAAACAAATTCCACGGCATTACTTTTCACCCGTACTTTAAAAATTAATTTTCTTTAAAATTCTACTGATTGATTCTGTCTGTAAAACGCCATTTGCAGAAAGGGGCAGAAATATACAATTTGTAAGAGATAAGCGGCGTATAAGAATATTTTGTTCTAGAACGGGTGCGCAACAATTATTGTTACCTATCTCTTTCGCGCTACTGTCTGCGTATGTCTCTCTATCTTTGTTGTTGATGCATATTAAGTACGAAATTGCAAATGTAGCTGTGTAGTTCACGTGATGTTTTAGGTTGCCCTATCTCCCCACTTTTAATAAATCAATGGTAGCAACTAGTAAAGGGTGCTAGTGCACGACGCGAGCAAAATGGCGGCGGCACGCGTAGAAATGGCGGCCGCGACCGGCCTTGCGCCTCGCAATCAACTTATTATTCAATCTCATATCGCGAATTGGTCCGAGGTCCGCCGGCCGTTGACCCCGCCGTTCCACTCCGCTCGTTGAAGTTATGTCTGCCTGATGAAAGATTAATGTAGATGTATCACTACCTACAACATAATGTTTATTCAATTTTTAGTGAAATAAAATCTCATTTCATTCATCAAGTTTTAGAATCAAACTTTTATTGAAAAATTCGTAGTTATTTACCTAGTTGTATATATAGTAAAACCTTGTTTAACTTATACGTGGCTAGGTACTTATATACCTACTCTAAACGTTTTTTCCACGTACCTATAATCATTTATTCTATGATTCAACCAAATTCCAACTTATTGCCTTGTATAAGTGCAAAGTGCAGTAGGTTAGGTATGCCTGGATAATAATGTGGTATGGAATATTTATTTCTACTATATCAGCAGCTTAGTACATTATGTAATAGCTATTGATTATTCTATGGTAACAGTCAGGGCAGAAATTGTTTTAAATTGATAATAAGTAGGACCTGTGGTAGGACTACCAACCTACCTACTTAACTAACCATAGCCACAGAATATATAATACCGGTAGGTAAGTGGTAACTTACACCAGACATGGTAATGTTATCTACAGAGGTCCGAACGTCCTTTTGTACGTGTCATTATCCATATTATTGACATAAATCCGCTGTGACTGAAATACCTAAAGATGAAACCCTATGAAACCTAAGATAATTCAGATCACCACTAGAATAATATTAAAACCAATGTATAAAAGTGAAACGTTGTCTGTTTGTTTGGGGAGCTTTCATGCGATAACGACACGAATTTGATGGGAATGGAGATAGCTTATACCCTGGAATAAAACATAGGGTACTTTTTGTCCCGGTAAATCGGAAGTTTCCACGGGAAAACAGGAAAATGTTGATTACTCGCTGTAAGGAACAGTTGCTATGGAAACGAAATAATTACAAGTCTGTCAAAAAACATCAAGAGCGTTGGTCCTATACTTTTTCATTGGTTTTTAATATCCTAGAAGAACATAGGATGCTTTTATTCGCGATAAAATTTAGTCCGCGCGGACGTAGTCGCGGGTGAAAGCTAGTTTTAAATATAATAAATCAAATCATCTACAAAGGTGTCGTATTTAACATAAGTAAAGCAATTTTATTCCAACCTATACACGTCATTCTAAATTTCGTATGTATCCCTCTACCTAAGTAGGGTCATTCTACAATTCTAAACACAATGTAACAAACCTACAGAGCTTCTGTTCTAATTGAGTTGAACAGTCATTTACCTATATTAGAAGGTGTTATTGCGTATTCGTCACAATGCAAATATTTAATTAAATAAAAGGAGTTCAGTTAATGACGGGTTGAAACTGGTCGGCGTTGTCGTAAATGAGACCCTCCTATCCTTTGACATACCCAGAGGTCGTCGGTCGCGGCTCTGCGCTGACGTAAATCCAAGTAGGTATCTCCGACACGGTCCGTTATGTCCTCTCGAAGAACAATGCCATTCGCGCTACTCGACTAATGAGAAATGTTTGTTTTTATCCTCACACAATAGCTTCTGCTCAGCGCTATTGTTATTGCCCCAGATAAAGTGCCTCTTATAAATTAAAATATCTCCGTTTTATCTTACTTAATCTCCAAGATAAGGAGTGTTTTCGTGAGTGGTATTTTTAATTACAGGTATTTTAATAACATGTAGTGTTATATCCAAAAATAGAGCTCTTCAGAATACAGTACTAATTATCATACTAATAAAATGATTCCGAAATAAAACTCTGCACCATTAAGCGGCAGGTATTTCTCACAAAAAATACATGATGCCATTAATTATAAGTTGAACTGGTTGGGTTTAATGTGATGCATAATAATGTTTTTGTGGCTATAGAAAAGTATAAATTACTGGGCGCAACGTTCCGAAGAGTCGACCTTGATTGAAGGCTCATTACAAGAGTGGAGCCGAGCGACTCGGACTAGTCCTGTTCGTGAGCTCGCATGAGCCGCATGATTTATGCCTTCGCCTTCACAATGACTTTTTTAGGGACCGGTTTTGGCGGCGCTCCCCTCTCGGGCGGGTTGTTGCGCTACCTGGATGGATACCGCGTGGAAAAAATACGGCGTCAGCGTTTTTTCTCCGTAATAATAATATGAACATTCCTTGTGTAGCGCATGCGGACGTGAGCTCTGCTAGAACGTGATGCGCTAGCGTTGTGGCTTCATTATTATTAATGGACTCGACCGGATGAACACAAAGCCGGGGCCTTTACTTTAACCACAAACTTCATCGCATGTAGTAGTGTAGGTAGTGTGCGAAGGTATCTAAGTACGTCTTTCATGACTGTGTGCTGACACGGCTACAACCCTTTCCAACGCGACGCGCCCCATGAAATTGGAATTATGTAGATTACTACCTACTTCGCTACACGACACGACACAATATTCGATTAATTAGATACTTATTATTATAGATAGCTTAGTTATGTACTAATAACGAATTCGTGTGGGCAAAAAACCTTGAATTCGCTAACGTAGTTCATCCAGAACAGTACAATCAAATGCAATGGCCAGATCAGAGAGGCATTTTAATATAACTTACCTACTATGTAAGCTAAATCTAGATACTTATAAAAAGCAGTAAGTAACAAAAAGTATGTACAATAAAGATAATAAAAACATGATGTAGGGGATTTAAAAAATAAGCTATCTACTGAACCAGTTGTTTTTAAATGGTGTCTGTCTGTTTGTTTGTCACATCACGCAAAAACTACTAGACCGATTGCGATGCGGTTTTCACTGTTGGGTAGCTTATGGTTTGACTTAAAAACTGGTGTACTTGCTATCTCAATTCGACGACCATTTGACGTCCGAACGAAGATAGTATTGGTGCTTTGGTTCTTCCTTATATACCAGAAAAATTAAAGCCGGCTATATAATAATATACAAGTATGAAGGGACCTAGGTACCTATACTGTATAATTTAATACTTAGGTATTATGTAGGTACACTACAAGTTAGATAAGATGATAGGACCTACCTACCTACTATCATAGAGATAATTCAATGCTTGATAGTACTTACCAAATGTATGATAACGTTTTTGGTATTTACGCGACTTTTGATAAGAATATCGTAAATCTGCTATTGTTATGTTTTACTGTTGTTCAATATTAAAATAAGTATTTACCTATCTTTGTAAGTACCTACCTAAATATGTTTCTAACAGGAAAACAAATACATTAAAGATTTTGTCACTTATATGAAGTGCTGTAGGTAGGTACTGAAATTGTCCGTCATAAATAATAATTAATAAGGTCACTGCATATATAAATACCAATAGAGATACACGTACATGATACTGAGTTGTTGCTTTATAGTTTAACTAGCTGCGCCCGCGGTTTCATCCGCGTGAATTATGATGATGGATGATGAAAAGTATATGTGTTAATCCAGGATGTAATCTATCCTGGTACCAAATTCCATCCAAACCCGTTCAGCCGTTTGAGCGTGAAGGAGTAACAAACATACACACACATACACACTTCTAAAGATAAAAGATGTCGCTAATCGTTTTTATGCATTTTATGACGTTTTGTATGGACTGTCAGTTCTAATAAAAACTGATCGAGTTAGGTATCAAAATGTAGGTCCTTAAAAGTCCATACAAAAATATCAAACTTCTTACAAAATTTTGATTTTATAATTTTAATTATAATTTTTAACTATTAAAGTAAAGTGAAATATGTAAGTAAATATGAAACGTTAAAATGATACTTATTACTTACTATTAGTTATGCGGGCGGTGCGTCCGTCCGTCCGTCCGCTATCGCGGCTGAAAAGCAAAAACCCGTGCATAATAAGAGTATCTTTGCGTCGTGCGTTCCACGCTCCACCCCTGCACGCCAGGCGGGTTTTTGTATTTTCATAATAATTTTTACTTGTTAAAACTCGCTCTGATTGGCGTACAGTGGCTACACACTTGTCTGATCTATAATATTAGTATGATGGGAATAACTATTACATAATCCGTGACATAATTTGCCACGACCTTCATTTGACATTGCGGCCGACCCTGCTGCCATCCCATCCACAGGTTTTTGTTGCATTTTTTTTATGACGATACATACCAGCCGCCATTTTAAATGTACCACCTGCCGCGGTCGTTACCCGCTAACGTTACAAAAACTCCCCCTCAACAAAAGAGATTCCCAAAGTTATTCTTACTTATAATTACGGCTCACAAAGCTTTTCGGGCAGACAGCATAAATTTTTTGTTCACTAAAAAAAACTCCCTTGATTTCTCGGAAAGAGGCATAAACGCATAGACCTGCTTTCTGGTTATAAAAAATGTAAACAATTCGTTTTGGGTTCGCAGGGATCGAGATGTGTTTCTTCATACTGTTTTTTTTTCTCTGCTTACTGCTTACTCTTGCTATATCTATTGTTGATATGTCACATGTTGAGAGTTGAGACTGAGGCTAGACGCTGCTCTAAAAGTGTGTGAAATCTAATATACCTACAAAATGACATTGTCCAAACGTTTGCCTCATTAAGAAGTAACATCTAATACTGGGCAACTTTGTCACTAATTTCCTCCATAATCTATAATTATAATATATGTATAAGTACCAACAAGTCTGTACAACGAACAAAATTAAAAAAGAATTGTTCTAGGGTACTTAAAATAAGCTAGCGAACAAGTATTTTTTTATTTCGTATCTTTCTGTTTGTAAGTTTGATCGCGCATCACGTAAAAACTACTGGGTTGGATAGCTTAGGGTTTGGCTTCAAAACGCGAATACTGGGCATCTCAATCCGATGAGAAGAAGACGAGCAATCGATAAAAAACTATTTGACGGCTGAACGAAATTTGGTATTTTGTACTCTATTCTCGAACTTTTGGACGTGGACAAAGCCGTGGGTACAGCTAGGAGTTAAAATAAAGTCAAGCTTTTCCGCGTATAAGAAGCTTTCGAAATGTGGTGCTGGAGGAAAATGCTTGAATCCCTTGGACGGCGCACAGGACCAATGCAACTATTTAGTATCCGCTCAAGAATACACTCCAATATATTATGCCTCCGCCGAGAATTGGAACTCTTTGGTCACATTGCCCGTAAATCTGACAATCTATAGAAGCTCATTGTGACCGGAAATTTAATAATCAAAGACCAAGAGTCTCGAAGTCTCAATGTCAAGTATCCGATGCAATACGTGTCGGCCAAAGTCGGAGTAGATGGAAGAACTTCATAAGAGTACTCCAGTCATATTAGGGTTTGACCTCGGAATAGATAGATAGATAGATAAATTCTTTATTGCACACACCACAAACAAAATCAACAAAAAATAAAGGAACAATAGCAGATAAAGTGTACAATGGGCGGCCTTATCGCTAAAAGCGATCTCTTCCAGGCAACCTTTGGATGGAGAGGATTTGTTATAGTTGTGAGGGACGGGGTGCATTATGATATAAAAATACTACTTAGTGTTTAAAATTGTTGTGTTTCAAATTTCTAATTATACTAAAACTATTTTATGATTAATAATAGATATTATTACAATATACATTCAAATATAAATTTCCAATATATACATACATATATAAATGTGAATGGGTGTGTGTGTGTGTGTTTGTGTGTGTGAATGTGAGATAATAAGCTGGAAACTTGTGTAAACCTTTATTTTGGCATTCTAAAGTCGTCTCAAAAGCCTCACAAAATCTCGTGTCTGCGTCTTAAGTTATTCAAGGGCAAAGTTAGCAAAAAACATATTTTTGCAAATATCTCGTTTCCTACGGGTCCATAAAATTTGCGACAAATTTTGTTTCAAATAAAACAAGGTCAACCGTGAATACAGTATGCATAACAGAATGAATGGATGAGCGCTGCGAGTTCTGCGCGCTCTATTAAAAAAAGGGTAAAGCTTAGCAAAATTTGTTGCAAATTTTATGCTCTGCAAATTTGTAAGAAATGTTAACATCAATGGACCCGTAGGAAACAAGAAATTTGCAAAACTACTTCCTTTGACCTTGAATAACTTAAGACGCAGACACGAGATTTTATGAGATTTTTGAGACAACTTTCAATATTTCTTGTTTTCGCGATAATATGACTAACTTGTTGAACGGATTATTAAAGACAACTCATTAATTGTGGAGAATAACATAATTTATTTATTTTTCTCAACATGCACTGAGCAGTGAAATATGTTTACGTATATCGTTAAGTGTGTTAGAACTTGAACTATTAGTTATTCTGTGGTGCACCAACGTTCAAAGCAATTTATATCATAAGAGTCTGTATTTAATGTATTTATGTTCATGTATGTACATAGTATTCCAATATATATTGCGACATGATGACTTGCCTTCGTGCTGCAAATAAGCAATAATTTCGCAATTACAACCAGTAATTTGATAGTTGATACTATTTTATATTAATAGAATAGTCCGCACTGTGCAATATTATTATTACACCTATCATTTGTAAGCATCGCTTCTAGAATATTATTCACTTCTCTGTATTGTTGATTGTGTGTTTAAGTTTGAAGTGTACGATATATGCTTCGTTTGTCTCGATGATACATTGATATGACATTTTCAAGATTAGATATATAATGTTTTGTTTTATTACGAAGGCATTACAATTAAATTATGGCCGCATACGAACGAACAGCCACTACCACTTATAACAGGTAAAAGCGAAAATTTTGAGAAAATTGTTGATAATTGTCATTACAATTGTTTTAGTAGAATTGGGGCCCAGATGTAGTTATTTTATTTATTAGTGAATATTTTATAGCTCTGTTTATTCCATTAAAGATTTACTGAAGTCCGATAGTCAATATATCAATTTGACATTGTATATGTTGTCTTTGTGCATAATTATTTATCCACACCAATATATAAAAGTGAAACGTCTGTTTATTTGGGGAGCTTTGACTCCAAAACGGCTGATCCGAATATCATGAAACTTTGTAAATAGGTACTGTACAATATAGATACCAACATAGGATACTTTTTATCCCGGAAAAATGGTAAGTTGCCACGAGAAAAATGGAAAATGACGATTATTCAAAGGTCATCCAAAGGTTGTCTGGAAGAGATCGCTTTTTAGCGGTAAGACCGCCCATTGTCCCATTTATTTTGTATAAATGTTTTAGTTATTATTGTATTTTTTGTTCTATGTGGTGTACAATAAAGAGTTATCTATCTATCTATCTATCTATCTATCTATCTATTATTCGCTGTAAGGAACGCAAATGTCATTCACTTGCCTCGGAAAAGATATAATATAACAGTCTGTCAAAAAGCATCATGAGCGATCGATGTTGTACTAATATATTATACACGACATAATGTGGGTGTGTATTCTAAACAATATCGTTAGCTAGGAAGTTCTATGGTTGTCAATTTATTGTACCTATTACTTACTAGTAAAATAGGAGTTTAAATCATATATAATAATTACCTCGCTGGGAAGCCAATTTCGAGCATGTATATTACATTAATCAAATAATAACACATAATCTGACTCCATAATAAACGAGTATGTAAATAAGTATCCACACACACACACACACACACACACATTAAACGAGTACGACCATTTATAAAATAACCTCGTTGGAGGCAACTGGGCTAATAATAAACAGGTTCTTTGAATATCGTGTTACGTGTATATTGGTGCTCGTATCGCCATAATTATAATGTTGTCGCTCACTAATGACTCGGAAGTGGGGTGTCTCTCTCAACAATCTTTTATATGAAAGCAATCAGCGTAAAAACTCGAGCAGCTTTGCGTAACATCTCTATAATTGCTTCTCGAAACAGTAATTAAATTTAACGCTTCGAATCACATTGGTAAATCGCACTTATCTGGCGCCTTGAGTACCTTGACTCGTATTTCGCTAAATGCCACAATGACATTAATCATATTCGAATTAATTAGTTAAAGTGAATTAGTTATTTCCATAAAAACCTAATACGGACATTTTAAAACAAATAGTAGTCAAATCGGTCCAGCCGTTCTCAAGTGATAGTCTTACCGAAGTTTCATTTAATTTTAATTTACTAGCTTCGCACGGGTTTCTCTAAACATTTCTTTAAACAACATTTCGATTGTACCCGTGTTTTGATTGACTAATTTGAACAAAAAACGGTTATTGTAAATTCACTATAATAGCTAGACATATAGATAGCCTCTTGGACTTTTTTGTACTGTCTAAACATGTAGTACCTACATTATTGTAAGTATTATCAATAGTTTTTGCATCGCACGCCATAAAACTTTTAAAAGAAATATTTTGTTACTTGGGTTACATTATTGAAATTTCAGCATAGATCTCGAGCCTTTTGTAAAATCATGTACATCAATCATCACGAGTAGCTGATAATGTAGCTTTCTATAGTAGCAAGATTTTTTTAAATCGGTTTAGTATTAACAAACATAAAAAAAAAACTTTACTCATTATAATATTAGTGTAGATGCCGTGTAATGCCCGGGATTATAATATTTCTACTCCTCATCCCCCGGGTGATGCGGGAACCAGGCAAGGGAGTTCCAGAAATGGGCACCAGCATTGCCTGTATATTATCGTTATCACCATAAGGCAAATAGGGCCATTCTATGAGGACGCCGATGTTCAGCTGTGAAACGCGACCACAGATTACTAAATACTTACTTCATACCCCCTACCTGTGCCTCTACTGGCTGTTGCGGTATTTGACAGTAATAATAAACTTCAAAGTAGAATTTAAAAAAAATACTTTTATTTGTTTTTTCTTATTTTTTTGTTGCCTTTTTTACTTTTAACGTATTTAAGTTTTTTTTTTCATCTATTTTGTTGCTTTGTCTTCGGTTTGTGAGCTACCCTAAAAGTTTCAGCCGGATAGCTAATCGGGAAGTGCTCGAAATTTGAATAGCAAGATTCCAGGACAGACAAAATAAATAGATACATAGTTACATACATAGATACAAGTGAAGTTAAATAAAAGCTTTTAAAAAAAAGCTTGCTGCTGGATGTCCTGTGACTGTGTTATTTATTATTGGAGGCATAAAAACAAGCTGAATTCAAACTTGTCGAATTAACATTGAACAAAGTTTCTGAACCAAGTAAAACGTTACAAAACTTATAGACAGTTGTCCAAGTTGTAAGCGGATATAAATCAGGGTTTGGATCTATATTGGCCGGGAGCCCTCTCCCGCAAAGTTAACCAACTTCTCAAAAGAAATGCCCAACTTTTAATGCTCATTCCTCGGCGTCTAATAATAGGAAGGCAAGTTTGCTCTTCGAGCTTCTTTATTATATTGAATAATATATTTCTGTGAATATATCAGGAAGGTTACGCAATATTCGAATAATTATATATTTAATACTGTCTCCCAAGAACGTTTAATTTTCTGTCTGCAATTAATTAGTATATTTCCTAAGCATCGTTTATAAAGTTGTAATGTTATAAGGAAAACCCGTCCTTATCCTGAGCATTATAATTTAATATCTTCTTTACTTTTTCCTTGAAAAGCAAAACAAACATAATAAATGCCCACAAACTACAATAAGTACTATGTGCATTATAATTTCTGCAATGACGCCTAATATGCGAAACTATTCTTATAAAATAATAGTTGCGTTTCATCACCAGAGTGGATGATGATGATGATAAAATACAAGCTGTGTTTCATCACCCGAGTGGATGATGATGATGATGATGATAAAATACTAGTTGTGTTGCATCACCCGAGTGGATGATGATGATGATGATAAAATACTAGCTGTTTCGTCTTCCGAGTGGATGATGATGATGCTTAAATACTAACTGTGTTTCATCACCTGAGTGGATAATGGCGAAGATGATAAAATACTAGCTGTGTTTCATCACCCGAGTGGATGATGATAAATTACTAGCTGTGTTTCATCACCCGAGTGGATGATGATGATGATAAAATACTATCTAGTACCTATGTTTCGTCATCCGAGTGGATGATGATGATGATGAGCCTATGTCCCTACTCCCTATCCAATCCTTGAAGTAAACCTATGCAAAAAATCACATCAATCCGTCGCTAAGTTGCTGCGTGAAAGAGGAAAAAACATTTGTAAGTCTCAAGACTTTCGCGTGTGATGTGATAATATGCCATGACAAATTATTTCTTCATTAAAACAATGTGTGAAACAACAGACGTGTTTTCTAAAGCGTGCATTGAAATCTAAGATTGAAATATTAGCCACGTTCCATTAGTTAGGATAACATGGCATGTTTGGGATGGCCCAAACAGTGTCGGCTCTCGGCTCGGATACAGTACCTACATAAATATCCAATGTACTCGTACCTCGGATCGGATGGCCGTCTTCAACTGAACGCTCCATTGTAAGATAAGCCTCGTTATGACTGTTTTGACTTACTACTTGACCTTTGTAAGAATTTGACATTTGATCCGAAGACAGCAGCTGCCCGCTGTTTCTTTATTTCTGTAACGATAATATTGTATTTTTACTTTGAGGATAGTTAAATAACTTGTATTTACCTTGAACGTTTGATTATGTACGATATATGGGAATACCTAATGCTAAAATAAACGTACATAATGCTAAATAATTATCTGTGAATCATTCAACAAACCTAACTACCTGTTACGACTTGTTGTTCCTTATATAGAATACTAGCATTCCCACCCGCGACTTCGTCCGCGCGAACTACAGTTTATCGTGAAAAAAACATCGTATGTTCTTCTAGGTTCTAGGATATTAAAAAACCAATGTAAAAGTAGATATAGCACCAACGTTCTTGATGTTTATTGCCAGACTTGTTATTTTGTATCCATGGAAACCATTACTTACAGCCAGTAATCAACAATTCCCAGTTTTCCCGTGGAAACTTACAATTTTCCTGGATAAAAAGTATCCTATGTTTCATTCCAGGGTATTTCAAATTTAATCAAAATCCGTCCAGCCGTTATTGCGTTAAAACTCCCTACAAACAAACAAACATCGTTTCACTTTTATATATTGGTGTGGATTTCCGATAGAAATATAATTATTATTCAGCATCTCTCTGATTCCTTATTTTGCTAATGGATAAAGTTTTTAGCCGCTACAATAATCTAATCAAATCAAATAATTTTTGAGTGTTTATTGTTTGCTCGCGTCCATAGGATTCAGCCCTCGATGTCCTACACGTGACCCTCGGGTGGTGCCAAAAAAGCAACGGAATCACCTGGTGGTAGGCTTCGGCCGCCGGCTTTTTATATTACCACCCTCTGGACAAAGTCTTGATGCCAAACGATTTGTCGTGTTCCATCATGATGTTCAGGGAAGCTGTCCGGATGAGTTGTAGGATGCAGTTGTGTTGGAAGGGTGGACCGTGATCGGAATCATGGTGTTTCTGCGTCGGAGGCCTTGCTTTGGAGGGTAGCGGGATCCGAACCACGGTGTTCTCTGCTGGCCGTCCGCAAGTTGTAGGGGGCCCAAGTAGTAGTTTAGCCAGTTACGAAAGGCTGCCCCGCCGCTTGTGAAAAATCCTGAAATGATCCATTGGGCCGGCTGGCGACCGGATTTGAGGAACTGATGTATTATTTCAGGGGGTTTCGGGCGTCCCCGCGGTCTCAACGCAAGTTCTTCAATGGCGTAGTTATGCCTTGACTTCCGTGGGTTAGCCATTCCGACATCTTGTTAGCTATTACTCGTCCAACCTATTCACAAAAACACATCATGAAAAAAGTCCAAAGAAGATATAAGTTAAAACGGCAGATGCACGTCCTCACACTTAAAGTGGATCTTGCGAATATTCGCGGGATTCACTCCAATCTCCAACCGGTCCATTATCATCTGGAGACCTCTAAGCCCCACTTGTTCTTCTTGTCGGAGACGCAGATAGGATGTCCAGCTGATACGGCGTACTTGGATTACCCAGGCTATATCTTGGAGCATCTATTTATCCCAAATGCCGGCGTTTGTGTATACGCCCGTGATGACATTTGCTGTCTGCGTCTCCGAAATCTTGAGCAGCCTAACTTCTCAGTTATTTGGGTGCTGGTGGACAGGGGCATAGAGAAAATTATGTACGCTTGTGTGTACCGCTCACACAGCGGAGATCGGGGGACGACTTTATTGGTAGACTATCTAGGTGAGGCGGCAAGTGTGGCCCAACAGCGTTACCCGTCTGCTCAATTGGTGTTTTTGGGAGATTTTAACGCCCACCACAAGGAGTGGCTTGTCCCCTACCAAAAAACTGACCACGCTGGTAGAGAGACGCGGAAGCTTGCTCTGGCGTTAGATCTCTCTCAGCTTGTGCAGGAGCCGACACGGGTACCTGACCGTGACGGTGACACTGCCAACTGTCTCGACCTGTTGATGACTGATGATGATACTCCGTATCAGTATCCCAACCTCTTGGTAGCTCTGATCACTGCCTGGTTAAGTCCGTCTCAGTGTATTCCCCACCTGATCCTAGCCTTAAGGGAAATAGGCGCGTATGGAGATACAACTCAGCAGATTGGGACGAGATGCGGCGATTCCTTGCATCGTACCCTTGGCGGCAAACATGTTTCATCTCTCAGTACCCGTCAACTTGCGCGTCTGCTGTTACTGAGGTAATATGTCAGGCAATGGAATATTTTATTCCATTCAGTGACAAGACTCTTTCCAGCAAAGCTCAGCCTTGGTTTGGATCCAGCTGTGGTCATGCTGTGGCTCTAAAGCGTGCGGCATATCTAGACTGGACTGATGCTCAAGTGATGCGAAAGCGCAAGTCTTCTGATATTCGGGCTAAGAAGAGAAAATTTAACGTTGCCGCTAAGACCTGCAAGAAGATACTTAGGAAGGCCCATTTTGATCACGTAAGTCGAATTGGGGCCAAACTGGCTTCATACCCCGCGGGTAGCAAAGCTTTTTGGTCCCTGGCCAAGTCGGTCGAAGTAAACTTCTGCCGCCCCTCACTGCCACCATTGCTGAAACCTGATGGATCACTAGCTCACACTGCTGGAGACAAAGCGAATTTATTTGCTTCTCTTTTGCAGAAGCCTCGCATCTAGGTGCTTCTGGCAAGATACCTTCCTGCCTTCCTCATTGCGGGGTTTTTATGCCCGAAATTCGCATTCGCCAGAAGGAGGTTCTCAGAACGCTTCGAGCTCTAGATGTGAACAAGGCCAGTGGTCCTGATGTTATTCCAGCGATTGTGTTGAAAAACTGTGCGCCCGAATTGTCTCCCATCTTAACGCGTTTGTACCGCCTCTCTCTTCACTGAGGTAAAGTTCCGAAGAGCTGGAAGCTTGTCAATGTACAACCAGTACCAAAGAAGGGTAGTCGTGCCGATCCGGCCAATTATCGTCCCATCTCGATTACCTCCTTACTCTAAGGAGCGTGTCATAAACATTAGGCTCTTGGCATACCTTGAAGACAATGATCTTCTCAGTGACCGGCAATACGGATTTCGCCGAAACCGGTCTACTGGGGATCTTCTCGCGTATGCCACTCACGTACTGAGCGAAGCCATAGATATGCATGGTGAGGCGCTTCCCGCTCCCTTGACATATCGAAGGCATTTGATCGGGTCTGGCACGATGGCCTTTTAAACAAGCTTCCCTCATATGGTTTACCTGTTGGCTTATGCAATTGGATAGTTGATTTCTTGAGGGAACGATCTATTCGAGTAGTCTTAGAGGGCTGCTCGTCTGATCAAATGGCTATCAATGCTGGTGTACCTCAGGGATCGGTTCTCTCGGCTACACTATTTTTACTGCACATTAATGACCTTCTGAAGCCCGGTACCTTTGGGTATGCTGATGACAGTACTGTAGTTGATTGATACACTTCCAATGCTCAAGCCAGCTGTGACGCTGTCCAGTTTCAGAGAGAGGCTATGGTAGACCGTTTAAATTTAGCCTTAGAAGCCGTGTCCGATTGGAGCGATGCTAACCTGGTTAAGTTTAATGCTACTAAAACGCAAGCGTGTTTGTTTTCTGCTAAAAACCGGTCCTCTACACCGATCTCCGTCTTTCCAAAGTGTAACAATACCAATAGGCGACCATTTGGCTTAGCTTTTGGGTGTCCAACTCACATCAAACCTGAATTTTGGGTCTTATATTGAATCCAAAGCCAAGGTAGCTGCAAAAAATCTTGGTATTTTGTCTAAGGTTAGGCGGTACTTTACACCGGGACAGCTTTTGAATCTTTATAAAGCACAGGTCCTATCTTGTATGGAGTACTGCTGTCACCTCTGGGACGGTTCTGCCAAGTATCAGCTCGAGTCTTTGGATTCAATTGAGAGACGTGCTATCAGGCTCATTGGGGATGACACTCTGGTAAAGAGTAAGCTTCAAAGTCTGGCGCATCGACGTGAGGTAAGTCAAGAGTGAATAGGTATCTACTAGGCAAGCGTGCTACACCTTCGGCCACATCATCGCATTCCATCAGGTGAGGTCGGTGGAGCGCGCGGGTGGTTAGAATCGACCAATCGACACAAATGAAAGTACGGCAGAGCCTATCCATAGAGACCAGTGACCCTAGACAATTTTCTTTATTATTTTCGTTGTACAGACTTTTTGTTACTGCTTTATATTATTATTAGTACTAATACATACATAGTAATAGTACTGATACATAATAGATCATTGTTTACTTTTTTAAATGCACGACTATGGAGAAGCCTTAATTATTGATTAACGTTAGTTAAACTAATGTAATAAGTATATTATTTATCAATAATCTGATAAATAAATAATAATAATTAATAACCATATTTATTACCTGAAGTTTAGTATAAGCGTAGGAATTGAACAAATAACCGGAAAAAGCTTATCAAAACATCTGCTTACCCAAATTCACATGACTGTGTGCGCCCGCGCACACTCCGGTTCGGTTAAATCAACAGGGTTTCGCAAGCAGATTACCATTTATCTATTCCATATGTGATAGCGGCCTTATCACGTGTCCACTGTGCCAGATATCGCCTAAATTGGTCTACTTATATTAAAACAAGTTTTAAACATACCAAATAAGACACATGTGGAAGTATGTATAAAACATGTTTAATTTGCTTTTTAGAAAATAACATGATGACTTATAAAAAAAGAACCTATTGGACGCGAGCACATAGCAACTGTCATTATTGTAACAAGGGGCACAGATTAGATAATAGTTATTGGTACGTGATGGATGGTTGCACCGTGATGATAATCATGTAGAAACGAGCAAACGCTGCGAATTATCCCTAGTAAGTACGCATTAATACGAAAAGTGACTTTATATCCAAGTAATATTTGGAAAAAAAGACACGAGGTATCAGAATTCCTAATGTTAATTCAAAGAAATGAAGGTCATGCTGATCAATCTCTGCTGAAGAAATCATGTATATCTGAACAATAACAGGGGGATCTACTAAAAGGGGAAGATACGGCACGCTATTATATCACGTAAACAAAAACTGGACTAGATACAACTACAGGCAAACACAGACACATTCCCACCGTCGAGCTTCATGTGCACTAACAACAAAGATACGCAGACTGTATCGAGAATGAGAGTCACTGCTAACACGTGCTACCTATACAAATGCCACTCCGATTTTGACTAAGGCCAAAGAAGGTAATTGTGTGCGTTGCACCCAATTTATGCGGTCCACGTCCAAGAATCTAGTACCTAATCTTCCACCTTAAATCAGATCTATGATGCTGCTGCCCACAATAATAAGCATGATGAGATCTGATGATTGCTACATCTGCTTCCCAGAAATATTTATTGACGCTATTGATAAATGATAAGAATGCTTTGTTTTCTCCGTGTTTTCCTGGAGGCTGAATGAACATGGAAGAACTCATAGGCAATTTAGGGCAAGTGCTGTCAGAACAAATAACGTATGATTAAAATATACACAAGGAACTGCACTTTAACAGACAATTAATTAGATCAATGGCCCGTCGGGTGGACTGACCCAACCGAAGGAGCGCCGTATAACGAGTATAACGACACGTCGCGCGACGAATTATATCGCCATTAAAATTCAAATTAGCGAAAGTTAAATATATTGTGTCACCGGACTGCGGGCCAAAGATTAAATAAATTTAGAATACTAAAGTAGAATGGACGCGTACTATAAAATAAACCAATTAAATAAAGTAGGGACGGGGGCCGCGGTGTTATCAGACGTGCTCGGGGTTATCACGAAGTACTTGGAAACGTTAGGCATCGAACGCGTTTTGTTGTCAATCAAATATTTACGACGATACCGAATAATTCGTTATTTGCTTTATTGCTTTATTATTGTTATTTATTTGCTTTTGACATCCGATAGTTTGAGGCGTACGTATATTCAACATGACTTGAGCTGTTGAGTTTCAACGTAATTGGTTGATATATTTGACCTTCAAACGAATGTTACCATGAGACAGATCTTTTCCTCAAAACTAATACAAATGAAGATTTGATAAACGGCTACCATTTGACCATTTGGCATATGTCCAAAGATCTATCTATCGTTATCACAAGAGCAAAGTGGGTCATGCATTTTTCAGTCTGTGGTAACCCTGACACTAATCAACTATTTACATTGTTTTCTGTTATTTATTACTAATGTTTTATTATTTATTGTTTCAGGTACGATTCAACGTTTTTTTGAGGACGTCCCTAAGCTAACTGGTGAGAAAAAAGTAGTAGACACTTGGGCAGTCAAGTATTGATACGTAAACTTGTCTTAAATTTTAAAGTGGCATCAATTTACACTGATGAATAATTTCAGAATGTTAATTAATGGATTTATGGTGTAGTAAATAATGAGATAGAGACACGAATGATTTGAGTAGAGCTTGTTGGGTTTACCAAAACTGGTAAAGATAATAAATAATTTATTTATTATCCGTTAGCTGCGTCATTGCTTTGTTCACGTATACACGAAGTACAATTATATTGAAATAGTAAACAAAGGCATGAAATATTATCACAATCCACAATCAAATTGAATCGGGATGTTTCCTTATTTTGTTTGACAGCGAATTCTAGGCGTAATATTGAGATGACCTCTAGGTATGACAATAGGACAATGCATACGTATTTAATTATGTACAGTACAAGTATCTACTCAATTCTGTACTTTTGTTAATACGATTGTATGATGAATAAAGTGAATATTAATTCTCTTCAATTTAAAATTTAAATCTAGTCCATTCCAGTATGGCATTAGATAATAACTAGTTTTACCGGAAACGAAATGAGACCCAATTAGAACAATTTATTGCCTTTAGAAACCTCGGCATATATTAAATTATTTACCGTGTTCTTTGGTTATCTTCTATACTTATAATAAAGCAATAGGAACAAAATAGTCTGTACAAAGAAGATAATTAAAAAATAAATGGACTAGGGTACATAAAATAAGCTTCTGAACAAGAATTTGACGTTTAAAAAATTCGTGTCTGTCTGTTTTCTGTTTGTCTGTCTGTATTTTAGTTCGCGTATCACGTAAAAACTACTTGACCGAGATTGCGATGCGGTTTTCACTGTTGGATAGCTTATGTTTTGATTTAAAAACTGAGGTACTTTAATATCTCAATTCGAGAAACGAGTATAAAGCCGACTAATCGATAAAAATATTTTTGACGGCTGAAGGAATTTTGATCAAGTGTTGGTATATTGGTATTTTAAGTCCTGGAATAGCACAAATAGTACTTTTAACCTACAGAAATCACCACGCGTGCGAAGCCGCGGGCATCAGCTAGTAATCAAATAAAAGTCTACAATGGTCCTTGCTTCTTCATTCGCGAGGTCTTTCACACAATTTTTTTTCATGGGGCTCATTACTTATCCGTAACGTTCACAATTTTTCAATTAAATCTGAACATTGTTGTCATTGACACAGTCTTCATTACAATTGCGCTACTAACGGAAATCATGGTCATGACTTGGTTAGTGTTTACTTAGATGTTATCGGTAGTAACAGTTCGTGACTTTGCCATTGTATTGGAGATCAAGCCGGTTTTGACACTCGGAAATTTAGTCTTCTTGTTTATTTACTTAGCTCAATGCCAGGAATAACATTGACAAATTTAATATCGTCAATAGATAAACATAATTAACAACAACGACGTCTGAATTCAAATCATCGTATATCATCTTTATTAAATTTATTGTGTTGATTCAAGTCGATTATCTTCATGAAGGTCAGTACACATTAGCGTTATCACCTACGGCATTATAAGAGCGCGTGTCTTCAATGTCAATTGTATATGGACTATGAATAAACGGAATTTTAAATTAATGTGGAAATAATTAACAACATTTACCGAGCTTACATAATGTAGTAGTTACAAATACCTATTTAATTCCTGAACCAACTAGAACATAACAGTCGACGGCCTTTAAATCTTTGGAAATACCCACTTGTTTCAAAGTGGTCTGTAAACAGTGCGACAAAAGTGTAACAATGCAAATGGGGGCGGATAAATCAATACAGGACACAAATAAACAATAGGTAAGCACTTTGACGTCATTCTGTTGACTCCTTCGTGGCAACAGTGGTAAATAAATACCGCAGTTCTCTGATCTTTTGTTTGTTTGTCGTATGAGGTAGTAGCTAAGAACTATCTCGATCACACCAGCTTTCCATTCGTTTAGGAGCTATGATCTTCACCCCCTCCTCCCCTATTATAGCTAACAATCATCTCGATCACATAACTAACGTAAACAATATGGCTGCCAATCGGCATAACATGGTGTAAGTGTATGCGTGAGGCTCATTGAGAGGTCATTTTTTTAAACCTTGGTAGTAAGTTATTTGTATCATAATTGAGGAAAATACTAAATTGCCAGCTGCAGAAATAATAAAAGGACCTTTACTTAATAAAGCAGCTGCTGCCATTATATCTCTCCAGTCAGCTTCTCTAAGTATTCTTAATCCATTAGGGAAAGCAAGTTGAGTCGGTGATTCACAATCAATTTCCAAGAGATATCCTCATTGATCCAGCTACATGCATCCTCCCTTCACAAGCGACTGAAACGCGCATATAATTTATTCATACAACATTACGAAAACACATTTTGATCAAAACGGCCATAATGCAGTCAAGTGTCATAAAAGCAGGGCCATAAATCAGCGAATGTTCGTTCTCGTTTAATGTAACTACCCTCAGATAAACATTGAGAAGCGTGCAATGTTATACGGGAAGTAGTCGGGCAAACTGCCAAAAAACACCAGACATTTCGGATGCTCTCGGATTCTTTGTAAAACTATTTTGTTTATCATATACATCTTTATCTCTATTATCTTAATCCGCCGTGAATAATGGATGATGTCATTGAAGTCTATGTTTTTTTTTATAAAGCAATAAAGTTTTTAAATATGTATGAATTAGCATACGAATTGTCTTAATAATATACAGTTTGCTTTTTGTTCGCATTGTTGATAATAACCATTAATTATGTATATTGATGTTAGAATTGTCTTTTAAAATTCGGCTAATTTTAAATTACTCACAACGTTCCTTTTAAATAAGTGAATCATATTCATAGCATATCTATAAGTTTGTTTTCCAAAAAACAGTACTTCACCATCTTTTACATTAATATTTTTAGTAGGTCACAAGTTTTGGGGGGGTCATAGTAGGGTATTTTTGGTAGGTATTCTTAAATTATATAGAAATGGTCATAAAATATTTCCAAGATTCAGATAATATTGTCAATGACATGAAACTTATTTTCCAACAAGTAATGAATGAGTTTCAAAGTCATATGACTATTTGATTAATATTAACCACAGTTCTGCTGATAAGGAAAGTTAACAGGCCGATGTTTTCAGCTTTTATCTCTAAATTGGCTCTGATAAAGTAAATCTCCGTAATTGCGTTTATCATTCGAAACATACCGTTATCTCTGTATATACACTTTGGATTGCGAACTGGGTCACTGTTGGCCTACTTAAAATAAAACACCTTTTATTTCTGCATTAAACAGTTAGGTATTTTGCGCTTGTGATATAAGTTCTGTTGTAATAATGTTTATTTAAAAAAAAGCTGCGCCCCGCAGATAACCACCCCCATTCACCTTCTTAGGGATGAAATTCAAAAAAAACCTTCTTTAGTGCATCTCAGAATCACAAATAAAAAAAATGAAAAATGAGAACTCGGGACAATACACAACAATTATCTAGCCCCAATCTAAGATACCCTGTACTATGGGCACTAGATAACGGCTAAACACACATAGATACGAATATTACAACCATAACTCGGAAACAATCATTTCTGCTCATCACACAATGATTGTACCTTGCGGAATTCGAAACCACGACTGTTTGATGTCGTAGTAGCCACTTGACCAACCGGTCTACAAAAAACACAAATCACAATCTAGATCCACTGGTTTAGGCTCTGCGTTGTCTATCAGTCAGTAGATATGTCACTTTACTGGTATAGTTCAACTTTTTCGAACTATTTAATGCGGCAATAAATATCCAGCTGACTGCATAACAAAAAACATATTTATGAGCTGTACTCTGCCCTGTCACAATTTAAAGTACCTAATTAAAGAATTTATTAATTATTTATTTAAAATAATTTAAATGATACAGTACCTAGTTAACCTTGCGGATATGATAATGAAGTAACGACATAATTTAATTAATTAATATTGATGCTTGGATTGGACGGTAAAAATAGAACTAACGTTTGCTTATTCAATGACGGAACTGTTCGTCGGTGAATTTCTGAGTGGAACAATTCTCAGGAAAATTGTGGGAACAAGGCCAGATGGTCCATTTATCCATAATCAGCGTTAGGTATAGATTCAAAGCGCTCTGCAGTTATATGACCATTTACCTACAATCAGAATTTGATGTCGACTCTATTATAACTTGTGACTTATAAATATTGCAATAATAACAAGCCTAAAATAATGAGGGCTTTTAGAATTGTCAGACCCGTCAACGTCATACATAATTTATTGTGTGTGGTTTTTTTTATTTTCCGCAACATGGCGAGATTTTTTTATGCTACTCAATTTTGTTCTTTGTCTTCTCTTGTCCGTCCTCTAAATTACCTTTAATTAATTCTTACCACTAATCGTAAACAAGTCAATTTTATCAATAAATACGTACTTATATAAGTTATCTCTCCGATCTATCATATGTGACGTTTAAATTATGGAAAATAACGCGATAATCTCGCAATCAATATGCGAATGCAGTGAAACGGACGTGTCCAATCAAGTTCCGATATTGGTCAAGGCGAGGCTGACGACCGGCGGCCGCGGCGACACGCCAACCAAGCGTTCAGATCCGACTACCCGCCCTAATGGATGCTATTTTTCACATTTTTTATTGGAAACAATGAACATAACTTTATGGAAAGTTAACAGCTGTCATTTATAACAAATGTTCCATAATACGTCCAATTTAAAAGTTCGAGGCGCTAAGGTCACATGAGTTCACAGCACTCATGATACGACCATCAAAGAAGAAATAACAACACGTAGTTGGAATAAATTTGCAAATAGTTGAGAATGAGATTGTGATCATGACGTGATTTTGAATAGAGCTATTCATGAAACTAATCGTCGCAAGCTATTAAATAGACAATGTAATCATAGGGTTGGCGTGCTGAGTACTGATGCTGACGCAATGTCACGAAACGATGCTGAACACGGTTAAACTCAATGTTAGGTAAGTAAATTGATGCGGCATAGCAAATTACTTGGCTACGCTCCAGCGAAAGATAATAAGGTAACAGTCTCAAGGGCACTCGGTGTTTATAAATGATTTCGGTCGTATTGGAGTTTTCTAGTGCTACTGGAAATCTGGAATGCATGAAATACATTTAATTAATTGATTTTTCACTCTTTCACTGAACCTGGAGTTTTCGTAGTTACTAGATTTCTGTCTATGATTTCTGTTTTCTGTTTATGTCTGTCTCCTGTTTTTGGGTCGTGTAGAGACCCGTGACGTCACCTACCGGCCCCAACGGAAGACCAGCGCTGGTTGTTGATCTGTCGATTACAACCAGCATAACGCTGAGTTGGGACCGATTCATGACAATTTTCTTTGCATTTATTTATTGCTTTAACTTGTTTTGTTTTTGTTGTGAATAAATGTATTTTCTTTCTTTCTTTCTTTCTTTCTGTTTCAGTAAGTACTTATGTATGTTTTTAACTCTGTCGTCGTTACAATTTCACATTCATTCAAAGTTATTGAAAACGGGAATTCCAAAATAGTTTAATATGTTAATGTTTGTCAATATGAAACGCATGTTCTTGATCCATTAAACGCTGAGCATAAATTATGTTTGCCAATTTCCGTGAGTAGTTATAGACTTTCAAAACAAATCGTTAAGTCGGTGATTCATCTCTTCAAAATGCGCAGAAATATTACCATGACTATAGTACGAGTATATTAGTAGGAAGGACATTATGTAGGTATATTGGGTGCAATACCTATTATTTACCTAATCTACAACATATCATTTGTATTAATTTACATACAATGTGTATTAATTTACCTCTTCGGCAGTGTGTGACTGGTTAGTGACTATCTATTCATTTGTTGTTAGAGATGAAATGTTGGATTTATGCCACAATAAAATACAAATTCCTTGAAATAAGCAATTTATTTCACGTTGTCCTTGTTTTTGATATTAGTTATATTGAAAACTGCATTAGAATATTTTTCCTCATTTATCGCAGAGTAGTTGTTTTAATATATTTACTTCTTTGTGTATACCTACATGTAGGTACATAACGGCTGGTATCGAATTGGAAACGCGCCAACGCCGATGTACGGCCAATCGAACTCCAAGTGGTCGTATCGAGTAAATGTCGATTGATGGTTTCCCTTCTCTGTAAACGAGCAGATCGACCTTTGTCTTCTGTAACATGAATATAAAACGTTTTCACGGAATAGATTATTTTAAGTCCAAAACTGGGGCCAAAATCAAACTATTACAGCAACTGTCTGAAATATTGAATATTATGAATAATGGACGTGACAATCTCGTAATTTACACGGCCTGGCAATAATAACAAAATAATCTGTTAAATTAAAGTTCAATTGAGTGAAATATGATTCCCTCATGATTCGCTATTACTTTATTATATAAGGCGGTCCCCACGTCCTCTCCGTTTAAATGAGTTCCATTCTAAGCTTAATTTACAGTTATTGTTTTACCCCAGTGGCCGTGGATTTCAGACTCGTTACTACAGTTGAATACGAAATTTAGATTGTGTAGAAACTTAAAGTGGTCACGTTTGTAGTATAGTCTGATTAACTTAGATATACCCAGCTGGGTTATCTGATAAAGGGAATGTTTTCGAAAATTCTTTGAAAGTATCATTTTGATTTTACTTTAATTATTATCTTAGAAAGGATAAAGATTTCTATTAAACAGAGTTGTAAACAAAAACATAGCAAAGAGAAAGCATTGCTTATACAGTCTAGAGTAACTATTCTACTGTTTCTTAAAACCCTCATTCCTAACCTTTTCTCTAATTCCCAAGTTAATAATCAATGGGTAAAGTTTGTGATTCCTAACCAACTCAATTATATCAGCGAAGGTCGATGCGAACTTCCGACTTAGTAACTTATTCATCAAACTGTAGACTCGTGGGTCCGGCTTAATTATACTTGTTGTTTTAATTAAGTTTCTAATCACTTTGTTTGCTTGTTTGTTATTTGTTAGACTTTGTAAATCTCCATTTGGGTTTTGTAATCAAGCTTATTGTTTCCAACATGTTTCCTGCCATGAAATCTGCTACATTATGTGCAGAACATTTCAGAAATATATTTAGACGAAAAAAAAAGAGTTTTCCGCTTGAAAACTGAAACTAAAGTTAAATATTTTTGTAACACCTGAATTTCACGAGGCGACACTTGCGGGTTTTCGGAACTTTTCTGCGTCAGAGCTTGCTACATTGTTCACTCTTTCATTGTATGAACTTCGAACTTAATTTAACTGCCTTATTTTTAACTTTTATATCTCTTGCTTGATTAATTGGAACTTATTTTGTAAGAGGACGAATACTTTCACGTGGCAGTTATGAGGATTGTAGGTTCTAAGTGTCATCTATACTAACATAGGATACCATGTAAAGAGCTATTCTAAAAACTAATCAAATAATGGCTAGGATGATTGTTGACAAGGAGAAGGTAGTTCCATACCATCTTGTGATATTAGCAGAAATCTTAAATACTCGGAACAATAAAGTAATAATGAACGTTATCAGAATCCTGTTGAGAAAGTAATTAAGGATCATGATACCGAAGTTTGCTCGAAGTGACAAACTTACAGATTATCTGCTTCCAACCATTACAGTTTCAAGTTGCTGAGCTCCAGGCTGCGCAAGTTGCCAACTTTGCGGACTTTGGCAAACTCTCCGTCCAACTTCGCATCTTCTTGCTTTGAAATAACCTGTTTACGTCCAACTTTCTTTGGAATTTGATTCACCGCTTCAAGTAAAGTTCTACTTTCATCATTTTCGAAGTCAATAATAACTAGATAGTTCTCGTCACCAGCAAACGTTGAGAGAAGCATTCAAAGCGCTTTATCAACTGGACATAATGCTCACGACCAATGGAGCGATGCTTCATCGAAACCAGTTGGACGAGTATCGCCAGACGTTTCCAATTTACCTACAACAATGATTAATGGAATCACTTTGAATTCAATCAATTTGTTGACGGCTTTAACTTTTTCTTTTAGTATCGAGTGTGGATAAAGTTAGCAGTCTGAAAGATTCCGAAATAATCGAATAAAATAGGGCGATGGAACTTTGACAATTTCACCCTTCCTCGTGCCGAGTTTGAACCGTTTGAAAGGGGTGACGGTGGCAGGGATTGGGAGTTTGCACCACCTCCTCTTTGGTGTTCGTGAATACCGCATTAAGTTCTCGGCGTAATTGCTGTCTGGCTGCAAATAAACTTTGTATAACATTACCCGAGTTAATTTATAGTGTCTTCTTATTCATTGCGCTAAGTTAGTTTGTTTTCCAAACGACCGGAGTTATTCTAACTACTAAAGTTTGAGAAATACATGTTTACTTACATCTCTTAAACTACATGTTTATTAAAATTTGTGTAAAAGTTTAGGGACGATGAATTTTCTTTAACATTTGGTCTTCGAAAGGTGAGCTTTTAGTTGGAACTTTACTGTAGGAATACTTGTTATTATTGTGCTATTACATATTATTCATTTTTATTATAGCTCCAGCTAATCATTAACAATAAATGTTTTTCTTATTAATTGTGCACAGAGTCTTCAGTCACGAATGATCAATCAAGATCGCTGTCTTAAAGCTTCGTGTCAGGGGAGACCTTGACTCCATCGGAATTATGACAAACCGTATCGCTTTTAAACAACATGGATTTAATTGAAGTTGTTTTTAAACAACCAGTTGCTAATACTGATGGTAGTCACGCAACATCATTAACAAAATGGATATTAGGTATGCGAGTATTTCTCGAACAGTCACGAAGTATTGAGATTGCTAGTTTAAAATAAAATGTGTCTATGAAAAGAAGACGGCCAATCTCGAAAGGCGGCCAATTGCGTCTGGTTTGCTCACAGACGTCGAAAGTTACGTTGAAGCACTAATAGACTATGAACTCTATCATTAAGAGGTTAAGTGGAGCGTAGTACCTACATCAAAAGCAATAGAAGACACTATGTAGGTCGTAAAACGAATGAGGCAGTGGAACTTTTACAGTGGAAAGTCGATAGGATTTAGGTAAGTCAATAAAGTGGATGATTATTGTGCAACAATCAGAAGTCGTACAACACGAACGATTCTGTTAAAGCAGAGATCTGGGCAATAAAGATGACCTTGTGTCGATGGACAAAAGCGTGCAAGTAGTTAGGAAGTGCTCGCGGCTATTTCGTTAACCTATAACTCGGCTCTGGAAGGTTCTGGAGTCATTCGGATATTATTGTAGTATTGTTAATGCCGCTCGTTGTGCCCGCGGACTTCATAAGCGAAATCCATTTATTATTAGTGCCGTATGATAACGATAAAGCAACGAGGTCAGACGAGAGCGCGCAAAAAATAGAAACTCTGTTATACTGCGCGTGACTAAAGACTATGCAGGCAAGATGGCGTGTTCAGCCATCTCTCTCCGTCTGCCGCATCTGCCTATATTCATCTCAGCCAGATTTGGTTGCGGTATTTTTTGCCAGCTTGTTGGTTTTTTATTTGCGTTTTTGTCATTGAATTTCACGAATTACGTGACGGTAGCACAACAAGCGCTCGGTATTCGTCCGGTCTCATAATATAATTATCTTGTGCTGTTATAAAACGAAATAAATTGCATTCAAAGTAAAAAATAGACTTAATTAAGTAATCGGAAGATATTTCAGAATTTTCAGTGTTGAACTTTGAGTTTACATTTGCAAAACCTTTTCACTGGCTTCTAAAGCAAAAAGCTTATTCTACGGATACGTTCGTTGATGATGACATTCTTATAATTGAATAGACCGGTATTACTTAACGGATGGTCGACTTGAACGAGAAATCGTTAACCACATTTGCATGCAAGAACAGACTCAAAACAGAAACCGAAGCGGTCCTTGCCCAAAGAGAGGCGACGAGATAAAAACCGTTTGCATAATGTATTCAGCGTAATGTATTTAAGTTCCGAGGGCCTGTTTACGTTGGCACGGAGCCTTATATTATTGGCCACCGTCTTAAGGTTGCCTTAGGTTTTGCCTCGATATTGATATTCCATACGAAAACTCCCAAACCCCATTCTAACAGCTTTACCAGAACTAGATACACAAAGTACCGAGGCGTTAAAGCTTCTTATCAACTTAACGTTTCCTGATATGAAGGTCAACACAAGGACACAGAATTTATAATAGTACAAGACAAGGACATGGTATCCTTCCTTACAACAGAAACATTAAAGGAAAATAAAATCATTCTGACTGGAGATATACATAATTGCTCGACCTACATTTTGCATAAATTTAATCAGTCTAAGATCATTTTGTTAATAATAAAACTGTTTCGAACTATGGCCTAACCGACGTCAATGGAAGAGCAGGTATGTGAAACCACAATACAAAAGAAGATGAACAAAAAATCGTCGGCATCGAGCTGGCAACATCGCAGAGACGTAATAATAACATAACAAAACAGTACAAAGTGAGTCAGACATGCCTTGATGGGTCGTAAAGGCAATGTTTGTCACGAGAAACATTAATCTACAGCATTGTACCTATGTATTACATAGTTAGTATGTACACCCACATGCACTATAAAAGGATGTCAAATGCCATGTAGTTCTTTGCATTACAACTGGGCCGGTGGAACTGGTTTTGCCGTGTCGTGAACGAAATAGAACGAACTGTGGAAATGGGATTGTAGAGGTTAGGATTACTAAATCTACTACTTTTGTTGTATCATCGTAACGATTATGTTTGTAGATACACATATATATATATATATATATATATATATATATATATATACATATTTAATGATAATAATACGTATTGTATTATCTACCTAATCTAAGTAATGTTATGAATGTAATGTATAATTTAAACATAAGAATATTTTATATGTAAGTAACATGATGATAAAATCAAATAGTTTAATGTTTTATCTAATCTTACACAGTTTTTCAATTTAAACTGTTTAATAATTAACAAGAAAGATCTCTATCTTCCTTTTTTTTTACGATGAAGCAATTTAGCGATGTCTGGCTCACAATGGCCATCAGAATTGGTAGAACACGTAGGTAGTCCGTCTCTTATTCCACCATTACGAGAATTGCTGCTACGTGGGCGCCTGAATAGGCAATATGGATCTTATAAGCTGTTATTTTATAGCCTTTTTAATTTAAATACTTACCTGTTCTCTAAACGAGCTCCCAAATCTTAGACGTTCAAGTACCTATTATCAGAATTTTAATAAAAATCGTCTGGTGGTCGTAAAATATAGTCTTTAAATGGCGTGATCGGTTTCTTAATCGTTTTCTCTTTCAGTCTCGCGGTCGCAACTAGGTCGCAATTCGAAATTAATTCACGATTGGATCGAGAGCTATCTGCTACTGAAAGAGTCCTAAGATCAATCTATAATTCAACAGCAGTCGGGGAGTGGAATGTTGCACACAAAAAGCCACGTGGTGTGCTCGTATTGTTCTGCTCCGTTTAACTCTTGTACGCTGTTGCCAGGCGGACGCATGGACACGTGATGTTTTCCAAACGAGCCCAATTCAAAATGGCTGCCAACGCCAATGCCGCCATTCGCTTTCCCACGTCGCACGCCGCTTCGCACGCTTCATTCTTGTTTCTTTCCTGTTGTGCATAGCAATTCGCTAAATTGCATTTTTGTGCCACCTACATAAGTAACTTTATTTTTATATTTGGTAAAAAAATATAAGTTTACTACCATTGTGAATTATTCATGTTATGATGCTCCGGTGTAAACATACCTAACTAAGCTGCTGATAGTATTTTAGCCCCGCGAGATTGTTTTATAAGTACGTAACAGGCGTTAACAAACACGTGGCATGTCGGGTCGAGGCCATTAACTAACATGTGTTAACAACATCGCACAGCGTGACAGATGTGGGTAACCAAACTTATAAGACATTGTCTGAAAAGCATGTGTTTTCACTAAATGTTAATGACTCATTAAGTTGTTTATTAAAGTGCCATTTCGAATGTGAAATCATTTGCATACTCGCTTCACGTTTCGCGCTGCTAATTTAATTCAGTTGGTAACGTGTTTTTTTCGAAGTTGCATGTTATTTCTTATCTATGTAAGTATCGTTCAATTTGCATTTATTATTATCTATGCATTGTTCTGCGGGCCATTAAATACGGGATTGTTCACAGCGCTCTCATTGTTTATCATTCTCGTGTGATATCATGCTCAACATTCTTGGAACATTGAGCTTAAAACTTGTAAATTTTTCCAACAGGCATACAAGTTTTTGTTGGTCACATTCCACGCTTAATCAAATATTGACAAGAGGCAACAGCGATGCTTTGAATCGAGGCCATTGCCTCTATCGTAATGTGTGTAGCGTATAGAGGCCATAGATGAGCGGAAATTAGTTATTACGCAAATAGATTAACTACAATCGACATTAGCAGCCACGTCAATGTTATTACAGGTCCGCACCACGTATTCATTGTAACTTATCGCCTGGCAGCAAACTCAAAAGGTTACGCAAAGACAATAAAACTCTTGAGGAAGATAATTATTCGGCTCTATTGTATTCAATCTATTGAATAAATTATTAGATATAAATGTATGTGTGTACTTGAGTAAATATGTAACAGATTGAGTAGAATGGTGCATTCAGTTTCTCTTCACATTAATGAATTAAGCATCATTGACCTTATTTGTGTCCACTATCACAACAGTCATTGTTTTTATATTAGCTTTGAAATTCTATAGATTTCATAGTATAGGAAATAATTCATGTGTGAAATGTTGCCATTGGTAGAATTTTAGCGTTGATTTGTGGATGTGTGCCACGGCTAATGCACGCGCGTGTGTTACGATTGAGTGGAGCCGTCTCATACATATTCAAGGGGCGCTAGCCGCTGGGCTGGAGTGGCGATCGCAGTCACTCGCCATTGGATCGCAAAACTTGCTGAATACCTCAGCTGAATACTAAGCAACCACATCTGCAAGGTCTGCATTGAAATTATCCACTATTCAGGCTTCCTGCTCCAACTCATTCACACGGACAGGAAGCCATCAAAATGATGAAATAAATATTCAAGTTTTTTACCAGCTCTCTATTTATATCCCCGACGCTATCTCTATGATGGATTGCCGTTAAAACAATATTTTTATCGCAATTTTCCCTTCTAGAATGCTCGTAAGTTCGTGTATTTTATTATACCTACATAATCAGTTTGCCTAGTGTTGACCCACTTGCGAGAGATAAGCGTTATCAATCCGTTACGAGTGTGATGTATTAGTTGTGCAATTCGTTATCATGTGGTAGTTAGCGCTCGATAGATAATAGTGTTGATTTTTTCAAGTTCATCAACTTCCTTTGTTCTTAGTCAATGAAAATTAAACATTTTCGTTCGAACATTTGTTTAGCATTCAATATAATAATTGTTTGCATAAACGTTGACGCAAATTATGTTTTAAGTGAGTAGTAATTATAGTGCTATTATCTCTGAGGTTGTTTATATATAGTGGTGAATATCTTCACTGGTGGCTTCATCGTCATCATCATTGGCCTCTTACATCTATATTATAGATGATTTAAACACTCAGTGGAGGCTTATGTAATACATTCGTCTAAAGAAGTTTCCTTTTCAATTGTCACCGAGTAGCTATGTACGAACGAGTACGTAGGTTAGGTAGGTATGCTCATATTTGTTAAACTCTCGTGCAAATATTGCAGAATTAACAATATTATAAGAATTCTACTTGTAACAAAATACTCCCCAGTCCCGTCATATCCTAAACGAGGTCGTTTGATTAACTTCTGTGTGTTAAGAGCGAAACTTTTATCATTTAAATTCCATTCCATGTTTAGCGCGTAAGACAAACAGCTCGGCTCGTTCGGTCAAGGTGACCTTCCTCGACCAGTCACATCGCAACATAACGGCTCCCTATTCAATGTAAATTTAGCGAGACCTTGTTCACAACTACAAGCTCCAAATCCATTATGACGTTCACAATTTAAAACTGTGGAATGTTTAATTTAACACAAACATGATTAGACTATATAGTTGCATAAATATCAAAAAAAAAAAACCTGTGTACATTTTAAATTGCATAAAATTACTTTTTTTATTAGTGCTTTCAGCCTTTCAAACGCAGCAGCGTTGGTTTCCAAAAGGAGGAGCATTTAAAAATATACTAAAAGAAAGAGGAACACGTGCTGCGCGCACTCCGCCATTTTGCAATATAAATATCAAGATGGCAGCGGCGCCGGGGGCCCGTTGGTTGGTGAAAGTACTCGGTAATTATAAGCGGCGCGGGAAGGCGAACGGGCTGAAACGCGAGGATCTATGGCCGGCCGCTGCACGCAAAGCTTAGCTTGATTTATATCGCTCTCTTGTAATATTATTTATTCTGTGCTCTTGTTTCCATACGGGCTATTGTTCTCGGCTGTACGCGCTCGAAACTTGCGGTTCTGGTATTGTTTTCAATGGCCATGGGAACCAAGTTCGTGTGGGCTCCCAATGACCTTTATTCTTCATGTGACCCTTTGTAGTACTGGAATATTCGTTCTTGATTCAAGTTCATAACGTACCGTACCAGTATTATCAAAAAGTATACATTACAAATAAAACATTGAATGGAAATTTACTCAATACATTGACCAGCAGATGTTTGACATTCAAATCCTCTCAAGACTTGAGCCTTGTTTTGTTATATGGTAAAACTTTCCATGAAAGCATAATGTATATACTGACGCAGATAGATCACATTATTCAGTCAACAACCGAGCAGGTAATATATACTAAAAAGATTCCCTCTACCTTGCTCCGTTTACATTTTATAGCTACTATTTACAAACCGATGCCCGTTTATAAAAAGAGTATGTACATAAATACCATCTGTATTAACGATCGCCTTCCGCGAATCAAAACGAACACATCAGACAGAAATACCCCACAGACATGCACGCATGCGTTATATATATGTCCTATAAATACACGATCACGGATGCTAAAATAATTGCAAACAGATTCTAGACATTAGTTTCCTCTGTTTTCTTTCACACTATTAATTTTAAAGAACTAATTTAGAACTCTATAGTCGATACGATACTGCAGACACTGCAGTAAGATTTAATCAAGTTATACTTTATCTCTAAGTTTATTTTGTTCGATTGCTACTATTGCTAATGAGTGCTATAATAGGTAGTAATTATTTTACGAATGAATTGGTGCCAATTGAAGTTCGTCTTCGAAGAAACATGTATCTTCAACAAACAAACAGTTTAAGTAGCATTTCAATACTTGTTTACCTTGATGACTTATTTATATTTTCATACATTATAAATGTATTATACGTTTTTCTGTGACTGTGTAAAATATTTAAAAGTCTTGTGTGATGTTAAAATATCAAATCATATACAAGGTTGATTATTATCAACTATTACTATATTTCATATCATCTGCACTACATGAGCGTAGCTAAGCAATCGGCATTGAAGTAATGATAGATTCAAAAGAGCTTTCACGTTATTCAGTCGGACACTACTCAACCACCATTTTAACCGTTTTTTATTAACCCTTCAGCTATCAGTCGTCGTCTAAATGTGTTTTTATTCTCACAAAGAAGGAATCTCTCTAAACTCGCTCTGTAGTTTTTTAGTAAAAACTATTTTTAACTATTTTAAAAAAAAAATATAGATATCTTCACGGATTTATTTCATTTACCTTAACGTTTCAATGCACATCAAGGTCTCCAACTAGACCCGGAAAATGAAAATAGATTACTAAAGCAAATTAAGTAGGTATGTAAAAACATCTTTATCGATAAGTTCTTCATACATTATGTACGATTACTTGGTAATAATGTGGAATTGTAGACTAATTAAATAGGAAACTTTGCATAAGTATTATGCTATTGTACATATTTTAGTAATATTCAGTATGACGTATTTATTGTTAGGAGTATTTAAGAGCTATAAATAAATGATTCCAAATAAATGAACAAAAATGCTTCCTTCTTTTCACTGTTTTTTGTGATTCATAAAAAAAGCTTGCTTATTTTCGTACGAGAATTTTTAAACATACATTTTCGTTTAGTAATTATTATGTAGCGTTGCTATTTCTGCCTATTGCAAGTGAAACCTGCAACCAGCGTCCGACCAAAAGATTTTCTGTGCGAGGTGATCGACAATATTTATAAACAAGTCTCCATTCAAGTTGATTACAAAGACGATAAAGGTGGTGAGTTGAACGATCACGATTGGTAACTAGAATACTCCTACACTCCTACACGTTACTTGATTGCATTTCAATTGCTATTGTTATCGCCGTGTGCCCAATACTTTATAGTACTAATATAATTAGTTTGATTTATGTTTCTCAGATCATCTTAATGAATCATTGTTTCAATATTCGAAGAGATTATTGTTTCCGCTTGCCGTTGTTACATGTTGTGTGAAATAAAAAAAAATAGGTACCTATATCCTTACGTACGATCGTTAAATATTTCGTGTAACATGTAATTCTCTCACGTCGTTCACACCTTAAATTCTCAGAAGCGGTACGGAGATGCCAGCGTATTGTTTATTGCCGTTGGCATATTTCAGCATGCCGAAGGGAATCGCATGCCAACTCGTTTGACCTCATTCCCGGGAACTAGTCTGCGTAAACTCTTATATCGGGTTTATGAAAACATACCTATTTTAAGAATATATAAAGCCCCAGACCGATCCAACTTATTGTTTGTTTGTTTTACAGAAGGAACGCGTGCCAGTTTATGCGAGTTTTTAAAAGTAGACGTTACTCAACTTGATTTAGCATAAACAAAGCGCGTGAAAGGAGTCGACGAGAGATTACTCGCTGTTTTCATTTGCGCCAATTCATTCCCACATTGTTGAACACCGGTGCCAGTTGCCACAAAATATTGATAATTTGTGCTGATGTGCAGGTTTACGTTCCGGTAAGCTGTTACGATTACGTTTGTTCTCACAACGTGCCGACTTGACATCTGTGTTGGTTTTCGTGGGACATGTAGCAAGATGTTACACAGGCAGTATTCAGTGTAAGCCGGTCCGCCGAGGGCCTGCGGAGGGCTACAGTCTCTCGCTCTACCGGTAAAACGACATCTGTTACACACTCCTTGTATCGAACGAGTTATATACCCTTTACATCTCAATTAGAAAGTTAAAGCTACTGGACAATAGTGACGTTATGATCGATGATCAAAGAGAAATTGTTTCTGTCGCTAAGCAAACCGAGCCTATTTGTCTGTTTGTAATGATTGGGCGTAGTCTGCTCTCATTAAATGAGTTGCTATAGATCTTCATTTGGTTAATTTACGACTTCGTTGGGAACGAAATGAAGTACTTTCCTGGCCATGTCTATCTGACAAAATGATTTTAATGTAAAGGCATTTATCTGAAGGTTGAACTGATACTTATTTATCTCTAGCCACTTTTTAATAGGCTTGGCTGTGAGATTGATTAAAGTTGTGCAAATTTGGAGCGTAAAATACCGCCTTAAAATACAATGTAGTAACATTTTGTTACCTATATCTGTCACTCTCACAAGCCCTGTATTTATAAATTGTATCGATTTGGTCTGAGAATATAGTGGCATGAGTATGAATGAGGTATGAGATAATATCGAGCGGCTAACACTGTCGAGTCCCCATTTCTCACGTCGAGACCAGTGGCGGGGACTGGTCGGTCTACATGCCAACCAAGAAAGGCTTTGGCGCAGGCCGGTACCATAATGGGTAAAGCGGCATATGTTTTTGTGCTCCCTAATATACCGTCGGCCATTACGATAGCCGTGGTTGAATTAATGATTAGCTTTAGCCCTCTCCTTCGCTGAATAAAACTGAACCGAAATCTTCATTATGTTTTGTAATTTCGGTTGCATTTACAAAATATAATGAATTCAAACTGTATGGTATAGGAACAGCTCTCGAAACAATTCAATAAAGACGCGAAGTGAAATTTCAGCATCAATTTACGCTTATGTATACCACTGCTTACGAGACCACACACAAACACAGCTTATTGTAATACAATCTACGGATGTAGCGAGCGAATAGGTAGTCTTCCCGGAAAATGCATTTAAATAACTGAACATGAGAAATAGTTACAGATGCTTTAGTGTTCATTAGAGCGTTGGTAACGTGCATACATTTATGAAAAGTTACGTAAATACAAGATATGTAGTATGTACAGATAACTATCGTCTATTAAAGTTAAACTGGTTTTAATATTAGATCATCGATCAGTGCAGACTGGTAGAGTCGGTTCGATTCGCCCGTCCCCTTCGTCGATCATTCTATAATATGTCTCGGCGTAATCTGAGGGTAGTTATGATAAATTAACTTGATCTGTCTCCGGCAGGCCACCTGTGACATCTAGATCCGGCTTGATAACTGCCTCGTTTGATACTGATTGGTGATAGAAACAAGTCTGATCAAGATAATCCATACTTGCCTCCATGTTATAGTCTGGCATAAATGTCTTGCTATTAACAGATACATAGATCATTATATTTTGTCCAAAATTGAACTCGACCAAGCAAATAATTTGAATACATAACACAATGTTAATAAACCTCTTTCGTAACATGCTCCCATTTATTAACTCCGTAACATAAAAGTGATACAAAAGCTTTACAATATGCATATTCAAGTATTTCACTACAATTGACAGGTGATTATGCTAAACAGCCAGCAGCGCTAGCATGCCATTAAACGGATAATGTTTTCTATTGCATAACTTACAGAACTGGTTTCCATAAATGTCAGTCGACTCATACAAACATTTTATGCACAGCTGTTTTGTTCATGCCTACAATACCATTATGGACATCAGGTTTTTTCTTTAAATTGGTTGCATGTCTCGTATGGCCAGCGGACCTATTAAGGAACGAGTTTATGATTTTAAGCGGAGAGAAAAATGTATGTTGAATATTTTGAACAGTGATTGCTACTGACACGCCAAGTTGCCATAAAGGGCACGCATATATTTGACATACATATTGAAATGCTCAACAGTCTAGTATAAATACTTCGCTCGTTTACAATGAAATATTATGTAAATGGAATTGTCGTCCGCAGACTGCAGATAAGGAAATGGTATTATCAAATAAAGTTTTTTTATAGCATCAGCCACGCAGAGTTTTTGTATAGTAATGGGGAGGGTGAAATAGAAAATGGAATCACAAAAGCCATTAGGGTCCATGACGCATTTAACTTCACGGGTTAGTGAACCGGCAGCTGTGTGCTGTGGTTGACATGCGGGCAGACCACCGGCCAGTCGTCCGGTAACACGAGAGACGTGGTACCGACCATTCTCTACCACCTGCCTCCACACTATCTGATCGCGTCGACCTCCCCTGCCACCTTGTTGCAATTAAATTAGACGCGAATATAAGCGGTGAATGTATACTTAATGTGGGTGTAATGATTGCTGTAGATTAGATGACTGGGAATGAACGTGCCATTAACGCTGTATCTAGTATATCTAAAGCAAGCATTGTACATTGAAAAACTATTGAACTAGTCAAGCTAAGAGAGTCAATTGACAGACCAATGCCCAACAGCCAAAGACGATCTTATAGTGATAACTGATAACACAAATTATTATTGCTGAAATCTATGTTTAGGTATAATATAATTCTTTTTAGACTTTCTTTATATTCTATATAATTCTTTATATTATTATAAGACAAGAACTACATTAAATCATCTGAAGGAAGATGAACGGCGTGAATGAACTTACGCCAATATTATTTTCGGGATATTAGCATATGAATATGAACCAATTTAATATTGGCTTCGTTATCTTGAATAACAAGAAATACTTACATATTAACATATTTAAATTACTACTTTTCCAAGAATACGCGATAAAAAGGAAGGTTGCTTGTTTCGCATATCTTTTACCCACCGAAACAGGTTACGCTAACCGGTCCATGCTTAATATTCTCGACAGCCTCATAAATATTCAGTGAATAAAATAATTGACCTTTGAATTTAAAAGGGTTTCGGTTTTTGTATATATTAATAGACTTTATTTTTATATTAATGCTGTTAATGCTGCCGTCGTCATTGACAAATTGCGTAGCAGTATAAAGCTTCCTCGCTTTCTTTTAGTAGGTGTTTTAGAATAAACTTTTTAAGGAACCGTATATTGGTATCATCATTTTTCATTGCATCTACCGAGACCGAGACTGTCGCGGATCCAGACTTTGAACATACAAAGCATAAACTAACAAGAACATAAACAAAGACTATTAAAGATTTAAACAACAAATATTTGTGTCTTTCCAGGCACATCACCCGAAGCCGGATCCGTTGAGATTGCCAAGAAAGGTAAGTAGTTACTCGTACCTACTCATAACAATTCATGTCACCGAGGCTCTTATTGATCAACAATTGACGTATTTAATTTAAATACCAAATAAGCTGAGCCGTGTATCAGCCGTCACAGATGCGCAACACAAACAGAACGTATTTAATGTTAAAGATAAAAATGGATGTAGACTTATTAATTTCATTATTGACCTCCAGCTCAAATCGTCGCCTCGCATAAAACTCGTTTCACTAAAATAATAACGACAAATAAATGTAGTTTTAATTCAGATCTTGACACCTAAAAGATGATTTCATCATTATTCTAGAATATCTGAATGGTTTTAAAACTGACAATGCTACTTTAAATTATAATAACTGCATCTTGAATTAAGTTTTCTCACAGACCATGATACATGGTCTAGATATATGGTCTGTGAGTTCTCTCAACAAGGAGTAGCTGTTGCTTGTATAGATTCTATTAGATAATCTATTGGAAATAATAATTCATATAATGACTCAACACAAGATTTTAAATTGATACTTAGGAATAAATTGTACTCAAGCTATAAAATCAGATATAACATTTTTATTATCATTAAAAATTTAAAGGGTCAACAACTTTCAAGTACCTACCTATTAAATAAAATTAAAACAAGGTTGTATAAATGCCAATCGGTAGGCCCTGTAAATGGAGACTTCATAATCTAAATTAATCGATCCAGTATGCGCTAACATAATCAAATTAAAATCATCAGAAGTATTTTGATTTTGTCCGGTATGTCGTCGCTTTCACGATTTTCATAAACGTGTTTTTGTCGAAAAATTGAGATCAGTCTCCTTAATTTAACATTCAAATCCGTATTGTTGTTTGTCCAAAGGCTTCGTCTACTTATACATGGATTATGTATGGCTTACATCGGGTGTTTTTTAAAAAGCAGAGGGCACAGCGGACGGCAAGACGATCATCATTATCATTTCTCGATCTAAATTTCAATCAGGTATCCGAGTAAGGGGGTCACATGGTTTCAGATTGATATTATTGGTACATTTTCCTTCGTCCATCTGTTTATTATTAAATTTTGTCGTCTCTAATTGGAATACATCTTTCTCTTGTTATATAAGTACCTACCTGTTTTCGTTCGTTTTCGGAAAACGTATTGAGTTCTGATGTTTGATTTGTTGAGGGCGGGTCATGTTTGTTGTGGGTTGAAACAACACGTTCCGCTCTCCCTTCTGTTTTAAAAGGCCACCACACACGTGGGGTCACCCTCACTACAGCTTTATTTTCTTTCCTCGGCGTTCGCCGCCGTTACGTTTCCATTGTTAACACGAAATCAAGGCCAAAGTTTTCTTTGTTCTCGTTTCGACCTCCGATGCGATTAATTATTACTTATTTTTACAACATTTACATTATAAGGACAAGTAATAACTTCACGTAAGTACCTACTTTATTTTTAATGTGTTATTTCATTATTTACTTGTTTACAACCTACGTTTCAAAATCAAATTACGGATAGTTCATGTATTTCAATAATTTGCGAAGTGTTTCTTGGTTGTAAAATATTTCCATCAATATTTCCGAGAATTCGTGATCTGCGCTATAAATATCAATCAAAAGAAAAAGAAACACGGTAAAGAATCGGTAACAGCCTCTGGTTATGTTTGCGTCATCTCAAATCTCTTTTAAAACACGTTAAATTTAATGGTTATTCATAGTGGTATTAGTGAAGTTCTCGCCAGACCAATTTGTGGCACTGCCAAGAACTGGCTTTACCATTTTTTTTGTCGGTGTTATTCAACTTCATATTCAGAATCATTAAGTTTTTTATAGCCTCGAGTGGAGCTTGTAATATTATTATTTAAATGCTTAACATGCGTATGCGCAACGAACGGATGCGATTAATATAGAACTGGTATTGTATTAGAAAAACACGTTCGTGTAATAATAATGTTAAAGATAGATGGATTATTTTATGACAGAACGAGTTATATCGACAACTGTGATTAATAATTAATGGGCATTAAGGAGCGATATGAAATGCTGTTTAACTTGTAAGAATAGATGAAAGGATTGTTTAAACGCAACTCAATGTTGATATAAAGGTTATTTTAATTAATGCTCACATGTCCATGGTCAGAAACTTTCTACATCGAGCAGCATTGGCATTGACGAGTGCTGATTTCGCGTATGCAGATTGTCAGACGACACAAAAGAATTTGATGCTGCGAACAATGCAAAGAGGTCAAAGAAACGAGTTAAACCAGTATTTCATGTACCGAGCGCGACCAAGAAAGCCGTCGGTGAAAGTACGAAGACCATGCCTAATTCGCTTGGCTGAATTCATTATGCGTTTCATAACACGACTCGTAACAAAACCGGTTCTTTCGTCTCACAAAACTTACACGATAATCTTTTCAACATATGATTATAAAATGGTGAGGAGAAGAATAAAATATAATGTATGTGGGATTTTGAAGGGAACCTGTCCCTTTTGTTGTCCTTGGGACAAGGATTCTTCGGATATTACGTCGTTAAATAGAATCGGGCCACCTCTCCTTTTGAAAGGTTACAGTTATTCTTCGAAAAATAATACTTACCTGTTTGATTGATACGATGCTCAGAAGAAAAAAATACTAAAGGTGATGTCCTTGAGATTTTTTATCGATCCATAAGATGAACAATGCGTTGACCTTTTATTCGCCTTTGCTAGCGATAAATCTCTTCTTATCGCAGTGATAAATCTCAAGATGTATACCCGTGGCAAGTAGTTTCTCTCCGATAATTTTAAACGATTGAGATCGATAGATAGACAGACAATTCTCCGTTGGTAATCTCATGATCTATGTTCATAGCAGATAAGCACATTTATCAAGATTTACGTAAATGTCATATCAATTTCAAGTCATTAAGAAATAAATACCTTGTTAATAGCGACCGTTATAATTGCCACCTTATGTCGGCACTGGAAGCCACAGAACTGGCCCTGGTAATTGCAATGGGTGCATTAATGAGCCCGCATATTGAATGAAAGTCATCGCCCTGTAGCCGGATCTAATTACAGCAGATAGTCAGCCATTTAGTCGATCAACTGTGACCAGAATTAAATCGCCTGAGGAACACTTTGAAGAAACACAGAGCCTAAACCATTAATTTAATAGCAAGTGGGGATTGATGGAGGAAACGTGATTGATAGTGTGACAAGATATAGATAACATGTATGTAGAACGGGGTTGAGGTTATCGATTGAGTATAAGTGACTAGTACTTATTTGCAAGTTATGTAGGCAATTTGCGCATAATGATAAAATTGTCACACGTTGACAGGGTAACAACAGTCATTGAGATCGTTAAAATTATTTTCGCCCGCATAAAATGCGTAATGTTCATGTATACTATAAAATAGCATTTAAGCGCAAGTTGCACGTAGGTACTTGCGTTGGTGTTTTGTTGAACAGTACACGGCGAGCGAAATGTGCAATTTTGAGCTTTCTATCAGAACGTAGTGTGCTGTTTCCGCAGTAACATATTCAGAATACCATGATTACGAAATTCTGGCAAAGAATGAAATAATAAATTAATAATTCATGCCTATTCTGATTATGTAAAAGATGTTGACACACAGAAACGTGAAGTAGATAAACATATTGAAGGTTAAGAAAGTTTTATTAATATAAGTTATGTTTTCCGTCTTAGGACAGATAGGCAGGAATTATATGTAGGTAAGTAGGTATGCAAGTGTTCACTAATAATTTTAAATTGAGTTGGTAAATTACTCTACCTAACTATGGATAATAATGTATTTAAAAGTAATGAAGATCTAGCCAAACGTATAGAGTGTATACGTTGGCTCTCTATATTATAGACAATTGAAACTGTAGAACGAAATGTATTTGGACATGCGACTGAATAATGATCATATGGTAATGGCTCGTTGTCAGTCGAATTGAATATTTAACGAGCAACGCAAGAGGAAAACATGACATCTACAAACGTATTCCATATATAAATAATATCTAAGTAAACATTTTCTGTAATACAAGACTTACATTCTATTTGTTTTAAGCTTCCTTCACCAAATTGATTCAATAAAGTTTAATTACAGGACTGCCCAAATGTATGTAGGTGAATTTCTTCGTTACACCATATCTTTAAAAATGCCAGAAGAAATTTGAATGTATGGGGTATCGTTAGAATCCTGACATAATCCCGAGTGACATAGGGTATTTGATTTTGAAAACTAACGCGAGTGATATTCGCGAGTGTTGTGTGCTGACGTTCGTAGCGCTCGTCGCGGCTTGTCGGCATAACACTCCCAGATGAAGGACTTCAAAATAGTCTGAAACTGGTCGGAGTATTTCCGATCTTCTTTTTCGTGAGTTTTTAGCCGTTTTATTTTTATTTATATTTGACATAGGGTATATTTTTTTTTTTTGTAATTTTTAATTTTTTGGGGGCAGTCGTGTTTTTTAAAGCTTTTATTAGCTTACAATGTGTATGTGTGTATGTATGTTGTTTAGGTCACATAAATCTTGCAAGCTGAATAAGCACCACTTCCTCTTATCCTACGGATTTGTTTTTTTTTCATGTTGGTTCACTTTCGATGACAATGTATTTTTATGGTAAGTATGACCTATATTGACATCCAGGAACAGCTCCAGGTAAAGGAACTCTTCAACGGTCAACAGCGCAATCACGAAATATTGTGTACGCATTCTATTATGATAGCCGGTTTGAAGTTTCACCATGAGATGGCTGCACCACTCCGGGTTGACTCCTGACTAGGGAACTTCTCAACGGTTAACAGCATAGACACGAAATGTTGCATATGCATTTAAGTTTCATCAAGACAATATGGCTACTGCATAAAAGCTTTATTTAAATATTTTTAAATTAGCTTATTATTATTCTCTTACTTTGATGACGTACTTGTTTAGTATCATATCTTCGTTCTTAATTATTACTTGAAAGTACAGAAAAACTACAACTCTCTTTTCACATTAACTATTCTCAGAATTTTAATTTCAAGTAATAATTTCAAAAGCAGCTGCAAGTATTGTAATTATTTGTCAATAACCGTTCATATAATTGTCTGGAATAATTACTTCGAACTTTAAAGCTGCTTTTGTTTCCAAGGAACTTCCATTGGTTGATTGTAAGGTTACAGAAATGTGCAGCTATGCTGGTTCAGGGTCAGCCTGGCTCAGAGTGTATCGCCAAGTGTCAGCGCTGCTCGAGCCACCTGCGGTGACCGGTTCGACCAGTTCTGTCTGCCCCGTCTCCTGTCGTGTCATATTTTGAAACATTATTTATCGCAGTGATTTATTTTACCGCTTGCGCAATAATTGCTATGATGGAAGCGGCACCGCACTCCGCCCCCGTGTGATCAAACCTTACACGCTCGACACTGGCGTTTCATTCAACTTTAATTATAATGATATCTCTCTCGACTTGTAATTTATGAGTGGCAGCAAAAACCGGCTTTTGTGTCCTACCATTTAACTTCTTGGCCGAGTTACATTTGCTTCCCTGTAATCGTCAGCCATGTTTGTTTGTTTGTCGTATGAGGTAGTGCTGGCCTCTGATGACAGAGTTTGTCAGGCCGCCCGAGGGCCTCTGACATGGCTTAACGACTGCTATTAATCAATAACAGCCGGGACCGACAGATTAATGTGCCCTCCGAAGCACGGAGCGATGGAAAACCGCACATAACTCAGAAAAGTCATTGGTGCGGAGCCTAGGTTTTGAACCCGGTATTGTTGGATTCTAAATTGCACTATAGAACCGTTAGGCCACTATCGCTCTCTATCGCCAGCCATTGCGCAAATAGATATTCAATTCTGACTCATCAAAATCGCATTGAAAAATAAACAAGAACCCTAGGAAATATTTCCATTTAACAAATAGCTTGCATTTCAAATGACGGGCGTTTCACATTGTCTTTATTTACGTATAATTCCACAGTAACAATAACGTTAACGCAGGTAAACTAAATGCCAAGTGAGCACTTACTCAACTTTATGGTATCAATCCGGTTGTAAGCGTCCTCAAAAGAGGCGATGAGCTATTGAGAATTTAACAATACACAATGATTGACGTGTTTTTGCCAGTCACCGTCCGGTGATTTTCTAGATTTCGTTCCTACGAATTCGCTCCCATTATCCGTGAAAGAGAAAGTAAATGCAGAAACGACTATGAAAAGAATCTGAAATTCATGATTTGTCACCCTAATACTTTTTCGTCGATATCAATTGTAATAAAGGCGACACTATCAACACTACAATCCGTCATGAAAGTCGTTCTTGATCTTGAATGTGAAGTCGTGATTGATGCAAAAAAATGAATGACCCTTTAGTTTGTTGTGTCAAATGCATGAGGTTTGTCGATATAATCAGATGAACGTTGCTATGTGCCGGTTGGTCCGCTGCCTCGTCACGACACGACGCCGTGTAGGCAGCTACTTTCTCCTAACGGTACTCACTCCGCCCCCCGCGCAGCGCTACCCGCGCCTGCTGCGCTGACTTCGATTACGACATCCATTTTGAATTTTATTATCTGCAGAATCACGTTGAAGATTATATTACACGTTGTGAAATAACCATAGTAGCCCGCGCCCCGCAGATTACCTTTCGTTTCGTCGACCGAAATAGTTTTCGTCGAACCTTTCGATGTTTATGCCGTTAATTGTTTCCGTAACCAGTAATGCTTTTAATATTAAAGACTGGTTTGGTTTTAACAGTTTTAATAGTAATTATGGTATTGTGAGGTTGTGGATTGTTTCGTGGTCTAAAACAAAGGTTAAGCGTGTGCGAAACAATCGTGTTCCACCGTTCCATTGTGCTTGCGTTTTACTTATTTATGTATGTGGTGAATGTTTATGTTCAGTACAACAGAGACGTGGCCAACGTGGGCCGAGACAAGTTCCTCCGCCGCGGGGGTCTCGGAGCCAAAGGCCACGATCCCAGCCTCGTCGCCTTTACCGGTGCTTAGTGTCGGTTCCCGACCACCATTATGTTGATGATTTACTTACTTTGTTGTCTGGTAATTTAAGTCTATATGATAGCGTCCACCATTACACATTGCTTCATCATGACCTTGGTTTTCATTATTTCTTTATTTTTTTCGGTTTATTGTGCTACTTTTGGTTCAACATGTCATGTGACATAAATCTCGAACATGTATCATATGAACGGCTGAAGTTTTAAGAGGATCTCGGAAATAGCCACTCATCTTTTTATATTTTGTATTATGATTCAGTCATCACAACGTTTGTTTAACTCTATCATCAAAGATTGAAGTCCCACTTTCTGCGCTCCTTCACTCCTCTGCCGAGGAAAGTGTTTGGCGCCGCTCCAAAATGTGTCGATGTTCCGAGACGAGCGAGAACTGCATCGATCCACGTCGCACTCAAACACGCCAGCCAACTTGCTAATTACTCGTCTCACGTTGTATTACCATTATGTCACTTGCGACACGACGATAGATGCTGATTAGTATTGTAATATTTGGCTCATTAATTCGCCGCGTGTCCGCTAATTGAGCGTCCGTATGCGAAAGCAAATTCAAGAAACTCTCTCAACGCTCGCGGACTCTGAACGTCACGAACATATTGATTTCCTTTCTAATAAAAACTCCATTGTCCGTTTGAAAGCTCGCGATCACAAAGCGTGAAGCAACAAAAAGCTACTGCACAAAAAGACTGAAGCGTATCGGTGCGGCTGCGCGCAATACTTGCATTATTCCAGTGGATGAAACGGAACGCACATGTGCGGCAGATGTTTGGGGTTCTTTTTCAAATGTATTATTGCTAGGTCTGCGCCCCCGCTCCGCGCGGATGTCACCCCGCCGAGCAGTCACTGACCCCTTTTTGTCGAGTCACCGATGTAACTTTGTTTTTGACCTGTTTCTGTAGAGCTCTATTTATAGTTAATCTTAGTCGAAGCACGCTTGTGTTAAATTGATTCGGTAGATGTATTGCGAAGTGATTTATCTGGAAGCAGGCGCGGGGGGTATTATTAGTTGCTCCAATGTACCTTTCGTTTCGATTTTGTTCCATTTCACGTGGAATGGAGTGGGGCTTTATAAATGTAGCTCCGCGTTGATCCGACATGTGCGTCCCTCGGTTCTCCACAGGAGGGGTGATCACCCGCGAGCGGCGCAGACAGGTCCCAAGGTTGTCGCCGAACAGCTGGCAATAGTTATTTCTGAAAATGACGACGTTATAAAAATAAATGAGATTGCTTTACGACCATTGTTTGATCTAGATTGTGCCGATTTGTTGTTTTTTAGCCTCTTAAAACCCGAGTAAATTGATAGCTCTAATTCAGAGACTGGTTTTCGATTAAGTGTAATAGTTTTTCCTAACCATAAAAATCTAATTCGCCAAGTTCAATGCTCCAGTAATCGTCCAGCGCAGCGCAGCAATCAAGAGCCAGCTCAATAAACGCAAAATAACGACTTGCCCACGGCAAAAATGTCGAAATATTTACGAGATTCGTGTCTTTTTGTTTTATTTCTATATTTAGACGCGTAATGTGCGAATATTTACCGTAGGAAATTGGACTCAAGAAGTAACTGAATACATCTCATTTTGTGTTGTTGCTGTGGTCGGTCGTTATTCTCAATTATAGTGGGGCGAGTTAGTGGACTGGCACGTCGCGCCAAATCGTGCGTTCCCCGAGAAACGTGTTTACCGAAGCTATAAAGGAACTAGTAAAACTTGTATTGTGCTTTCAGGTTTATTTTTGCTCGTTGTAGAGTTTTTCAACGGCTATTATTTTGCGGGGTGTTGGTAGCTCAGTAACTATCCGTTGCTGTGCTGCACGTGATGATAAGTTTTTTTTGTATCCACATTACGTTTATCTTTTTCTTTTGGATTATATTTCTCAGTGTCTTTAATAGATAATAGATCGATGGTAGCCTGACGGTTCTATAGTGCAACATAAGGGCGTCACAGACGATCAAAACCGCATCAAAATCGGTCCATTGGTTCGAAAGCTACGATTCGCACCGCTCCCCCCCCCTCCATCCCTCAATTATATCAATGAATAATGAATCATCTTGTTTCTCCAGCTTTCAAACATAAAAAAACAACAGCTAAATCGGTCCATTTGTTTGGAAGCTACGATTTTCACCCTTTTCTTTCTCACCTCCCCTTCCCCCTTCCCTCTCCCCATATATCTAAGAACCATCTTGATCATATCAGCTTTCGAACAGAAAAAACAGCATCAAAATAGGTCCATTCGTTTGGGAGCTACGATGCCACACACACACATACAAACACACCCTCACACACACACACACACACTTACACATACACACACACACACAAACGCACACAGTGATACACACCCTAAACTTATAACACCCGTCTCTTTGTTCAGGGTTTAAAAAAAACCGTCACGAATACAAAACACAGCAACCTGTAGAGCATTTACGATATATTTTCTATCTTAAGATAATATATTAATATATATTTTGTATCTTTTACGATATATTTCGTATCTTAAGATGACATATTTTAATAAATTCCATATCGCTCGATATCGTAAGATACTGTAAGATGCAAATATATATTATCTTCGCCGTTTGGGCTGGTTCATATAAAATGTATAGCGAGGGATATTTTATCTTAAGATAAAATATTATCGTATCTTAGTCGTCTGTGACGCGCTTTAGAATCCAATGATACCGGGTTCGATCCTAAGCTCCGCACCATAACTTTTTTAAGTTATGTGCATTTTTCCATCGCTCTGTGCTTCGGAGGGCACGTTAAGTTGTTGGTCCCGGCTGTTATTGATAAATAGCAGTCGTTAAGCCATGTCAGAGGCCCTCGGATGGTTTGATAAGCACTGACACAAGAGGCCAGCTCTACCTCATACGACAAACAAACAGTGCCTTTAATTTAGTTGTCCCTTCAGTTATTATTACACCCAAAGAAATTTAATATATTTTCTGTTGTATACATGTGACATAGCATATCCCATTCTTTCACGCGATAACGGCTGGACGGATGTTAATGAAATTTGGAATGGAGATAGCTTACACCCTGGAATAAAACGTAGGATACTTTTATCCTGGAAAATTGTAAGTTTCCACGGGAAAATTAGAAAATGTTGATAACTCGCTGTAAGGAACGCTTGCCACGGAAACGAAATAACAAATCTGTCAAAAAATATCAAGAGCTTTGGTGTTATACCTACTCTTGCATTGGTTTTTCATATCGCCAAGTCGCGGTCGGGAAATCTATTGTCTGATAATTCTGATATAATGTCACTCATACCTCATACCTTTTAAGACGTTTAACCAATTAACCAATTCACAGTGCCTAATGTGACAAATTAAATATATTTTAATTTTACGTGATAGGTAACAGTATTATTTATCTGGCAAAATACCAAGAAGTCATTAGACTTAATACTATTTGTATCTTCCTGGAATTCCACTAACAAGCTGCATTCCGAGAACCTGCCAAGAGCTTTCGATCGGGTGCCTCAAAGTGTCGCCGCGCCGCAGGTAACATTTCTGTATACTCTTATAACTCGTGTTCTGCCGTTTCATTTACGCATACGATGTTACGAATCTACCACGTTAGTATGTGTTAATTCCTCGTCGCTAGTCTATCAATTACCTACTATGCGCCAGCTTTGCTGATGCCGCCCGTTTTATTTAGTTTCCTCTCCCACGAATATAACCGGGGCGATGTCGGCTGAACCGGTCCTTCTATCGATACCGGAGCTCCCGTCTCGCTCGATTTCTTCTTCCGCAACACCGCTTCGGACGCAGACCCATTCATCAATTATTTATGCCTCGGTTGACTTTTAAAAAGCTGTTTATGCTTAGTGCCAGCCAGGCCAACACGCTTTTACATCATAACTGTAATGCAAATTGACTGAGGTGAAGTGTCCGGACTGACCTTCGTGTCGATTTTTAAACACCGATTTATTTTACATTATGGACGGTCTTGTTTTATTTATAAGCATTATCATAATCTTGTTTTTGCCGCATTTTAGAATTTGGGGCCGACCGAAGGCTTTGTTCTTAGCAACAGCCTCGACATCATCTCAATCTAACTATCTATACTTTTAAAAGCAATAGGAACGAAAAAGTCTGTACAAAGATGATAATTTAAAAAAAATATGGTCTAGTGTACTTAAAATAAGCTACTGAACAAGAATATATCATTTTTTTTTAATCGTGTCTGTCTGTTTGTTAGTTTGTTTGTCTGTATGTTTGTTCGCGCTTCACGTAAAAACTACTGGAACGATTGCGATGCGGTTTGCAATGTTAGATAGCTTAGGGTTCGACTAAAAAACTGGTGTACTTGGTATTTCACTGTTAGATAGCTTAGGGTTCGACTAAAAAACTGGTGTACTTGATATTTCAATCCGATGAGATAAAGCCGAGCAATCGATAAAAATATTATTGACGAGTACTTTTAACCTAGAGAAATGACCACGCGTGCCAAGCCGCGGGCATCAGCTAGTATTGTAATAATGTTCGCACTGACATTCATACAATTGTTGTTAAACTGTTGCCAAGAATGTTTGATCGGCGTCACCGATTCTCTGTAAATCAAGAGAAAGGCTTGGAAATGTTACAGTTAGGTGGGCAGGTATTGCGAACAGTCGAGCCAAAACGATCTCTTTTGGCACACTGTTTACAAAACCTCGTGAAATTGAATTGAGTTTGCGCTAGTATTTGTAAACAGGACGGCGGAGAGCGCCGTGCGTGGCTCCTAAAATACCTACTTGAAACTCAAACAGGAATTGAGTCCACGCCAACTGGTGTGCGTAGACGGTTCGGTTCGGGAGAGCCTCGTAAACTTCTCACTATACGACGTCTCATTTTATTCTCGTTCATCTCTTTTATGTTCGCTTAATTTATTATCTCCCTGTCGAGTTCCAACGATGTGGTCAGGAAATTGACTGCAAATAAAGTTTTGACTGCAACTGGCAAGATTATGGCTTTAAGTACTAAATAAAGCATTCTAAATGCTGGTGCAGACGATAAAACTTCTTTGTCTACTTTCTATCTACTTGAGGTTATTGCTTTAGAATAGAAACATCGATTTGAAAAATCAGATCGTCCTTCGGATGACTTGTTTGACCTACTCGTATCCTCATCTATATTTAAACGAGAGCGTTAATATCATAAAGCAGGCTATAAAAAGATGAGCAAATGGATGAATTCTTTTGCAGATAGGCATTATTGGCACGCGGAGCAATGTTCAATTTAGTTCATCTATCTGCAATCTGTTAACCTTGTCTGTATGCGAGACGAGAACACTTCATCGCCTCGATGATTGATTGCACAAGACTAAATACAAATGCTTGCGTATGTCACATTTACATACTTACCAACGCACATGAAGAAAAGTGAACACATTGATAACACAATTTCCACACAAACGACAAATATTGATTCCTTTATACATAGCTATCTCTCCCTCACATGTTTACATTATCATTTCACCTGTGTCATCTCAATTTCATTCTTTTGTTGAATTCTATGAATATTTTTCTGTTTAATCATGTGTTTTCTAAATAGCTTTGTACGTCATACGAATGTTATTCATTATTTTTTTGTGTTCACCTTCAAGTGCCCTTCAAAAATCCGAGACGATCTCTTTACCTGTTTTTGCTCACAGTTGTTTATCTGCTAGACTAGAAGATTGCAGAAAAGGTTAATCTTTTTGTGTTTATTTCGATTACCTGTGAGTTTTTGTTTTGTGCTGACGGTTTTTATTGTTCATTATGATGGTTTAACTGAAATTTGGAATGGATGTTGAGTTTATCTTTATTGTTTGCTACTAAATTTATAGCCGCCGGATGCTTTGCATTTGGCCCTCGTTCACTAACTCTTGTAATAATATGTCCCGGGTGACCTATTTTAATCCCACTATTGTATGTTACGTTGCAGTGGCTATATATATTAATATTTGTGTGTTGAGTTGAACGAATTTTATTACGTTTGAAACGATTCCTTATGTAGGACACGCATTCACGCATGCTCTCGACATTTCACAGTTTACTCTTTAGATGTGTTTGATCGCTTTCTCAGCGCTGCGCCGAAAACATATTCTGTCAGTGGAATAACAAACAGGATACAACCTTTCGTAAGTGTACGCCGTTGTTATTGCAACACACTCTGAACTATTTCTTATTATTAAACCTACCTATTATCGGCAGCATATGTGTAAACATTCGTTATGTTTATCTATATTATTGCACACCTTCTCGTGGTTCTCAGAGTCGTTTGCGAGTTTTTGTGAATTAACACCGCGTGCGGCTCAAAGATTGATGAAAAGCATCGCTAATGCATTGTTTCTGCGCGGTGTCGTGTAACCGGTTCTCGGTTCGTCACGCGTGTCGACTTCGAGGAAACCAACAGTAAAGCTGTTTCCATCGGCATTCTTCGCACGCCCGCTATCGTTCGACTCGGCACAATGTCAGCGCAAACCGTCGCGTCGGCGGCATGCCACGACTCGGCGATCTCATCTCCATTCTCTATTGTTCGTCTTCACTTCGTTCGGTTCGTGTTGCTATGCACCACCGCCGCCGGTAAAAACGTCCCGTTAATTGGCACCGATGTCGATCATTACCAAACCGACGGCCTCGGCGATCACTTTCCATTATTGCCTAACGATGAAAAACACTTCCAATTTCCATACGAGCCCGTCTTCAAGGTTCCAAGTGGAGCGCATCTGTGCCGTATCATGGGGCGTATAATTTATTTATTTGTACGGCGGATGCGAGCCTATTTACGTCCGAGCAACCCGAAAGAAGGTTATTCGCGTTTACACAACCGAGAAACGTATACAAAGAAGAGTTAAACGAACGCTGCGGGCATTAATCAACGTTGCCGGTAACCGTAACCGTCTCCGGGGGATTAGCGGCGGAGATATTCTATTCTTCGGCGGTAATTAATAGCTTTTGGCAAGTGAGCGCCGGCGGGCGGTGCGGCGCGGCACAAATAGGTTTCGTGACGCTGCGATGCAGTTGCGTAATTGGAAAATTAACACACGCGATACGAAAACAATGTGGGTCTATAGGAAATGTTAGTTAGACGTAACTGTATCCTCGGCATGCACATAATACCCGACCCACGCTCGTGTAAAGCGGGGCAACGGCCTGTCGACGCGCTAGCTGTCGACTCAAGTCTAGATTGGCAATGACGCCGTGAACACCGGAGATGAACGGCCGATTGTTAATGTTCCCAGATGCTTCAACATCCATATTATTGTAAGTAATGGCTCTTGTCTAGTCGTGGGACAATTTCAAGCTCCGTCAATACAATTTGAATAAGAAACTTTGACGCGGTTCTTCCGACCCTACCTTTGGTATTATAACGTCGAGTCAAGAACCTCGACGTTTAATTAGGCATGACTTATGAACGCCCACGGCTGTTGAGCCAATGACTCCAGCCTTTTTGATTCATTAGCATGCAATTATACGGTTTCAAGTTGTTTACGACCAAACACAGATTTGTTAATACAATTTCTGGCAGCCATTGATAAATTAGTGTGAACGTGATAAACGTAAAACCCGTTTGCAATTTACCCAATACTTATTACCGGGTGAATGTTATCTAAACGGTATTGTGACGTTTTTATCGCGACAATCTCGGCCCCATTAGCCGGATGTTCGTTAATTGAAGCCGATTCGGACCGGTTCCCTTCGCTTGCGACCGTCTCGTCGTATCGCCGTCGCACAGCCATCGGGAACGCTGATCGTAAATTAAATCACTAATGCATTTACTATCTCTTTTATGAACGAGACAGCCAACGAGCCTAGTGAACCTTTCGGTACCTCCACTTGATTGACTGTAAAATTAGAAACTATCAATTCTCACGCTCCGCCAATAAAATCTGATTTCCGATGAACCGCTTCGCGAATTTTCGTGTTCGCTATTTTAGTAACAGATGCAATTAATTTTGAGACTGAATTAGCATGTCGGAGGCGAGTTTCATAAATAAATTAAAGAGACCGGATTAGCGGGCGTACCTGTCTCAAGATTCTGTTCCCTCGATTTCTTTTCCTGTTGATCTCGCCACTTCATTTGCATATTGCTATAGTAGCGAAAATAATAATTTTATTAAGGAGGTAACCGGTTTACCCGATTGTTGGTTTTCCTCGTTATGATATTGTTTGCCTGATTCATTAATTTAAACGTGAATTGCTTAAATAAATAAAATCAACACTACATTGACGCTTATGTAAGATACTTTGACGTCATACGGTCATATACCTAACCAGGTCGGAGTAAATCACATTCTAGTCCTCAAGTAGGTACCTACCTAAATCTACTGCTTATTCTACGAACCTTTTACGAATCACCAGCTAAACCTTTATTGCGGTTTTGAATGCGTAGGTAGTAAACCACTCAATTTTATTTTACTGCCTATAGTATACATGTACATACGTTAGGTATTTAATATGTACCACGTCAAACAAACAAATCCACAAATGTTCCAACATTCAAATTATAGCATACTACCACAGAATAATAATAGTAGTACGATACTAAGTATATATTTACATGCATAAATATTTACATGCACATATTAATACTAATCAAGATTCCTAGGCAACAGCACTCCGAGGCCACCACGACTAATATTCAATTGGTGTCGTCTATTCACGAACTATTGCCAAACTTATTAAATTTCGTTCATGACAATTCACATTGCATCAAGGCTTGTTACTTAACATGTCGTCAATATTTTGCCACTTGTCAATTTGTCCGAATTGTGAATTACGCAATGGAGAAAACGCCTGAGCTCGTAGACCACGGATGTTCTCCAGATGTCCATCGTGGACTTACTTCTATACTTCTTATTCGATTCAACATTTAATTTTAATATTGCTATTTATATAATTATTACTCCCTTAGGCATATGAATTGAAAGACATGGACGTAGAAAACAAATAAAGAAAGATGTTTATGTCATCAAATCCAAGAAAGTTTCACTATTCGGCTAAAGTGGCGATTATTTATATGGAGTTCGAGAAAGTAAAGGCTGATCGTCGTCGCCCACAGAATAACAAAATACAACAAGTTTGTCGCGTTGTTGGTTGCGCAACAAATTGTCTATGGGCAATTATGGAGTGCGGACGTCACGCGGAGCGGCTGCGTGAGGAAGAACGCGGCAAAACAATCGTGACCTCCCGGTCCCCAGTCGATGATAGCAAACCACACATAACTCATAACACTATCAGAGTTCTGCTGATGCTGGACATGCTGAAGCCATTAGACAACGAAATTGACGAATAAGAGCGCAAACAACGGAACCATTGAAACGTGAAAACGAAACTATCACGATTCGTACTTGCGCTACTGTGCATTTAAAGGAATGCCATTCCGCTACGTTTTCCGCTCCAACTGGCCTACATAACGTCTTGATTTTAGGCTTGATAGCGCTGGCCTTGCGCTTACCGTACTGGCATTTAAATTTCATAAATCGAATTAAACCATGCAATTTATTCGATGCAACCGGTTCACAGTACTTAATTTAATTCGACATTCGATAGTCGCGTTAGTTGAATTGAATCGAGTGAGTCATTGTCGGTGAGTCCATCGGGCACATGTTCCTCATATTATATTGTAACGTCTGTTATTCTATTCGTGGTTTCAAATTAATTTACTTCAATGATGTCATATTCGCATCCCGTATTGACGTTGATCTAGTTTTATGTTTGACATGAGACAGGTCAAAAATAACTCATAGGAAAAAATATACGTAGGTCGACCTGTCTATTGATTAAATAGAAATTTAATATGGACGCTAGGTTATATTTAAGTAGGTTGTCGGTCGTCGTGACTTGATAATGGAATATCCAAACGTGATGTTGACATAAAAACGTGAACGCAATTCGGATACTTAGGCGAACACGATCTGCGTCCGTAAATATGTTTACAATATTTTTAGTGAGAATAACATTGTTGCGTCTATTGAACCATTTTTACCCGATTACGTCGAAGGAAAAGAAGGTGTTCAAACTAAAAACTTGGTCGAATTTTGACAAGCGAGGTATGAATCGATTCGTCTTCATCGCAAGAGTGGCATAGGCTATTTTTTACCCGACCGAAGTTGGATTTTAGTTTGTGAACTTATGTCTTGTTTAATTGCTTCAAATACAAAGAGAATGATAGTGAATCAGCCAAATAGCTCGCTTTGCGAAGAATTCGAGTTCTCCCTCGAAAATGTCTGGCTCGTATCTTACATCAATGATTTTTCTTGTATACGTGAATAATAGGGAAGAGGGTGAGCCAGGAGGGTCGTTGAGGGTCTTTGTGTTTCCTGGCTCACGCCGTTGGAAAAGGGTAAAGTGACGTGCCGACCGCCCTGTGCTATATTTAGGTTACTGTATTGCATCACGTGTTGGTTGAAATTTGATTCAGGTATTTGCTTATACAGCTGACTAATTGTTTGCTGGGTTGTATTGATAGGTTGGCTATATTCATGTCATTAATGCATGAATTGACATTATTTAACACATCAGTGAAGTAAACAGCCAATAACATTATCAAACTTTAGTAGACTTTCTGTATTATTCTTCATCCAATGCAGTGAATTCAATTCAATTTTATTATGATCTCCATAGATTGGAGCAAATAAAAAGGGCATACTATTAACAAAAAACGCAAACAGAATTTTTCTCCGAATGAATAGAATCAGCTGTTCGAGTTGAGGGGTGTTTGAACCATAAGCTCGTGTATGGCAAATAAAATGAGGGATGTTTTTTTCCTTGCAACCTTCTTTATTTTATAGGCACAGATTCCATGGCAACCAATCGGGACCGGAAGCTTATAGGTTCTGTTATTGAGAGTCATTGGCTCAATATTGATAAAATTATCCGAAGGCTTTTAGTAGAACGGAAATGAGATCGTTTAACTCAGACGTACATTTGATATATTAATCTTACCTAAATTATGTTAGCCTGTCTCGTCTTGTATAAATATTATAAAAAAAAATATGAATGCGCTGAATTTAAGAAATAGCCTTGTTTGAAATCAAACTTCAATGTCAAATTTTTCGCTTGGGAGTGTAAACTTACCGTGTTAAAGTACCTGTAATAAAATAAGACACTCCCACGGGAAACGTTTTTCCCAATAAACGGCCTCTTGTCACCATAAATAAAAGAATAACTAATCAAAGTTTTGCCCCCGGCTTTTGCCTCGATTCACGAGCGACTCGACAACGTAAACAGACCGCGAGTGATCGTGGGCGGCATTCCACACCTCATCCCCCATTCGCCCTCCCTTTTCACCCCCTTTGACAGCGCTTCAATCGTGGCATTTTCCTCTTGTAGCCCCCTCAGTTGAATAATCTTTCGAGCATTGGAAATTTGAAAATTAAACACCTTAGAATTCTTTTGAAGTGATTACTTTTCTATTTGTAATCCAAGGGAATTGTTACTATTGTTCTGTTTGCCTTTGAAAGGTGTTTGCGTTTCTTTGAACTTCTCAACATTTATTGCAGCACATATTGCAATTTTCTCTTTATCATCTGCAGTCTACTTACAGTTCTACAGATTTGCTTGTAACATTGAAACATACAATTTAATCCCCATATTCAAGAGTATCTTTATTCGTGTCGTAGTTATATTGCTAATTGTTTATTTTTATGCTGACGAAAAAAGTATCTTTAAACAGAATCAGTAATTAATTAGCAATTAGCGGTAATTTGCCCTTTAAGTGTCTAGAGGTCACGTAAGATATCAGAGAAAATACGTGAACAAGTGTATGAAAATAAAACCTTTTTAATCTCAAACGATTATTTGGCATAGATCCAAAGCTGAATGAACGTTATTTAACTTCCTCACTTTCAAACAATGTGTTGTTTATAGCGTAGAAAGTAAAGTAGTTTCAACTCTGTTTGAATTTCGACGTAAACACTGCTGTGTAATAAAACTCATTTAGTTTCTATTCTACTGCTAAATAAAACGATTAGCTTACGTTTGCCAAAGTTTGTCACTCGAAAAGAATAGCTTTCTAGATGATATTTTTATATTTGGAGAGAGATAACCAGAACAACTATATCGGTCGCTCTAATACCTCTTATCTCCTATATCCAGCCTCCAGCTCCAGCCATTGGAACGCGAAATTAATTGGATGAACCGGATTTATTCCACTGTTTACGTTTTCTGATCAATACGTTCCCACAAATAGCTTGAGGATGTTTTCGAACTGTGTTACATGCACAATTCTTTCATCAGATAACGGTCATTGCAAAGTTTTGAACTATTGCTTGGCTGCGATCCAACACGGGGTAGACCGTGCTGCTTCGAGGAAATCCTTAGATAACCTGCTGCAGTCAGGCGTTAATGGCCGAGGGCTTAATGCGCCTGCTTTGAATAATCCCTTCAGGGTGTATCTAGGGGAGGCTTGGATTCCCCCACTCTGCTACACATAGGGAGGATTCGGTTATGTTTGATGTACGACCTCCTGCAAGCGATTTAATGATATTACGCTTTGTTTGAAACTGATGTATGTTTGACTTTGCAATGTGACGTGATATTTCTATTGAATTCAATTATTTACGTAAGTAAATGTTCAAGTTCAACGTAAAATCTGAATCTAAAATCTTTCAATATCAGCACTTTAATCTCCACTAATGTATAAAAGTGAAACGTCGTCTGTCTGTTTGTTTGTTTGGGGCGTTGCAAGCCAAAACGGCGGATGAAAATTTGTGTGTAGATACAACCAACATTGGGTACTTTATAACTCGGAAAAAGGAAAATTGATACGAGAAAATGGAAAAAGACGATTACTTGCTTTTACAGCAAAACAGCTATGATGAAGTTTTAAATATAGGTAGGAATTAGGTACTCTAGGTACCTACTGTACAACACGGAGTTCAGTTTATGATACATTTATCCCGGAAAATTGATGTTATATTTATTTGAGTTCGTGGTACTTTACCTCGTTATCGTTATGATAAATTAATATATATATCTTGAAAATGATATTTACCAGTTTCTTTAAATTTTTTATTATTTTTAATAGTAAATTGAATTTGAGGGGGATTTGCTGTTGATAATGCAACATTAACGCGATTTTGAAAGTTAAACACAGGAAATCGGGAAAATGTTGGTAAACAAAATCAATTATTTAACTAGCTTTCTCATCAAAACGGCTAAACTGATTAATATGAAATGTTATACACAGTTTAAAAATAAAATATACTATTTATACACGAAAAAATAAAAATGGCACGGGAAAATCGTCCAAATCCCTAAAGGCTTCATATATAAAATTTTGGTATTATAGATAGGTATTGTACTTACAATACAGAGATAAACATTAAATACATTCATCCCTAAAAAAGGTAAGTGAAAGCGAAAAATAAGGAAAATTTTGGTAGATTGGTTGTACTTGCTAATACATCAAACATATTGGATACATTTTATAATTGCATACGCGGGCAAAGCTGCGAGGCACATCTAACTTGTTATAAATCTAAAACTAAGTTTCCCATTCAATAATCTAACAATGATAAACGAGTTCTTAAGATCCATAAACATGAGACGACATAGGCTCAAGGAAGTGAAATGTTACGCGAGCGAAATTGTGCAAAGAATGCGTCTCGGTAACAATGGAGTCATTGTGCTATTTGATTAGTGAATTGAGGCACAAGGGGCGTCGTGCAGGCGATCACGACTTTCCGATCTCACGCCGAGAATTCCCAGCGCTTCTACAAATTGTTCTATCCAATCCATCCACGAGTGCAAAAAACAAAACAGCAAACTAGCACCTTTGAGCGATTCCGTACATCAACATCTCTATCTAATCTTATCAGGAACAAATTGTAGCTAAGTGTTGGCAGATAGTGGGCGTACTGATAACAATATATCTGGAACTATTACGGGTAAACTAAACATACAGTTCAGTGTCTATATTCTGTTGCTGAGGTAGAGTAGCTTTCACGTTATCGCAATGTGTTTGTCTGATGTCTATGAAAACCGTCAAGTGAGTACATTCCTTGAAATTCCTTTCTTTTGCGCTTCAATTGTTATAATGTGTTCTTCATTTTAGAGTTTTGCACTTTTAATAATTACAAGGTTCGATGTTATCGCGTGTTTCCCTTACTCTGCTCTCTCTCTGCTCTGCTACAAGCAGCCAGTCATGCTCGAGACAGACAAATATGTTCGAAATTCTTTATCTGCATGACACGAATCAAATATACAATTTCACATAGTAACCGGTGGCGTGTTAACTATCACGATGTCTTGAGTAATGCGTCATAAAAAGTGGAGGTAACAATGGGTCGTTGGGCTTACAGGAAGTACGGCTGCGACGTTCGCAGCTGTCCTCGTAGCTACACACCTTCCAAGTTCGATACAGACTTCATCGTTAGATACCTCATATGTATTTCTTTTAAAAACTTTTTTACCTGTATTTATCGTCAATTTGTCTCGTGCAATATCAACTATTATAAATTTTGGTTCATTGTTTAACAGCCATGCTTTCGTGAATGAGCAAAAATACATTACATGACTGACGTGTTCTTATTCCGACCTATAAACAGGAATCAATCCCCGTCTTACTTCAAAGACTTCGTGAATCTTGATTCATCTTCGCAATCGAGAGCGTATTGTTTACCAGAGAGCGCGTAGGATGTTCATTGTTTGACATTTCTACATTCCTGTCTGCGTTCACGATAGTTCTGTAATCGGTGTCATGCGGGAAGGCTATAAAGATTTTATTAGCACAACATTGTAAAGTTTAACTGATGTTGGTACGCTTCTATTTCGAGGAAGGCTGCGCTGCATTCACGAATGTTCAGGCCGCTTAATAACTCGTAGTTCATGGCTACGTGTTCGCTTGATTGGTGACGGAAGAGTTCTCTGCGGTTGTGGTGCAGACGGACGGGCGTCGCCGGCGGCGGGTGCTAGCTCATTTTGCATTATTACGAGTCGACGCGCGGCAGACTTTCATCCATAATGAGTTCGCCGCAGGCAAACCCCCGACCGCAACACATCCACCCTCGAATCAAAAGCTCCAAATGAAAACCTCCATATGTTTGCTAACATTAAACACGACACGTCTCACATTGAATTGACTAACAAAAAGAGTTAATCTAATATCGCGACTTCTTAGACCTTAATTGTTGTGAAACTTCTATAAACGAGGAGTTGCTCGTTCCAAGAGAGAAGACTCTTGATTACGATTGCACGGTACAATGGCCGTGCGTGAGAGTTGCCCGCCGCGTAGGTACTATTCAAATTATGTATTACAACGCCGCATGCTCTATTTACTCGGCCGGTAACAATAAAAACGAATAATGATCGTTCTGTATTAATTGCATTGCTGCGTGCCGAAGCAAAGACTGTTTTCAATATACTTATCGTGTCATGATCGTTTCGTGCGGTCGATCAAGCGTGGCGGAAGCAATTCGAGAAAAAAGTTAGGTAGGTATTTCTTATATTTTAGGAGTATCAACTATTAATTATCTGAGCGTGGATTGGAGGTATATATCATAACATAAGGTCGTATTAATATTCACGATGCGGCGCACCCGGGCCCAGAGCTTCACAAAATGGCTGCCGGGCCGAGTCGTGACCGCCTGGAATCCACGCGCTCGCTTGAACGAGCCCTCATCAATTATGCATGAATGCGGCCGAACGGCGATGTTTACTATCCATGAGACAACAATTTATTGCGTCTTGCGGTTTTTGACATTCGATCGCCGACAGGTCCCGCAATCTCCGCAATATGACGACATCATTACGATTTACGTCCGCGCAGACGTTTCATCCGTGAATAAATCGTTCATAATGATCATAATGTTCCGACGTCTGTGACAGATATGCTTGCCCCGTGGCGAGATTCCAGCACACGAGATTCCTTGAATTTTATGAATAATGTTGGTGAAATGAAACTGTCCCAGTCGCACTTTTCGCTTTTATGACATTGGTATTTCAAATGCAAATAAGCAGCCAATTGTCTTCTTTATATTTTATAACCCATCATAGCCTTTGTTGGTAAAATATCACCATGAGTCACATCACATTCATTGCATCAGGCAGAGTATTCGAATTAATTTACTCGTAATAAGTGCGAGCGACGTCTACTACGCAGGCACCTACTTCTCCGCAGCTGTGTAACCTATCGATAACAAGCTGAATAACTCATTGTTCTAGTGTAGCGGCGGTACCTACATTCACACACATATATTTCATATCATTACTCCTTTCATGTCGCGAGAAAGAATGTTACCGTCGTAAGTTGTAAATTCTCCCACGCAACCTGACTCACGTAGTCTGGAAATCAAGATACCGCACACATGCACAAAAGTAAACACCATTTGCCATATCCATATTCGTAATGTTGTTTGAATGCCTTTCTAAAAATGCCGAAAACGGTATCAAAAATGGCTTCGATAACGATATCTTTAACTTTACCAGTACAAATCCCAAATTATTATTATCTTCCCCCTTAACTAATATCATTATCTTTTTCCTACATGTTTTTGATAGTTTAATAATAATTTAGTTAATAGATTTAAATTAGATATCGAAAATAGAACGAGTCTTAAGCGTGTTAATTAGCTTAACAATTATCTAAAGCCAAGAGGATATTATAGTAGGTCTTTGTGTGACGCAAGTACACGTCGAATTTGCCTAATAACAACATGCAGACAATCGATAAAGAGTTCCATATCATTTTCCCGGGATATTTGAACATGTGTTGTACAAACATGCGTGTGGATAACGGCCTCGGTATCAGTTGCTGCAACCAGGTTATCGGCTGCCGTGTTTGCATACCCTTATCTACAAATTCCCCACCTCTGATACAAGTTATCTAACGTATCAGCTGAATAAAACAGACCGTTGTATGATAGAACACTTATTTTTAGAAGATAATCTTTAGTCATGAGTATGCGCTCCTGTTACAAGTTCTACATAAAATGTCTCGATCTCGAATGTGATTGTCTTCAGAAATGCTATTTATCATTGCGATACTAACCACTTATCATTTTTATTTGGAACACAACACAATGTAATACAGTTAAAAGTAGGCGCATTAGAGCCATTTAACAATGCCGGAGCTCGCTCGAGTTGAAATATCGTTTTTTTTCTTCGCCGTAGGTGTGCGAATTACAAAACATTAGCAATTCGCGTGTAACCGCTAACTCTATTAGCACAAGGCCAAAACAAGGTATGCGACCTCTTTGCTTGTTTTTTCTTTGGCAAAAAACTTCACAAACGTGTTTCGCCTGCCAATTTGCCTATGTATCCGCTTGCCCGCATGACGAAGCAACGCGATAACAAAAACTAGTAACAATAACAACGTCGATATAAATCGTAAAACCATTACGAACTTGACAAAAAGTAATTAGGTTTTTACTATCGTGCTCTTTCGAATTCAGATAAAAACATTGAGAGCAGGTTTTTGAGCAGGTAGACGCGCTAGACGGTCGCCGGCGTTCTCCGCCCATAGACGAACGTAGTTTTACTAACAAAACTAATCGGGGCGCTTATTTGCGTTCGGAATTAGCGCTCGAGGCTGATTTCATAGTCACGAGGGAATTCAAAAACAATAATGTATGCAAATCTCGTTTGTTCTGGCAATATTTTAGTGTGACCTGCAAACTGAACTCTATGTGTTATTTATAAAACCGAACGAAGAACGTATCGCTTGTCATGGAATAGTTGGCCTTCAGCCAAATTGTTAACGCGTTGTAAAATACTTTCAGTGTGCTAGTCAGGTCGACGATCGGCATTTGTTTATATTGTATATTCTCACTGATATTTATACCTATCGTATATTAACCAGAATAAACATTACATTAATTAGGTATTTCATCGCTGTTATTTCCTCTTAAGGCTTTGTGTCATACATAAGTACGTAGACGTATGCGACTCAGGAATCGATGTCACTTGTGAAAATAACAATATTATGGTGAAAACCAGCTCCTAATTAACTATCATTGTATAGTGATTTCGTACTATAAAAATTTCCTAGTATAAAAAGTATTATGACCTTCACTAAACGTTCGGTCTCAATATATTTTTAGCGCTCTGTATACATATGTAATTCAGGCATTCATCGTAAAGACCTCTAAATCAAAACCCGTCTGATCTGTGCTTTTTTGGCATTTTGAATTCATAAAAGAACATGTTCCTTTTCATGCGTATTTCGTTTATAAACGTTAAGTATAATATATAAGGTATAAAAGAACTGTTATTACATTATATTTGTTATGATGTTATTACGAAAATTCCACTGAAGTCTAAGAACAAAGGTCATTTATTAAACCAGTTTTTACACAACCTTCTTGGAAGTTATGGTTTGTTTTGTTGCGTAGCGTAGGCGTAGAGCTTTTTCACAATCAATATTTGATGGATGTTGAATACACTTACGAAGCTATAAATTCTCTTTCAATAGAAAGATTAAAGCTTCATTCACTAGTACAATTCTCGAAAACGTATCTAACGTAATCATGTTCATATTTCTAGTTCTACTATATTTTATTTATATACTTTGTTTCTTATATCTTTTTGCTGAGTTATGTAATTACTAAAATCTGCGTTATGTTTTACCTTGAATTTGTGTTATTCAACTCTGTAAGGTTAGATCTCTTACATGTTGTTCAGCAAAGTTTGTTTTGACTCATTGTAGCGGAATTAGACCATCATATCATATTTCTGAGATATTCGAAAACAATGCTCTTTCAATATTAGTTATGTGATAGCTAAACTTTCTATGTGCTCTTGTAGAGTTTTTTCATTGTTTAAATAGATGTTTTTAAATGGATCATCGGTATCATCACCATGATTAGACCATCTGCCTTTCCTGTTGTGTTGAGTAACGGCTACTGCAGCGTTAGAGGATACGAGGAGGGGAGGCAGACGGGCTGCATCGCGGTCGGGTCAGGTGCGCTCTTTGTATGCGAGGGGGGACCCTCCCTAATTCCGCAACCCTCCCCGTACCCTGAGCCTCACACCCGCGCCGCCGTTCACTTGTTGCTACGTTGCCTCTACGTCGCCGTCGCGAGACTACTGTAGCGGCCGTCCCCTCGCCCCGTTCTCCTCCAATCACCACTTCCCTCCCCGCGCTCAGTCAGTCCTTTGTGCACCGCTGAGGCTTTCGCACGTCCGTGCCATACAACGTTCGCAACGTATCAATTTTGACATCGACGTGAACCGTAGCATAGCCTACTGGAGTGGTGTGAGTGTGTGCAGGCGAACGCTTAACTTCTGTTTCTTGGCCGCATTCAAGGACGACCTTTGCTCAAAGAATATAAAATATTTGGAGGGGATTCATTCTATCTGTGGATTGTGATTGTGATAGACGTGATAATTTGTTACATTGAAAAATCTTGTGTCGTTGAACCAAGGATTATATCAAGTGTTTGATTTTAATTTGACAAAGCTGAACAGAAGAATAAATCTGATAAAGGTGACAAAGAGGATACTGAACCACCACTTTCACTAAAAGTAAGTTCCAAATGTGAATATTATTTTGATTTGCTGTTAACTTATAAATTAACGAATTTGTAATCAAAAATTAGTTTGGGAGTCAAATTTGATTTTGTTGTTGTCTGTTTCATTTACTGTAATTTCATTTATAACGACGATCCGTTTAACAAGTTACTACAATAATTAAAAAAATATTCGCAGTCTTAGAATTATTCTAAAGTTTGCCTTAAATATTTGGCGCTAATGAAAGGTTAGTTTGTCAATTTTGGTGAAATATAAGTAACTACTTATATTTCAGACAAATTAACCTTCTAAGTAGACCAACTGGTCTAATTAATTATGGAATCTATTAAGTACTAAAACTCTTAAATGTAGGTAACTAGGTACATACAATATACTCAATTGAACCTAGAAATTGAACATAAAGAAAACCCCAAGGTTCTGCCAGTCAAGTGTAGTATAGGTACCTAATAAATATGTAAGTAGGTACGCGTCATACGAATTACCAATGAGACGGCTCTGGAAAACTGTGTTAATTGCCTACTCTGCATTATCACCCATATTACTCGTTAGATAATGACATACCTAACCACATAATCGCATCCGATCAGCGCACGCAGCAGACGATAAATAACATCGTTATTTATTACGTTATTGGACCAGTCGTGCACTAGATGACCTTTTGTATCCCTCATTGTCGATACAACACCATATTCTAGCAAGCGTTATTAGCGTAAACAGCTACTCGTACTCGTAGCTATAACGTTATCGAATAGCTCGTGTTTTATCGCGCCATTGTTTATTGTTCTTTCGAATGACCCGTCTCAGTTGTTCCAATTCAACGATAACGCGTAATCATTCGTTACTACACTGACTTTATTTCCTTGCTAGTCGATTTCAATATCATTCATATTCGGGTCAATGCGATTTGTGTAAAAAATTCAAAGTGAGGTCATTACGTTTTTTGTCAGTGTAGATCTCCTTGACTTGTAATTGGTATCCGCAGGTTTGCTTAATGAATGATTAATTCTTAGCGTTTTTGTAACAGTCTAATTAAGTACATTGAAATGTTTAGTTTTGGATTTTAATTAATTACCCGCATCAACATTGTTTAACTTTCCCGTGGCACAACTCGTATTATTACCGAAGGCAAAGTAGATTGTTCTCGATGGGTGAAGTATGGGATGTTGTCTGAACTCGGAATCAAGTATTCCGGTCACGAGCGATCGGGACGCGTCGTGAGATGCGGGGCAGATTGCCTCGAGCGCTCACCTCCATGCCATGCTCTTTCAATAGCACATTGCGCAATTTACTGCACGAATGCAGCCGACTCGTGATCCAGGTACACACTATCTTCAAGGCTCCATTGCATTTCGCAGGTACGATAACCAATCCGCCTTATTACTCCGACAGACTGAACACTATCCAACGGGCTTCACAATCTGCTAATTACCAATTGACCTACCTGAAAAGGGTCAGCTATTTCTGCAGCCTGACACAGTAAGCAGCACGAACATAAAGGCTGACATTTCAAAAGCGTGCTCTGTACTGAATTAGTAATTTGTGAACCTCATTTAGAAAGTGAGAAGTTGAATGCGGTTTGCGGTGGGTCTATCTGAAATTTCAGATTTGAAGAGAACTAACGACTGTCTCATACACGCTATTGCGTAATGTAATGCGTGTGTCCGTAATTGCTTTATTATAGTTAAGAGAAAGCGTTGTCACTACTAAACATCCTATTAACGGTTATTGCCCGAGTGGAAGTGTTTCATTACACGGCTGGCGGAGCGATGCGCTCTAGTGGCTTTAATGAGATGGCTTTGACTCGACAAACACGCTGCTCGGATTACACGGTAACAAGTTATTTCAGATTATTGGCTCATTCACGGCCGGTAATATCTTGTCTGTGTAATAAATCACTTCTTGGAACTCAAATAACTTCCGCACAAAAACAAGTTTCAAGTGTTTCGTTCGTTACTCGTGTTTGTGATGACCTTTTAACCTCATCAGTGTCCGTCATCATGGAACCGAATTGCGTTTGATGAATGATATTTGATGCTTCAACACTGACGTGGGTAAAATCTTGCGGTTTTACTATACTACATAGTTAATAAATGGCACAGTAGGTAAACGGTATTGCGCTGCGATGAATAATTCAAATGAGAAGCTCGTTCACTTGATCTGCGAAAATTTTCTATCTACCTAATTAGCTTGAAGTTGTTTTCTATAATGTTATTCGAGGCAGTTTTACATAACCAACCCGACGAGTTTGCATGTCGAATTTACATAATGGGCATATTTTTGTAGAGGTGAGTAATTAGTTGCAGTAGGTAGTCGGGGAAATAGGTTTTTTGTGCAGAGTTTATGCCGGTCGGGCCCGCCCTTCATGAATAATTCAAGCTGTCGTGTTCAGGATTTACCGCCGCCGCCGTTCTCCGTGCTTCGAGCTTCGGTGTATGAACACTCTCCGTCTCTGAATTTTTCCCGTGGCAGGTACATATCTAATGAAATGCTCTTTCTGGTTCCGGTGCGACGTTTGTCTTGTCAATCAGTGACTGTCAGAGCGCGGGCCTGCCGCACTTCCCCATCGAGTTATTTGTTGTCCCATTGTCCCTGTCCGTTGATCACTGTCTCATTGTTTCACAACTTTTGTTTACATTTCGCTCAATGCTTGTTTGTTTGTAAAGAGCCGGGTTTGTTTTCTCCGCTTCGTGTATTCTTTTTACATAGCCCACAGCTGTGGGCACTTTGTAATTCTTGTTATCGAATACAATCTTTCGTTTCCTTTTGTGAGCAATAACTAACGCTATCGTGGCAGTAACTTGTACTATTAGTTATTCTGTAGCAGTACTACTTTTGCAATTGTTATATTTATATCTACCGACTGAAGCGTTTATTGTTTCGTTTCTGATTACACCAGGTTGTATGTTTTAATTTCGAATTCGGTTAGATTAGCATGTATTTTCGCTTGTGTTTGTGAAATATTTGCTGAAATCGTATCTTATCAGCACACAGTGCAGGAAACGTACGTACTGAATATGATTGTGCAATTCGAGATGTTTAGGTAGAGTAGTGAATCACTCGGTGCTTGCGGTATTTATCAATCGTGCGTGCTCGGTGTCCATAACAGGAAAGAATGTGGTTCCCGTCCCAGTCGGGCAGATTTCGCCGAGACCGGTTCCTCTTCGGTGAGTAAAACATTGTTGGCTGAATTAATAATGGCGACTCTGCGATACTTAATCATTATCATTACGAGTCGAGACGAGATGATATCTCACGCACAGCGTGAATAATGGCCGGTGCCCACACAATCGCCGCTCTACTGTTTGTTTGTTATGAATAATTATTTATGCGATTATGCAGATGAGGATCCTCGTTACCTGAGCTCTCATTAAAATTCAATTGTTGCTCGCCCGGCTCGACACCCCGGCCGACGCACTCTTTTGTCTACATGTCGTAGGTACTATAACTTGTCGAATTTTCTGTATACTGTATACATATCTGTTTTATGATATAACTAACTTTCGCCCGCGACTCCGTCCGCGCGGACTACAGTTTATGGCGAAAGAAAAGCATCCTATGTTCTTCTAGGATATTAAAAACCAATGCAAAAGTAGGTGTTTCTATGGCAACCGTTCCTCACAGCGAGTTATCAACATTTTCCAGTTTTCCCTTGGAATCTTATAATTTCCGGGTTAAAAAGTATCCTATGTTTTATTCCAGGGTATAAGCTATTTCCATTCCAATCATCAAAATCCGTCCAGCCGTTATCGCGTTCATACTCCCCAAACAAACGTTTTCACTTTTATATATATTGGTGATTATCTAAAAACTTTAGAATATTGTCTGTTCGATATATTTGGAAAATTTGGACGTTAATTTTATTTATTTAATATTTTGAATTACTTTCTCCGTACCTATTATTATCTTATCGTAAAATCTTATCTGCAAGACTGTCTATTATAAATCGTGCTTCAACTCAAGTGTTTTGTTGACCTCTACTGGCGTGTCTTGCCATCCCAATTGACAATGAATAATATAAATACGGACGTGACTCGCACATTCTCATTGTTTACTAGCTCCGATCAAACTGTTTGTTCTCTTTATCTCCAAGTACCCTCGTGATAAAGAATTAAAAATAAGAATTACCCATCGGATTTTACTATTTATTAACGTTGTGCAATCCTCAATTTGCTTGGATGTAAATAAAGAAAGGCACACGGTGCCATAATACTATCACCAGGAAATAAGAGCAATCATCTAGCATTCTCGACATCGCTATTTCCGCTATCTAGCGATCAATTTAGGTCGTGTTTGACATAAATTGTATAGGTAAATGTCATCTCGTCACGCCCCGACTTTTGTCACATTGCCCTCGTTCTGGTCGCGTGCCAAATGGCCGGCTGACAAACGTGGACGTTGGCGCAGGGGCGTCTTGGCGGTCGGCCAGCCGTCATTCACATGTGGCTGCACGGCAGCGCTGCCAACACTCCGGGAGTCGCCCACGCGTCCATATCGCCCCAAGGGAATCTTCCTGTTCCGGTCGAGATTACGTACAATACAATAGTATTGTAGTCAGCAGTCGGTAACCTATTTTCCTCGATGGATTAGCGTCTAATGGTACGATTCTTAACTTCAAAGGCGCGTCGTCGTGAGTATAAAACCTGCCTTCCTTTACTACATCGCTGCGAGCCGTTTCTAAATTGATTGTTTACGCTCTTAACAACAGCGCGTTATTTGTTTTCATTAGGTTTGTTTCATTCTAAGTTACAAGCGTGTATAACTAACCGTGATTAATTCCGTACGTCTTCTCTCCGCGTGACCCGTACGCTTATTTATAAATTAGGTACGACGGAACGTTGTACACAGCCAAGTGAAATCAAATTGTCCCAAATAATGCCGAGGTCGCATCAGTCGCATACAATACATTTTTATGGTGTAGATCGTAGTGTGAATGAGCTTATTTTGGCATCATCCCAAACGTGCCGTCGCGACCGACTGAGCACTGACGTCAGCCGTTTGAAAATATGCAGCTGGCAGTACGTTGATAACACCCGTTATAAATTTCATGTGTCAGCCGCGTGACGCTGCGTTTTATTCAGTTCGATCATCCCTGAAACTGATACATTGAATTGGCAATCAAATGTGGCTTGCTGCTGATGCCATTTAGTATAGTTACTAAACATTTCTTAACTAACAAACTTTTTCTTATTGTTTCAGGTGTAACAGAAAGTGCAAGTGCAAGTGGTGATGTCGCTGAAGTCAGTGAGGAAACCAAGTGCGTGAAAAAGGAGGAAGTGTCTTCGCCGCAGGAGGCGAGTGGCAACAGTGAGCCGAGTGAAGTGAAGAGTGCAGTGCGGAGTGAAGTGAGTGGCGTTACGGGCGCGGATGGTGTTGCCAGCGCCGTGGCCTCCGAGGAGGACGACTGTGTGATAGTGTGCGCGCGAGATGCGGACGATAGGTCCGACTCGGGTGTGAGCGGAGTGCGGTCCGGCGGATCCGCCAGTTCGACGGAGGAGCGCGAGTGGCGCGGCATGGCGCACGGGTACGGTGGCGGCCCGCCCCCGCCCCTGCTGCACCTCACCCCGCCGCCGCCCGCGCTCTACGGCGAGCTGCTGTGGAAGCAGCGACAGTACCCGCCGCAGCACGGACAGCTGCACCATGCCATCGCGGACGAGTACTTCGCCGCGACTTACGATAGAGAGAGACATGAAAGACTGTTACGGTGAGTGTTCTTTCTCTACTCATTATCCTCAGAACGAGACCCAAACTACAGCAGTCTATGGCTGCCCGTCGCTGATTCAATCAGAACAACCGAACTCTAGCAGTATAATAATTACGACTCCCATCTTCCATTGAATGTTACCAATTTAGGTCACTGTACCTTACGCAAGCATTAGAGATCAGAGAGTTCTCAGATTTTCGTTCAAGCTAATGATTTCACTTTTATTTCGTTTTGAAATGCGTATCTACTTTGAGTTTATCTAGATATTTTCCTTTCCCTCATCATAGGTCATTGTAGCTCAATACGGTCGAATCTATCAAGATAAAGGCTATCAAATTCTTACATATTACGAATTTAACGTCTACACAATAACAGACGTATTGGCAAACACTGATAACATGGGTATTTTGTGTGGTATTTTGCCTTTGAAATGTCAAGGTTAAGACATTTCAAAAAGTCTTTATCTTTTATTTTTAGAAATGAGACATCACAGTCATTAATTTGTTATCTTAATCGTTGAATTCAAAACAAAGTTTTAATTGCTTATCATTCTTTTATGTTTTTTTTAGTTATTTTACTACGAGCCTTGCAATTACTTCGTGGGTTTTATATTGGTTTAGTAATTGAAGTATTATTTTTCTATACCTGGAGTTTTATTTTAGAACGACGATTTGGTCGCTTGGTTTATCCACCGTGTCTAATTACTGGCATTTCATTAATTTTTATAACCACACGTGTTTGCGATTAAGTCTGTGACGTTATATCTTCAATTCAGTAGGTAGGTAAGTATACTCGTACATAGATCTTTTTTTTTGCTCCGTCTTCTGAGTATCCCTGAGTCATATGCTAAAGGATCATCTAAACTAAATATAGCTTACGTCCAATTTATTCACGTTCGTCGTGACTCATTTAAGTACCCATGCAGATGTTTGCCCGTATAGTTATATTATAACAACAAAAAAAAAGCAGCACGTAAATAATATTAAGAACACAATAAAAATATTATTGCATCCGCGTTGTTATTTATAATACGCCACTTATCACACTAGTCGTAATTCGGGTTTTTGTTTTATGTGCAATGTTGAATTGAGCCTAATCTAACCTTGGAACAGTATTACTTTTTCATTGTATTTATAACTTATTGGTTCATTGCTTTTCACTGCTTTTAAAATTGAACTAGGAATTAGTCATAGTTTGTTACCCAATCGATTTTATAAGCATTTTCTTTAATTTTATTTCGTACGTGTGAATTGTTAAATCTGTATGTATCTCTGTCTTTTCGAAAGACTAGATATCATTTATGTTAGGTAAATCTATCTTTTCTTAAAATCATGCAATAAGTAACAAAATTTCAGTACAACTTTTTTAAATCTTTTTTTGTCTTGTGTTCTTAAAAAATAAGCAACTGAACCTTTTTTTATATATTTCTTGCATGTTAGTCTGTTCGCGTATCACGTAAAACTACTCAACCGCTTGCGATGCGTTTTTCACTGTTGGATAGATTAGGGTTTGACTTAAAAACTGGTGTAGTTGGTATCTTTATCCGTTGTGTAGAAGCCGAGCAATCGATAATAAACAATTTGACGGCTCCAATAATTTGGTTGAAATGTATAGTAGGTACTTTTGATCCTGGAATAATACTGTAGCCAACGTATCAGTAGTTAAAAAACACCCTCACCAACAAAATGCTTGAAAATTGCTAAAATTGGGAAAACCCATAAAATTTAATGTATTTTCCAGACGATTTTAGAAATAGGATTTTACTTTTATGTCATTCATAACCTCTTAACATTATACCTAACCAAAGAATAACTTGACCTAACCTTCATAATATTCCGTTAAAAGAATCCTTCTTGCTGTTATATATGTTATGCTAATAATTATTTATTTTGACAGTTTCGGTTTTTTGACCAGCTGATTAGTACCTATGTGATATATATAACACTACGAGTACCTACCTACCTAGTATTCGATTTTCAGAGATAACTCCACAACGTTAGTATTTTGCTCAGTAACTCAGTATCCAACGTAAGATATATAACAACCTATGCACCTAATTTAATGAAACTAATATAAATAGTTAGGTATTTATTTTATAGAACTCATTAATCCTTTAAGTATTTAGGCCTAGTATACTTTGCTACACTGAAGAGGCACTTGTAAAAAAACTGTCTGAAGAGTAGGTCTGTCTTCATATATATATATATATATTGAATACTCTGCTTGTGATTAGATACAAACACTTAAAGAGTAATTTCAAAATTAGTGATAAAACATATTGTCGTAATACAATATCGAGCTGCCGTTTCATTACATGCTACAATATTACTTTAAATGTGTTTATACAATACCTATGTTTGATATTGTAAATAAAACATATTATTTATCTACTTGCATATGCAAATAGTAAGTAGGTACTTCTAGTGGTTTATGATAAAAACGAATTGCTAGGTCAGTGAGCGGATGTTGCAAAACAAGTGAATAAATATGACTAATCTGACATAAATTAAATAAATAATAACAAAACTACCAAGTAATGTAAATACTTAAGATTAATAAATTATGCTAATTGACCGCAGGGTCAAGAATGTCGGCGTACCTAGGAAACGTCAACAATAATAACATTATTCTAAAAGCGGACATGCCTGCGCGCAAGGACATACATTATTGAATGCAAATTTATTACACCTGAAGAGACTTAATAACAAACAAGTTATCTTATAAACAAACAGCAATAAACGCTGATATAGTCTTATCTTCAGGATGAGGAATTTATTTTATTGTCTCATACACTAAACTACACAAACAAGATTATGAACTCTCAATAACATTATTACATGATGTAACATTGGAGTAATAACAGTCATACGAGCAACATCATATTTATAATATTACTAGCTATGCCCTCGGTTTTACCCGCTTGGCCATTTTTCTGGGGCTTATGGATCTCGTGTTATTCCAAAAGTAACAATATAGAAAATTTCATAAAACTTTGTTTAGACGTCAAATAGTTTTTTAACGTTTGCTCGGCTTTTACTTATAGGACTGAGTTTTTAAGTCATAAACTAAGCTATAGTGAAAACCGTATTTCAATCGGTCCAGTAGTTTAACGTGATTCGCAAACGGACAGACAATGGTTACCATTTCTTAATGTTATATTCATGTTCAGTAACTTTCTTTAAGTCCCCTAGACCATTTGTTTTACAAATATCTTCGTTGTTCAGACCTTTGTTACTTTACTAACTGTTTTGTTATAAAATAAACAATACTTATTTCTATGATGCACCTATGTTTGAAAATAAAAGTCGATATAAAACAGTTATCATACGCTTTTATGTCGCTTCCTATCTTACAAGGACTTATATTACAGGAAACTTCATTTTTGATTTGTACATTTTGTAACTTTTTGATTTTAGCAACTTTATTTACCTGATCTTTGAATTTGAATTGGAGAGTTAATAGATTGTATCGTATTAAGCATAAGCTGAGTCTGCTTAACAAAGACCTCCCCCGATTTTTCGTGTCAGTTTTTGTCTAAGGTGTCAATCTCGTCCCGCCATCGTTTGCGTAGTCTGCCGGTCGGCTTCTTTCCGTACTGGGACTACAGTTAGCTGTTAATTTGGCCAAATTTAATAGCAACTCGGATCTAGTAGCCTAACGGTTCATAGTGCAACTTAGAATCAAACGTTACCGAGTTCGATCCTAGGCTCCGCAGTCCGCACCAATTACTTTTAGCAGTTTTTCATCGCTCCGTACTTCTGAGGGCACGTTAAGCTGTCGGTCTTGGCTGATATTGATTAATAGCAGTCGTTAAGCTCTCGGACGTGACAAACTCTGACACCAGAGGCCAGCACTATCTCATACGACAAACGAAACAAACCTGAGGCTGTCGTGTGTCTTGAACTGTCTTGGCCAACTGAGTTCCACTTCAGCTTGTCGTTTTACTAGACTGTTAGTTAATCACCCAAAATGCCCGCTGTTAGATCCTGAGTTTGGACTTTTAGATGTCAGAGACCCAAGTTTGTGCACCGTATCACCAGATAAATTTTAATAATAGTACTAGACCATATGTCAGGATCAGTAGGTAGGATGGGATGCTCATGTTCATGAGCTTCCTCTTTATCTCTTTCTTTTCTCTTTCCAGAAACTAACGCATGAAGGAAGATATCCCATCTTCCTTCATGCGATACTCCAGATATTATCAGTCCGTCTATAGCACCTTATTTGTCTTGACTGGGCTGGAAAACTATTTGGCCGAAGTGGATGTACATAGTGGATAAGCTTTCAATAAATATACCTCAGATTAGGACAGTCTTTCGGCACGCCGGCGTTCCATCTATCAAATCTGTTTTTATCAACTGTCATGATAATATTTTTGGGAATTGTAAGTAGTTAGTGTACTGATATTTTTAAATTCGGTGACGTCATCTTTTGAGAACTCGTAAGGCTTGTTGAATAGTGAGTATATGTTAATTTGCTTATTTACATACATAAATTTACTTCAAGTTTCCGGTTCATTAGGTACATAATTTATGCAAAATAACCTGCTTACGTTATGTTTGTAAGAATTTCTGAGAAGTGGCTTAGAAACGTTTGTTTCCCAGAGGTTTTAGTTCTAGATTACTCATTTATTTTCTTAAAGTCTGTAAGCACCGTTTCGAGAAGTATTGTGGGAACTATTTCGTGGTAAAAATATCCCACAACTCGTCTGAAATATTACGGCATAATTATTATTATACTTTTCCACGAGAATGTCTTATCTAGTCATTTTTCATTTCCTTGCTGGCGTTTCATCACATCGATAAATATTGCTAATTTCAGTATTAGTTAGGAATTTTGTTGCTAGTCCATCCCCAAGCCTATCGATTATTGATTTTTGGGAGATTTTGAGTAATTTGAGTTTTTTTTTTACCATATTTATGAACACTGGAATTTGGCAAGGGTCCTACATTACATACATGTGACCTAGGAACATATATGTATTTGACTTTGACTTGACCTTGAACTTTTTTTTTGGTAACATAATTAGATATGTTTTCTGCGATGGAGAATATAGACAATCTAGTGACCTTAGCGACCGATAATACTATACGGGTTCTTATTATATATATATATATATATATATATATATATATATATATATATATATATATAATATGATAAACAACCCATATGTGGTTTAAATCAGCCAGTCGATACCGAATAAACATACCTACATTACCGCGTATTTAACGCGACGACCCCTCGACAATCGTTTCAAATTTTCATAGTTTAATTAGGTACGTACCTACCTATTTACTTGTACTATTATTTATTCTGTGCTATTACTACATTAACTATACAATACAATACAATACAATACAACAACACTTTATTGCACACCAAGAAGAAGGTAATATATAGGATAAACTCATGAAATGAAAGGTACAATGGGCGGCCTTATAATAGTTATTTTGACAATAGGAATTGTGAAAATAATAACGGAAGAGTATATTTGAGTTTATTTTTGTTACTATTCGCTGTTGGATTAGGTACTAAATAAGTAAATAAAATAACGAGATACCTATTGCTGTAAATATACCTATCACAATACCTTATTATAACTGGTTCTGGTTTTGCCAACTTTGGCTTGCGTAGTGGAACCCTGGACCAATGAGACTAACTGCTTAAATCCATGTAGCAGCGAGAGCCTTCGAGCCTGCCATGTAATTAATGTATCAAGTTTTTTTTTGTTTATTTGTCACTCAGACAGACCAAATATTACAAATTATTTAGTCTGAGGCTTGTCGTATGAGATAGTGCTGGCCTCTGGTGTCAGAGTTCGTCATGTAAGACTGTCTACAAGCTTTCGAAATCAAGTATAAAAACGGAAATCTGAGGAAAGACCAAAGTTCTATACGATAAAAACTCAAATGACGTTGGCATTTGCCATGGAAGTACCTACAGACATGGAGTTGGCACACCTGCCACATCCGAGTTTTTAGTTACCTACATTATGAATTACAGTCAAGGGTATGGAAGAAGTCGACACGACTGTTCAGAGACAAATGGCGCTAGGGAGAGGTAGGCCGACAACAGTCACTCTACCTGTTCTGTGCCTATCGGATCCAGGTTGGACCCGCGATTTTAACAATATCGTCGGCTCATCTTGTTGCTGGACGACCAACGCTTTCCTTTCCTGCTTGCCTGTTATCCAACTCCATTTAAGTCTCGTAATTGTGTTTCCGACGACGTCCCGAACTTCTTCTTCGGATTTTAACATTACGGACTCGCTTTTGAAGTTTAATGCCAAGCATGGACCTTTCCATGGCTCTCTGTTCTACTATGATCTAGTGCATGTGCACCATATATTATCATGGTTGGCAGGATACATTGATTGAAGAGGCGAGAGACACTGTGGGATTTGGCGTGACTTGAGGATAGCCAGCTTTCCGAATGCCAGCTGGATTCACCTGGAAATCTCTGTTTTGATGTTCTTTGGCAAAAGATAGAACATGACCAAGATACACTTAATTGTCGACCACCTCTAGTTACCCACAAGAATTGGATGCAATTTTCCAGAAATATTTGATATCACTTTGGTCTTGGTCATACTCTTTTTAAGACCTACGCTCAAAGAAGCATCCGACAGGTCTTGTAGCATGTTTTGGAGATCTTCCAAATAATCAGCAAACATCACGAGGTCAAACCTAAGATGAGGCAGTTAGACGCCGTTGATGTTTATGCTACATGTGTCCCATTCAAGTGTTTTCACAACGTCGCGTCTTCAAAAACCGCCGCTATAAGCTTGCTTGAAATGTTGTCTCTCACCCTTTTGATTGGAATAGGGTAGGTTGGTCCGTCCAGCTTCACTTGCATTGTTGCGGATCTGTAAAGCTCCCGGAGCACATCCGCATATCGAATATCGGCCCAGTGCTCGACACTGTCGAATGCCTTCTCAAAATTGACGAAGGCCATACTCTTATACTCGCTGGTTATACTCTTGACTCTTCTCCATCAGCTGCGACACCGTTTGAATGTGGATGATAGTGGAAAACTTGCTCCGGAAACCGGATTGTTCAACAGGCTGGTATTCGTCGAGCTGGCGTGTGACTCGATTGCAAATGACCTTGGCGAACAGCTGCTTTATGATATGTGTGAAAGGATACTTATGGGTCGGTGGTGCGAGTAATAATGATGTCATATACCTAAGAAATTTACGAGATCATTGAGAACCTGGTAGTTGTCCGCCTGCACTGAGTAACTCTACTGTGATACCGTCTTGACCTGGAGAATTCTCACTTTACGTCTGAAATAACGCCTCTTCTACTTCACAATGTATTATGAGAGGTAGATCTTTATTACCTTGATTTTCTACAACCAGAGCACTAGAATCGTCTTCTGATAGATTTTGATGTATATTCGTTTTCGTGTAACTCAATAATAAAGTCAATGATCTGCCTGTCTGTCACTAAATTGCCACTGGCATCTTTTAATTTAATAATCTGTTTGGTTCCTGTGCAAAGTTTTTTCAATTGTTTGAACTATAACGTGTTTGTTATACTACTCGTACTTATCCTATTACAAAATATATGAACTCAGTGACCGCATCGCAATAGGTGGACAGATGCTATAAAGCTATATGATGCTATATGTCACCGTAAAATTATGAGAACCGTCAGATCTATTTAATTTAAAACTCTATAAGCACAATACGCCACTGAGGTAACAACACCGACCAATCAGGGGTAGATTCACAATTTAACGGTGGCGATAGAATAGCAGAAAGACAGATAAATTGTAAAACTGTGATGAAAAACTGTGCAAACTAGAATCACACTGATTGGTTGATACGATTTGATAGTACACGTGCATTTACAATTTTACGATACATATGTAGGATAGATATATCGAAATTGTATTCGTTTTATTTTAAATTGAATGCTCGTTCATAATTTTTCGTCTGTGTTGTTAATCTGACGGTACTTTCAATTGAACGGTGATATTACTAGACAGGAATACATTATAGCTTTAACTTGGCATTCTTGGTTTTGGAACTTACCTACCGATATACCTTTTAGTCAAGAACTTTTGTAATTAGTAATTGAAAATTTGTAAAAGTACGGACATAGTAGAATCTGTTTCTACTATGGTACGGGATCCAAGATTAAATTAATATTTAATTTACTACATGCAGTATCTATTGTTGGGTAGCGGAAGTGAACTTAGATATTCTATGCATTTGGTTTGGTGGGCGCTTGGGATCTAGTATTTTGTGGCTGTGGGCATTCTGTGATATTACTATCATAGTAGGTAACCAGATAGCAGCATTATTTGAAATAAAAATTAGGTATTTCTCCTGGTTGAAAGTTATTTTAATAAGTATCATGATCATGACATATTAAAATATAGAGTATGTAGTAGGAAATTGACCATCTACCTAGGTAATTAAATTATAGATCAAAGCAGTGCTCAGCTGGTGGCGATTGTCGGCGTAAATCTTGATTTTTAGCACCTATTAGTGTTGTTGTCAACTGTTGTTTAGTTGTTCGTGGAATCTGCTCAAGGTTACTGGTTGCGTCAGCAACCGAAAGTCGCTGTAGGCCAAGGTCAATGAACGGTAATGCCGATCAGCTGACAGGTAGATATTTGTTTTTGCATTTGTGTAGGCTTTCAACTGATTATTTTATCGTTATTTATTTATTTTATGGGTAGGCAGACATTGTATGATATATATTGTATTAGCTTGCTTTATGTTAACCAACAATTTTAACCGATCGATAGCAGCGTTACTTGTAGTCTCAGCACTATGTGCGTATTTTGAACTACACCATGAATCGTGACTTTAAATGAGTCATGAATAGACTTTTGACAACCTGACAGACTGGACAGGCTGACTATTAATTAAAAACATACATTGTAATATTGTCTTAATACTTGACACATGCTGAAATATGCTTCTTTTTCATCTCTGCTCGACTGAGCGAGTGCGAGAAGTACCGGTTGGTTGGATAAATGGTCACTTATCTCGGTCGAGATATTAGTTACTAGCTTACCCGCACGCGACTTCGTCCACGCGGACTACAGTTTATCGCGAAAAAAAGCATCCTATGTTCGTCTAGGATATTAAAAACCAATGTAGAAAGAAGTAGGTATAGCACCAACGCTCTTGAAGTTTTTTGACAGACTTGTTATTTCGTTTACATGGCAACCGTTCCTTACAGCGAGTAATCAACATTTTCCAGTTTTCCCGTGGAAACTTACAATTTTCCGGGATGAAAGTAGCATATGTTTTATTCCAGGGTATAAGCTATCTCCATTCCAAATTTCATCAAAATCCGTCCAGCAGTTATCGCGTGAAAGCTCCCCAAACCACAGAATAAATAATATAGTACAAACCCAAACAAACTAGCAAACAAACAAACAAAAAGCCAACATTTAACTTTTATATATTGGTATGGATGAAGCGTTCTACTATCTACATAGTTATAGCTAACCAGCTGCCGAGTTTAATAACCCCCCATGCCTATAAAAATGAAACGAGCCGTTTTTGCAACGTCTTGTTACTTTTTGTCATTTTTTGTATGGCGTTTATGTCAAAAGCTGACGGACAGCAAGCGAAAACGGTTCGTTTTAAAATAAAGGAACGGGCCATTAATGGCTAATTGGACACTGTGTGGGAATCCTTCTTATATTATAAATGCGAAAGTTTGTGAGTGTGTGTATTTATGTATGTTTGTTCTTCACAAATATGGTAAGTTATCTGAAACAGCTCAAAGGATTTTGGTGAGATTTGGTTTGCTGGAATAATACATAGGATACATCATCATCATCACCGAGTACTTGTACCATTATTTATTCTGTGACCGAGACTTAATTATTATTTAAAAGGACGTTTTTTATGAAAGTGTTTCGATATATATTTTAGTTTTATACAAAAATCAATACATAGTAATTAGGGCTGAAGGGGCTAAAAGCTAGGTTCTTGCAAAAGTACGGTAACGGTAGCGTACGGTCCAACATCAGACAAGATTCAAAACCGTCCCTTTTAGGACGGTCTGGCAATGTTGTTTGCCAGATAAACTTTTTGTTTTTGGTAGAGATCTACGTATTTTGACAAGAAGCTGCTTATTTTAAAAGCTTTTGTTTAACTTTCAATGTTTGTATGTATGTATGTATGTATGTATGTATGTTTGTTTAGGTCAAATCTTGCAACCTGAATTAGATTAGAACCATTTCCTTATATTTTGCATGTTGGTTCAGTTCGGACGACAATGCATTTTTATGGTAAGCATGACCTGAATCGAATTCAAGATTAGCTCCAGATAAAGGAACTCTTCATCGGTCTACAGAGCACATACACGAAATTTTGTGTACGCATTTTATTATGACATGGTTGCTCATCAACGGTTAGCACAGTACAGAGACGAAATGTTGTATAGTTACGCATGACAAGACTTAAAAGCAAAAAAGCTTATTTTTTTAATTTACTCATTTTGAAATCCAGATAGTGTATTCTTGGTAAGCTTGTAGTAAGACTAGGTACTAAGTGCAGTGCATTGACCTTCAACTGGTCGATGGTGCAGCGCATCGGAACGCAAACCAATGTAACCTTGCTGCACATTGACCTGACTGGCAGACTGACGCTGACTAGGTAGGTAGGAAACACAGCAGCTTCATAGAGCTATGACTATGATGTAGTAGCACGTTTCGTACATTTTATAACCGGTACTTCCTCTGATATTGATTCTATACAAAACAATATTGTAAGAACCAACTACACTTATCTCTTTTTTCTAGTTTTTTGGGATAGTTGACGCAAAATTCGTCTCGGCCTCTTAAGAATAAGAGTCACCACATCGGTCTGTCCTGCGCTACCTCTTTCGAATTACAGAGGTAGGTACGGCCGTATGGCCAGTACACGAAGAACAGGGGAAAATCGAAAATATTGGAAAATAAAAAAACTTATGTTTAAAATACTTGCGCCAACCAATAGTAATTACATTAAAAATAGGAATTGAAAAAAAAACAAAATGGAAAAAATATGTATTATTATTATTTTTTACTAATAAATAATTTAAACATAAATAAATATGTATGAACACGAACCAAAAGAGGTCTCCAAAATCGTTGAAAATAAAATAAAAAAGTGTAATATCTAATGCCAACCAATAATAATAACATTACTTCAATCATGTTTTCATTACAAAAATAACAAAAAAAAAAGTTATAGTACTTTTTACTAATATATATATATATATATATATATATATATATTATTTTTAAACATTTAAACATAAACATTTAAATTTAATTATACTATATAGTGATGTTTATTTAGTAAAAGTAAAAAAAAAACCTAATATTCAATTCAATGCAAAATGCAAAAATTACTACCTGTAGTAAAAATAGTATTAAGTATTGCTGTCTCAGCAACATAAAGTATTAATCAGTAAGAAGTAGTAGAGTAAAAATAAATATATTTCAAGTCCATCAGTCAAAGTCCGAAAGAGACATCAGACCAATGGACATTAGGAACAGACTAGAGGACATGACTTGTACTCGGGAGATCGGGATTCGAGTCTCGGACAAACTAACGGATTATTATTCAATCGGTACCACAGAATAAATAATAGTACAAATGTAGGTACCGTAGAGACAGTATCAAGGTACGTTTGTATTACTACTAGGTAGGGCTATAGGGTCTAAGATTTAGGCATAGACAACTCCACATTACTACTAGTACATTACTAGTGGGTTTAGGGGAACATATCTATAGCAAGCCGTTCGGTTTGACCAATTTCAATTGCACGTATTGCTATTTTTGCCACTTAAGTTCTTTCCCATTCTTTTTCATTTTTCCTGCCACTACACTGTAGTGTAAAATGGCATTATTTCCTGGCATGTCATTTTGACATGATCGAAATCATTTTCCGAGCTACGTTCGGAAACGTCGCGTCGCTCGCGCGTACTCGAGCGACGTTTACGAACGTAGTCCAGAACGCTAATTTGGCCCACAAAATTCCAAACCGAACGACAAAAGCTAAATTTGGATGCGTTGTCGAAGGGTTAAAGGCTTCGAGCAGACAACCAACTTTTAAACCAAGGATGATGAATCAGAATTTCTGATTATGATTCATCGTTCTTCTTTTAAATGGAATTGGTTGCTTTCTCGAAGGCTGATATTGTTTTTAGCGTTTTTAACTGTTGTATTGTTGTGTGCTTTTTCATATTTGACCCTAAAGAACGCCACTAGTATAGTGTCGTTCGTCGCTGTCACAGATTGATTATAGGTTGTTGTGTGTTTTTGCCATTTGACCCAAAACGAACTCCCTAGTAAAGTGTCGCTTGTCGCCGATTGATTACATATGACGAAAGATAATACCAATAGAATTGTTATGAGCGTTGAAGTAAGGGATAGCATTAGAAAGATAATACCAATAGAATTGCTATGAGCGTTTAAGTAGGGGATAGCATTAGTTTATGAGGTAGCGTAAAGAGTTGATAGATATTTTACCCATACTAATGGGTAAAAAAAGCAACCATCACCAGCCTTAGTTTGATAACCAATGTGACCTGACATAGTAAAAACAAGTACAAACATCGCCATCCTTCACCTTAGTTAAGTGAATAAAATAACTTTAATTTTTAATTAGTTAGTGCGCTTAAAAAAATAAATGCATCCGTCCGAAACCATAGTCGGCCTCTCACTAGGGCATGCAAAATCGAATGGTTTTCGATTCCGAAACTTGAGTTCCGACTCCCGATTCTGGACACCTAATTCCGGAACTATCAACTTCTTAATGGTTATTGATTTCTAGGAATAGAAAGATTTCTACGAATCAAACAAGTTGTGATCTATCAGACTTTTAATCAATATAAGAATGCCACAGACAATGTGTGGATTTTCTTCTTTTCATGAATACGTACCTTCCGGTTTAATCGAAAAATACAAGTCGAAACGAAACTAAAGTTTGTAGATAGATTGAACTGGGCCATAATAATATCTAGCTTAGGATTGCAGCGTTTTATTTTATCGCAACAAGAAAATGTAACTAACTGGGTGTTTTTTTTAGTTCACGTCTTTATATCCATAGTCAATTTAATGTGAAGTCACATAACCTGAAACCAGCGGACGATGAAGACGCTTCCAACGATACCTCATTTGTCAAATTATGATGAATAGTTTAGAAATTATGACGGAACAGATGAACATACATACATGCCGGTTTAAATCATAACCCTCCTTTTTGATCAGCCGTAGTCGGGTAAAAATAAAATAATATACCGAAGAAGCTACAACCATTTCAATTTGGTGGTGACACGGATATATTTGTAAATAATGAAAACTAAACTAACTAGCTTAAAAGCTAAAAAAACGCCTGCCCTGCCAAAAAAGAGCTTTTACCAATAAATTATATACTGTTGGAATGTGCTTATTTTTTCCTCGAAGATATATGAGGATATCATCGAGTCTTTATTATGAACAACTTGGAACAACTTTTACTATGAGATCAATAAATCACGAAAAATTTAAGCAGTTCCATACATTTCAATGAAAGCTAATGGTTTTTTTTATGGATCAGCTGCGTATTTATGTTTATAGTTTTTATGCATTGGCTTGCGAAAGCGAAGGGATTCAAAATGTTTTCATCCATCTACAGAGAAATATTTATTTATGGGTAAACTAAACTTCTTGAGCACTGTTATTCCTAACTCGACGGAAACCCAAATAATGTATGGAGACACGTCAAAATATGGCACTTACATGGTAAGCTAGTTTAGTAAGCTATCTTTTCTAGTCGGGTAATACGAGAAAACTAACTGGAAAAATCGCTTATATTTTAATTAGGGTCTGATAATGACATGAAAAATAACTAATTACAAATTATACGAACGTTTTCTATCGCAAATACTTCGACAAACTTAAGAAAACATGCTCACTTACCGATAAGTGGTTATGGCTTCATTTTATTGCTCAGGTCGGTTTGTACAACATAATAAACAACAAAGTCCATAATACAGCTAGTATGAATTATCTGTTTCACTGAGAAATACACACAATTATGAAATAAGCGTCACAAATTCAGTTTTACAAATAATTTGCTATCAATTTACCGCAAGTTGACATTAGATTGTTTATGTTGGGAGCCAGTGAGAAACAAGCGTATACGCGAAAGGGATAAAAAATATGCATATTCCTCTCGCTCAATCTTACTGTTTTTATGGTATGTATGTCCTTCTCTCATTATTATTGCTATTCAATGACAAGTCTATAGTAGGTACCTCAGACCAAATATTACTAAAGTATCCTCCAAGGTAGGTACATACTTGCGTGTACGACTATAGTGGAGCCGTTAGTTTAGAAGCAAATGGCGAATGTAACTGTTAAAAGGCAGACAAAAAAAAGATCTCATTTGGCGTTCGCATTTAACATTTGTGTGCGAAATTAGCGTTCTGAACCGTTTTCGATCAACGTTCGTTTTGCATGTTTAGATGACATGTTGCCGTAGAAAAATCGACTGTATTCCATCACACAAAGGGGCGTTTTTCATTCCGTTTGGAAAGGATCGGTAGTGTCAAAAGGGCAAAGTTTTGAAAATATTCAAAGCGAACTGCTTGTTAAAGAGCAACGTTTCGCTCAGCGCGCCAAATTCAAATTTTGCTTGTGTTTTTTTTGTCAATTACAGCTCTATTACACACTGTAAAATCACGAAAAAAAAAATTGTGGCAGTAAATAGGTTGTATCAAGAAATTACACCAACCAAAAAATCAAGGTGAAAATCAGCTTATTGCCATTTGTAGCTAAACCAATATTGTGATCATTTAGACCGTAATTTCTTGAGTAATAGAGCTGTCTGTAATTGACAAAAAACTCAAGAAAATTTGAATTTGGCGCTGTGAGCGAAATGTTGCACCTTAAAAATGTACATTTCGAAACTGCCCACAACGCCATCTCATCATCTCGAACGCAGGGAGTATAGATACATAGAGTTATTAGTTTGTGAATAGGCCCCTGTCTATGGCCCATAGATAATATTAAAGTTTAAACTCTTTGGTGAATGAATAGAGTTGCTGACGTTGCGTTGCATTGTAATTTGTATTCTCTTTGGACGTTGCTGTCGTGTTTTCGTCACAAACGTAGCACAAATTTTAAAGTACTAAGTACTAGTTTTCGTGTCGTGGACTCGTGGACGACGTCAACGATGTGGTCGCTTCGTGTGGTTCATTCATTGCTAATAACTGCATGAATTATTAAATATTGTTTGTTACTGTTTGGTTTGGCTTTGAAAAGAAAACAATTCAAGGATTCCTGGTTCATTTCTTTCCCGTATCTCCTCTAAGGTCTGTGATTTCTTTTCTTCATAGTCGGGCCGGTTTTCTACATATTCATCATTGTTATTAGCATAAATAACTTTCATAATCTCTGGTTCATTTATTTGTTATTTTCTGTGAATTGGATGTGATGATATCCAGTTTTTTTTTCCTAGACTACCTATTACGTCGTGTTAGCTGCGAGTCGCTGCACACACACACGTTTTACCGTTCACAATAGGTATTTCATGTGTATCTATTTAGATTTATACCCAACCGCGCGGCGCCATGGAAAAAATACTTTATTTTTTTCAAAATGCGCCCCCTAGGCTACACTCCCTTGGTCAATGACCTGAGATGGGGCCAGTGACAGGGACTTTAACTCTTCGCGATGGGTCGTAACTCGTGGCACCACTGGCACTATATTAAGATATATCAGCTTAACATGCCCTCTGGAAAACCACACATAACATAAGTCATTGGTGCGGATTCTAAGTTGCACTACAGAACCATCAGGCTTCCATCGCTCATCAAAATAGTAAAATAGTTTATCTCCCTGCTGTGCAATGATAAGGCCATTCCCCATACCTCAACACTGAGGGGTCCAAGGAAGATGTCTTAACAAAAGCTCTTTCTTCATCTTTATGCCTTTACACAATGGCATTACCGTTGGGGTAAGTTCTGGAGTGGTGACTGCATATATGGAAATGTAGTGTAGGATGTTCACCAGCCAGGTGGAGTGACAACAGTGACGACTTGCTATAAACGGCTGGTAGGAACTGGATGAGGAGTATGGAAGGCTAACATGCAGCAGTTGACGAGTATAGGGTGATGATGATGAATTATTCATGTTTTTCATGAACTAGGCTTTATTTCTGGTGAGAAAAGTATCTTGTTTACAGCGAATCCTAGGAATGGGGCAAATTAGGTACATCCAAATAAGGACAACATAATGTCCCCTAGGCCCAGAAACTGAAGAGTTATGCAGCTTGATGGGGGTTGGTACAGACGTTGAATGATTTTCCATTAGAATAATGTCCATATCAGCACTTGTTGTAACTTATGGCTGTTACGGATCCGTCCATCTGAATAGCACGTAAAAAGTATAGTGTCAAATTTTCTAATTACATGTACAATTTGTTTATGAAATAATAGTTTTGTAAAATGTTTTCTTAATGTTGAAGTTATATTTAGGTTACATATCATACTGGAATTCCATGAAATCTCCACACATTTTTAAGTGAAACATTGTTTGCTTGATTGGGGTGCTTTCACGCATTAACGGCTGGACCAAATTTAGTGAAATTTTGTATGTATATCTTTTATACCATAGAGACCATCATAGGAAACTTTTTATCCTTGAAAATTGTACATGCGGGCAAACCTGCGGGCAGCTAGTTTAGGATATAAAATGAGAAAAAAAATAACTGAGATGAGGAATCATGACATGTTTATGTCATGATGTTTCGGACTCAGTACAGTTGTCACTTAAATGTACCATATTTATTCATTAATTCATTCAGTCTAGCATTTGAGCAAGATACGAGGGTGGATTGAAAAGTAGTCAGCCTAACCAAGAAAATAAACACATACTAAATCAGTTATATTATTTTTTTTCTACATAATCACCAGCAAGTTCAATGCACTTTTGGCACTTTTAGCACTTTCCAAGCATTTAGACCGTTGAAAAAAAAGAATGTTTTCCCTAAATTCTAGATGATACTCCCTCTACACCACCAATCACATTCTTAGAAATACCGATCATATTATTAGAAACCACCTCCATAGTTTATGAAAATATCATAACGGACAACAAGCCACAGAGGCCATAACCAAGAAGTCAAGTCAAGTCAAGAAGATTTTTCCTACAACTTTTCAATCCACCCTCGTAGTTAAACTTGATATAGGAAAAACAACTAAATTCCGTAGAAAATTTACAAGTGAGTTGAAAATGTTAAAGCGAACGGCTAGATAAACATACACTTCGAAACTGCCCAAAATGCCATCTCATCATCTCAAATCAGGGTAAAATACATTTCCGTTGTCGTGTTGCTAGGGGGTAAAAAATGAAGTCTTATTAGTAGGTTGACAGATAAGGAAAAACTACTGTTTTAGGTAAAACGAAAAATTGAATAAAGTGTTTGTTTTAAATCAATAATTTCTGTCAGAAAAAAAAAAACTGATTTTTATCAAACCCGCTGAACAAGTAAATACCTGTGAAAAACAAGGGATCAGTAAATTCCGTCTATGAATTAAAAAAATACCTTTAGTAAATTATAAGATATATATAAGCTAAGCAGAGGCGTTATCTGCGAAACTCATAAAAAATATAAAGAACAATATATTTATATATAGTAATATTTTTAAATAGTTTGTTGTCTATTTGTGCATCACGTAAAACTACTGGACCGAATGCGATCTGGTTATCACTGCTGGATAGTGTTGGGTTTGATTTTAAAACTAGTGTACTTGGTATCTAAATCCGACGAGTAGAAGCCGAGCAATTAATAGAAAACTATTTGACAACTGAAATGATGGATGAAATGTAGTGCTATTGTACTGTAGGTACTTTTGATCCTGGAATAACATGTAGGCAACGCAGGTTACTATTATATTTCCATACAATACGACGAATTTAGTAAAACATTGTATTGAGCTGTAGAAAAAGTATACCAACTCGCATCTATGAATTGAGCTGTGTAGACAATAAGTGACACACGATAATACATATTAAAAAAAAAAGTAAACTACAAAAGAGGTTGAACAAACATAATACTATAAAAGCCTTCTTGCATAAATCCTAGTACATAACATACCTTTCCCCCAAGTACAAAACGTTTCGATCAAGTCTTGCGAAAGTTTAAAATTTACAAGAATATTTATAATAAACTTTCTATTCACAAATATTTATGCTATGTATAATTCCTCCGGTCTTCCATAGGGACTCTGATTATGAGAAATAAACTTGTTTTTAATCTTGCCTCCAGAATAACCAGACTCTGAAATTCTGAAGGTATGCCTAACATCTCACCCCATTTTTCCAAACTCGGAACTTCAATGATTTCTTGACTTACTTGACTTGAATCTGTGTGTCCCATATCCTCACGTTCCAAATCAAAGTCATTAGACCCATGTTACTTTTAACCCAGAGAAATGGTCACGCAGGCAAAGCCGCAGCCACAGCTAGTGATAAATATCTGTTTTTCCTTTATGTATGTTACATATACCATAATACTAGTGGCTCTGTGAGCTGTAGACCTCGCGAGCACAAACTTTTTTGCAAACAATCTAGCGGTGCACAATAGCACCATCTAACAATACTTAAACTAACATAAATAACCAAGGTGCTCCATCAATCCCTACCTAGTGGGTAAAGGGCTGATTCCACTGGAAGAAACCTAAAAGTGAGCAATTTAGTGCATTCTGAAGAGCTATTCTGTTCACGCCGAAGATCCTCATCAGATCTTCACCAAATTTGTATGAGACCATCTTAAAGTTACTACCTTTCAAATAAAAAAAGAACCATTGAAATCGCATCTAATAGGGCCTCCCTTCAGTAGCCTCCCTTTTGCCCCTTTTTGTAGGAAGTACCCCCTCCAATCAAAAATCCCCGATGACTAAAAAATTCTAAAAATTTGTTAAATCTGTATACCAAGTTTTGTCTAGATCGGTTGAGAAATGCGACCTGTAGAGGAAGGAGAATGTCCGGACAGCCAGGACATTTTTGCCCAATCTGAAACTGAGACGCTTCGTGCTGGCTGACAATTTGTAGTATTGTGGCAGCCGTGTAATATCCAGAATTTCATCAGTTCCTAAGTGCGCAGATTTTTCCCACATAGAATTTACATAACACATTGAAATGACCTTGACCCAGATAAGCTGCATTCCAAGAAGTTTGTCCTCCATCAGCTCCAATCAGCTGGTCTTTATTTAACAATTCATTCATTAATATTCATAATTCATTCATCATTCTACATACTCTGTGACATCCTGACACAGATAAATAATCTCTTTTTATTTGACATTGAAAAGAAGTAGGTTCTTTAATTCAACTTGTGTTTACCACGTTTTTATTAAGTCACTTTCGTGTTTGTTTGTCTGTCTGTCATTTTAGGTGGAATCTTGCAGCTCAAATTTTGAGCGCTTCCTGATTAGGTATTCGGCTGAAACTTTCAGGGTAGCTCACAACTCAATAACAATGCATTACAAAAAAAATATGGTATTTACATGAGTTTTTTAATGTACATTTGCTGCTTTTTTTTGTTCAATGAGATTTCTAGGTAGGTAGGTAGGTGGGTGATTATTTGAAAGGATAGTTACTTATAAATTTCATGAAAATTAGCTTAGTAGTTTTTCAGTAAATCCCGTTGTTTTGCTTAAATTATATTGTTTGTTTGTCGTATGAGGTAGTGCTGGCCTCTGATGTCAGAGTTTGTCAGGCCGCCCGAGGGCCTCTGACATGGCTTAACGACTGCTATTAACCAATAACAGCCGGGACCGACAGCTTAACGTGCCCTCCGAAGCACAGAGCGCTGGAAAACCGCACATAACTGCGAAAAGTCATTGGTGCGGGAGCCTAGGTTTTGAACCCGGTACCGTTGGATTCTAAACTGCACTATAGAACCATTAGGCCACCATCGCTCTTGAATGATATTGAATCAATATCGCTCTCAAATGATATTGATTTTCAGATATTTGATTAATTAATTAATGAATATCATCTATTAGTGTTACATTTATTTAAACATGTACATTAAACTTACATTGAAAACAACTGCTTTAGTTTTTTTTTCTGTATTTTATTCATATTAATTTAAAATACAGAAAAAAAAACTAAACCTTAAAAGAGGTTATAAGTTCAGTTTGCAATAATATTAGCTAGAAATCAGTAGCAGTGTATTTATTTCTGTTGACAGAAATATAAAAAAACTACAAGTTTGTTTTAGGCTCTCGTTTCTTTTTACTCCCTCTCTTATTGTTTTTATTATTTATATAGTTTTTTTAACCATGCTTCTCAACCTATCTCTTTAACCATCCAAACATGTGCTTTACATTTTGTTCTTCTTTGGCTACAGAGAACGAAGGGATCAGGAACAACGCGAGTTATTGGAGAAGCAGCAGAAAGAGAGGAAAGAGAGGGAACGGATAGAACAAGAGAGGGAGAGGGAAAGGGAGAGGGAGCGAGAGAGGGAGAAACAAGAGAGAGAGGAAAAAGAAAGGAGAGAGCAGGAGAATGCAGCTTCGAAACTGGTCTCGAGGCATTTTGAAGAATCTCTAAGGCTGGCACACCAAAAGGTTAATATTGCTGTTTTATTTTTAGCTCCTTAACGATACAAAAGTTTTACATGTATTATATAAATTATCTTGATTACTTGAAGTAATTAAACAATCAGAATGTACGAAGCTTATAGATTAACATAGTTCTAATAATTACTTATGACTGGCTGCCCTGCCCTGACCTACGCTTGGCCATAGTTTTGCCGATATAATATTAAAAAAAAAACTTGGAGGAAAAAGCAGCTCATGTCCATTCAGAATAGTGTAGCTAACAGTGAAAGAATTTTCAAAATTGGATTAGTAATTCCAGAGATTACCTTCTACAAACATACTTATAAACAAACAAATAACTTAACCTCTATAGTATTATTAAATGTAAATTTTTAATAAAATAAAATAACATTATTTAAATGTGCATCAAGAGAGCCATTGTAAAGTCATTAACCCCACGTTCTTTTAAATATTAAACGAGAAAGCTTACAGAGAAAGCTTCGCCATAAGTGGGGAATATTAACGGTGCTTTCGTATTGCAGCAGCGCGAACGCGGCGCATCGTCGTGGTCACTGCATTCGCTGGCGCCGAGCCGAGCCGCGAGCGCCGAGCACGAACGTCTGCGCGCCGCCACCGAGCGGTACTACTCCGCCGCGCACCCCGCGCACGCCAGCCGCCCGCCCGCGGACTACTGCCCGCCGCACGCGCGGCTCGCGCTCCCGGCCAAGCCGGACAAGCCGCCACATCCTTCCCTGCCCAAGGGCGAACCCAACTTCTCGCCGTACAACTACCCCTACCGCTCCTACGACAAGCTGAAGGAGCCGCACCTGCCCGCGCCGCCGCCGCTCGTGCCCGAGAAGAACTCCGTTATAGTGAAGCACGACGCGAAGCAGATACACCTCGAGCAGAAGCACCCCTACCCGAGCAAGCCGCGCGGCGAGCCGCCGCAGCACTACCTGCCGTCGCGCACCTACCGCACCGGTGCCTCGCCGCACGCGCCGCCGCACGCGCCGCCCGCGCTGCAGGGCGTGCCGCACGGCGCATCGCCCGCGCAGGACAAGGCGCGCCGCCTCTACCAGCCGCAGCCGCAGCGCTCGCCGGCTGCCTACTACCCGGCGCAGGCGCCGACGCCGCCCGTCAAGCCGAAGGTGTCTAGTCCGGCGCCGCAGCACATCTACGGCAAGCCGTGCGACTCGCCCGGCGCGCCGCCCGTGCCGCAGCACTACGGCGTCGCCGTTGAGCCCGCGCTCGCGGCGCCGCAGCTGCTAGTGCCCTACCCCCCGCCCTCCGCGTACTCGCCCGCGCCGCGTGCGCGGCCGCCTCCCCCCGCGCACTCGCGCACCCCCGAGCCGCGCCCTCCGCCGCGCGTCCCCTCCGCCGGCGAGGTAGCCTCGCCGTGCCAGACGCAGCCGCTAGACCTCGGCGTTTCGCGCGACGACCCCGACCGCCCGACCATGCGGCGGCGCACCGCCGCGCCTGAGCCCTCGCCCGACGCGGATGCGAAGCGGCGGAGACTAGAAGAACCCCCGCCGCCGGAGCCCCTCATCGCGGCGGCCGTCGGCACCGGGCGGGCGCCGCACGGCTCGGAACCGGCGTCGCAGGCCCCGGGCCCGCCCTGCGACGTGCGCGTTCCCTCCGCCGACGGCAGCGTAGAGACTCCGGAGCGCGCTGCCGGTGCCTCGCCCGCGCCGCACCGGACGCCGACAGCCAGTCCGGCGCCAGCGACCCCCGTCCCGCCGGCGGCGGTATCCCCGCCTGCCGCGGTGCCCCCTCCTGCACCAACGCCCCCCGCGCCGCCCGCCACGCCACCAGTGACGGACGCTGACACGCCCGCGAAGGCGGCGAGCTCGCCCCTCGGCGGCGCGGCGCCGGTGCGACACCTCGGCAAGAAGGCGTGGCTGCAGCGGCACGAGACGGCGCCGATCCCGGAGGGCGACTGCTCCGGAGGCGGCGGCACATGCATAACGCTGCCGATGGCAATCTCGCGCGCCTCCGAACCGGACGACTCGAACGGCAGCTCCAATATCGTGGTGCCGGTCGCCGCCGAGTCGATACAGCGCGGCGCGCGCAAGCCGGGCAAGCCGCGCAAGCCGAAGGAGCCGAACGGACGCGTTGACGCTCCGGAGGAGGACACCTCGAGCTCGGACCGCGACGCGGCGCCGCCCAAGCGGAAGCCGCCGAAGGCGAAGAGAAAAAAGGGCACCGTCCCGCGCAAGGCCGGTGACGAGACCAAGAGGAAGAAGGCGTCCGAGAGCGGCAGCGAGAGCGACAAAGAGAGCGATGACAAAGACTCTGACTCGGGCGCCAGCGGCAGTGGCAGCGGCAGCACGTCGGGGCGGCGCGGCGCAGGGAGAGCGCGCGGTCGCCGCACGGGCCGCGGAGGTCGAGGCGCGCGGCGGCGCGATGACCCCCCGCGCCGCGGTGGCGCCGCGCCGGCCGCGCGCGCCCCCGCCGCCGACTCGTTCCTGCAGAACGGGCCGTGCTTCGAGGTGGCGCCGCGGCTCGCCAAGTGCCGTGAGTGCCGCTGGTCGCCGGCGCAGCGCGACAAGGACATGCCGAACATCTTCTGCCGATTCTACGCTTTCCGAAGACTGAAGTACGCCAAGAACAGGCAACTACAAATAGCCGGGTTCTCGGATCCCTACAAAGATGCCGAGGAGGTAATTAACGAACTCGATACCACTACATTGCTTGTATAATTTACCGGTCAAACCTTATTTCAGACTCAATGGAACTGATTTGGCCAAAACAGTATAGTCAATGCATGTCCTGAAAAAAAAAGGTATTATAATTATTCTCGAAAAATTAAAAAAATTACCTCTAACACCAACATGTTGCAGTTTGATAAAGAACAGACTAGGAACTGAAATTATTTAGTTAGGCAAAACCAGATGCTAACAGGCGTTGCCTACACTGATTTGGCTCGGGCACTCCAGTAAGTCTAGTCCAGCCCAAAACTGGATTTTGCCTCAACATGATTCATTGGGACACAAAGATTTTGGCCGACAGGTCCAACAGCAATTCTAATGAAGTGAGGCATTGAAACATGAGCTTTAACAGTGTTACATACAGCACATTTTACAAAATAAGTGGGCCCATACTTAACGGTGTTTTGTTCCTTCAGGACGACAAGAAGCTATGGCTGTCGTCATCAGCCGGTGCTGCTGAGCTGGACATTGAGATGAGCTGCTTCCTGCTGAGGGAGATCGGAGACCAGTTCTGTGAACTGCTGCAACAGGAGAAGGAGGCTGAGTCGCATCATCTTAACGAAGGTGATTATACTTGGTTCCCTTTAATCTGGCTTTATTTAATTGACATGGTCATTTTACTTGTTATTTTCATCGAAGTCTCCGGCATACTGAACCAATTCTTTTAATCTCCAATGACCAGTGAAATATTCCAAACAATGAAAGTACAATGTCACCTTACATTAGGATACAAACAAACATTACATTTGCCAAAAAAATTAAGATCAAAGTTTGTTTACTTATTCCAAAAGCTAAATTCTTAATTAGTTATGTTTTCGCCTTGACTTACACAATTAATGCAAAAATCTATTCCAATATATTTATAAAAGTGAAACGTTGTCTGTTTGTTTGTTCACACCAAATCGATTTTGATGAAACTATGTAAATAGGTACTCTACAATATAGAGACCAACATAGGATACTTTTTATCCCGGAAAATGGTAAGTTGCCATGTGAAAACAGGAAAATTACGATTACTCATTGTAAGGAACGGAATTATATGTTGCCGTGGAAACTAAATAATAACAAGTCTGTCAAAAAGCATCAAGAGCATATGTTCGCATTGGTTTTTAATATCCTAGATGAACATAGGATGCTTGAACATAAGTCGCGGATGAAAGCTAGTACATCATAAAACATTCAGTAAAGCAGTGAACAGATAGCAATGATTGATTTGACATTCCTAATCCTCGATGTGCAATCAACATATCGATTCCAAAAATAGTTTACTCGATATTGATATGAAGTTCTGTCTGACCAAAGTACACATGGTAATCAGTATCAACGAATACATTCAATATCACACGATAACATTTTCCTCAAATGCTGTCACTGCCTAAGATATAAACAGAATGTTGCAGTAGAATTACTATGCATGAATTGAACACCAAATTAAAAACACAATTATGTAATCAAAACTATTATTTAATCAAAATCAACCCAAAACTACCTAAGCAGTATGGCAAACTGTGCCACCCTCTTTTCACCGTCTTAGGGATGGAATTAAAACAAACCCTCCTTAAGGTTCGCTCAATTCAACACGTCCGGCTTGCGGTCGCGGTGGCGTGCACAGTAGCGATCAATAACTGCAATTGTACTTTTTGTAACGACGTGTTCAGACCAAACGCGTTCTTCTGCTGGACACTGCGATCTGAACGCGTTTGATTTGCACAAGTCGTTACAAGTACAATAATTGTATATTATGCAATAACTAGCTTTCGCCCGCGACTTCATCCGCCCGGACTACAGTTTATTGCGAAAAAAGCATCCTATGTTCTTCTAGGATATTAAAAACCAATGCAAAAGTATAGCACCAACGCTCTTGATGTTTTTTGACAGACTTGTTATTATTTCCATATTGTTTCCATAGCAACCGTTCCTTACAGCGAGTAATCAACATTTTTCCAGATTTCCCGTGGAAACTTACCATTTCCCGGGATACAAAGTAACCTATGTTTTATTCCAGGATATAAGATATCTCCATTCCAAATTCCATCAAAATCCGTCCAGCCGTCGCGTAAAACTTCCCAAACAAACAAACAGACAATGTTTCACTTTTATATATTGGTGTGAATTGGAGTACTGATCGCTACCGTGCACGCCTCCGCGACTGCACGCTAGACCGTTGGTTTAAGCGAACCTTTAGTACTCAAAGAATATTTCCTCTTAATTTTTTATCTCTAGGTCTAGGTGTGCCCCACGGCTTTGCCCGCGTGCAAGCTTTGCCAGCCCCTTCACCTCCAGAGAGTGCTCATTTAAAAAATGGTGCTCCTATCACTACCAAAAACCCCATACACTACTCTGATAATTTCACGTCTTCTGGTTTAGGCTGTGTGTTGATTGACAGTCAATCAGAGGCACATCAGAGGCACAACGGTTTTTATATGTATTTAGCTAGATTACCAAGAATCGGTGCCTTTTTAAAAGCAACTTGCAATTTTTGTGTGTATGTATGTATGTTTGTTTAGGTGAAATCTTGCAAGCTGAATTAGAACCACTTCCTCTTATCCTACGGAGTTGATTTTTTACATTTTGGTTCAGCTCCGATGAAAGTGCATTTTTATGGTAAGCATAACCTGAATCGACATCTAGGATTAGCTCTTCAACGATTAACAGCAATGACACGAAATTTGGTGTCAACATTTTATTATGATAGTCGTTTTTAAGTTTAACCATGACATGGCCACTAAATAAAAGCATTTTTTAATGCTTTTTAATTAACTTAATCTTATTTTTACACTTTACAATAACACATAAGAGACAGGAAGGATTATTCATAGCAACATCTTTTACAACCGTATCAAGTACTGACCTCTCGCGATGTTTGTCCACAGACAAGACGATAGCGTGGAAGCGCGTGGTGCAAGGCGTGCGCGAGATCTGCGACGTGTGCGAGACCACGCTGTTCAACTTCCACTGGACGTGCGGGAAGTGTGGGTTCGTCGTCTGCCTCGACTGCTATAAGGTAACTTTGCTATGCCAACTATCACCCTTTTTAGGGACGTTACTAGAACAATAAACTATTTAGTTTACCCCTAGGGTACGTAGTGAATTAATTAATTTGCTATGCGTTCGAATCGCGGAAGTTAAAGTACTCCCTAGGGTTTTCCTCCAAATTTTAAATGTCTAGACTTAGCCTGTATGTTGTAAGTAAGTCAGTATCTCACGGTGTAAGTAAACAAATAGCGGAAATTTTCCAACAAATAAAGTAAAATCTATTTAAATCCTATTATTTACTCCCAAGCTGAATCATCTCAAAGTTTTTTCGGCCATGAATGATACTATATCAATAGATAGGAAAAAATATTACAAACAAAAAGTGTTCTATAAAAAAGTTGCCTAAGTGATTGATATATTTTCTGAGATATTTTCTTTATCTTTGTTCAGGGAACCACCTTGAAATTAATGTCATTGTTAACTATTACTACATGTGCTATCCCATAGTTGCACGACAAATTAATATTATAGTAAAGTTTGATAAAAATAATATTTATTGAACCAAATATTTGGGAAAGTATATCACTTAGGCGACTTTTAAAGAACTACTATTACTACTAGTTGCATTTATGTCCAAAAATCGAGTTTATTTCAAAATTAAGTTTAAGTATGCCATACAAAAATATATAATATAATATAAAATGTTAGATGGTATTTGAGAACAACCAGTGCTTTTTTTAACCCAAATTCCATGTAATCCTCTAGAAAAATAAAATATATTTAGCTTTTCTGAAGATAAATTGAAATTAAAACATTGTTAACTTTGTTATAGTCAAGAACAACGGGTGAAACGGCCAACACAACGACAGAAACTACCAACTCCAGTTCCAACGCCAACGGCGAAAGAGATTCGTTTGGGTAAGTTCAGTGCCTAATCCTATTTAAAATCATGTTTTCGTCTTCCATACACTGTAATAATTAAGTAGAACCAGTTCATCCACAGAACAGAAACTAAATTGATTCTCTGTTCTGTGTGGTCCTGTACAAAACATACATAACTAAAAAAATACATGTATTAATTTACATAACTAAATTAATACATCAATCAACGAAGAATCATGAAGGTAAATCTTTATTGAGTTTCAACTGTCTGTGATTAAATAGAGTCAATGCTTTTGAATATTTAAACTGCCATAATGGCCTCGAGAAGAGAAACGAGGCCAGTTTGCGAGACAGTTCAATGACCTTCCACTGGCCTAGTGTACGTATGCATTTGAAGACAGTTCAGTAAGGAAATGGCTGTGTTTTCGTAATTATGTTCGGCCAGTGGCTGAACTGAATCATTGAAGTCACTTTTACACTGGCCTCGTGTTTGGAGTATATAAAACTCAAGACATGGTCCTTACCATCTTAGAAGAAAGAAGCCTGGTTTTCCATACTTTTCATAATGATGATACCTTTTAAGATGGAGCTTTTTCTCCGTCTCTCTTTAGTAATTATATCGCCAAGTGAAGAATTTTTTGGTTTTGTGCATTGAATAGTTAAATTGAAATAATGTTAAGAATCAAGAAATCGATTTCAAATGTAGGTACTAATAAAAACTACTTAACCCCTTCTAATGAAATTTGTACGGGATCACGCTTTCAATTTTTCTTTCTTTCTAGAAATCAGTTGAGAAATAATAATTAATAATTCCGGATAAATGTGTATTCCGTCATTTCAGAAATCAATTGAAAAACTAACCTATTTTCTTTTGGTACTTTGTATCGTCCAACGAGTATGTCAGTTTAATAGTATATGCACTGATTCATCAGACCTTTTCCACTAATGTATATGTGGATTGATGGAGAGCTAGTCAGACCCAGAACTGGAACCTAGCACCGCCAGATGTTAACAGAATTCACATGGAACTTGTTATAAAATGGTTACACTAAGTAAACATTGTACGTTTGTGTGGACAGTTGGCTGACGTGCACGTCGGGCAGCGCGCACGCGGTGCGGCGCCTGCTGCTGACGCAGATCGCGGCGGGCGGCGCGTTGGCGGCTGCGGCGGCGCGCGCGCACGCGCTGCGCGCCGCTTTCGCGCTGCCGCCCTGCGCGTGCGGGGATGCGCCCACGCCGCCGCCGCAGCAGCGCGCCGCCGCCAGGGCGCTGCTGCAGAAGGCATTGAATAAGGTGGCTACTTACTACATTGATGTCCGCTTTCTATAATTAAATATCTGTCATTCGTCAGGGCAACCTACTAAGTTTTCAATAAATCCGATGAGATTGTAAACATATGCAAAATTGTGAACAAAGCGTTTCTTATTTTTTGTTTTGAAATATCTTACATCAAACAATTTCGATAATTTATAATCTATCCATCTCCAACCGTAAAATTGTAAATACACATGTACTATGGAATACAATCAACCAATCAGTACATATGCACTATGGAATACAATTAACCAATCAGTACACATGCACTATGGAATACAATCAACCAATCAGTGAAATGTTTTACAATTAGACCGATTTTCTGCGATTCCATCACCACTGTTAAATTGTGAACCTGTCTCTGATTGGTAGGTGGCCTCAGTGTTGAGTGTGTTCATAGAGTTTTAAATAAAATAGATGGTATAAGAAAAAAATAGTTTTCTGTCACTATTGCAAATCAGCAAATCAATACTAAACACAATTTCCTGTTTACAGAACGTTAAAAAGGAGGAAATCAAAGAGGAGACCGCTTCTACCAACGGATCCTCACCAGTCAAATCCGAGAACGGCAAGACGGGCCCTGCAGTCAGCTGGCTGACCGACCTGCCTCTGAAGACCGAGCCCAAGGAAGACAAGACGGACTCCAGCTCCTCAGACTCCGAGGAAGGTGGAAACTTCTCCACGTTGCGGGAACTGCTGATAAGGCCCGCACCAGAAGGAGGTGACACGCAACCGAAGAAGAAACAGAAGAAGAGTAAATCTGATATTCTCGATGATGTTATATCGAGTGTGGTGGATGAAAAGAAAGGGGACGATGAAGACGTGAAGCCTTTCTCGCTGTCGTTGAAGAGGTACGAGCGGAGCACCCGCGGGCGGGAGGAGCTGTCCGTGCGGATCATGACGCTGACGGAGTCCAAGTTGCTGTACCCGGACGTGCCGCACGCGTGGCTGTGCGACGGGAAGCTGCTGCACCTCACCGACCCGACGCATTCCGGGAACTACAAGCCCTTCCAGGTAAATACTAACATACTTTTGACTGAGACAGATTACTGAGAGTTTACTTTTTGATACAAATGTGATTGTGTTCATTTAAAAGATGCAAGTTCATTTCTTTCTAAACTTTTAGATAGAAAAACTAAAAAAAAGACGAGTCACATAACACACACACACACATTTGTGTTTTTTTTAAAGTTATTTAATTGGATATGCTATATAAATGTTTAATAACAATATTTACTTTGAAATAATCAATCAGCATAATGTTAGGTTAGAGTTGATATTACATTAGTAATGAAACTTAAAGTTTATTTAATTTTGTAATTGCGAGATATATCACTGCCTATTTACCAGACTGCGCAACGCAAAGGATGGGTAATGTCATGTGTTTATCAGCCTATGTATGTTTGATCCTTTGTGGCCATATATAGACAAAACGCGTGGACCAATTTTGATGATTCTTACGTCAAACGATTTGTCTTAATCTTGCGAGTGCTACTAAAGAAATGACAGTAATCAAAATTCAATATGGCGACAACCAGATGCTCTATAGTGTACAAGAAAAAAAAAGCCCACAAACTATTTTAAGTGGGGTGTCATTGAATAGGTATTTGAAAATCATGTTTAGGTTTCTCTTGTCTTGTCATTTTTCATTTCAACCATTTAGGATCTATAACGATTTAAAGTTGGTTAGAAACCTTTTTCACTTAATTTTTTTCCTCGTTTTGTTCGCAGTCTGTTTTTTTTAGCACTTTTGATGATGTCCTGTTTATGTGTCTTTCTGTCAGTTTGTAACGTGAAGTGTATTCGTGTCGCAGGACCAGTGGAAGCGCGGGCAGCCGGTGCTGGTGTCGGACGTGTCGGCCATCCTCGACAAGGACCTGTGGTCGCCGGAGAGCTTCTCGCGCGACTTCGGCGACGCGCGCGTGGACCTCGTCAACTGCGCGTCCGGGCTCGTGGTGCCAAACCAGCCGGCGCGCAAGTTCTGGGACGGGTTCGAGGTGGCGGCCAAGCGGCTGCGCGACGAGCGCGGCGCGCCCATGGTGCTCAAAGTGAAAGACTGGCCGCCCGGCGAGGACTTCGCCGAACTGTTGCCCGCAAGGTAACCACAACTATAGTCTAAACAAGCACTAATTAAAGTATACATAACCCCTCCGACCCGCCAGCATAGCTGAGAACCATATCGATCACATCAGCTTTCAAACATAAAGAACTGCTTCAAAATTTGTTTGGGAACTACGTACTATATTAATTAGTCAACAAGGCTATGACCCTTATTTAAGTTATGGGCTCATAAGTAACTATTTTTGAAGTTGTGAAATTTATGGAATTGAGTGTCATTTTTTTTAAATAATGTTTGCACTTTACACACTATTTCAGATGATGATGTATTCTTATGTTTGATTTGTTTGTTAGGTTCGAGGACCTGATGCGCGCGCTGCCGCTGGCTGAGTACACGGCGCGCGGCGGGCGGCTGAACCTGGCGGCGCGCCTGCCCGAGTGCTTCGTGCGGCCCGACCTGGGGCCCAAGATGTACACGGCGTACGGCGGCGCCGGCGGTACCACCAACCTGCACCTGGACGTGAGCGACGCCGTCAACGTGATGGTGCACGCCAGCGCGCCCGCGGATGCGCCAGAGCGCGCGCGCGAGGCGGCGCGCGCCGCGGACGGCGCCGGAGTGGACGTGGTGTCGCGGCGGCGCGCGCGCACACGTCCGCCCGCCGCTCTCTGGCACATCTACGCGGCGCGCGACGCCGACAAGATCCGCGACTTCCTGGTGCGCGCGGAGCTGGAGCGCGGCGCGCGCCCTCGCGCGCAGCACGACCCCGTGCACGACCAGACATGGTACCTGGACGCGGCGCTGCGCGAGCGCCTCTACCGCGACTACGCCGTCGAGGGGTACGCCGTGCTGCAGTGCCCCGGCGACGCCGTGTTCGTGCCGGCGGGCGCGCCGCACCAGGTGCGCAACCTGCTTGACTGCATCAAGGTGGCGGAGGACTTCGTGTCGCCGGAGAACGTATCGCGCTGCTTCGAGCTGGCGCAGCAGTTCCGGCGGCTGTCGCGCCAGCACTCCAACAAGGAGGACAAGCTGCAGATCAAGAACATCGTGTACCACGCGGTGAAGGACTCGCTCTGCTGCCTGGAGGAGGCGCTGGCGAGGGCGGACTGAGCGCCCCGGCGCCGCCCCGCATTTGATCTCAACCTCGAACGTAACGTTCATCGCTAAGTTCCGCATTTAAACGTAAGATTGGGAGCGAGTATGATACGCGCTGTGCGCCGTTCGTGTATAAGATGCCATTAGCGTCCGAGAGGCCGCGGCCGCCACGCCTGCGCCCGAGATGGTCCGGGACGGTCCGAGTCGGGCCGCGGCCTGAGTATGTGCAATGTAAATTAGTCTGATTATGGTGATATCGTTAGGATGAGATGTGGATATGTTTTTATGTTCCTTAATCGAAATACAAATAGACTCTTCAGGTTATTAACGGCTTAACTGTAGTTATAGTTATATGTATTGTGTACATTTTTAATTGGAATTCCATCGAGTACATAGTAAGAGGAGTTATTTTAAGTTATTGTATTGAGTAACCGTATTCGCTCGAAGCATTGTACATTGAACACGGCGTGTAGATAAGTTTATCCTATTCTTAGATTTCTCAATTTGGTTAGTATGTTACAAAACGATAGTTAAACAAACAATATGTGACAATTTCATTTTGTCCTTATTGCTGTGTTAGCAAGTTTTTTTGTACTGTGTATATTATGTATGGTTATAACTTGGAATAAAAAAGATGTTTATATTATAAAGTGGTTTTATTTTGTTGCTAGCCCGCAGTCAGCTATGTTTAGGTACTATAACGTAACATCTTTGAACTAAAGAAACATTCAAAAACTCGGAGGGAAACACAATACCTGTTTCCGGCCTCGCATGGCCGAGCATAGAAGTCTGAAAAAGAAAAATGATCGAATGCGTTCCAACTTGCTTGACCAGCGATGCTATTTCGCAACACAAAAATAGGTTTCACACAGAATTAAAAGTAGTACAATAATCTAAAGAAATTCCTCTGAGACAAGAATGACATTGTTTAAAATACAAAGGTAGTAAGTCTAGCGATTGTTAAATTTATACCAAGTAGCATTGTAAACAAATCTATTTTATACCGAAGTTTGTGATTGCAATATATGCAATCTCAATTGCAATATATCAATATAGCCGAAATTGATAGGCTACAAAAAGGATATAGCCCTTTTTGTAGCCTATCAATTTCGGCTTGCAATGATAAGATTAAATCTGATAGAAGCCGTAGACAATCCCACAAATCCGCCCAAACCAAAAAAAAAGGCTATCGTTGCCTCGTCTCTTCGTCACTCTACGGTCACTACAATGATAACAGCGCCATCTGTGAAGTATTGTTGAAAACACTTTTTTTGTTTGTACGTGACTAATTTTTTGTTACACATTTCTTACTGTCGTTTGTTTTTGTAAGCTTACTACTCAATCATAGATGTCGCTATTTGAATTTCCATGGAGCTAAAATCCGCTAGATGGCGCTTACAAACACATCTTATTTATTTTATTTAGTGCCCTGTGTGCAATTTTTTTGTAATTTACATTAGATCTTGAGTTTTCGTAAAATAATCCGCTATCAAAGACTACTAAAATAAATAAAATATATTTATGTAAGTTCGTAGTCGTAACTTATTCATATTTAATTTTATTATGATGTTGAGTTTTGGGCTTATATTCACTTAAGTTGGACCATTCAAGAAATTGCACCTTATCATGATGGTCTATAAAATTGGTTTCAGTCATCATCAGCCTATATCTGTCTACTGCTGGACGAAGGCCTCTCCTAATGCACGCCACTGAGCTCGGACTTCAGCTATCCTCATCCATTTTCTTCCAGCCGATTTTCGCAGGTCGTCACTCCACCTGGCCACAGGGCGTCCTATACTACATTTGCCTAGACGTGGTCTCCACTCGTGAACTCTCCATAGCTCGCTGAGCGATCTTAAATTTGTGGACTAGTTTGACCGTGAGTGTCCACGTTTCGGCTCCGTAGGTCATGACTGGTAGGACGCACTGATTGAAGACTTTTGTCTTCAGGCACTGTAGTATGGACGACGAGAATACTTGACGAAGCTTGACGAATGCTGCCCAACCCAGGTGAGTTCTACTGTTGGCTTCCTTCTCAAAGTTGATCTTTCCTAATTTTCCAAACATATTGTAACATATTGTTGGACAACTTCAAGAGGTACACCATTCACTGCAATCGGTTCCTGGTCAACAAGATTGTTAAACATGATCTTGGTCTTGTCTACCTATATGTTCATTTCAAGATCGATGCGCCGAGAATCGTAATCTAGGTTGGACTGCATACTTAGCAAGTCTTGCAGCGACTCCGCAAATAGGATGATATCGTTGGCAAATCGTAAGTGTGAGATTTTCTCGCCATTGATATTAATGCCCATTCCTTTCCAATCCAGCGTCATAAACATATCTTCCAAGGCATTAGTGAACAGTTTCGGGGATATAACCATGCCCCTGCGCAGTTGGATATGCTGAGACTGCTGGTTTTGTGCTTGGGGACACTAATAGTAGCGGCATCATACAGAAAGAGCACTTCGATGTATCACTAGTCCACTTGACACCGCTGCAAAAACTCCAGCACCGCCCAGGTTTCAACGGAGTCAAAGGCCTTTTCATAGTCCACAAAAGCAAGACACAGGGGTTGATTATACTCTTCATTAGGATATTGCTGAGGAGGTTGGTAACCTTGAGGCTGCGGTGCTCTGTTGTCGAACTGTCCGATTTGAGGTCGGAACCCAAATTGGGGAGGTCTATAGCCAAATTGCCCTGCAAGTCAAAATGACTGATGACCATTTTGACTTACCTGTATCTGGGGTCTAAAACCAAACTGTGCAGCATGAGGTCTCGGGGCAAACTTCTGAGTCTGTGGAGGTCCGTTGTTAAAATTTGGTTTATAACCAAATTGATTTGGGGGTCGATAACCTAAATGAATAGGTTGCACTTGCTGTCGCATAGGCTGTTGGTTCGTAAAATATGGTCGTGATAGAGACTGGTTCTCTGGTATGCCAAATTTGAACTAAAGTTAAAAAAGTTAAGTTAAGTTTGTTTTAAAGTTATTAGATGGTTGCTGTATCTGATTTTGAGGTCGACCTTGTAACATTTTTAAACGTAAATTATATTGTTCCTGGAAGTTGACTTCCTCCAGGACATGTTTAAGTGCGTCTTCTAACTTATTGAGATTTTTGAGTCTGACGAGACGTACCATGTGTTCAGGTAAATTATATAAAAACACATTTAAGGACGTGTTGTCATAAATTGTATGCTTTGCTAGTTTCATTTCCGCCGAATTATTTTGATTGACTTTGGATAAGAGGATTGCGCGGACATCCTGGATCCGACCACAAAATTCCAGGTAGGATTCGTTTTGTTTGATTTTTAAAGTTTCCAATTCGATGGCTACACATTCCTCACATCGCGGATCACCGAAATGTTGGACAAGAACTGACCTCAGCTCGTCGTAAGTCTCAAATTCACCTCTTTCGCTAATTAATGCCGCGGCTTTTCCCGTTAATTTACTGGTTACATAATGCATTAAGAATTCATTGCGTTGTACTGTGCCTTGATAATTGTGAATTACGTATTCACATTTTCGCAAAAACAAATTAGGTAATTTGGTATCACCGTTAAATTCCGGAATAAGCCCGAGTATCTCCCGTCGTATATGCAGGTCGGGGTTATGATGAACAGGTGCCGCTGCGGCTTGCATATTTTGTTCATGTGCCATTTTGGCTGATAGTTACACACTTACACAGAATAGATATTTAAAATATACAGTAAATTTAATACTGCGCGTAATTCACAATGATTACCCAAATTAAAATAGTCATACGACGTAATTTATTTTTAATATATGTATGTATACCCAACTGTGCAATTTCATTCACTAAGGTACCTAGTTAACTTAATCATACTTAAAGCTAAGTGCAATGTTCGTCACGCAATAAAACTAGTTTACAAACTTCAAGGATATTATGACAGGGAAGGAAGTAGAAGGATTTCACTTTACTCACAGTCCGATCGCCATCATCCAGTTGTCCCGTGTTTCACTTATTTATTTGGTTCGTAGTATAGCCGACGTACGATTTTACTGGTTTTAAGTAGAAACCGCACTTTTCGCTGCCACTTGCGAGTTTTTCACTAAAATTCTCGGATTTAACGAGCGCGAACTCTCGCGAGCAGCCGGCTATCCTACCGGCTGCGCCAGTTAACTTTCGGGAACGACGAAGAATGTTTTTAAAAACTATTAATTAAAAATAAAAATTGAGGACTAACAAGATTTTATTGTTAATACCTCCGAGTTCAATATAAGACTAACTTAAAACTAACATACATTCATTTTTCGAAACGCTTATCTATTTGCTTGCGCTGCGTCAGGCCACCTGCACCGGCCCGTCTTGGACTCTGAACTAGTGATGAGTTACTCACTCGTGAGTTACCTCGTTCGAGGCCATCGAAATTTGAAATGAGGGTTTTCCTCGTATTAAGGCGTTGAACCACGTCTTTCAGTTCCTCATTTCATATGCGCAAATATTTCGTGCCTTTCGCCTCGCTGCCTCATCGTTATCGCTCATGTAACAAATATTATTTTCCGTCACCTCTCCACTAGCTGGGAGAACAAGGGCATTGTCGTTGGTGAAAATAGGCTCACCAACCTCCGCTTTGCTGACGACATTGTCCTTTTTGCCTCCGCAGCTCAAGAGCTAAGCTTAATGATCCAACAACTCAACAAGGCAAGCTTCGAGGAGGAGGACCAAGCTCATATCAAACGGCACAGAATATAGTATCGACATTGAGGGGGTCGAGATCACGTATGTCCAAGAATACCTGTACCTCGGCCAAATAGTCTCTTTTCAGGCGCGACAAGACATGCAAGTTGCTAGACGCACTGAAAACGCCTGGAAGAGCTATTAGTCGATGAAAGAACTAATGAAAGGTGAGTTAACACTAATACTCAAGAAAAGGCTCATGGACATGTGTGTTCTCCCCATCCTCACCTATGGTGCACAAACTTGGTCACTAACAATTCAGCAAAAGTCCAAACTCGGAGTATGCCAGCGAGCCATGGAGCGCAGTATTCTGGGAGTCAGACTATCGGACCGTATTAGAAACACAATACTGCGCTCCAAAACACAAATCGCGGACGTTGGTCAAAAAGCCGCCAGCCTGAAATGGAACTGGGCCGGACACATCTGTCGCGTGTCGGACGATCTCTGGGCAAAAACCACAACATTGTGGATGCCACAGAATATCAGAAGACGTCGCGGCAGGCCCAAAAGGAGATGGCGGGACGAGCTTGATTCCTATGAGGAACGAGGATCTATATGGCAATGAGGGAGGCCTCCCTCATCCTCGTTTAAATCGTATCAGGAACCCATCGCTACTCTGAACGCGTGCGTGGGCAGATGCTACGCAAGCATTATGGGTACTCTACAAAAGAGACAGGAATATAACGAGGTACTATTTTGGGTCCCTTATATAAATAGTTACACTTTATATAAACAGCCTACCCCAAGTCACAAGCAGTGTTGCCAACAAGATTTTTAAAAATCCGCCAATTTAGTTGTGTATTTCCGTCAAAAATCCGTTAAAAATATTTTTGATCCGTCAATAATATCCGTCAAATTTCTAAAGTTATATATTTTCACAGGTTAATTACAATTTAAACTATATGTACCAACCGTACTTGAAAGAATACAATATAGATCAACCATGAGGTTAGCAAATCTTACTCTACTTCTTCTCTATTAATTAAAATATGGTCGTCATTTTCAGTAATATCATGCTCTGTTGCCATTGTAGGAGTTTTTTTTATATATTTTTATTACGGACTAGGCAATCGTTTGATCATGATCTGGCTAGTTTAAGCTGCAGAATTATTGAGAATATTGATTTCGCGTGGCAAATACCTATCTTGTTTCAATCAGATTTTCATTATCACTTGCACTTAGTGCGGTGCGTTAGAGTCCATATTGCTTTGAAAAAATGGTTAGGTACAACAAATTGTATTGGCTTAGGGATTGCCCTGCTGGTTACTTAGCAGGTAAGTAAACACGTCTTTGACAACCTTATTGCCATTATACAAAATAATTCTTATAAAAAACTTACCCTATAATTAGAAAAATGTCATAGTCATATTTGGCTGAAGATAGTTTTCATCCCGTTAAATATCCCGTTAGCCGTTAGAAAGTTTTTTCCCGTTTTCAACGTATCCAAATCCGCTAGATATGACGGAAAATCCGTTAAGTTGGCAACACTGGTCACACGTCTGCACTGTATCCTCTTTGCTGATGACATTTCGGTCTTAATTCCGTATAGTATAGACGGATGTTATGAGTACAACGCAGATATTAACAATACCATAAAAATATAATAGAATGGCTCGAAGCAAATAACTTAAAAGCAAAAGTTGACTAAACCAAATTAATACAATTTAAAAATAGGGGAGCCAATAAAGCGCCTCTTAAAGTTGTCTACAATGATCAGACAGTAACAGAAACTACTGAAACATAATTCTTAGGTATTCTGCTGGATGACAATTGCTCATGGAAATCTCATATCGAAAAGATTTGCAATAAAATTAATCGGTTTGCAAACGCACTATACAGCCTTACGAAAGAAACTAACAAAACACAGCTATGTAGGCTCTATCTGAGGTACGGCACCTTACTGTGCACTGTGGGGTAATTCCGTTATGGTAAACAGAGCCTTCATAGCACAGAAGCAATGTGTGCGTGCCATTTATGATGTGTGCCCGTTGACAACCTGCAAGCCTCTGCTTAGGGAACTTCATTTGTTAACAGTGCCCAGTCTGTACATCTACGAGCACGCCCCACACTCAAACATACACAAGCACCCTCACACATACACAAACACCCTCACACATACACACACTCTCACCCTCCTTCACATTCACATTGCTACTTGATGACTAAAACCCTATTTTCATTATTGTCTGATTTTAATGCAAACTATAAAAACTAAGAACATCCGATCAATTGGAGAAACTAGTCCCCGTAACACAGGGAGTCCTAGTAAGAGGACTAGTTCCCGAAAATACTAACTACCTACTATAAATTGACTGACAGTCATATTGGTTCAAAAATCTATATCTATGCTTATATTAAAACTGTAACATTGAACACTGTACATTGAAGATATTTTGAAATTTTCTTTTGGAGGATACTCTATATTCGATACTGAAGCCAAAACAGTTTTTTTTTAATTTTTGTCTGTCTGTCTGTATCTTGGCTAGGCATCACGCTGAAACTACTGAATGAATTTAAATGAAACTTGGTATGATTTGAGTTCATACTACGAGGTAGGTTATAGGATACTTTTCATCCCGAATAATTAAAGAGTTCCTGCAGGATAGGCGTTGCAAGTTATTTAAAAGTACACGTATCTCGCTGAAACTACTGGACGGATTTTGTTGCAACTTGGCGCAGTCATAGTTCATATAATGGGTAAAAATTGAAGATAATATTTATCCCGAAAAAATAAACAGTTCCTGCGGGATAATGTCCCAAATTCTGTAAATTGAAGATATTATGTAATTTTTTTGAAGGCTGTTCTTTATTCAATATTAAAGCCAAAACTGTATTTTGTAATTTTTGTCTATCTGTCCGTATGTCCGTCTGTCTGTCTGTACCTTGGCAGCGCATCTCGCCGAAAATACTCACTGAATTCAAATGAAATTTGGTATTACTTGAGTTCATACTTCGAGATAGGACATTTGATACTTTTCATACCGAAAAATTAAAGAGTTCCTGCAGGATACGGGTGGAAAATTATTTAAAATAACACGTAGCACGCTTAAACTATTGGACGGATGTTAATGCAACTTAGCACAGACATAGTTTATAAGATGGGTGAAAGTTATGGATACTTTTTGTCCCGAAAAAATAAAGGGTTCCTGCGGGATATGGGTCCAAATTCTGTACATTAAAGATATTTAGTTTTTTTTGCAGTTTACTCTATATTCGATAGTGAAGGCTAAACTGTATGTTTTTTATTTCTGTCTGTCTGTCTGTATCTTGGCCGAGTATCACGCCGCCGGAACTACTGGATAAATTCAAATGAAAGTTGGTATGATTTGAGTTCATACTACGAGGTAGGACATAGGATACTTAACATCCCTAAAAATTAATTGGTTCTCGCAGGACAGGGATTAAAAATTATTTAAAATAACACGTACCACGCTAAAACTAATAGATGGGTTTTGATGCAACTTGGCACCGTCTTAATTTATATGATGGGTTAAAATTGAGGAAACATTTTATCCCGAAAAATTAAAGGGCTTCTGCGGGATATAGGTCCAAAGTTATGGTAATATTTAAGTTATAAATAATATTTTTTGGATGGTTCTCTATATTCGATACTGATGCTAAAACTGTTTTACTTTTTATTTTTGTTTGTCTGTCTGTCTGTCTGTTTGTCCGTATCTTGACAGCGCATCGCACAAGAACTACCTACTGAATGAATTCAAATGAAACTTGGTATGATTTGAGTTCATACTACGAGGTAGGACATTGGAAACTTTTCATACCTAAAAATTAAAGGGTTTCCGAAATATAGGGATGAAAGTTATTAAAAAGAACACGTATCACGTTGAAACTACTAGACGGTTTTTTAATGCAAATTGACACAGTCACATATTATCTATACTTATAATATAGCAATAGGTACGAAAAAGGCTGTAAAAAAGAAGATAAATAAAAAAATGCTCTTGGGTGCTCAAAAAGGGTATTAACAAGTTTTTTTAATCGTGTTGCTCTGTCTGTTTGCCTGTATGTTTGTTTGTACACGCATCACGTAAAAACTATTGGACCGATTGCAATGCGGTTTTCATTGTGAGATAGCTTAGGGATTGATTTCAAAACTGGTGTAATTGTTATCTCAATCTGGTGAGTACTTTACTTACTCAATAGTACTTTTATCGGCTAGAAGCCGAGCAGTGGATTATTATTAGTGTACTATTCACGACTAAATAAATTTTGATCAAATGTTGGTATATTGGTCCTGTAATAGCACATTATGGGTTCTATGAACCTAAAGAAAAGACCACGCGTGCGAAGCCGCGGGTACAGCAAGTGTTTAAATAAATCTATTTATTATGTTCCGAGGAATATTACCATCCGGTAGAAGGTGACTTTTATGTAATTTATTTTGCCTCAACTTTAGCTTTCCTATTCTCATCTTCCGGTTGGTGCATGTCATGTTATTCTTATCTTCCGGTTGGTGCATGTCATGTTATTCTTATCTTCCGGTTGGTGCATGTCATGTTATTCTTATCTTCCGGTTGGTGCATGTCATGTTATTCTTATCTTCCGGTTGGTGCATGTCATGTTATTCTTATCTTCCGGTTGGTGCATGTCATGTTATTCTTATCTTCCGGTTGGTGCATGGCATGTTATTCTTATTTTTTCATTTGTAAATTTGTTAGTTGTTTTTAATTATGATGACATTTATGATTTGTAATGATATAACGCTATAAAACCTGAAAAAAGTTACAGAACGTTTTGCTTGAACGTAAAATGTCTGCTACAGTAATGATGATGCCCCTTTACAGCGTTTTTTTAAAACTATTATTACGAATTATTATAAGAGTACCTCTGCTAAAGTGCTACGCTTATTGTACCTAATGATTAGTTTTTTTTTAAATGATTTTGTTTGTTTTTTGAGTTTGTATATTCAAATTTAAAAAAAAAAGTGTTCGTTCGAGTCCATAGATTTGTGCCATTGATGCAATGCAATGTTTTTATAATCTATGATAATAAACTATTCTCTTCTTCTTGTTCAAATTTAATAACTGATTATTTTGACATTTTTACTTTTGATATTCTAATTTGGAATTGATTTTTGCATGCTTATTAAATAATTAACACACTATGTACATGAATAAAATAATACTAATTTGATTTTGTTAAATGGTTAATATGTTAGACTTGATAAAAAATGACATCTTCATGCTCATATTACAGCTATAAAGAATTGTATAATTGTAATGGAGTTAGAAGCTTTTTTTAATTATGAAATATGAGGTCTATTTGAAGAAAAGAAAAACAATTATAAAAAACATTACAAAAAGAGCAAGTTTGTCTCAATCATCTCTATTTCCCAGTTTTTTAATGCCCATAATAAGTTACTAAATCAAACCGTAAAAAAATATTTACTCACAAAACGACCATTCATCCTTTGTGACGTGTAGCAAAAAATTGTTTTTTGTTGTCACCTTGTATTTTGTTGTCACCTTGTATTTTGTTGTCACCTTGTATTTTGTTGTCACCTTGTATTTTGTTGTCACCTTGTATTTTGTTGTCACCTTGTATTTTGTTGTCACCTTGTATTTTGTTGTCACCTTGTATTTTGCCGTAGTTATGTGAAATATAGGAAGGGATTATGACACTGGTGCAGTGTCCCAATTCCCCGAAGCACAGAATAAATAGTACTACGTACCCGAAGCACAAATTTAAAATTAGAACAGTCGAATTTGGATAAAGTTGTATTGAAATTGAAATACCTTCTTGCTTCGTGTACTCATTTCAGATCACAGAGAATGTATGAACCGGGTATTTTTAGTACATAAGTCACCTTGGACAAAGTTTTCCTGAGTGGGAAATACTTAGAGTTGATTGACCGTTTTTTATCCTTACTGTACTTTTTTTTGAAATAAATTTCTGCATGGATAAATTTATTTTAAGTAAATAACTTACTCTTAAATTATAAAATGCCTTAAGAGTTACTTATAGGCATAATTTGTTGCAAGATCAAAGTTCAGTTCACTATCACAATTGGAACAATTATTGGCATCGCTATCTCTATAAAATATGTATGTAGGTAGCTGTATCTACTCTTTGTGGAACGATTTCTGCGAATTGGCGGTAAACAATTGCGATGGCGAATTAGCAACTCAGATGGAACTGCATACCTGTATTTGGGTCGGGCCGTCTCTTTTGCCACTTTTTGCTATTGTCAAACGGGATGAACAGTAATAATAATAATTTATTGACAAAAATATATTACAGAGAATAAAAAAATTGAATCCATAGACTCCTAAACTAGTTAAAAACTGTGTTTCAGTAGCCAGTGGCTTCTCCCAAAAGAAAAAGCAGAAAAATAAATTAATGTCTAAGCCAAAAAGTACAAAAATATTAATATTATTAACACTAAAATACGCATGGACGTTGAGTGTATGCGTGTGTGTGCGTGTGCGCATGCGCGTGCGTGCGAGCGCGCGCGTGCGTGCGTGTGTGTGTGTGTGTGTGTGTGTGTGTGTGTGTGTGCGTGTGTGTGTGTGTGTGTGTTTCTGTGTGTTAGAGAGTGAAAATTTGATGAGGGGATGGAATGTGCATTAGAAATAAAAATTTGCTAACATTTGCTCAATCCCTTCATAATTGAATCTATGTAGCCATGTCAGTACAATCTTTTTTATATCTTTGTTAGTTAGCTTTTCACATTATAATCCTTAATGTCATTGCAAAGTTTATTTTAAAGGTGGGGAACGACTACTCCGAACTGCTCATGACCGAACCTACTTTTTATCCTGGGAACAGGGCATCGATCTACCCTTTTTGACGAAAGTGGAAAGGTAGGTAGGTGTAGCTGTTGTGTGGTGCCTGTAATGTAGGTAGAGAAGTACCTTCAAAACAGCGCGTTGTGCACGCTCCACAGTGATAAGGTGAGTTTTTGCTGCACTACCCCATGCACATATGCAATACCTAATGAGGCACTCACACAGTGCCCTATATGTTTGAATGATAAGCCTCATCCGCAACTGTTCTAAGGGTTTTGAACACATAAATAAGTTTTCTTACCCTAGAAGCCAGAGAATTTATGTGCGCTGTCCAAGTAAGTGTGTCATCTATAACGACACCGAGATATTTTATAGATTTAACACGGGTCAAATCCGAGCAGCTGCATAGAGAAGAACCAGGAGAGCTTCGGTTACAGGGAAAGGTATGTATTTTTAGACTGAAACTGATTCCTGGGCCTCCTGAAGCTGTCTTACTATAGCACATATATTTTGACCGTGTTCAACGACAGTAGACTATTTTCTAGCCATTGTGTGACAACTGAAATACAACTTTCAGACAGCTCAGCAACCTTATCCCCATGGAGCAGTAGAACCGTGTCATCTGCGAACATCAGTAAATCCAAACCAGGCAAGTGAGTACAACATAAGTCATTTATATAAATAAGAAACAGTGCTGGCTCCAACGTACTACCCTGAGGTACTCTATAGGTGCAGTCAGCACTGTCACTTTCATGTTCCTCGACTCAGACATTCTGAGCTTAGCTATTTTTATCCTAAATAAGTTTACTAAAACAGATTACAAAGTAGCTGTAACTTATATAAACAAAGCTGTAATTAAAGCCATTATTTTAATATTTTTTACGTGACGATGACAAACTTTCCATACAAAAAAAAGTGTCCCAATATTCCGATCCGTAAACAATCAACACTATATCGGATATTTTTGGAAGTTAGCCTTATTCTTATGGTTTAAAGCTAACTTCGTGTTAAACTTATTGGTTGAGCTACTTTATTCAATACTAGATGATGCCCGCGGCTTCGCACGCGTGGTCATTTTAATATATATAGCCTATGACACTCACAAATAATGTGGCTTTCTATTGGTAAAATAATTTTCAACATTGGTTCAGTAGATCCAGAGATTACCCCTACAACCTCACAAACTACCTTTTTATAATATAATATTATATATATAGTATAGGGTCAGGTGGGGTAATTATGAGACGAAATATACAACTTTTGAGTTTTGAAGTTAATCAAAATACTCAAAAATATCTTAGAACCTACAATATTGTGCACTATCAAACTATGCATCTTATATTACTATCAATGTGCTCGTAAATATCTAAAATAGTACTTTTATAACACACAATATGTGTCTCATTTTTTCCGGCCAATGGGGTAAATATGAAACATGGTAGGTTAAATATAAGTCGGCTAATAACTTGTTTAGCTTAGAATGTTTTCTAAGTACTGGGTAATTGTAAGACAGAGCGGGCAATACTGATACGAAACTTTTTTGAAAGATTTCAAATTCTTATATTTCTTTGATTTAATTTTTGAAAACGTAATACTCATACAATTCTTGGCTTAACATTACCTAATTCTTTGGAATGTAATTATTATGAATAAATTCAAAAATCACAGTCACTAACTTATGCATAGAAATCACAATAACCGTCATTCAATGGAAAATTGTTTATAAAAATGAGAATAAACCCAAAAAAACTAAATGGGATTAAATATGAGACATTTCGTAATTATTTAATGTTGTATCTTTTCAGGTTAATGACAAACATTAGATACTGCTTATATTTCTCTCTTATGTTTTTGTTTTGGAGATGCTGATTTCATGACAAATCTATTATATTTATAATTTTAATTTTTAATAATAATTTATAATTATAAATACATTATTTTAAATAGTACGTAAATAATATCATAATAAATAATAATTATACATACATAATTATAAATTAAAATATTAATAAATTAATCTTCTGTTTTAGCTCGTAATTTCGCGACATTTTGTTTTATTTTTATACTTCGCTGTGTTTTATATTTTCCCGCTGGCGTTCGCTATCGAACAATACAGTGAAATCGCCACTCATCCGCGCAAGTAATCTCCAACTGCAGACGCAGGCAGGCGTACGCAGCGCCATCTCACGAGCGACCACTGCCAAAGTTCACTGACTCCGATGCAAATTTTTCGCTTCCAAATTTTCAACTGGAAGCAAATTGTAATAAAATCAATTCAAAACAATCAGATAATAAAGCATAAATTTGTGACGTTATTCATTTACTAATAACGGTTGTTTTGAACTGAAATAAAATTAACAATTAAAGCTTTACTAGGGTATTTTATATCTGTCTTATTTTTACCCAAAATATCTAGTGTCTCATAATTACCCCACCTGACCCTATATAGTATAGATAACAATATGTTTTAATGCCATTTATTTATTTTTGATTCTAGTTTTTTAAAAAGTGTCTTGTTTTGGTCACTCTTACTTTACTTTTTTATGTATCCAATATTATGAGCTTGATAGTCTATCTACATCTACACTAATATTATAAAGGGTTTTTTTTGTATGTTTGTATTTTAGGCAATATTTTTTTTTTCAAAAAATTAGAGGTCCCCAATATAATAGCAATAATGGAAACCCAAGGTATAATTTTTTTCGAAACTGTAAGCAAAAAGTATACAATGTAGGGAACGGAATGACATGTTGCCGTGGAAAGGAAATACTAACAAGTCTATCATATACGTGAGTAATAATGCAGTTGCCTATGGCCTAAAAGATTGTTGCTGGATAAGAGTTTGAATTACGCTTACTGGCGTATTATTTTTTCAGAAATTATGACCGGTATAAATATGCTAAAAGTAAGAAAAGCGCTACCCGTGTGAAGCCGGGGGTTTCTCTAGTAGTAGTAGTAGTAGTAGTAGTAGTAGTAGTAGTAGTAGTAGTAGTAGTAGTAGTAGTAGTAGTAGTAGTAGTAGTAGTAGTAGTAGATAATATTGGGAAAGTTCGTATATTTCAGCCGGCATCCCGGAGCAGTACTGACAGAAATCAAGACATAATCGAATGTACTAAAAACCCCGACGCAAACAAAACTAAAGAGCTGAAAATTTAAGTGAGAATGGTTTCTAACCAACTTTAAATCGTTATAGATCCTAAATGGTCATTCGAAATGAAAAATGATAAGAGAAACCTAAAGATGATTTTCAAATACATATTCAATGATACCCCACTATTTGCAGTGCATCGTCGACTTTCTTTTCTTTCTTTCTTTTTCACAATATGGCGTCTGGTCAGAATATTGAATTTTGATTACTTTCATGTCTTTAGTGACACACGCAAGTTTAAGAAAAAATTATTGACGTAAGAATCATCAAAATCGGCCCACGCGTTTGATCCCTAGACTAGAGCGCCACAATGAAACAGACGTACATATATAGGCTGATAAACACATACCGTCCTTTGCGCTGTGAAGTCTGGTACAAAAACAATCAGCCACATATCAGCCATCAGTCTTTGAATTGTGTCAAACTGTTGAAAAACTGGCGAGTGATTTTTCGATTTCCCAAGGTAGACACTTGTTTATTTAAAAATATTTCTTTTTCGTACGCAGAAGCTTATAATAACCGTGAAAGCATGTTTTATCACGAAAATCTGTTTAATATCTAAATTATAACATACTTATTAAAAAAACGCGCTGCGTTACTCTTACGTTGCTCTGACTGATGTTACCGATATCATAAGCGCTTACGTTAAGTAACGTAAGCGAGTATTTTTCTTCAATCGTTTTGATTTAATAGAATGCCAACAGAAACAAGTATAATTTCGCATTCATACATTATTTGTTTACAATAAAATTCTACTATAAATTAAGTTACTTTTAGTTCCCGTAACGTAAAAGTATCGACGTTAGTTTTAAAGTGGCAAAAATTCGAACCGGCAAAAATAAAATGATTGGTTGAAGCCTTCCTACATAATTTTATCTTTGTATGGCTACTTATGTATCGTTACATTTTATAATTAACGAATTACATACATAGGTATTCATACATAGGTAAAATGACTGTATTTGAATTCATCAAAACATTTTAATACTCTTGCCCAGGCACATGCGTAATATCACAGCATAAATAATAGTACTAAATAATATCCTAGTGGAACGAAATTTGAAATATCCCAACCGAACCGCTAATTTAGGAACGTCAAAACCATATCCTTGAGTGTCTTCCTCAAACATACACAAAACTCAAGAACAATACAAAAGAATTTTAACAAGAAACCGACTCCGAGATTGATCAAAAAAACAATAAAGAATTTCCACTGCAAATATACGCTGACCCCACTTAATGCGGCTCGGTCGACATGTTGACAAATTATACTTACATTGCAGTGCAGGTAAAACACGTCTGGGAAACTTATTTACAAAAGCCGCAATGTGTGGCGTGGCTGGTTATCAACAGAGATGGTCGTTTAATATAAAAGTGTAGCAGCCTCCCCTCTCCGCCAGGTTATAAAGAGGTCCAACTCCTCTGTGTTGTCAGTCCACATTCGCTCGCCGCAGGTCATCGCGTCCAGTTTTTTGTGATACCAAAATGAAGGCAGTAACTGTGATCGTTTTTGGTGAGTTTTTTGTGTCATAAATCGCGAATTCTGTTAACAATGAGAAGCAACTCAACCGCTAAGACCCAACCGGTTATTTTTGGGGCTGAAGTCGTGCAGGCAGATACGCGTTGAATTCTTTTGTAGAGGTCTTTATATTCATTTTCAGAACCTTCTGAAAAAGAAGTGTGTTTATGAAAAGTACCTAAGTAGACACAGTTTTAGTAAGCGTTATATATTTTTTAATAAAATGAGTATAGGCATAGTTAGCTAAGCTTATGATCACTTTATTAAAAAAAAGGATTGGTTCAACAACACAAGAAATGTCTTCAGTTGTTTTGAGATCTATATCCGAGTATTTTTCTACACCGTTTCAACGAGGTTTTAAGAGGTAAAAATAATATTGGTACAAACGTACAAACAAGCACGATGTAGCAACTTCACAAAAAACCTAAAATGAGGCATTCATTTAAGTGAGAATGGTTGGTAACCAACTTTAAGTCGTTATAGATCCTAAATGGTCATTTGAACTGAAAAATTATCAGAGTAACCTAAAGATGATTTTCAAATGCCTGTTCAATGATACCCCAATTAGCATAGTTCGTCGTTTTTTTTTCACTACTGGCGTCTGGTTGTCGCCATATTGAATTTTGATTACCGCCATGTCTTTAGTAGCGCTCGCAAAATTATGACAAATCGATTGACGTAAAAATCATCAAAATCGATCCACACGTTTGGTCTATACAGGTCTATCCCATAAGTTTACCTATACATATAATTGTAATCTTGAACTTCTACGAAACATTTTTTGCTTGATATGATAAGGCTATCTGCTTGCGAACTTAATATTAAATTTTAAACAATAACATCCCATTCCGAATTTATAATAACATCACATACAGTTAACATGGAAAAAAAAAATTGCGTCGAACGATACTTGGACGAAATGGACGCATAATTCCGTTCTCAATCCAACTTGAGATTACTGGAATTAATTTGCGTCAGGATTGAGATCGGATTTGCTTTGGGACTGTATTGGGTTTACCTCTGGTAGTCTCTGGGATACAAGAGTAACCAACGATGAGACTGATGCCGTAGTTAGTTTAATTTTAAAGCTTCCCCATCTAAACTTAAGGCCCCGTTTTAGCACTTTTAGCAATTTTCGATCATTTTTGAACGTCTATATCTTGTTTTATAATTAACCCAGAACTATGAAATTAGTATCACATCAAAATTTTACATATTATCTCGTACTTTGTAAACACAGAAACATGATTAGTATGAATTCACTCGATAGAAAATAAAATCAAAGGTAACACTACTTTATGGTTAGAACATTGATTGGAAAGAGATATCAAAGAAGAGATATCTCTAAATGATATCAAAGATATACCAAGAGCAAAAGCTTATTATGATTGAGAAAATGGCTAGACACTTTTTAATTCAAAGCTTTAGTTTTCCTACAGATAAATAATAACCTTAAATTTTACTCCCAAGACGTATCATCTTTCCCGCTCTACTTGATCACGGATGAGAGGGACATAAAATTCACTGACACTCGGCCTTAAGGTTCGGAATATTAATTATTAAGTAAAAATAGCACAACCTAGCCAAACTATCAATACCTAGTACATACCTACATGGTAATGTCAAAACCAACTTCCTACTACGGTACTAACTCACCTCACTTACCTGTACCTCTGTGTTACAAAAGGTGCTGTCCGACCCTACGACCCTGACTTCAATAACATAATTCGACAATTTGCCTTTACCCTTCTTTTATTGGCAGAAGTGTGTCTCGAAAACATCGTGATGCCACATAAATGGCCCCCTTCCTGTGATTATCTCGACATTTTACAGCCATCGTGCCGTCACATGTTGTTGTAAGACTTTATGTCATAAATAAGGTCATTTTGCGAGCGTAGGCACGAAGTAGGTATAGAGTGGTCTTATGATTGAATGTAACTGGCATTACCTGTCACAGCTATTAGTGATGACTAATATAGCTCGCTGAGTTAAAAGCGATGTTGTACGACGACGGGATGCAGACGTTATGTTTTCATTACTTAATTACCTTCTAGAAAAAAAATAGCTCTTTCTAGCATATACAGAATAAGTAGGAGTATGTTTTCAAAATACAGCGTCCATGCTTTGTCAGCGTCCGACGTTGCTTCTTTGTGTCCCGCCCGAGCTTAGTATTGTGCACTAATTCACGTTGCTTCTGTGTGGCCCGCCCAAGCCTAGCATAGAGCACCGACTCGCGTTGCTTCTGTGTGGCCCGCCCAAGCCTAGCATAGAGCACCGACTCGCGTTGCTTCTGTGTGGCCCGCCCAAGCCTAGCATAGAGCACCGACTCGCGTTGCTTCTGTGTGGCCCGCCCAGGCCTAGCATAGTGCACCGACTCGCGTTGCTTCTGTGTGGCCCGCCCGAGCCCAGAGGCCGAGTCTAGAATAGCAACTTGCTTTGCTAGGCTCGGCCATTGGGCTCGGGCGAGAGTTGCTTGCTATGCGACTACCTACAAACATCGATCTAATTAAAGGGAGTCCTACAAAGCTGGATTGTTCGGCATAAAAAAAAACTTTATTTTCTAAGTAAACTTCATTTTGCAAAATACAAAATATAAATTAATTTCTTGACATAAAATGTTACCGAGAACCATTTTGTATCCATAGGCATTGTATTAGCTAAAACTACTATGCTATATGCTTATTATAGCCAGTGGCTATAATATTTTTATATTATTTTTCCAGTTCTATTCTGAGAACTTAACGTTGTATTTGGACAGATTAAAACAACATAAAGCCTTTCCTTTTCTTAACTGGTTTAGACTAATTTATGACTTCACCTCTTTGACGTCAGTATTGTGCGTACAAAACCGGTGTAACAAAGAATCAGGACGGAGATAGATCTGTTAGTCAGATCAGATGTCCTCAATTCGGAGCGTTTCGCATCTAGGCTAGCGGACAAGGAAGGTGTTTGTGTGAACAATATACACAGAATAAGTAATAGCAATAATGTAGCTTCGGTGTGAGTTGTGACACAGAATAAATAATAGTAAGTTGTGATAGAGCACGGAAATACGTCCCAAGGCTTATGCCATATATGGAGGGCAAGTCCTTAAAATATTGAAGATAGGAAGTCTTTATTTTATTTTTAAAAGTAAGTTAAAGTCATTCCGTGACTTTTGAAGAGTCGATTTCCTGTGGCGAAATTCGAAGTGGCCTAATGAGAAAGAACAAATATAAGAGTTGAATTTTGAAGGTACCAAACAAGAGGGTAAAAGATCAATTGTATATAAAATCTATATCTATACTTATAATAAAGCAATAGGAACGAAAAAGTCTGTACAAAGAAGATAATTAAAAAATAAATGATCTAGGGTACATCACCTACATGTTTGTTTATCTTAAAAATTTAATAGGTAACCGTAACCGAATCTAACGGATAATCCGAAATAATTTCATATCCGTAACCGTATCCGAAACCGGTACAATATTATTTCTATATCCGTATCCAGATCTGAAGTTTCATATCCATAATATCCCTGGTTATGGGTCAGAGTAACTGATGAGATTTTTGACCTAGAGTGGGCGACCGGCAGTACAGTAGTCATAAACATAATTGATAGCGAAATGTGTTTATCTACCGGACTTGGCCGGTTTTTTCCTATATAACCTTCTTGTTTACTGGTAGGATAAGTGGGTCTAGCTAGATTGGCAGGAAGATGAAAGGAGCAATCCAGTCGTAGCCAAATTATCTGTGCTTAGGTAAGTAGGTATATTACATAAGTCAAGTTTTAGTGGTTTATGTATTCATAAACCACAACGTTAAAGTTTCTAAAACAAGATAAGAGCCTCAAAAGGCGCAAATATAGTACCCTCGACAGTGGATATATATTTGAGCCTTTTGGGGTCGAAACAGTAGGGCCGTGGGGACCAGGAGCTCATCAAATATACAAAGATCTATCGGGGCGTCTGGTCGAAGCAACACGTGACCAAAATGCTGGCCTTTACTTTGCCCAAAGACTAGCCTCGGGTTTCTGAAAAGTTTGTTAGCTTTGACAACAGATTAATTCTAATGCTGCCTTTGTCTGGCACTAAATAAATGACAAAGACAGCAACAAAGTTAACAAACGTTTTAGAAATCCGAGGTAAGCATTGCCATACAACGTGGCAATGCTGCCAGCATTTTGGGAACGTTGGCCACTGGCAGCGGATTGTTAGACTAGTTGTAGTATTACTTTGTTTTAGGTTAGTATAGTAATTGTTTTTTGAATAAAAAGTTGATTAGATAGGATAGCTTTTCAAACCAGTTTCAAAAACTATAAAAATATATTGTAGCAATATAATGAAACTTAAGCTACAACTAAGTAGGCATGTTGATTAAAAGTTAATGACGGTTGTTTCTTTGTGTCTAATCTATATTTATTTTAAAAGATTAAGTATATAGAAAAAAGAAAGAAAGAAACAACATTTATTCAACACAACAACATTATAAATTTAAATATAGTTAAAAACATAAATAAAATGTGCTTGTGTGTTGAAATGAAAGGGGCTTATAATCAGCACAAATGCCCAATGCATCACACTAGACGCTGGTTTTCATATAAACCCCGCGGGTGATGAAAAAAAGGGTGCGAAAAATAAATGTAATATAATAAACATAATTCATAAGATATATATATATATATATATATATATATATATAATATATATATATATATATATATATATATATATATATATATAATATGTATAGTTATATAAACGATTGACTTACTTGTTTTAGTCGCTTTTACAAACAATACAAAGGTAACAAGGTTCCCTAAGACGAAGTTTCACACATCTGTTATCCTTTTGCTTTATATTTCTTTATAAAATAATACTTGTGTTTATAAACTTTTCAAACAATAGGCACGGAGGTAACTAAAGTTACAACTGGTTCCCTGCTATAAATAGTACTTGATTTTATACGCTTACTTAAAAATAAGGAAGGTTGACTTGAAAAGTACGACGGGTTCCCAACGATGAAGTATTACTTCGGTTATCTACCGTTTTATATTTATTTTATAAATAGTACTTGATTTTATACGCTTACTCAAAAAATAAGGAAGTTTGACTTAAAGGTACGACGGGTTCCCAACGATGAAGTATTACTTCGGTTATCTACCGTTTTATATTTCTTTTATAAATAGTACTTGATTTTATACGCTTACTCAAAAAATAAGGAAGGTTGACTTAAAAGGTACGACGGGTTCCCAACGATGAAGTATTAATTCGGTTATCTACCGTTTTATATTTCTTTTATAAATAGTACTTGATTTTATACGCTTACTCAAAAAATAAGGAAGGTTGACTTAAAAGGTACGACGGGTTCCCAACGATGAAGTATTACTTCGGTTATCTACCGTTTTATATTTCTTTTATAAATAGTACTTGATTTTATATGCTTACTCAAAAAACAAGGAAGGTTGACTTAAAAGGTACGACGGGTTCCCAACGATGAAGTATTACTTCGGTTATCTACCGTTTTATATTTCTTTTATAAATAGTACTTGATTTTATACGCTTACTTAAAAAATAAGGAAGGTTGACTTAAAAAGTACGACGGGTTCCCAACGATGAAGTATTACTTCGGTTACCTGCCCTTTTATAAATAATACTTGATTTTATACGTTTACACATAAAATATGGAAGGTTGACCTAAAAGGCACGACGGGTTCCCAACGATGAAGTATTACTTTGGTTACTTACCTTTTTATATGATCTATTCCAAACGAATACCACATTCTAATACCAATGGTATTACTTTTCAATCATATTTATTTAGTATCCCAAACGAATACCACTTTTAATTCTATTAAATAAACTAATAATCTATCTAAGTAATATCTATGTCAAACGAATACCAAAACATGGCTTTTGGTACAGTCAGCTAAAATGTACCTATTTTTTCTAATAAATTGTATGTAATTTATCTTATTACGACTTGTTGCTAAAATACTTTCCCAATTAAGAGTCCGACGAAGGGTGAATTTTCCATACAAACGTAATACCAAAATCATTTGTAATTGAAGCAGATTTCCACAGTGTTATGATATTATTCGGATCCGGACAAAACTTAAATTTGGCGTGCGCCTTCTGTGTCACGCATTGCGGCGGAGCGCTTTTGCGCCCGCTCCACCGGTGACGCTGCTAGGATATGTGCTGTTGGTCAGCTATAGACCAACAGCACATATCCTTTCTAAATGAAAAAAAAGGATCCGGATAGGGTTTATCTATGTTCCCAGCAGTACTTTGTTTTCAAAATGCTTACCTAAAACGATATATAATCATATATCGCGTTTTCCTTGTTTATATGCAAAATGGAATATTCGCTTATATTTCGTTTCGGGTAATTATTATGAAAACAAATACAGTCGGAAATTATGCTGCAATTAGAAATGATTTTGGTATTACGTTTGTATGGAAAAATCATCCTCCACGGGACCCTTAATAAATCAACCCCCTCTCAACTCCTGCCCCTCATTCTATTTATTTCCCGTCTAATGCCTGTGATATTTTTTATTTTTTTATTACGATCTAGGCAATCGTTTGACCACGATCTCACCTTATGGAAATTGATGATGTGGTCGAAGGTGTAGCACGCTTGCTATCAGATACCTATTTACTCTGTCTTAAACACATCTGGGTTATATTTTACCGGAAACAAGGGCAGAGCATTCCACTCCTTTGCAGTTAATAATTGAATGTCTTTGATATTTTATACTACACTAGATTTCGCCCGCGACTTCGTCCGCCCAGACTACTGTTTATCGCGAAAAAAGCATCCTATATTATTCTAGGATATTAAAAACCAATGCAAAAGCACAGACCTGTGTGCAAAAGTAGGTATAGCACCAACGCTCTTGATGTTTTTGACACACTTGTTAATTCGCTTCCACGGCAACCGTTCATTACAGCGAGTAATCAAAATTTTCCAGTTTGATATGGTACATCGTAAAAAGTATTCTATGTTTTATTACAAGGTATAAGCTAATCTCCATTCTAGATTTCATCAAAATCCGTCCAGCGGTTATCGCGTTAAAAATCCCAAAACAAACAACTTTCACTTTTATATATTGGTGTGGATACTACATACATGCTTTTTATTTGGATTATATGTTTGTTTGATTAAACTGATTTAGTTTAATCAAAACACTTTGAAGATAATTAAAAGCATTTTTACTAACTGTACCTAGCCTAATAAATACCTATACAATTGTTTTGGGATCAGTTTTAAGAAGTGGTATACGTTTGGAATACAAAATAATTATTATTAAAAAGAAATACCATTGGTATTAGAATGTGGTATTCGTTTGGAATAGATCAATTTTATAAACTTACTCAAAAAATAAAGAAGGTTGACTCAAATGTCGACAAAAAGTACGACGCACATTTACATTCCAGTGGCCCTGATCGTGGCGGTGTGCTGCCGCCCCGACAAGACGGACCTGAAGAAGCTGAAGGAAGAGGCTGCCCGCAAGAAGGCCTGCACGCACGACTGCACGAAGGCCATCTTCGAGCCAGTCTGCGCGGGCAAACCCGGCGACAAGCCCAAGTCTTTCGGCAGCGAGTGCGTCATGAACAATTACAACTGCGAGCATAAAGATAGTAAGTACTTTATTTGTTTGTATGTAAGTAATTATAATTTTCCACCAACTTGAAGAAGTCTGAATAGGGAAATGCACCGGCTGACTCAAAAGTAATCAGTCCCGTCCACCCCCTGCTCTAGAACCTATAAAACAGTACCGTGAACAATTTTCAATTTAAATTTCAAATTATCTTTGTTAAATGAAGAAAAAGTATTGTATTCCAGTGTATTGCCTAGAAAAGACAAGTATTAATTTTGAGTACCGTGACCGTGTGACATACTGCTGACTGACAAACAGTGCACAGCTAGGCTGCACCCGGTGGACCTGGAGATTATAAATTTGGAAATATTCCTTGAGTATCTATCCTAGGGTTGCAGTATGGAGGGATTGTTTGAAATTCCATGCCGAAGGGGGTGAACGAGGGTGACACGCAGTCAAAGCTTCAGAGCACAGTTAGTTACGAATACAGAAATTGGTACAATGAGGCTTCACCAATATTAGAACCATAGTTTAACTTGGTATTGTCCTAGTACATTTTAAAAGTTAACCGTGGCCTAACTATGTTTCAAAATGTTGGTGAACTACAAACAATTCTGTCTTAATTAACAACCCTGAGAGTCCAAATTAAGCATAACAACTCGCCCAAATCTAGAGCTCGACTGCAACCACAGTAGCAGTCAAATCCAAACACTTTTTTTTATCAGCTATTAAACCCAAGTCGTTTGTGTGATGTTTAGCTGTTGACTTCTTGATGTGATGCGTGTGTGCTGCGTGTGTGTGAAGAGCGCCAACTACTACTAGTCGAATTGTTCAGGTTTTTATACATGAATGAGAAAGAGCTCATTGGTTTGAGCAAGCAAGAGTTCATTCATAAGAATAAGATGTATCCAGAGTTCATCGTAGACAAATATATTATTATGAATACAACCTTCTAATCTATACCTTTACATCCGTTCGACTGAAAAACACTCCCAACAGAGTTTAAGAATCACATTTTTTTTCATTGTTACTTAGTCTCTAAATGGGTAAAATAAAATAAAAACGTTGTTTAGAACGGTTTTTAACTTTCATTGTTTCAATTAGTTCTTCAAACGCTTCGCCGCACCGATGCGCTTAAACTCTGTTGAACCCAAGTGATTCCAAACAATAGCATCAAGGAGTACAGTCATAATTCCAGCTGAGAAAAATAAAGTTAAATCGAAGAAAATAACTAATTGTTCTGCGGACAGTAGACCTCGCGAGCACTAACTTTTTTGCAACAATCTAGCGGAGCACAGTAGCGCCATCTAGTAACCTTAATGTAAAACTAACATTAATAACTAAGGTGCTCCATCAATCCTCACCTAGTAGGTAAAGGGCTGATTCCACTGGTGAAACCTAAAAGTGAAAAATTTACATTTTGAGAAGCTATTCTGCTCATCACGCCGAAGATCCTCATCAAATCTTCACCAAATTTGTATGAGACCAACGTAAAGTACCTTTCAAATAAAAAAAGAACCATTGAAATCGGGTCAAATAAGGCGGAGATAGGCCCTTTTTGCCCCTTTTTGGAGAAAGTCAAAAATCCCCGACTACTAATATAAATATTCAAAATATTCGTTAAACCTGTATTCTAAGTTTCGTCCAGATCGGTTGTAAAATACAACCTGTAGAGGAAGAAGTACCTAACAACTGACAGGTGTAAGCAAATTGATTGGTCTTGAAGAAGAGACGAGCTCGCTTCGCTCGCTAGGTCAACTAAATTAGGTACCTACGCAGATGTCTAAGTAAATTGATAAGCTCTAAGCCCGTCAAAACAGGAAAACTGTTCCAAGAAATACTCAAGCCAATGTAGAATTTAGAGTAGGAGGAAAATAATCAAAATAATCCAGACAGTTCGTTGCATGTAAAATCATGCGCTTAATACAGTTAACAATAGTTTTTAAAGTGTGTAACAGAATTCTTCATCAGTATATTTTTTTAAATTGTTTTACGGCCTGTGTTGGCTGCTGTTGCCATGTTTTTGTTTTTATTAAATTTCACTCTTCACCCGTCTTTCTTTGTCTTCTTTTCAGTCTTGTTCAAATTCAGGATTCAAGAGCCTTATTGATATTGAATGTAGCCCGATGTATACTTTTTTTAGGTGATGATTTGACTAGCCGTCAGCAGTATACTTATCATCAACTATTGCCTAACATACATACTAACACCGTAGGCACTAAAATCTCCAATTTTACATTTTGTATTCGCAATTTGGAAAACAATGGCAGACGTCCGACAAACGACCGCTCGGAAATCCATAAAACGGAAAAGCATAGAGGTCGGATAAACACCTAAATCCGTCTAACCAGTCACCACCATGGCGTTACCAAAGAGTCAGTGAGCAGTGAGTCACGATTCGGTTCGCAGACCGGCGACAATGGTGCCCACGGCAGTGTTACGGCACCGTTGCACTCCGGTTGGCAAGGTGTTGATACAGCGTAGGTACAACTATTATGGTGGTTGTGCAGTATTGAAAACAAAAGTCTACGACTATTTCCGAAAGTACAGATCACACAAATTTTGTTATTTGGGCACATACTCCTCACGACACTCCAATTTTCTATCATACTTTCAACCACGACATTTTGCTGCGGTACACACAATATTTTTGTTTTTAACTAGGAAATTACACGAGGCACTATATTTTTAATAAGCACTTGAATTCTTTGTGCTATTTTAGGTATCAGGAATTACTATGACTGTGTCTCACTACCAAACAAAATACAAATACAAAAAGCCTAGTGTATAGGTTTTTGCCTGATGAGCTTATTCGTAGCGATGAGCATGATGATTTAGCAGAAATTGAATATGCATGCTTGTTAGTCTTTGATTGAAATTTTTAAAGCTTTTTCCGTTTTTATTTGCTCTTCGTGCTTTCTTTTTAGTTGTGCCATATCATCAAAATCATCATATATTGTAGTCAATATTTGCCATAAACACTTATCAGCTTGTCTCGCGATAGATCCGTCTGAATATCGATGACATAAAGATGTGTCATTGAAGTAAAATCGGAGAATTAATATGCGATCCCGTTCTGACTCGCGGTGGCTTGCTGGTTTGCCTTTTGATCTCTTCCCATGGCCGCCACTCTGTGAAAGATACGATCTACCTTGTCTGTTCCGCGTTGCGTCGTGAATGTGACGACTCGAGTAGGTCGCTCGGCTAATGGTAAGCGTCACGCCTGACCATAACAGTTGCAGTGCAATCCATAACTTTTTATTGCATAATCTAGCGCCGCGCTGCCGTGCGCTCGTCACCCTGAGACATTTGTTTTTAAGTATCATGCCCAGTAAATTCGCTGGAAAAATTACCCTTTAAACTGAAACACAGTCATGTTTGCACACTATTATAGCGGTAGACTATTGCAGACGAGGGCTACCACTACAAACACTGATATGTATTTTTTACTTTTTCCAGCGCTCTCGAGAATCAGCAAGGGCGAGTGCCCTGGCTCCGATGGCATCCGTCTCTCTTAAACCAAAAACTTTCAAGGAAGAAGAAATGAGGACAAGCTTTTTATCATATATTATTAGATTACCATTTATTATTAAGGCGTGAATGTGTTGAAATATACTGGGATTGCAATGTAGTTCTAACACAAGCTTGAACTTTTATCTCAACATCTTTCCTTTAACGCAGTCAATTGAGAAGATTGTGCCTACCTATAGTTTCCCTGTTGTTTTTTCTCTAAAGCCCTAGTTGTATAAGTTGTTTTTGTAAATTGATAAATACTAACATCAAAGAAGCTGTGATTTAGACGCTAGTTGTTGATGGTAGAAGCTTTTGGCTGTAGGTCGTAGTTTGCTATTTCACCTACCGTTTTTTTTCAAGGAGTAGTCTATAACCTTCAAGGAGTAGTCTATAATCTATAACCTAATGTTTGTAATAACCTAAATCATAGATTTGTGTTTTTCTATTAAAGATTATTATTTTTTAATTCAATTTCATTTCTTTCCTTACTCCATGCCACAGATTATGTAACCATGCGTAAAATGTCGTCCGTAAATTCGATAGTCTTTACTTATTTCGAGCATATGTTTATTATTTATGTTATTGTTTTCACAGATTCTCACTTCTATAAATCTTAATTTAGGTATTATATTGTCGATAATGATGTCACTGTATCATGAGAATAATTTTCCACTCTCTTACAGCTGCCAGGGCAAAGTTGTGCTTAATATACCTACTTAGCTATATCACTGCGAAACTAGGGATGTTTGGCCCTGAGATAAACATTTCTTTATCGCAGCAGGTCATTTAAAGTGCAGTATGCACACTGACCTGACCTAGAATATTCGATAAAGTAGACTGCTTGTCGCCGACTAATTGCGTCGCAAACTGTGTTTCTATTTGTTATGGATAAATCTAGGAGGGAATGAGTAGATCCTGTTGTTAATTAGTATTGGAACAAATACACATCGGGTGTATTGTCAGCTTCGACCTACTTTTTTGGACGTTTAAAATGTTTAGTGCGATATTCTCTTCCGTTATACCTGTTTCAAAAACAAAGCAATAATATCAAATATGAATTATTTTTGATTACAAATCATTTTCAATTTATCTGTAGAGGTACAGTTAAATCATCACCAATCATGTTAGGATGTATGTTTAGGCCAATCTTGCAAGACAATTTTCAACCACTTAGTCACAGATTACTTAATGTTAATACTTACTACTTAAGGAAGTACAATAAAGCAGATTATTTTCACACAATTTAGAGACAGTTTGATCCTTAGAGAAATTATTACGCTTACTGGCGTGTTTCATCGCAGAACGTCACTTTCGTAAATTGTTATGCTGTCACAAAACTACACTTTCGCAGAATGTCACATTCCCAAAACAGAAACATTCCTTTCTCAGAATGTCATGTTGTTGGATGATGCAGTCAGGAGTGACAGAATGCACGGGAAATCATTGGCCTATTTTTTTTTAATATTAGAATTTTTCGATATTATCTAGGTTAATATTAAAATCAAATAAGTATACCAATTTATCGAGCACTTTATTAAACTAATTTGTCTATATTTGACAAGGCTATCTGCGACTGGAAACACATCAGTCAATTACTTAGTTACAATTTAAGTATTCGTACTTTGTACAATAAATAAAACTATACTTAAAGTTATCATAACTATTATAACTACGCATTACTACAATGTATTTGAACATGACTTTGGCGTTAAAATAAGTCTAATCAATTACATAATAAGTTTCTTACAGGTACAATTTGTTTAAATTTTTGAATTTTAGGAACTTTATAACCAAAGCCTAAGGTAAGTTACCAATTATTTTAGAATAAGAACATTATTTAATCTTAAAATATACGTTGGAATAACTTTGGATTATCAAAATAGTAACCACATTTTTAATATGCCTAAACTATGATATAAAGAAAATTGTCCTGCTAAAGTTTCCCCTTTCGAAAATGTGTCGAATATTTTTTTTAGCTTTCGATATTACTCGTTTGTATATTTTTCCATTTCTCTTTAATTTATATTTAGGTTTTAGTCAACCGAACCGAACTCATCTCAAAACATTTTATAAGAAGTTCGGCTGTGTTGTACGATATTTCCAACAGTTTGGCTGATTTGTTGGATGATGAAATCTAAATCAATATCATTATCATATATGAAATGGGTTTAATTTATTGTAGATTACACTGGAGCTTGCTGATAAGCTTTTTATTCATAAAAACGTATAATGACTTTTTATTTCGGCTGGTAAAAATATATATATTGCATCAAATGTATCTTTAGACACGAATCTTACAATATCAAGACATTTTGATATTAAATTAAAGGTACGATTAGAAATTTAAATAACTACTTTACTGAATTTCTTACTTTGAGTGTTATCAGCATTCGCCCAAGCTCGTGATCGCGTAATCTGGAAAATGCGAATAAATTGATTTAAAATGAATAATTATTGAAGTATATATGTATGTTGATAATTATAATTAATACTAGCTGTGCCCGCGGCGTTGCCCTTGTGGTTTTTTTCTGGGATATAAAGATCCTATTAGTTATTCCAGAATAAAAAGTGACAATAACATCAAAATTCGTTCAGACGTCAGATCGTTTTTCAACGACTGCTCTGAACCGCAGCGCCATCGGTCCAGTAGTTTTTACGTGATGAGACTTTTACTTGCATCGTGACGAGTGCAAGATTTAAAAAAAAAACTTGTTACAGACTTTTTCTTACATCCTGCTTTATTATAAGTATAGATACTGTGTAGTTGACCAGGACCAGGTACCATACGAGTAGTAGTCGTATGGTACCTGGTCCTGGTACTGATACCTTGTTCATAAGTAGGTACATTAAAGCTTTACATCACGTTTTTCATGTACATTACAGTACTGTCGCATCAAAGGCACGAACGATCCCGCCAAGTATCTTACAGTAATATTATAAAGAGGTAAAGTATTGGTTTGTTTGTATCAATTGATCAGTACAATGATTTGCATTGATCAGTCAAACGTTATTTTTTTACCTCGAAACGTGGAGGTAAATAAAAAAACGATATCAGCGCGATTAAGTCCCTTTTAAATATTTATCTGTAGAGCGGTAGGGCAGAAAGATGTCGGTAGATGATGAAGGAGAGGTGGGGGGGAGCGACCACATTATTTGTTTATGTGTGTGTGTGTGGGTTGTGGGTGACGATCTTGCGCGTCGTTTTTTTCAGGGTTCTTCAGGTTCTTGCCCAAAATACATCATACTCTTGTAATATGAGCTTTACAAAGAGTGAAGTCGCCTTACTAGTTCCTGGCACACTGTATAGGTCAAAGTGCACCTATAGGATCGAATGATTGAGCTTACTTACACTTTCGACATAAACGTGTTTGATGGATACTTACACGTGCTTTCGTGGCACGATACAGCCTCCAGCTCACAAAGCGTTGCAAACGTCCTGGCTATTCCCGCGGCATCAAACGCGCACACGGGCCCTGCAGGCGGCGCCACGCACCGCCCCGCACAGAGTGGCGGCGGGACCCCCTCGCGGACCCGGCCTCGCACCATCTCTGCTGGATGCATGCCCGAGTCCAGGATCGCGTTGGCGTCGCCCACTCGCGATGGAATGAACGGTAGGCTCGCGGATCTCACGTCGCACCACGCTGGAATTGAACAGGAAGATTTTTAAAAGCTTTTATTTAACTTCACTTGTATGTATCTATGTATTTTGTCTGTCCTGGAATCTTGCAAATCAAATTTCGAGCACTTCCTGATTAGCTATCCGGCTGAAACTTTCAGGGTAGCTCACAAACCAATAACAAAGCATAAAAGAAAAAATATTTTATTTAGAAAGCGACGATGAGGAATAAAGAGTAGCAGGCTTGCCTAGTGCATACATATTCAGGCGCATGACTTTGAATTCTTTGATTTGATTTTATCAACGAGATTTGTGGTGGGTCTGTGGTGGGGATTTTTACCTACCACCTAACCTGTACGCCTAATACGGGTTTGCACATTAAGAAAACGGAAAAAAGTTTCGTGAGCTCGCTAAATTAGCAGTTTTGGGTGTAATCGGTAGGACGAGTTCATGTTTTCAAATGAAGTTCACACGATAAAAAAAATCGAAGAGCTCGATTTATATCTCTATATATTTCTATCTCTCTTTCCCACAAGCAAAAAAATTAGACAAAATATTGTCCAAGGTATTGGTGTTTGACGTTTTGTTATTGTATGTCGTTTTTATCTGTGGTTTTATTGCGAAAATACCGATTTACGTTTAATTGATGTTATAAATGGAAAGACCGTATTTTTTTGATTCTTCCGGTACCTTTGGTGTTTAATTTCGTTCAGTACTAACGAAGTTACAGACTAAAGTAATTCAACAAAACCTAGTTATTTTATATTGAGTTTATGCCTCAAGTACGACATCTAGCTTCAATGTTATAGTTGTATTTTTGATAATTACCAGTTGGGAATCCTGAACTAGGTGTTTGTTTCATCAATTGAGTCATATTTGGCGAAATAGAAATCACGACATCACGACGTGACGTCATCACGACATTGAAATTGTAAAGTAGGTATATTGGTAGTGTTTCGCATTACAATTCATATAATTTGTTTGGAAGTATTATTGTAGGTGTATAAGTGCTACATAAATAAAAAAATACAAGTTCAAAATAAGATAAAGTATCTATAGATATGAGTAGGTAGGTACTTAGGTACCTAACTATTAACTTACCTTGGTCTCTAGATGGTTTCTAGAGAGATTATTTGAGAGTTCCTGAGATATATTTATTTTTGTATTTTCTCGCAGAGCGATTAAGGCTCACTTCTTTAGTAAGCCCGTGAGCCGATACCGTTGCACAAAGTTAGTGTAACAGATGAGACTGGGTGTAATTAATCTCCGCCTACGTCAAGCTCCTGTCGCTCCCCTTCACGACGGTCAGCTCCTACAGCCTCCGAGGCTAACATCCACGGAAGATACCGTCTTGTTATCATAATAAAAAAAAAAAACGCAAGATCTCATGAAGCTCTCACGAAAATTTATTTACTTGTGGCTACACGTACTGCTAAAATGCAAACAATACTCGAAAACTTTATTTCGAAGTCGAATACTACTATTTGATAAAACCCGTCGTACCAATTTTAGTTCCTACAAGTTTCCGGAAGAGGCGCTGGCAGTAAATGTATGTAACTAGGTGAAACTACATTTCGTTTTCAAAAACTATAAAAACTTGTACGTTTTTTTAGTTTTTGATGAATATGAAGTTGAGTCTTTCAAAAGGTTGTCAAAGAGGCAGGAAGATGCATATAGGCGAGGCGAGGGCGGAAGCCCGAATTGGCTGTGAAAGGTTAGAAGGCGAAACGACCTCCCGCCTTCGTTCTCGTTTTTTTAGCCTTGAAATCCTATCTGTTCGAACACCTTTAGTATCATGAAAACGCACATTAATTGACCGAGCGAGCGTGAAGCGCGAGCGAAGCGTCTCCGTTTCAGCTTGGGCAAAAATGCTTTCATATGTCCTTCCGGATGTCAGTCCTTCCGGATCTATATTCTCCTCTACAGGTCGCATTTCTCAACCAATCTAGACGAAACTTGGTATACAGGTTAAACTAATTTTTTACTCTTCGGAGATTTTTGATTGGGTATTTCTCCCAAAAAGGGGAAAAAAGGGGGCTACTAAATATCTCCGCCTTATTAGATCCGATTTCGGTGTTTTTTTTTTATTTGAAACGTAGTAACTTTAAATTGGTCTTATAAAAAATTGGTGAAGATCTGATGAGGATCTACGGCGTGATGAGCAGAATAGCTCCTCTACATGCAGTAAATTTCTCACTTTTAGGTTTCTACCAGTGGAATCAGCCCTTTGCCTACTAGGTAGGGTTTGATGGAGCACCTTGGTTATTAATGTTAGTTTTACACTAAGGTACTGAGGTAATTTAAACTTATATTCATATTTTTAAACTAAACAAAACAATACAATAAAAACCCAACACTTTTAAATAAACATTTAAACATTTAAATTTAGATGCAATAAATACAATACTATTTCCAATTACATTACGAATAATACTGAATTTTTACATACCATAAAAAGTTTTCTGACAGCGAAGAAACAAAACAGTCTAACCGCGACTATAGCACTCGCTCGACTGACGAGTTGAAACCTGGAGGGCGATTCTCACGAAGTGATATAAATATCACAGTAGATAAATGTCGAAAAATCCATACATTTTTCGATATATATCTATTGTGATATCACTTTTGTTGTATCACTTCGTGAGAATCGGCCCCCTGTACGCGTACGAGTATAGTGTTAGAAAGAGGTAGGCAATCAATGCTTATTGCGTCTAGCGGTATTTGTTTCCGAGAATTGCCGGTAGTCCATATTAGGGATTCTATTCCATATTTGGTCAGTTTCCTCTAATTATTGAATGGACTCCACAAAGTTTCCAAATAATGATAAATTTTCCACAAAAAAGACCGACTACCACTACGCTAATTTGAAATGTTATGTGTAACGATGCTTAAATTTTGGTACAGTTATGATTGTCTCATGAACTGATCACGCTCGGCGTTCCCATGTATCCGTTGCAACTCGTCATCACCATCAGCTTATATCTGTCCACTGCTGGAGGCAGGCCTCTCCTAATGCACTGAGCTTGGTCTTCAGCTCTCCTCATCCACTTTCTTCCAGCCGCTTTTCGCAGGTCATCACTCCACCTGGCCACAGAGGCATCCTGCACTACGTTTGCCTAAATGTGGTCTGCACATTCGCGAGTGAAGATCACATTTAACCAACGGTTATCGGTTCTTCGGGAAATGTGACCAACCCACTGCCACTTTAGCATGCTTATCCTTTGAGCTATATCGGTTACCTCGGTTCTCCGTCGGATATCTTCATTATGAATCTCGTCCTTCCAACCACTTTTTAAACCAATTTTTAACCACCAGTGCGGCTACTCCTAGAAGATTCAATGTGTTACAGAATTGCGAGAAAAAAACGTGTGGCAAAATATCGCAGTGCGGGCAGAGCGTAATGCATTGTATTATCTATGCAGTAATGTTTAGTTTATAGGTTTTATTTTGTCTATAGTATTATTTTGTTTATCGCAAGGAGGTCGAATTAGGCTTAGTGTTAAAAGGTTTAACGCCAGTAAGCGTAATTCAACCTCTTTTGATTTTAAAAACCGGGGGGAAGTAAGTGTAATTCAACCTCCTTTGGTTTAAAAAACCGGGTGGGTGGTATACTCTGTTGACTATTTTGACGTCCAAACCGGAAACATAATTGTAGGAAGGAAATGAAATTCAATTTCATGTCTTTTTAAATTGATTTGTTAACCAGGCTTTTCCTAGCTTACATGCTATGTTGATAAAACGTAGAAAAATAATTACTTATGTTCTGTAGTAATGATATTTCAAGACGCTGCAAGATTTATCAGCTAAACTTTCGCAAACTGACCCACCTACTAAGGAAGGCTTGGCCCAACTTGTCATACAACTCATCCAGTACCACTAGTTTGACCGTGAGTGTCCACGTTTCGGTTCCGTAGGTCATGATTGGTAGGACGCACTGATTGAAGACTTTGTCTTCAGGCAATAAGGTATGGATGACGAGAAGACTTGGCGAAGCTTGACGAATGCTGCCCAACCCAGATGAATTCTTCTGTTGGCTTCCTTCTCAAAGTTGTTCTTACGTAATTGCAATATTTGTCCAAGGTAAACATATTTATGGACAACTTCAAGAGGTACAACATTAACTGCAATCGGTTCCGGGTCAATAAGATCGTTAAACATCTTCTTCTATCTTGCTTTTATCTATGTTCATTCCGAGACCGATGCATGGAGAAGCATCATCTAGGTTGGTCAGCATACTTTGCAAGTCTTGCAGCGACTCTGTCATTAGGACGATATCATCGGCAAAAGTGTGAGATGTTCTCGCCATTAATGCCCAATTCTTTCCAATCCAGCGTCTTAAACATATCGTCCAAGGCATTAGTGAACAGTTTCGGGAATATAACAGTTTCGGGGATATAACTGTCTCTCGGTACTGATCGATGTACCACCAGTCCACTTGACATCACTGCAAAGACTCCAGAATCGCCTAGGTTTCCACGGCAACATAGTCCACAAAAGCAAGACACATGGGCTGGTTATACTCGTCAGTTTTCTGTATAACCTGCCTCACTGTGTGGACGTGGTCTATGATGCTAAATCCTTCAGGCTAAATGTTCAGGAGGCTGGAATTCGTCAAGTCTTCTTGCGAGACGATTTGAGATGACCCTCGAAAACAACTCATAGACAAGGCTCAAGAGTGAAATAGGTCCGATTTTGCTCAATTTACTTTTTAATTCGGTGTGTATTTGAGCATCGGAGGTCACATCGCACCAGCTTACTGATTTGTGATTGGTCTCCCTTTTTTCTGTAGGTGTGGCTTGCTGTTGCTCTCATCGCTCGTCCATAAGCCGAAGAGCCTCATCCGAGATTTAAGACCTCGTGCCCGTACGCTGCAGCTAACAAAATCTAGTGCCTTCCTCCCTAAGGATTCTCCCAACTATTTGGAACTTTTTGGAGTTCCTCGTCCACGTCATTTGAGGTTTCCAAGGCAGCGTATCGATTTTCCAACTTGAGTTGGAACTTTTCTGATCCAACAGCGGCCTGGAGCAGGTTGGGTCGGAGTGTATTATACTTCACCAGCCGGCATCTTGCAAGCTTGTGGTCGATATACAAGGAGCCTCGGACAAGCCAGTGATCACTGACACATATGAATATGTGTTTACTGTCCGTCGTGATGATCTCATTTTTAGTCACTTTACCAAGTCCACTTCCTCCGAGAAATGGAATTAACTTTTTTCTAAGAAGTTAACTAGCATTTGCCTCTTGTGATTCCTGTCTCCATAGCCGTTTGGACCTATTTTCGATTTACTGCAAGTCTGTACTCCCTCTTTGACGTTAAAATCTCCCATGATAACGTTATAGTGGGCCCTTGTGGTGTTATGTAGGGCTGAAGATATGTCATCAAACATATCTTCTGCCATCATCATCCGAGTGTGCCGAGGTCGGTGCGTCTACCTGTACGACCTTAAGGCTATATACCTTTCAGTCATCTTAAAAACCAGGTACGCTACCCTTGTCGAAACACTGGATACTTCTACAACAATGTCAATGAGGACTTTATTGACGAGGAACCCCATGCCATCCTAAGACTGCTGCCGTCCTCTCGGAAGTAGAATAGGTGGCCCCATTCCAAGGTTACCTCCTCCTCCTACTGTGTCCTCCTCCTCCCTACGGACTTCACTTAACCCTAGAATGTGCGAACTGATCTTAGTAAGTTCGAGTTGTACGAGTACGTAGCCAGTCATTTGTTTTTGTTTGGGATGGCCTACGGTAGCCCGGGGATTCTTCGCACCCCCTGCCCTGCCATTACCTTGCCCGCGTCCTTGGTCAGGACTAGCAGGGCGACTGGGAACTGGGGGCCACTTTTTCTTTGTGCCATCAGGAGGGTTTGCCCATGCGGGTTAGCAATCGCAGGACGTAGCTTCTCGCACCGGTGACGCTGCTGCCCGTCACCGTCCTGTGTCATTTGGCTACGCTTGTTTTGGGATACCGCCATCTGTCGGTCGCCAGAGCCTTGTTCGTTATTCAGCAGGATGACCAAGTGCAGTTGAGGTTGGCTTGGAGCAGTAAGATGTTATTTCGCTCCCGAGACTCCCCCACCGTTCCATTGCAATTATAATAAAAATATATTATCTCTTCTCAAGCGATCATGTGATCAGCTATACACAAAAATAAAATGATCGCTTATGTTTTGAAACCGTGTTGTTTCAGATTGGGTAGGTGCGGTAGGTAGCTACCGACAGTGTAGGTACAATTGTCATATTTACACAAATCTCTTTACCGCAATAAAACAATGCCCGCCCTCGGTTATCGGCGCGATAACTAACGAGGACATAACGTAGCTTAATAATTGTTTCTTGTTTTATTCCATTATACTCGTTATGACATTGCTGAGATTATTGAGTGACCCGCGGCTATAGACTGGGAGCTGACCAACATTTCAAGATTTTTATGTTGGTGTTTGCTATAGTTCGACGATGTAGTTGGAGGCGATAAACACGGTGAGCCTGAAGTAGGAATTGGTTATCAAGGACTGCTGTAGAAAAACTCTAAAGTCCTGCAGTGCTTCGCAATTTATCTGCTCCGTAAGTACCCATTTGAAACTTTACAATTTTAACTGTTACCCATGTAAATGTAACTGTTAGCCATGTAAATATAAATGTATTTTTTTATTACGGTCTAGGCTATCGTTTGACCACGATCTCATCTGACGGAAAGCGATAATGTGGTCGAAGGTGTAGCACGCTCGCCTAGTAGATACCTATTCACTCTTGACTTGAACACACCGGGGTTATAATTTACCGGAAACACTGACGAGGGTAGGGCATTCCACTCCTTTACAGTTCTTATAATAAATGAAGAAGCGTAACGCTTCGTTCTTGTGCGAGGTATTTCAACATGAATGGGTGGCGCTTTGCTGATCGTCTAGTCGTATATAAATGATCACATGAGATTTCAAACAGATAAACCCGCATCAAAACCGGTCTATTCGTTTGGGAGTTACGATACCACAGACAGACATACACACCCTAAACTTATAACACCCCTCTCTTTTCGCGTTTGGGGTTTAAAAATGGGGGTATTAGGTAATTTAGTCCGGAGATGGGTTGATTTTTATACCAAAAGCTTTCTAGAGTCTATTGCTAAAAAAAGATTGCACGGATGTTTTAAAAATGAGGAATCAAATGCAAATTAGCCGTGTGAGCCCGGATGAATAATAGGTTCACCCCTGCTCATCCCGCGGGTGCTGTGAGGACCAGCATAGAAAATTCAGAATATGGGCACCAAATCTTTCCTGTGTAAGTATATCAACATATACTGCGATCACCAAAACGCCTGCCTGCCAAGCGGTGTATGGCATAACCCCTCTACTGGGGAGGCCCATGTTCAGCCGTGGACGTTTGCGGGATGATGATCATGATGTGAAATGCAAGTTATAAATTTCATTATCATTTAACTTTTCAACTGTAATTTAGGCTTTTCGACCCAGAAACAAACACGCAACGAATTTGAAGAAGTAGACTAACCCCAGATTACTATAAAAATGAAACGAGTCGTGTTCCAACGTATCGTTACTTTGACTTTTTGTTTGGAGTTTGTGTCAAAAGCTAACGGACAGTAAGTAAAAGGGAACCGATATAGGAACCGGCCATGATCAACCTACAATTCCTATCCAAATTATGTAGTTTATTGAGATTACTTTTGTTTGTATTGGGATTACAGTAATTGCAATGAATCATTATGTTTGTGAAGTTAGGCTTTGTGAGCGATTGCGCAGGTACTTCTGTGGGGATATAACAGCATAAAGCAAGAGCGAGATAGAATATGCGAAAAACGTAATCGAGTGAGCGAGGCAGTTATACAATGATGTCTTCACCTTCAACATTGGGTTTGCGCCTGAAAACTAGCCGTTTGCGCAGCGACTAGCAGATAACTTCCGAGACACATACTTCCGCTGCGACTACTGTACGCAGCTGGTCTGTTCTACTTTCATGCAATTTTAATCGATAGTTAACAATTTAAAGTTGACACATGCCGATTCTTAAGAAAATATTATTGAAAATGTCATTGCAACTGGTTGACTTGAGCTTCTGCAATCGGGCTACACGGCGCCGCAAATAAAGCGGGTCAGTAAAATAACCTCAATAACTTCTAAAATATTGGAACTAACTTTATGAAATAAAGACTGTATTATAGTCCATTTAATTGTGCTTTTTTAAATAGAAGTCATAAAGGGTTTAAGATTTTGAATTTTATTTTAGTAAAAATTACAATTTATCACTAGATTTGGAAATATGTGCTAAATATGCAATTTCCACACTGATGTTATACGGTTTGGCAAGATTTCCACAAATTTCTGCGCCGATTCTAAATAAAAAAAACGTCTTTATTTTATGTTAGTTTTTTAACGAATTTCAGCCCGATAGCTTCAGTGGAAGTGGATGCAATATTGATGCAATACTGCATCCACTAAAGTAAACTGCAATATTGCACCAAGTAAAGTTAAATAAAATCTTTTAAAAAGGTTTTACTTCTTCCTATATAGGTAATGAAATAAAATTTTATTTAGTATTTATTTTAAAAGGATTGCTAAAATATTTTAAAAGTTATCGATTTTTTTATAGCCGCTTTCTTTGCGGCCCAGTTTAGTAGGTATATTGCAAACACTGTACTGGAAACGATCGTCAGCTCCCGACCTATGTAGTGTAATCAGTGTTATTATTTTCCAAAGTTTCCTGTGATCTCATGCTACTACCACAGAATAAATAGTAGTACAACTACTACGCACTTACGACCGATATCGCCGAATGTAAACAATGGGCGTGCATCTCATTGACGCTACAACAAACAAACTAGATCATTCCTATGTATAGCGATTGCTTTAATTGTAATCAGTTAAGAGAACTAATGCTAGAATACTGTTCTAATTGCAGTGAGTCATTAAATGAGAAATAAGTATAATAAAAAATATAAAAAAATGAAGCTCTCATAACCTTTGTTTTTTAATTAAAGTCACTTTTTTCTCTTTTTTTTCATAATACACAAAAAAAAAAGTTTTTTATTCAGTTTTTACGTGTTTAAGTGTTTTTTCTGTTTTTAATTATTATTTATTTCATTTTCACTATTAACGAACTAAACATATAAAAAAACTATATTTTTTAATGCTTTGTCATTGATTTGTGAGCTACCCTGAAAGTTTCAGCCAGACAGGCAAAATACATCGATACATACATATATAGATACAAGTAAAGTTAAATATAAGCTTTTAAAAAAGGAATGGGCATTAATATCAATAGCGAGAACATCTCACACTTACGACTTGTCGATGACATCGTCCTAATGGCGGAGTCGCTGCAAGACTTACAAAAGCATGCTGATTATAATAGATGGTAATTCTTCAATTAAATACTGTGTGTGTGATGAAACTATTTTAATCATAAACGCTTCGTATCCACATTGTTTAGTTGAGTGTTGCCACAGACTGCTTATCTCTTAGTGATGTCTTATAAATAATCATTACATCTCCTTTCTTTTAGAACAATTTAAAGTTATACATAATCACCTAAATATTTTGGTTTAATTATTTGCCTTCCTGACCAACTCACATTCTTATTAATATTCATATTACAAATATTAGTGTTATTATTATAATTCTCCATTGTTTCCCATTCTTTCATTAATATCAAACTATCACTATTCTTACCCATCATATCAATTAAATACTTCCTATTTCTATCAATTATATTCCCATTTTCTGTTAACAATTGGTATGCATTAGGTCTTTCGCATCTTTTTAATACTTCTGCATAGGACAATGGCTTCTTGTCAGCTGTTACAATCACTGTCTATCCCTTATTTAAATCTTTAAACTTTCTAACATTCCTATCATAATACTGTTTCTGTTTACTAGCATTTTCATATAGATTACTTTGTATATTTTCATTTTTACAATCTTTACTAAAAGTAGGTAGCAACCCTTGAATTTTTCTTCCCATCAACAATTCTGCAGGTGTCTTGAAATCTAAGTTTGATATTGGTGTAACTAGATACTCTAATAATGCTCAGTATTTGTCTTTTCCATCAAAATCAGCTTTTTTAAACATATTTTTTACAGTTTGAATATACCTCTCTGCTAGACTATTGGACTGTGCATGCAAAGGACTGCTAGTCACGTGAATGAAACTCCATTGTATACAAAACATCTTGAATTTATAATTACAGTAATTAGTCGCATTATAAGAAAATAATTTATCAGGTATTCCATGCCTACTGAACACAGATTTTAGTGCTTCAATAGTACAATCATCAGTTTTAGTTTCAGAACCTCAAAATATTTACTGAAATAGTCTATAATCAAATAATTTTTGTCTTGATAATGAAAAACATCACTACTTAGCATGCTTCATGGTCTATCTGGCATTTTTCTTATTGTCATTGGTTCTTTACAATTATTTTTCTTAAATCTATCACATGTACTGAAATCAATGAAAATACATTGTTTTCAATATCTTTTGTCATATTAGGCCAATATAAACGCTGTCTCTTTCTATTCTTACATTTTTCTATTCCTACATGGTTATAATGAACTCTAGACAACATGTCATGTTGCAAGCTTTTAGGTACAACAACACAATTATTTTTAAATATTAGTCCGTCATACAAATACAATTCTTCTCTAGATGTGTAAAAAGGTTTTAAATTTTCTGGTATATAGTTAACATTTTCCGGCCATCCTTCATTTATATATTCTTTTAATTTTTGCAAATCTTCATCTTTATCTATTTTTTCTTTAAATGTCTGATATTTATAATCTGAAATCGATAAGTTACATTTTACTAAACATACCTGTGACTCATATAGCTCTTCTATATTACAATTATCATCATATTTGTTCTTTACATCTCTCGAGAATGAATCAGCTCTTTACCCGGCTTGTACCTAACACATAAATCATATTTTTGCAATTGTAATCTCATTCTTTGCAATCTTAAAGGTATTTCACACAAAGTTTTTTAAATATTACCTCTAATAGTTTGTGGTCACACTCTACTTCAACAGTCATACCATATATGTATTGATGAAAGCGCAAACACCCAAATACAATGGCTAACATCTCTTTTTCAATTTGTGCATATGCTTTTTGAGTATTAGTCATGGCCTTTGATGCATAAGCCACTGGTAAATTATTTTGTAACAATACCGCTCCTAAGACAGCTTTTGATGCATCTAATGATATTTTATTTTTTTTACTTGGGTCATAAAATTGTGAAACTGGTTGTGACATTAAAATGTTTTTTAACTCTTTAAACGCATTGTCATGTTCTATACTCGTAAACCACTGCCATTCTTTGCTTTTTTTAACTAATTCTCTCAATGGATTACAAACTTGCGACATAGCTGGTATAAATTTTGATACATATGTAATCATGCCTAGCAATCTTTGAACCTCTTTTACATTTTTAGGTTTTTCGAAATAAAACATTGACTTTTCTTTCTTAGGATCAGGCTTCACACCCTCACTACTCAAGATATGGCCTAGATATGTAATTTCGGTCACTCCAAATTGACATTTGCTTAAATTAAATTGTATGCCATTTTCTTTAGCCGTCTCTAGAACTTGTCCTAATATTTTATCATGATCAGCATTGGATTGAGCATACAGGATCAAGTCGTCAACAAACACTTCTCACCCATCAATGTTTTGAAATATTTCACTGTATAGTCGGTGAAAAACTTCAGGTGCTGATGACAAACCATATATAGTCTTTTAAAATAATACCTACCAAAAGGTGTTGAAAACGTACATGGCTTTGCACTGTCTTCAGACAGCGTTATGTCGTAAAACGCAGTAGAGGCGTCTAGTTTAGAAAATATTTTAGAACTGGCCATTTTGACTGAGACTTCTTCGAAAGTTGGCAATTTAAAATGTTCTCTTTTTATGCACTGATTTAAATTACTTGGATCTAAACATACCCTTATATTGCCATTAGGTTTCCTTACTATTACAATATTGCTCACAAAATCAGTAGGTTCGGATATTTTTTCAATTATATTATTATTTTCCATCTTTTCCAGTTCTAACTGAAGAGGTTCATGCGATTTTATTGGTATACTACGTGGTGCAGATACTTTCCCTGTACTGCCTTCTTTTAATTTTATATCATATTCATAATTTTTCAACAATCTAACTTATTATCATTAAATATGTATTATTTTCTCATATTCATCTTTTTCACATATTTTATTTAACTGTTTTCTTTCTATTAGTCCTAAATGTTTCACTATTTTATCTCCTAACATCGGACACACACCTTTCTGATCTATTACTTGAAATTTAATCATTACGCTTTTTCCATTTACCAATTTACAGTTCAATTTAATTTTTCTAGTATTTTTAATGGAGTACCATCATAGTTATACAAATTACTTATTGATATATCAATTTTATGCTGTAACTTAAGTCTTTCTACAATATTTAATGGTAAAACATCACAGTCGCTTTCAGTATCGATTCTAAAATCTACTAACCTGTTATTATATACAAACATTCAAACTGCGACCTATCTTTTATTTCATTAATGCAAATCGATCCCAAAGTATATTCATTTTCATCATCAAAGTCCTCTTCTTGTTTGATCACTTTAACAGCCAACACATCCTTTTTTTGTTTGAATTTTCTGAAGTTTTCACAGAGGCCCCCGACGCCAACAATAATGGCGGAGGCTGCTTGAGATTATCCATCTTTTATTATTCTTTTCCTTTTTATTTACTTCTTATGTCTTCTTCTGCCGGCTGCGCCATATAATAGATGGTAATTCTTCAATTGAATAATGATGAAACTATTTTAATCATAAACGCTTCGTATCCACATTGTTTTGTTGAGTGTTGCCACAGACTGCTTATCTCTTAGTGATGTCTTATAAATAATCATTACACTGATTTCACTAGTTGATGCTTCTCGACGCATCGGTCTCGGAGTGAACATAGATAAGACCAAGATTATGTTTAACGATCTTATTGATCAGGAACCGATTGCAGTCAACGGTTTAAGTACCTCTTAAAGTTGTCAAACAATATGTTTATCTTGCGCAAATTGAAATTAGGTAAGGACAACTTTGAGAAGGAAGCCAACAGAAAAATTCAGTTAGGTTGGGCAGCATTTGGCAAGCTTCTTCAAGTTTTCTCGTTTGCCTGAAGACAAAAGTCTTCAATTCAGTGCGTCCTACCAGTCATAACATACGGAGCCTAAACGTACATATTCACAGGCAGAGTAGTCCACAAATTTAAGGTCACTCAGCGAGCTATCGAGAGAACTATGGTTGGAGTTTCTCTGAAGGACAAGATTCGTAATAAAGATATCCGACGGAGAACCAAGGTAACCGACATAGCTCTAAGAACCGATAACCCTTGGGGTAGAAGAGTTCTGGAGTGGAGACTACGTTTAGTCAAACGTAGCGTAGGACGTCCTGTGGCCAGGTGGAGTAACGACCAGCGAAAAGCGGCTGGAAGAAAATGGATCAGGAGAGCTGAAGACCGAGCTCAGTCACGTCCATTAGGCGAGGCCTACGCCCAGCAATGGAGAAATTTAGGCTGATGATGATGACACCATCCATCACCATTTCAGCCTTTAAAAGTCCACTGCTGAACAAAGGCTTCCCCCAAAGAGCGCCATGACGAGCGATCATGTGTGATCACGAGTGATCATGTGGCGATGCGCCACCTCCATCCAACGACTTCCTGCGATGGCTACAATGTGGCACTTCGCTTGTTTGTTCGTGGTCGCTATTTGGGAACCTTTATTCCCCAGCGGTTGTCGATTCTGCGAACTATATTGCCTGCCCATTGCCACTTCAACTTGCAAACTCTGAGAGTTATGTCGGTAACCTTCGTTCTTCTACGGATTTCCTCGTTTCGGATTCTATCACGTAGTGAAACACCGAGCATAGTTTTCTCCATTGCACGCTGCGTGGCTTTGTAGCTTGTGTATGAGACCAATAGTTAGCGACCACGTCTCAGTGCCGTATGTCATCACTGGCAACACGCACTGATTATAAACTTTTGTCTTGAGGCTCTGTGGTATCTGCATCGGGAGATATGGCGTAATTTCCCGAACACTGTTCATCCGAGTTGGATTCTTCGGTTGACCTCTTTGTCAAAGTTAGATCTACCCAGTTGGATCGTCTGACCTAAGTAGACATAGTGATCAACAGCTTCGATTATATCGTTCCCAACATAAACCGGTTTGGGAGCGATATGAGCATTTGACATGATGTTCGTCTTACTCGTACCCATGTTCATTTATTGACCCACGTATTGGGAAACAGTGCTAAGGTCACTGAACCTTGTGCTTATGTCTTCCAGGGTTTCTGTCATGATGACTATATCAACAGCAAATCAAAGGTGAGTGATGCATTCGCCTTTGATGTTAACACCATGTGCATTCCAGTTCAGAAGCTTGAATATATCTTCCAGTCCAAAGGTGAACAGTTTCGGAGAAATAACGTCTCCCTGTCTCACCCCTCTTTGCAATTGGATAGAATTCGTGCTCCGGTCTTGGAGACGGACAGTCATGGTGGCCTTGCTGTACTAACACCGGTTTTATGTACCCGTAGTCAATCTGGCACCACTGTAATGACTGTAGCACTGCCCAGGTCTCGACTGAATCGAAGGCTTTCTCGTACACAAACGCACAAACAAACAAAAACCACAACACAAACGCTAAACATAGTGGCCGATTATACTCTTCGGTCTTCTGTATAATCTACTGGAGCATATGGATGTTGTCTACGGTGCTAAAGCCTTTCCGAAATCCAGCTTGTTCAGGAGGCTGACAGTCGTTAAACCTACGAGCGAGACGGTTTGTAACTACTCTCGAAAACAGCTTAAAGACGTGGCTCAGCAGCAAAATGGGCCTATAATTCTTCAAGAGGGTGTTATCACCTTTCTTAAAGAACAGCACCACTACGCGCCTGTGCCACGCCTCTGGCGTAGTACCCTCGAGGATGACGGAGTTAAACAGAAAGTTCTGAAGGACTTTAAGTACCGGTATTCCACCCGCTTTCAATAGCTCTGTCGTTATTCCGTTCTCCCCTGGTTGCCATAGTCACAACGCTTCGCAGGCGGAGGCATATTACAAATATGTACTCGGAGGACGCTGCTGCCCATCTTTCGGTGTGTATTCCCTTAGTCGCCTCTTACGACATCCACGGGAGGATTGGGAGCGGTCTTATTCTAAGCGGAGACCGCCGCGGCTGATGATGATGATTAAATGAGAATAATTATTGTTCATTCAATAATGTTATATCTCTCATGTATTTTTTTTATTAAATGTAATGTGGTAGGTATGTACCTTGTGTTTGCTTTCATAGTGGTATAAACTTATCATGGCAGGTCAGCAAAATATGCATATAATGATTCGTTGATTATAGTAAGTTTCAAGAAGGTTTAATAAAAAACGGAACCCACACAGCCGAATCGAAGCATCCAAGATATTATGTCGATCCGCTCGTTTTCACAATCCTCACGCACACACAACCTATGCGACTTAACTAGAAACCTCACGCAGATGATGTAATTTTATTTTTTCAGTATTTTAGAATGTATTAAACGTTGAGGTAGATTTTTAGCATTTAAATCTGTGAGACTATATAGTAGTTAAGCCTACAACCCGTGCGACTTAAATAGAAACCTCACGCTGATGACGTAATTTTCATGTGTAGTTAAGTCGCATGGGTTGTACTGTACACCAAGTTATGCCGATCAGCCGCCACATCGCAGCAAGATCTCATCCTTTTTAGTCGTGCCTATTTTTTTAAAATTTCTTATGAAAAATTCAAAATAATGTAGTCTTTTGTGATGAAATTGTTTATCAACTAGGTACATAAAAACACGAATTATCTACTGACATTCTGACACACTCATACGCAGCCGCCATTTGCTTCACTCATTTGCTTGGGCGTGTAGTCTCTTTTTTTAAAAACATTTTTGGTAAGTTTGATGAAACTTAAATATAGGAGTGGCCCTAGAATACTACATTGTGTCAGTTCACTTTACTTTTCCAATTAAAAATCCATGAGTGCAATAATGTACCTCTATAATGCACCATATCAGCATTTCACGACAATATTCGTATTTATGACATGATATACACATTGTAGATATACGTATTTACAATTCTTATCATAATTGGCAGCTCATTTCACTGCAGGGCATAAGCCTCCTCCCTCATACGTCAATCATATCTGTCTTGAGCCGATCTTTTCCAGGTCTTTCTACAAACTTATGGTAGAAATATAGTTTTGATATATTGTTTTACGTTAGATTTGAATACGTAATTATGACTCAGGATATCTTCCGATTGCTGTGCAGCTGGCTGTCTGTGCCTCAATGCAAATCTGCACAATTCTCTATTGTCCTTGTTCTTTAATGACTAAGAACCACATTTTTATCGTGTTCGTGTCCTGATTGCCAGCTAGGGTAGCGTGGAACTACTTCCCGGCATGATTCATAGCTCGATATCATTTTGTTCCCACGCTTAAAGTCGACAAAGTTCCTTTATTTTTCTAATCTATGACCCACTTTGTAATAGAATTTGTGATGTGAAAGAAGATGAGGACATGAGACGAGCATGTGATGGTATGGGGGATGAGGAGAGATGATAAAGCTTTAATCTCCTAGGGATTTCAAACCTACTAAGTATGTACCAACTGTTTGCCCTCTATAAAGTAATCTGGGTGGAGCATCAATAGTGCAACTTAGAATTCAACGATAATGGGTAACCTTTGAATGTTCTAAGTTATGTTTTCTATTGCTCCGTGCTTCGTAGGGCACGTTGAGCTGTCGGTCTCAGCTGTTTTTGATTAATAGCAGTCGTTAAGCCATGTCAAAGACCCGCGGGCGGCCAAACAAACCCTGACACCAGAGGCCAGCACTACCTCATACAACAAAAAAACATCAAGGTAGGTTCAATGCATTGCATATCTGAACCTACCTTGATGTTTTTAAAGATGATGCCTTAATACAATTCGTTTTCCTAAATAATGAGCACAGTTTGAGTGCCTAGTTGTAATATTAAAATTAGTGTTTGCTTTTTAAGTTCATTTATTTCTTTACTTTATATTTATTATTGTTTTGCTGAGTGTGTGTCAGTACCGTGATGTCACCATAAGGCCCCAACGGAAGACCAGCGCTGGTTGTTTTACAAGCAGCATTATGCTGAGTTGGGACCTTTTTGCTGCAATTATCATTTAAGCTTTATTATTTTATTTTTTTCTTATTACTTTTGTAATGATTTTGCTTGTAATAAAGCAAATAAACTTATTTCTTCTACTTTTTCTTGATCTTCTTCTTAAAATAATCACGCTGTCCGTCTTAAAGACACCCGTCCTCTGTCCATATCCTCCTAAAAGGTTATTGAGCGGAACTAAATTTTTTGTGGACAGCCATGATAGGATAACTACTTTAGAGGATGACCTGCTTATATTGTTACCTAGTATTATAAAACATGGCTGAATGATGGATATTCGGACACCTAAAAGCAATTCTAAAAATGATCATGTCTACATTCTGCATTTGGCAGCTGCGCTAATTGCATCGCACATGCACTGCCGTCCGCCTGTCTGTCCTAAGATCGATCACCGCTAATAATAAACATGTGTGCCCTGCGAGGGTTGATAACCCCTGGATCAGACGCCAATCGGTCTCATGTGCCCATCCGCTCGCAGCTGTGCAGGACTTTAAATAGACGCCACACACAAATAAGTTCGAAAACTGATGTTGAAATAGGTACAGAGAAGGGACGTTATTAACTAATGAGCTGAGCATAATATAGTCTCAAGTCTTAAGAATCATTGACCGTAACCACAGATGCGTGACGCTGGCGATGGTATGATACAAACCATGCATATCTTGATATGAACCACATAGTCCGTCACGCATCTGTGGTGGTTACGCATAACAAGGTCATAGCTGCAACAATGCAATGGTTCTGATAAAAGTCAGGCGGATACAAGTTAGCATGAACAGTGAATGTATATTATACATAGCCTTTCTGGAGCACGGTGGATGGTGCAGAACATTCCTGTGAAGTATTGCACCATCTACCGTAACCACCTGCTATTACGGTAAATCTAGTAGACGACGGACCAGACAGGTTTTATTGCGTAGCCTTCCTGGCTATGCAATAAAAGCTGTTTCCTATATAGAAACTGCAAGGACTCAGACAGATTTGGAATGCAGTAGGACTTAACACGAACTGCATTTCCTGGAGCACTGTTTCTTATTTTTTACAATTACGCTTTCCGTATCGACCTACATCCCATTCACACGTTGACTCATGACTTTGCGGAAATGTCTACATGAAATATTGAACCTAATTCTCGGTATTCTCCTTCCTAATTATCACAATAAACGGGAAGCTGAAGGTCCGGTGCATAAAGGAATTATTGAAAGCGGGTCTGTGGTATCAGCAGGAAAACAATGTGAGTAAACAAACATACTCTAGCTACTTATTGTTTCGTAGTACTCTAACGACGTGATCGATAAACGTGTACATCGGGATAACGTAGGTAAATGAAGGCCGTAGAAACTACCTACGGACACAAAATACTAAACGTACGGATAAATTTACTCTATTGTCACCTGGGAGTAATCAAGATGAGAGTGAACACGTATCATCAGATCAATCAACAAAGCTATTCAAATTAGTTACCGCTGGGGTAGGTGAGCTCTTGAGTGAAGACCACGTATACAGACAAACTTGACTCTCACCCTCTGACCAGATGGAGCGACGACCTACGCAAAGAAACTGGCAATAAGATCAGAAGAGCAAAATATCGGGCTCAATAGCAGAGATCTATGTCCAGCAGTGGAATAATGCAGGCTGTTGTTGTTGATGATTTTCAAATTGGCCTTTAAGATGACAGAGTTTCAAGCTGGTAGTGTAAAAGAGGTTCATCAAGCTCAGAGATCCCATCATCATCAGCCTTATTACGTTCTTTTTTCCCATTGTTGGGATACTGTCTTTCTCTCAGAGTGAGAGGATTGGACATAATCCACCATGTTGGTCCTGTGGCCAGTACAAGTTGGTGGATTTCACATGTCATTGAAGTAGGGGAAGTTGCCGTACTTTGGTACTCTCAGCAAAATTATAACTTCGAAGTCATATTTAGTAGCTCAAGTGTTGACAGTGAAAGTAAACATGCTACCACACCACTTTATTTCTTTCATCGTCATAATTTGCAGCTTGTTCCGCTCACTGCAGGGCATTAAGCCTTCTCCCTCTTTACGCCATTAATCTCTGGTTTGAGATAATCTGGTCCAGGTCTTAGCAGCGTGCTTTTCTAAGTCATCGACCCATAGTTGGACCGGTCTTCCTCAGCTACGCTTACCATCACGTGGCCACCATTCTGTCAGGGACTTACAAGCCTGCCATCACCACATCTTGCAAGTATCCTGCCCATTACCACTCGAGTTTAATTATACGGGATCCGATGTCTTGCTCCTTGGTTCTTCTTTGGATCTCCGTATTTCGAATTCTGTCACTCAACGTGATAGCTAACATAGTACGCTCCATTGCCGTTGTGCGACTCCCATCTTGTGCACAGTCTCCTTATTGAGTCACAATATTTCGGCACCGTACGTCATTGTGGGCAAGACACATTGGTTGTGCAGACTGGTCTTTGCGGCATTTTACGGTCCCTGAGCACGTCGTCAAAATTTCCGTACGCAGCCCATCCCAGCTGGATCCGTCTAGTTATATCTTTGTGCTTAAGGCTCTCTGCCAAAACAATGTCATAGATAGGCAAAATAGGTCTTGCAACATCACTTGTACTTAGGTTTGTATCTGACGAGTTTTCATTGTTAATAATCAGGTAGTCTGCAAAACGGAGGTGAGACAAGTGGATACCATTAACTAAGACGCCTTTATCCTCCCAATCGAGTAATTTCCTTTATTTATTCGATTATTTACCTTTATTTCTTTAAGTCTACGAAATATGGCTTCATAGTCTTAATATTCGGTGTTATATTTAGGTGGGGAAGCCAAAGATTGGGTACTTAACTCTATTTTGACGATCTTAGACAATGCCAGTTTCCCCACGATGTTATCCTTCAGTGTTTGATTTTGGTGGCTTCGCAAACTGCACATAACTTACGAAGTATATAGTCGTAGCTTACGAAGTATATAGTAATAACTTATGAAGTATATAGTCGTAACTTACGCATTATATAGTAATAACTTACGAAGTATATGGTCGTAGTAAAGTCATTGGTGGTGGTGCTTGCCAAAACTCACAGCACCCACATACTAAACATTTTTTTATGTAAGCAAGATTCAAATCGGAAAGCTCTAATAGCATTAAGCCTAAGCAATTCTGGTTCTGTTGAAAAGATTCAATGAAGGCATTGCTTATATGCTATGATAGTAGTCTATGAACTTATCAGTGCAAAGATAGAAACACATACCTAGGCCTAGGTATACAGTTCTGCAACCACAAACAACTCCGCCACAATGTAACGTGATTTAATTTTAATGATTGAGATAGGTCAAGAGGGTCAAATTTTAACTAATAGTACCCAAACTTATCTTAAAATTGATAATGTATTCGCCAATTAATTAGATTTAACAATAATATAATAATGGACGACGATTTTATTAACTAAGTAGGGTTGAGTTTAACCTTGTATATTTATGCATCAAGTTATTTATCGAATATTATTTATTTATAGGGGAACATTTGGTTTACCTGTCTAAAATTAATTATGACTAAAATTGAGGACTCACCAGTGACTAAAACTACGCAGAACAAAATCTTCTCGTTTACCATTTCCACACGATTTAGTCCAAAATGAAAATAGCACTTTCAACAGAACTCACAGAAAAGTTTTTATTTCAGCCTTTCGAACTCAGCGTTGAATCCTTGCAAGGGGACGTTGGCGCGCGTTCGTTTTATGAATTTAGAATGTTAGAGAATGAGAGCATGAGGGATGTTTATGAGTGTGTGCTTATCGCTCTACTGATGTACTGATGCATCATCGGTTCGGCGGGTGGAGCGAGGCTCGGGATGGCCGGGGAGTGGGGAGAGGGAGGGGTGGTAACACTCCCGATAACCTCTGTGGACGGACTACGGAGGACGAGCATAGATAACGCACCAACGACTTTCAAATGAGAGCGGCGTTCAAAGAGCATACAAACGCTACGCGCCGCATTCTTTTGCAGTAGATACTTGCAGAGAACTTTGGAGACTTCTTTTAAAAAATTAAGTAATAAGTTGTTTAATTTTGATGCAAATAATTATAGTCTTAATGAAGAGTCGTCGCCATCCATACCTATAATCAGTTTTATTGTCGTATCTACTCGGTAAGAACCATCAATTAACGCTCATCAAGCTTATCTCAGAGACGTCAATTAACGATTCATCATCAGCCTACAACGTTCTCACTGTAAAAGAGAGGATGGGCTATAATCTACCACGCTGGCCCAGTAGGGGCCAACTGGGGCTAACCTATAATAAATTCAAAATATTAAAAAAAGTTAACAATTTTTGAGCGATGGCGTTGAAATTGAAATTAACAATAGGTAAGTATTAAAATCCAAGCAGGTTTAAAAAAAACGGAGTACATACCGCCAAACAGACGAGTGACGCATAGCAAATGGCGGCTAAATGCGAGAGTTGATAATTTGTGGTGTTTTTTGATTGATACACAATTTCATCTCGAAACGCTGCCACTGTACTGTATTTGATTTTCCGTAAGAACTTGACAGAATTAACACGACTAACAAGGTTATCTTGCTGCGATGTGGCGGCCGATTGATGGTGTGTGTGTGTGTGTGTGTGTGTGTGTGTGTGTGTGTGCGTGCGTGCGTGCGTGCGTGCGTGCGTGCGTGCGTGCGTGCGTGCGTGTGTGTGTGTGTGTGTGTGTGAGGCTTGTGCTTACGAGCGGATCGGCATATCTTTGGTGCTTCACTTTCTGTATGGCGGTGTGGGATCTATCATGTTTAAATGCTTGTATAAAATTGATGAGCGCGTTAAATGACGCCTCTGTGGGTGAGTTAATAAAGAGATGATGGACTTAGATTTTAGACTAGTCGGCATATTTTTAGCTAAAGAGATACAACTGCAGGCAAACACACACACCCACAACGTTACATTCCAACCGTCGTGCGTGCTTTATGTGCACCAACAACAAAGATTGATAGTCATAGGCAGGGGGTTTCCCCGTGAGCCCACTGCTATGACCCTCTGGTGGTTACGCAGACTGCAGTGCGAATGAGAGTCACTGCTAACACGTGCTGTAGCAGTGACTCTTTGTGTGACTCAAACCTTTCGAGTGAGGTATCAAATTGAAGTTAAATAAAAGACCATTACAAAAATATACAATTAGAATTATTTTCGTCCAAAACACGACACCAACTAATCTTGAAGAAAAATTTACTGATGATTTTTGCTCATAATTTGATTGATAGCTTAGAATTTGACATATTCCTCAGTCCATAGAGTAACTTTGTACGAGTTTAACTGCAGGGCAATGAAAGGTTTTCTGACAGCTGGAGGAACCTAGTTCTGAAACCATCGATAGGTGGCGCTGACGGGACATGGTTCTAATTTTTTTAGAATTTAATGAATGAAAATGCAAAGTTTACTCTTACCTATATACCTACTAATTTGTGTTGTTTTGTGGAAAGAAAAAGTACTTTGATGTCAAACGATGGTCACAAAAACTAAAGATAATATAAAACGTAATAAAATAAGAAAAACAAGCAAGACAGACAGATATACGCTTATCTATGTTAGTAAGAAAGTTTTTTTATCGGCCTTGCTTCGTGTCGTTTTAGAAAATCTCCAGATCCACGTCTCGTCAGCGCCATCTATCACATTTATATGATCTATTTTATTTTTTTAATTGCCTTACGGAAAAAAAAACCCATTACAGAAGCCAATATGACTTGTTGCTAAGATTTTCATAGCAATATCGACTCTAATCCACCGCATTAAGTGATAGGGATCATGAAAATCTGATTGAAACAAGATAGGTAATAGGACTCCGGGAGATCTCAGCTTGTCTGACACTGACTTCTTTTGATTTGATTTTGTAGGGGTAGGCGGCATGGCAATGACAGCATCAACAGCTGTCACGTATTTTAGAAAGAGATAAAACATACAATTTATCATAAACAGGTTTAAACAAATAGTGTAGGCAATATATATAGCGCGAACTCGTTCACTCAATCTGAGTTGCTATTACAAAACAATATAATGCTATAAAATAAGCTTACCAGTGTTGCAAGTATAATTTAGTATTTTTATCCTACAATATATTTTAAAACCGAAAATCATTTTTTTAGATGTTTAAATGTTTTTTTTTATCATTATTTTCACTTTATACTTTTTTATCTTTCATTTCACAGCATCAGTACTCTGGATAATTGGACTCTGACTAAAAAACCAAAGTCCATACAAAAACAAATCTCACCTTTTTATTGAAGGTCTAATATAATAAAGGTCTTCAGAAAACCTTCAGTTTGATACCTCGAGGGTTTATTTTTGTGGCAAGTTGTTAACATAGAGCAAATCAATCGCACTTTAGCAAATTGGCGCCCCGCGGCTTGGCTGCGACGTTTCTCTGTGACCCTGTTCTGTGTGTGTTACACGGACGGACGTAAGCGTCCAATAATTTTGAGCAATCAATCAATCCATTGATGATTTTGTATAAAAATACTATATCGGCGACTGTTCTTCTCTCATCTAGCAAAATAACTCTAGAGAAGTTGAGTCTAGATTTGTAGGACGTGAGAGTTCCACATCGATTATCATTATAACAAAGATGGTAGAGAAAACGCCTTTGGAGGTTTTCAATTCTTGCAAATTGTGTACTTTATAGCTGGGATTCCATACCGGACTACAATACTCCAAAAGACTGCGAACGTAACAATTAAAAAGAAGTGTTGAAATGCTCAGATCTTTAAAAATATTAATTTGCCGAAATACAAAACCAGATATTTGAGCTCCTTTCTTATTAATAAAATCAATATGCCCGCGAAAGTCAAGTTTTTTGTCCATTATGATACCCAGGTCACGAATACTAGAAGTCTCACTTAATTGAATATTATTGATGAAATAAGCAGCAGTAATGGGATGCTTTTTTCTAGAGAATTTAATGTGGAAGCACTTAGTAGTTTTACCAGCATTTTGTTATTAATACACCAATTGTAGACATGGTTAAGAACTTGCTGCAAAACTGAAATATCTGTGGTGACCTAATCATTCTGTAGATCTTAAGATCGTCAGCAAACATCTTAAATTTTGACATAATATTGTCACAAAGATCGTTTATAAATAATATAAAGAAAAGAGGCCCAAGGTGAGAACCCTGAAGAACTCCAGACGATACAGTTCTTGGTTAAAAAACGAAGCCACTAATTTTTACTAACTGCGAACGATTACGAAGATAGGATTCACACTATCTCAGCAGTGAACCACATATTCCCGCATGGTCTGATTTGCAAATAAATAGAGCGTGATCAACCACATCGAATGCCTTAGAAAAATCTGTATAAATTGTATGCAGTTTAAACTTACCCTCGAGTGCTTGTGAGATGTCACATGTATAATTCAAAAGATTCGACGTAGTTGATCTACCTGGTAAAAAGCAAAGTTGATGGGGACTGATGAGAGGTTTAAGGTGAGAGTAAAGCAATTTTTGAACAAGTGACTCAAACAGCTTACCGAAGGTAGAAAGGATAGAAATAGGCCTATAGTTCGTCACATTATATTGGTCAATTTTCTTGAAAATGGGTGCTATATGAGCCACCTTTCACTTTGCAGGGAAAATCCCAAGTGACAAAGACTTATTGAAAATGCTGTGCAGTGGTTTGACATGTTGTTTTGCACATGTTTTCAACAAAATAAGAGGTATCGTATCTGGACTGGGATCTTTGTTTTTATCCAATGATTGAAGAGATTTGAGGACATCAGATTCGGTAATGGCACAGGAACCGAGGCATATGTGATTTTTGCTTATATTCGTTTCAGGGGTATTACTATCTTCATTATATATAGAATTGAAATATTGAGAAAATAATTCACAGATTTCCTGACCACCACTAGCATTATTGTTATTGAAAAACATTTGGTCAGGGATGTCGCAACTATTCGATTTCATGGATATTATATATTTCCAAAAATACTTGGGATTCTTATATTTATTATATCTACTACGATATTTTGCTTTCTCGTTTAAAGTTTTTATGAGGGAGTTACTAAACCAAAACGGGTATTTAGAGTTTAATTGTCTCCGTAAAGGAGTATATTTCTGTATTATAGGTAAGATAAGGCCATGAAATTTGTCAACATTTTTATCCATATCTAAGTCAGGTTTTAGCTGCTACGTCCAATCAATTTTCATCAATTCGTTGCAATTTAAACATAATCGGGTTTAGCAAAGTTTAGAGTAGAGTTTATTTTTATTTTATGTATTTTAAAGGAATTGAATTTAAGTAAAGTTTGGACTGCCGATGACTGTCCAAATCAACCAGGTTTTCAGAGCTCTTTGACAAACTTAACAAGTGATTACAATTGGTGAAGACTAAATCCAATATTCGGTTTCTTTCGTTAGGAATGTTATGTATTTGTTGAAACCCATTAAAAGCAATAGAATCCACCAAGAGAGTTTCATTTAGGGAACTAGTGCAACATGGTACAAGATAATTTGTGTCTTTATCGAGATTCCATTGCAAATTTGGAAGATTAAAGTCATGTTATGAGGAAAATCGGTTTGAATTACCTTGCGTTGAATAATACGATACGATACGAAATACTTTATTGTATACCAAAACCAAGAACAAACAATGTTAAAGCTTAAATAAGGTAAAACAATTGGCGGTCTTATCGCTTAAAGCGATCTCTTCCGAATAATGCGCGTCATTTTTGATAAGAACCGTTCAAGATAATCATACTTTATTGGAGGGGGGACATATACAGTGAAAATGCAAAATTCTACTGTTCCACTACCTTGTTTCAACTTTAGAGTCACCCACAGGTCCTCACAATCAGTTTCCCACTGCGACTTGCGCAAAGGTTCATGGGTTTTTAAAATCGCAATGGGGACACCGCCACCATCCTGCTTAACATTATAGCAGTTGATGAACGATCACGCCTAAAAACGGTGTATCTACTTTTTAATATTTCGTGATCATAAAAAGGGTCATTCAACAAAGGCTCCGTGAGTAAAATTACATCAAAGTTGGTTTTCACCGCATTGACCAACATGTCTTAGTTCTAAGTCCTCTAACATGTTGGTACAATATTTTCAGACCAGACACAGAAACAACTGGCACGCCCTATTCAAAAGTCTTTAGGAATTCCACGTCTTTCACCATAAAACTCTTCGAATTGACATCCTTCCACATAAATATTCGGCCATTGCGCACCCAAACAAACGTGAATCTTTTTCTTTTGCTATTTTGTAAATAGGTGTCGAGTTGCCTGTTAAGCCTAGGTGTGCAGAATTTAATTTCTTATTTTGATTGACTCTATTACATGTTTTCGTAGCTGGCAAGATCTCATCTCTTACGAATGGACTTGGCAGTTTGACGATAATTGAACGAGGCCTGTTCGAATCTTTGTTAGCCTTCGACATTCGGTGGTAGTTTAGCAGTTCTTAATTACTCAAACCACGACCAACAGTGGCTGCCAGTTGTTGAATAACAGTCTTAAGGTTTTCGGTTTTGTGTTCAGGCACGCATTGTATTTCCAAGTTACACTCCCGTGATTGCTGTTCAACTTCGTTAAGGCGAAACTTTAGATCAGGAACGTGGGTGATCAAGGTTTTATTTTCCGTTACCAAACTATCAATGATTTCAGTCCTGCTTTCACAGAGTTGTGTTTCACTTCATTTGAAAGAAAGAAAGAAAGAAAGAAAATACATTTATTCAACACACACAAAAATAAAAGATACAAATAATCATGATATGATTGATCGTACTTGGCTGTTATGTAACTCAGACTTTCAGCGAGTTCGTCGATCTTGCCGTGAGTACCAGCGTTGTCCAAAGTAACGTCACGCTTGATGTCACTTCGTAACTTTGACATAGAGTTGTCAAGTTTTTTATCCATATACTTCTTTAAGTCAGCCACAATGTCGGAAGATGGTGACTTAATGTTTAGCAACTGGGCATTTGGATGAGATGAAGGGGTACTTAAGCTGTCACCCCGCTTTACAGAAGACTTACACTCTGGGCACCGCCAAGCAGCCTTGTAAGCCTTCGATTCCTTGGCTAAGTTATCCGCTGGAATTCCCAAACATTGCTAATAATACGCATCGTGACATTGAGAGCTGGATTTTTTGGAGCACTTGCTGCAGATACTCATTTTTATTTTTTCTCAAAATCAGGGAGATGCTTGCAGATATGATGAACTTCACAAGTATATCACAAAACAAAATACTAAATATTGTAGCAGACAGCGAAACAAAAACGTGGAACGGAACGTAAGCCGCCTTGGTAGATTTTTATTTTATCACTTGGTAACACTGATTGATATGCCGTTGTCAGTGACAAGCTGTGGCCCAATTACAGAACTTGGTTACAATCGGATTATCACTTTTTTCATAGCAATTTCGACTCTATCGCAAGGCATTAGTGGTTGCGATATTGAGAATTCGATTGAAGCCCAGTTATGTGGTCGGGCCGCGGGACACAATCACGATTTTAGGTGGTAGGGTCGAAACATAAACCACAGACTACTCAGAGATACTACGTATACATAAACTACCCACTGTAACTACAAGTGACACTGTTCAGTATTTGTGTGAGCACTTTGTTCTTCAATCAGCGAATGAAACGTGGAGATAACACTAGCAGGGGTTTTCTGGGTATGTATGTACACTTTACGCGTATTTCCAAGACGGCACAACAATGTTATGTAAACAAACTTATCGTAGCATTCTGCTCCTGACGCTAATGTTGCCAGTTGAATGAAGTGAATGAATGAATGATGTGGGTATAATATTAATATCACCGGGGACGATGCTACTTTTTTTTTCCTAACCACCCCGGTACCGTGGCAGAATCTGGAGAGCGTCTGCTGCTGGGGCCGATGAAACAAAATTAGTGATCATATCACCGGGACCGATGGAACTTTTTTCCCATCCGCCCCGCCGGCCGTCCGGCCGGGCCACCAGTGCCGATGGGACTAATCCCTTCCTGCGATGGCTTCAATGTCGTCGGTCCATCTTGTGGGGGGTTTCCCCACACGTCGCTTACTTATATAAACTCTAACGCGCGACTATTAAGTGCAATTTAGCATGCACGCTCGATGTATGAATACTCGTACCTACGTAACACGTACCTACATTTGTTCGCTATTAAATCGGCGGCTTTCTTCAAGATCAAAGTAGTACAACTTCTGTACTTGTACTATTATTTATTCTGTGGTACAGGGTTCCCAAGTCCATTCCTCCATAGTTCGAAAACTATTTTGTCCGATTACGGCGAAGCAAGGGAATGGTAATGAGTTTAACAGTCTATTTATGTATGTATGTATGTATGTATGTATGTATGTATGTATGTATGTATGTATGTATGTATGTCTATATATGTATGTATGTATATATGTTTTTCAATTGGGCGTGGATGGCTAAATCAGTATGAGGAATAGCGATAAGTACTCAAAGGAGTCTCGGGCCCGATTTTGATAATAACTAAAACTGCATCTTTGGATTTTTGAATAAACAATATTCCTTGCCATTTGAACTTATGTCTTGTTCACATGATATTTGAAACTAGCTGCGCCCGCGGTTTTACCTGCGTAGACAATGATGCTGGATGATGATGATGAAAAGAGCTAATCCAGGAAATAAGGTATTTAGTATATAACGAATTTCATCAAAATCCGTTTAGCCGTTTCAGCGTGCAGAAGTAGCAAACATACACAATCACAAGCTTTAGCATTCGTGATGTGATAGTGTAACATCTGTCTGTCTATCTATCTATACTTATAACAAAGCTGTAAGCGAAAAAAAGACAGTAATTAAAAAAAAACCTTTGTGTCCAATTTTTTTATCTATATTAAAGCTTTTATTTAACTTCACTTGTATGTCTTCTATGTATGTATCTATATAGCTCACAAACAGATGACAATATAATAAAAAAAAAACAATAAAAAAAACTTAGTATCGTAAAAGTTACAGAACACCAAAAAAAATACCCCGTAAAACTGTTTTTTTAAATTTAATTTTTAAAATTATATTTATGAGTATTTTCGATATCTTTGGCCACGGAAAATAAGGAACAATATTAATGTTCTTAGTTTAAAACTCATTACTGCTCTACTCTCATTACGCCTACTTTCTCGCACCTATCCATATTATTTCTTACTAGTTTTCCAGCCCACAACTTCGTCTGCGCGGACTATTGTTTATCGCGAAAAAAGCATCCTATGTTCTTCTAGGATATTAAAAACCAATGCAAAAGTAGGTATAGCACCACTCTTGATGTATTTTGACATACTTGTTATTTCGTTTACTTTACATGTCAACCGTTTCTAACAGCGAGTAATCAACATTTTTCCAGTTATTCCAGTTTTCCCATCGAAACTTACAATTTTCCGGGATAAAAAGTCTCCTATGTTTTATTCCAGGGTATAAGCTATGTCTATTCCAAATTTCATCAAAATCCGTCCAGCCGTTATCGCGTGAAAGCTCCCCAAACAAACAAACAAACAAACAAACAAACAAATAAACAAACAAACAGACAACGATTCACTTTTATATATTGGTGGTTTTATATACCTCTCTTAAACAGTTTTGACATAAAGTCAACTGTTGAGGAATTATAAAGAGAACAACAAATTTTGCTTCAGTCAATTCAAGATCGCGGCTAACGTACTAGATATACTCTCTAGGTCAAAAATTTGGATTCTTGACATAAACCTCATACTTAAGTGATACAAACCAAAAACTGATCTATTTGTACTGACTTTTTGTAGGGCAAAGACACTTTTTCCCACATTGATTGGCCTTTGGCGGGGCTTGAAATTTAGTAAGCAAGCACCAAGCACCTAATTGACGGAGCGAGCAAGAAGCGCGAGCGAAGCGTCTCCGTTTGACCTTGGGCAAAAATGCTTTCGTATGTCCGGCGGATGTTCGGCTTTTCTCCTCTACAGGTCGCATTTCTCAACCGATTCTCGTGAAATTTTGCGAGTTGGTTCGATAATTATATGGTTTTTTCGATTAAGTTTTACGAAAGTTTTCATAATGGCGGAGATATCGGGTCCATATTAACAAAATTAAATGTCTCCCAGCTTTTTGTTTTAAGGTGCGCGGTGATCATTTATTCAGTTTTAAGCTGTGCAAAGACAGATTCGCGAGGTCTACCAGCTCACAGAGCAACAAGAGAAGAGCTTTTAAACAGATAAATTCAAAGTGAGGCCACCAGTGCCACAATTAATTTTAATTTTAATAAAAGTTTACCAAATCGAGATTGAATTGTGTATTAAATTCTTTGTGTATGGCATTCTGAATCAATAGTGGCTCCAGACTATCGTCTAACCCACCAACTCCAAACATTGAATCGATAGGTGCGACCGCCGCTGTATCTGGTCAGCATCTAAAATTATTATATTCAAACCTGCAGATGACTAAAATTTAAAAAAACTGCGTAAACGAAGATGGTAGATGCTCGCAATACATCTTAAATGTGACATACATTTTTAATGAGACCGTGCAACTGATCAACTTATCGTCCAACCTCAATGTGTGGAAAGCCGGTTCGCCGCCACGGGCCAACTCGACCGAACTATGTCAAACGTGCACAAAATCCCGAACGCATTTTCATAATAAAAATACATAAGTTCAAAAATTAAAACCCGACTACAGTTGGGTAAAAAATAGCGTATGATACTTTGCAATGAAGACGAAATGATTGATACCTCGCTTGTCAAAATCGGACCAATAGGGGCGACGGATGTTATGGTAGAACAGCCACATATTTAAATATATACATACATACATACCCTTTCCTTGCTTTGCCGTAGTCGGGTAAAAAATACAAATAATGGCTTCTATTATTTTGAATGTAAATCTAAACAAGAATTTTATATACCCACCATTATTTACTGAAGCCTGTTTTGAAAGGTCAACAACAAATTAAATGGTCACATTGATAAGAAAATTTTAGGTTTTCTACGAATAACAATAAATTATTTATTTAAAATTTTGTTTTAAGCTAATATACGCTGACAAGCATCGAAACTTTAGGTTGGTATTTATAATTTTATTATTACTTATTTAGTTTAAAAATGAAATCAATAATTTGACATCCCAAAGAAATGTCCACGCGAGCAAAGCCATTATACTTTTTGATAAAGCTTCCAGTTAATGCTTTATTCAGAACGGGGATCCAGTATGGTAGCTTTAACCCAATTTCAGTCTTCTGGCATATTTATCATAAAAAATGTAATAAAGGAAAAGTCTGTGGTATAAATCGGTTTAATTAGATAGGAAAAAAAAGGATTTACGTTTCGTTTACTGCTATATATTAAAAGCCTACGAATAAAAGTGATCAGGCAATGGGAGCAACACAGGGAAAATTATTATTGTATACTAGCTGTACCCGCGGCTTCGCACGCGTGTTCTTTTCTTCAGGTTCAAAGTACCATAATGTGCTATTCCAGGACCAATATACCAACATATGAACAACATTTCTTCAGCCGTCAAAAATACTTTATCAATTGCTCGGCTTCTAACTCACCGGATTGAGATACCAATTACACCAGATTTAAATCAAACCCTAAGCTATCTAACAATGAAAACCGCATTGCAATCGGTCCAGTAGTTTTTACGTGATGCGTGAACAAACAAACATACATACAGACAAACAGAAAGAAAGACATGGTTAACAAAAAAATATTTGTTAAATACCTTTTTTAAGCACCCAAGAGTTTTTTTTTCATTTGAATTCTTTTAGTAGTTTGGGTGCGATGCGCGGTCAAGATACGGACAAACAGACAAACAAAATTAAAAAGTAAAACAGTTTGGCTTCAGTATCGAATATAGAGAACCATCCAAAATATATTTTTTATTACTTAAATATTAACATAACTTTGGATCCATATCCCGCAGAAACCCTTTACTTTTTCGGGATTAAACGTGTCCTCAATTTTAACCCATCATATAACTTAAGACAGTGCCAAGTTGCATCAAACCCCATCCGTTACTATCAGCTTGGTACGTGTTCTTTTAAATAAGTTTCAACCCCTATCCTGCGAGAACCCATTAATTTTTCGGGATGAAAAGTCCTACCTCGAAGTGTGATCTCCAATCATACTAAATTTCATTTGAATTCATTAAGTATTTTCTGGGTGGTGCGCTGCCAAGGACAAAAATAAAAAAAATACAGTGTTGGGTTTAGTATTGAATATAGAACAGCATCCAAAAAAATACATAATATCTTCAATTTACAGAATTTTGGACATTATCCCGAAGAAACACTTTATTTTTAGGGATAAAAAGTATCCTCAATTATTACCCATTATATAAACTATGACTGTGCCAAGTTTCAACAAAATCCGTCAACTAGTTTCAGGGTGATACGTGTTCTTTTAAATAACTTTCAACGCCTATCCTGCAGGAACCCTTTAATTTTTCGGGATAAAAAGTATCCTATGTCCTATCTCGAGGTATGAACTCAAATCATACCAAATTTAATTTGAATTCGTTGAGTATTTTCGGCGTAATGTACTTCCAAGGTACAGACAGACAGAGAGAAAGACAAAAATAAATAAATACAGTTTTGGCTTTAGTATTGAATATAGAAAGGCCCCCAAAAAAAATTTACAAAATATCTTTAATTTACAGAATTTGGGACATTATCCCGCAAGAACTCTTTATTTTTTCGGGATAAAAAGTATCCTCAATTTTAGCCCATCATATTAACTATGACTGTGCTAAGTTGCATCAAAATCTGTCTAGTAGTTTCAGAGTGGTAAGTGTTTTTTGAAATAACTTTCAACCCCAATCCTGCGGGAACCCTTTCATTTTTCGGGATGAAAAGTAGCCTATGTCCTACCTCGTAGTATGAACTCAAATCATACCAAGTTTCATTTAAATTTATTCAGTAGTTTCGGCGTGATGCCTAGCCAAGGTACAGACAGACAGACAGACAGACAGACAGACAGACAGACAGACAAAAATGAAAAAAGAAACAGTTTTGGCTTCAGTATCGAATCTAGAGTAAGGTCCAAAAAAATATTTCTAAATATCTTCGATGTACAGAATTGGACCCGTTACAGTGTTATTATAAGTTTATATACTCGTACACGGTTCGTTTTGAAATCATGTTTGAAAAAATATATTTTGTTTTTACCTATATCAGTTTTTTTGATAGTATGATGTCACACTCTAAATATTAATATCAAGGAAAATAATTCAGAAACTTTTAGGTACAGGTAAGAAAAAATATGTCAATTTGTCATTGAGATGACACACGCTAATGTCATAGCAGGAAAGAATGAATATTATTATGATCTGTATTGAATAGCTCTTAAATAGAACAAATATATAAACTAAAACCCGCCAGCAATTGTATAGTCTTTGCCCGTCAGTATTCTACAGTAACGCAAAGGCATTCAGCGGAATCACACCGATTCTTATTTTTTCCGGATTTATTGTAGTTTGCACAAAATGGAGAAGCTGTGCGTACTTTTTATTATTTGCGGTGAGTTTCATAATACTTTGTTTAAATGGGTAACTTCGCGCCGAGAATCAACATTGAAAGATTTAACATGTTATATTAAGATCATAGACTTCTTTCCCTGTAAACTATAGAAAACTATTTTCAGTATATTTTTATCAAAATTTTAGTTTTAGACAGTTTCGGAGTTGAGTGCAGGAATGGTAAAAAATATATATTTTCTTAAATAACTCTAGAATTATTTGTTTTTAAGGTATCAAAATACATATTTGAGATCCTCACAGCAAGCCCTTTCATTTAATAATTCACATAATACAGTTATTAAAAGTTTTTTTTTAATTTTCTATTTTCTCCTCAATAGTGAACCCCAAAATTAATTATTCAAAATTAATTAATTAACGTTACGCATCTGTTTTGGGGTCACAGAAATTCAAATGTGTATCAAATTCCAATAGATTCGGAGCGAATTGGCTGTGACAGGGGGGACATACGAGTAATCCTATCAGGGCTCCGTTTTTTTACATTCGCACTTATGGAACCATAAAAATATGAAACTTGAAGTACTTGAACTTGAATATATATATATATATATATATATATTTATATATATATATATTTGTAACCTAGTGGAAAAAATATTTGAATAGTTATTTTTATATTATAATAAGGTTTCTTTAACAGTATTTTTCTACCGATTCGGTCACCGAGAAAATATTTCCTAAACGGAAAACGAAAAAAATCCGTTTACGAAATATTTTCTCGGTGACCTTTTTGCTTGAGTTGCTAGCTATATAGGGTTCACTAGTTTACGAGATATAGCCGACCAAGATAATGCATTTTAGGCCCGTGTCTTCTCTAAACAAATTCCATAACCGTAACAACACCTTTGTTGGCGTATAAAGTAATAACTACTAAACCGATTGCAACGCGGTTTTCACAGTTAACAGTTTCACAGTCGTGTCCGACACGAACTTGGCCGGTTTTCTAAATTGTAATAAGACATTTTTCATCGTAAAAATATACATACAAAAATAATTTTGCATATTTTTACAACTTTAATGCAATTCGTTTTAGGTCAACTTTGAAGAAAATAATAATACATCTATTTTTATGTACTTAGATAAATATTATTTGAATCCGAATAATTGCATAATATTATTTTAAAAGCTTTTATTTACCTTCACTTGTATGTATGTATCTATGTATTTCTGTCTGTCCTGGAATCTTGCAACTCAAATTTCGAGCACTTCACGATTAGCTATCCGGCTGAAACTTTCAGGGTAGATCTCAAATCGATGATTAAGAATGAAAAAATATAAAAAGATAAAAATGTATTCAACAAAAAACAAACAAAAAATGCACAATAGACTTTTTTAATTTAAATTATACTTTTCATTTTGGAAGTAAGCTTCAATTACAAATGATTTTAGTATAACGTTTGTATGGGAAATTTCTCCTCCGGATTATTTTTGAAATGTGACAAATCAACGCAATTAAAATTTTGCATTGCAGAGAAAAGAATCTTATTATTTTTCTCCTCATATTTTGATACGGTATTTACACATTTTTACATTTTATTCTCTAATGTTTTTTTTTATTTCCACAGCTCTCCTCAGCAATCAGGCGTTGTGTGTTCAAGGACAGCTCCCTGGACAGAATCAACCACAACAACAAACACCTGCTCCGGCTCCTACTGGGTACCTATGCTTAAAATACTTTGTCTATTCGCCACATTCGAATATAGAGGACTTTTCTTACGATATCAACAATTATATAAACTCTAAATGTTCCTGTCATATGTTTTTGTTTATGTGTATAATCACCACCATGCTAGTGTGTTTGGATTTTATTGTATTTTTACCCGACTGTGGAGGGTTATGTGTTTGGGTTGGATGTAAGTTTCTTTGGCGCGTCCTACAGCCTAAGCGGCCATTAGATTCATCTTATTCACGAAAGGTCAAGAAAACTAATAAGGCGGAGGCATGCATTTAATTTCTGCTGTGACATTAGCTAGAATCGAGCAAGCATATTGCATCCGACTGCATATTATATTTCATAATCAAGAATCAAAACCTTGCCTCTTTTTAGTTTGGGTTTTCGTTTTTTTTAAATATATTATAACAACAAAAATGATTACAATTTATCCCGACGATACAAAAAGAGGATTAAAAGGTGTTGTTATAAGTTTAAAGTCTTTGTATGTCCGTCTGTGGCATTGTAGAGCTCCCATTCAGATGGAGCGAATTCGTTGCAGTTTATTTTTAATTGAAAGCTTGGGTTGCGATGATTGTATTTAGCTTTGTTTGGATGAAATCGGGGTAGCCGTTCCCAGGATAACTCTGATCACTCTGTGAAGAGATCTCAAGCCCTATTGCAATTAGAAATCGGGGTAGCTGTACCCAGGATAACTCTGATCACACTGTGAAGGGATCTCAAGCCCTATTGCAATTAGAAATCGGGGTAACGGTTCACAGGATTACTCTGATCACTCATCTCAAGCACTATTGCATTTAGAAATCAGGGTAGCCGTTCCCAGAATAACTCTAATCCCCCTGATCACTCTGTCAAGAGATCTCGAGCACTACTGCAATTCGAAATCGGGGTAGCCGTTCCCAGAATAACTCTGATCACCCTGATCACTCTGTCAAGGAATCTCGAATACTATCGTAATTAGAAATCGGGGTAGCCGTTCGCAGAATAACTCTGATCACCCTGATCACTCTGTCAAGGAATCTCGAATACTATCGTAATTAGAAATCGGGGTAGCCATTCCCAGAATAACTCTGATCACCCTGATCACCCTGATCACTCTGTCAAGGGATCTCCTGCACTATCGCATTTAGAAATCGGGGTAGCCGTTCCCAGGATAACTCTGATAACTCTGTGAAGGGATCTCGAGTACTATTGCAATTAGAAACTCAAAGAATCAATTTCGATGGAATTTTTAACTTCCTCATAATGGTCTGCTGATAAGTAACATAAACTGAAGTCTTAGAAAGAAGAAAGAAGTCCTAAGAGATACGAGGCATTAATAAATTTTGCAGTGGAGTTTCAAACTCTACATGATGTTTATAAATTACGTTTGGTAGGGGGTTTTTTTTCGGTAATGAGGGTAATGTGGTTATCGGCCTATGTTTGTTCCATTGTGGTACCATGATTCTTACGTCAATCGATTTGTCTTATTCTTGCAATTTCTTCTAAAGACATGGCAGTAATCAAAATTCAATATAGGGACAACCAGACGCCACCATGTAAAAAAGAAAAAGAATTAAGTCGACAAACCATGTTAAATGGAAAAACTATGTTATGTTATTGAATAGGTATTTGAAAATTATCTCTAGGTTTCTATTATCATTTTTAATTTCGAATGATTATTTAGGATCTATAACGATTTAAAGTTGGTTAGCAACCATTCTCATTTCAATTATTGGCTCATTTTAGTTTTGTTCGCAGTCGGGTTTTTCTTCACTTTCGATTACTTATGTCTTGTTGTACCAATATTGTAAATCTGCACTGTTGCCAATTACAGGACTGCGACAGTGTCGGCTGTTCAGCAGTGCATCAGATCTTGCTCCGTGACCTCTGAGTATAACCCTGTCTGCGGATCTGATAACCAGCAGTACGACAACCCTGGAAGGCTGATCTGCGCTCAAGAGTGTGGCACCGGTAAGCTTCAGTCTACATTTTTGTTTTTTTTTAATTTTGTTTTTTTTTTGTGGTTTCGTAACATAATGTTCGATTTTTATTTTTCCTGCTTAGTTAACAAAATGAACTCATTAAAATATATGAAATAAGTACGTGATATATGTATGACTGTACTAGACAAATATAACAGATTTGTCGTAAGAGTTACACAACCAACAGCAATCGATCGATTATGAATCGATATAACTCGACCGATCGAGCCACCGAAGTGGGAAAGCGAAAGGTTGAGAACTAAAGTATGAAACCGAGTGTCGCTTATTGCATACTAATACTAATTAGCGTTTAATTGTTTGTTTTTCTAATTTCAGATGTAATTCAAGTGCGGACAGGAACCTGTCCACCTTCCGGCTAGTCTATGAAATAATTAAGATCATTATATTTTGTTCTATAAAATGAGGTTTATAGAAAATATAATAAACATGAAAAATTACAACCTCGTTGGATTTATTGGTGCTATCATCCCTAATGGAAGTATTTCCGAAGCACTGGCAGATTCAGACCGGTGTCATACGCCAGATTCAAGCCTGAATAGTATTATGAATGAGAAAGGTTTTCAATCTCAAAGTATAGTAAGACAGTAAGCCTAACTTATAATATTATGAGATTTTATTTTTCTTGTCGTTCATAACTTATAATATTATGAGATTTTATTTTTCTTGTCGTTCATAAAGTGTTAAATTTGAATAAATATTAGCTATTTAAAGGTATTACGCCAATTACATCAAAAATTAACACCTTTATTCTAAAAACCACAAAAAGAAATTGAACCGACAAGTAACACTCAAACACTCTTTAACTCGACTGTACACTCACTGTACAGTCACTGTGTCACAGTGTGTGTCGACTGTATCAATTACCTCTGAATACTCGCTTCGAATCACTATGATTGTTTCGTTCCGAACGCCAAGTCAAAACTGTCCCACGCAGCCGATGCGCGCCCTATTTATACCGCGACGGAAGTTTCCAGAAGATAATCGTATGTACTCGTATGTACTAGCAGTAGTCGGTAGGTATTTGAACTTTAAAGGTCAGCGCTGCCTTTGAAGTTGCCGCGCCACGAACATTTTAGTACCTACTGTTTTTCTAAGAATCGACCGGCGTAACACTGCCCCCTCCTAAGGGCCGGGTTTTTGATCCGTAGTTAAAGCAACCAATGGTTAAATAAAGCAACAAATGGTTAAACTTTTGTAAAAACAGTTTTTTGACACATAGTTAGGACAACCAATGGTTAAAAAAGTAACCACTAAAAGAAATCCAAGGTCCAAGAATTTAACCACGGCTCCATCGAGGGATTAGCAAGATGGCGGCTAGTTAACTCTCGGTAGCTACAGCTGTGAGTGATTTAATTTAAATTATGAATTTAAATATAACGAGATACTTTGACATGTCAGAAAGTTCATCAGATGATGAAATTGCTGCGGAATACGTTCTAATGAGAATACCTAAGGTATTTAGACCACGTAATTCAACCGCTGGAGCACTGGGATGATATAGATTTTAGAAAGCGCTACCGGCTATCTAAAGAAACCGTGATCTGGATCATCGGAGAAATAGGAAACGAATTAAAAACTCCTACTACAAGAAATCATGCAGTTACATCACTCGAGCAGCTATTGCTCACATTAAGATTTTATGCCACTGGGAATATGCAACAATGTTCTGGTGATTTGTCTGGTTATCCAAATCAACCGTCTGCATAATAATCCACGCCGTGTCAAGACAAATTTGTGTCAAACTAATGAGATTTATTGCAATGCCCTGCACAAATGAAGAAATAAGAGAAGTCGTACAAAAATTTTATGCAATAGCCAGATTTCCAAGTATCGTCGGCGCAATTGACTGTACACATGTCCGAATTGCTAGCCCAGGTGGCGATAATGTAGAGCTTTTTAGAAATAGAAAACATGTATTTTCTATCAACACCCAAGCAGTTGTAGATGCGAACCTGAAGATTAGGAACATAGTAGGTATGTGTGTTTTAATTTAAAATTTTCTGTTGATTTGTTTGTCATTTTAACATTCGTGATGTCACGAATAGGTTCCAGCAGAAGATCAGTGCTAAGGCCTATGGCCTTATTATTGGCTGAGCTGGGACCTATTTCTAGCAGCGCACAGCATTGACCGTTTGAATTTGTTTATATTATGTTTCTGTTGTATAATGTTGTGTGTTGTCCTAAATAAAATGTATTTATTTCTTTTCTAGCAAGATGGCCGGGCTCCGTTCACGACAGTACAATTTTTAATAGCAGTGCAGTCAAAGGTCTCATAGAATCTGGTCAATTTGGCAGAAGACATGCTCGTCCCGAGCAGTGTTAGTCCTGTAATATTGGGCCAGTCAATCAACATGAACAATTTTAGGAGCAATTCTCTGGCCCTTTCAAATCCGGTACGTGATGTCATTGATTTTGTTCACAACGTGCATACCACGTTGTAACCAAAATCAATGACATCACGTATTGTCATCAGTAAAATCTCATCCATTTTCAAACCAGAAGAGGCGTTGTTTATGAGCTATATTGGTATGTATAGCTTCAAGTTCAAAAGTCAAACTTTGACCGGTTTCATGGTCAGACAACGGTAAGTTTGCTTCAATAGCAGTTAAGTTGCTGACAATTAAATCGAGACAGAAGTTTTTACGCGTAGGCTTAGGTAGGTTATGTGATTATTTAAGTTATAGTTACTCAGTATTGAAATAAGATCTTTAGTATTATTACTATAATTGAGTATACCAATATTCCCGTCCCCATATAATATCACTTTTTTGTTGCTCTTTCTCATTAACTTTTTAAGGAGTAGTTCTAAATTGTTCAAGAACACCATAACATTAGAGTTCGGAATTCTGTAGATGCAGATCACATAGAGTCGCAAAAGAGGAATTTCTATTGCGCAATACTCAAATTTATAAAGTACAGGATCAATTATATGAAGTTCTTTATAATCAAAATAGTTTTTGGCTAAAATACAAGTTCCACTTCTGTTTTTTTTGGCCTAGAGAACGAAGATACAAGTTTGTAATTATTAAGGATAATATTCGATTCAGTGCCTTCTCCTACAAAAGTTTCAGATAAGGAAATAAGATCTACATTCAAATTTTTACTTTCTAGTTCTTCAAGCGGAATTTCTAACAAGTCTTTTTTATATAAAAGGTCAGCTATATTTTGGTGGAAAAGGGTATATGAGTTCTTAATAACGAAAAAACTTACGCATGTATGCGCTCAGTACTGCGCAATGTTAGAAATAGCGCCACCCGATGATCATGTACTTAGTTACATTGACATTTTGGGGCTTGCTATTATTCTGCTTATGGGTCATTCTTGAAAAAAAATACGAAATCTTTCCTATTTTAGTGCTGTTGCTGTTAGGCTTGCTTTGCGTTTTTGAAATTTGATCCTGTCTATTAAAATAATAAGGAATAGTCCACTTTTTAATTTCAGTCACTACATGAGGATTAAACTTAATTATGTTGGGCTTTTGCATGAATGTATACTGGAAGTTTTGTCTTATACGCTTTTTAAAGTTAATATTATCAATTTCAATATTTAGTTTTGAACAAATGAACTTCCTTGTTACGTTATTTTTCCTATTCATTTCATTCATGTCTATATATTTACAATTACTAAAACTCTTTATGATTAATTTAATATTCTGACTACTGACTAAGCATATCTACATTCAAATGTAGAAAAACAGTAAAAATACTCTATAGTCCCTTTTGTTTGTAAAGAATGTTACATAAGTTAGAATAAACCATAAAGGGATTTTTATCATTGGCACTAATGCTCAAAAAAAAAGATGTGCGTAAATGTTGCATTGGGCTTCGTTAGGGCAGACACACTATAAATATCATTCCATTTGTTTGCTCTTCTTTGTACGATAATTCTCCCTTAACCAATTAATTGCTGATCCCCGAGAATCATAATTTTGGGACTAGACTCTGGCGTGTTATTTGAAATTTTGGTGTTTCGGAGTATTGGTCATTTATAAGAGTTCCAAGTCCATTATCACGTCGAAATTCTTTGTCATTTACTGCACTTGTTTCTGATTTAGCAGGGATAGACTCCTTTGACAAAGATCTACATTGTTTGCAAATTATATTGTCATCGTGTAGTGGTGATACTCTAGGGGTTTTCGTTTGAATGTTAATTAAATCCGTTTAGCTATAGGTTGTAGTGTTGTTTGTGTTTTAGTTATCTATGGTTCCGATCTTCGTCTAAAGTTGCAATTGCAATCGATTGCAATTGGATCGCGTGGTCGACCCTGTCTTCGAGATGGAGCCCCGGCGATGAAAACCCCAGTTCCGGTGGGAGGCAACAAGACATCTCAAGTGGCACCACCTACAGGCTCATAGTTTTGGGTGGGCGTTCGCGTTGGAGCCACGGGTTGGCAGCGTTGAGTACGGCAGCGAATGACAGGAGAAAGTGGATAAAGATTGGGATTGATATATTGGCGGACCTGCTTGCAGCAGCAATGAGACATGTTAATTGAGCGTCACCCATGACGATCAGTAAAGAGTTTGCCACCAACACTTCGGAAGTTGAGCCCCGGGTCGGAAGCCAGTTGGACGTGGTGACGTCCGTAGAGCCCGGAGGGGAGTCCTGTTCCTGTTCGAGTCGCCGCCGCGACCTCCCCCAGCCGAGCACCCGTGTTCACGCGGCCCTGAAGCCCTGAGGTCTCCGTGAGCCGAACGCTGAGTCGACGCATCCCTGATCACCCTGAGTCAGCCTGGTGAGCGTCTTTCCTCGAGTCGGAGCCCCATCGCGTGCCCGTACTGGTTGACGTCGCGGAGTAAGACTTTAGGATTCCTACCGTGTTAGAGCTTTTATATTAGGTTTATGAACCCTATTATAACCCCTACACGATTTCCTTCTTGTGTGGGAAACACAGAAGTAAGTATAGCTTGAGTGGTAAGTATTTAACATGTCACGACCCTGCCACAGACACCAACAGAGGTTCGAACCCTCACGCCCTATTTCTCTCTTGCCCCGCTGTCTAGTCGTGGTCTTATATTCGCCATTTTTAATAGAGTACAATTAGCGTCCGTAGTCTAGTTTGCTAGTTCCCTTTCAGTAAGTAGTAGTTTAAAGATAGTAACCCGTGACAAGGTGTAGGCATGTTGTGTCTCTTTAATGGTGTGTATGAGCTAGAATCTGCAGTTAGTTCCGTCAACAATTCAATATTTTTATCCTTATCCTCTAAAGTCTTTTTCAGACTTGTTACTTCTGAATTCAAACATGTTGCCTGGGTCTCAATTTTTTGTTGTAGATATATAACTATGGAGCTATCAATGCGATTATTTGTTGGTTCACTTTGAGCAGTCATATCCAATAAAGTTGAATGGACGATTGAACGAGACATATAGTAACGTCTCACTTCATCTCACGTTGTTTTTATTCCGTTTATTCGAGTTTTCACTTAGTATCAACAAAATAAGTCCACTTTCACAATAAAATAAACAGTCGATAATAAACAAAGAAATACGTAACCTTAAAATGTCTGGTGTTGTCAAGATTTTAAGTACTTCTTGTCTTTAAATTAGTATGACCATTCTACACGTTATGTAATCTACAATCGTAAACAGAAGTTTACCTAAGCCAATACGACTTGTTGCAAACAAATTTTCACCGCAATATCTACTCCAACGCACCGTATTGAATGACCGTAATACAGGTTCTGATTGAAACAGAATGGGTGGTTGCTACGCTAAAATTACAAACGCGACCATAACAGAACACACCAATAGAAAGGATAACTATCCTGTGGTGACGAATGGTTATTTTTTAGCCTCGTCATTTTATGCTGGCCAGAAAGTATTTCTAATTTATTTTGCAAATAATTGTGGACAAACTTTTGTCTTTAATTACCTGTTTAACTTGTGAAAAAACCCCAATATTGGGTAAGTGTTTCATATATCGTGTGACCTCTAAATTGCTTCTTGCTCTAAATTACTGGCTAGGCCGTAACATTTTGGTATAAAAATTGTATGTAACGCTTGTGAATCCACGAACTGATTGTTTTACATTTATCTGTAATCTTGTCTATAACTTTAATGTGCATCTTACGTGCCAGGCTTTTGATATTGCAGACCTGCAGGCTGATTCCTTAAGGAGTGAGGTTGAGAGATTGCCATCGCGCACTCATTGCGGGTGCTCTTGAAGGTCGTGAAGGATTTGGAATTCACTAAACAGTTAACGCGCTCCCGTCAAGCACCCGCAATCAACACTAATATCGGGAAACCGGTAACTAGGCGGCAGAATTAAGCTAACCCTAGCCTACAAATACTTCTATCAGAAATAGGACTTTTCAAATTTTGCCGGGTTTTATGTTCAAGTGATTGTCTGTGGGTGGCGCGCCAGCCAATTAATGGCGGCGACCGCCCTCCAAAAATCATCGTCTGAATTTATTTTCTGTTTTTTCTCTCTCACTTTTAATCTATCTAAAATGTTGTTTCCGTGTAAATTAAATTATTTATAAAATTTACACCATATACGTGTTGTTATATTTATATGCATTTTTATGGCATTATTGCACTATTGTTAGTAGTATGACTGTAAGTGCCTCTTCAATAACGAGATTTCACTGTTCATTCGTACTCACAGTTCCTTGGTAAATTTTCACTATAATTTTGGATTCACACTGTTTATTTTCCGGAGATAACGATAACAATCATTAATTGTAACGTACTTGGTACGAATTTAATACGTAGTAAGTTAAGTTATTAATATTACTAATTTTAAAAATTTAATTGACTCAAAGCCAACCTTTATCATGCGCCCTCTAGCGGCAGTATTTTTGGCCTCTTGCCTCACACAATGCTTGCAATTCTCCAAGCAAAGTCTTCTTTTCTTTCTTGACTTCTTGGCGTCTGCGTCACCGTGAGATCTGCCACTGCGATGCTCAGTTTCAAAGTCAAACTTTTGCAGCTGCTCAATCCATCTTGCCACTTGTCCTTCAGGGTTTTTGAACTGGAGCAGCCATTTCAATGCAGCATGATCGGTTCGCAGATGAAATTTGCATCCCAGCAGATATTTACTAAAATGCTGCAGTGTTTTTACCACAGCGAGTAACTCTCTTCTAGTGACGCAGTAGTTACGGTTTGATTTGGACAAGGATTTGCTGAAGTAAGCAATCACAACTTCCTGGTCTCCTTTTCGTAGAGACAACACACCGCCAATTGGACCAGTATTACTCGAATCTGTATCTAAGATGAATCCATTCTCGGTGTCAGGATAGCCAAGGATAGGTGTCTCTCATCCCAACAGAAGGACCGCTTCTCCTCAGTGAGTTTGCACAATGGCTTAACAACATCAGCGAAGTTCTTCACAAATCTTCGGTAATAGAATAAGAATAACAATAAGAATTTATTGGTAAAAGATATTTATACGTCATTCAACAATAATAAGAGCACAAGCCCAAAAATCCTCTGACTACTGTCTTGTTTTTTTGGAACTGGCCTTGACCGCGATGATCTTCTCTGGGTTAGTTTGCACCCCTTCTTGTGAAACCATGTGTCCCAAATAGTTTATTTACCGTTTGAAAAATTAGCACTTTTTTGGACTCAACTTCAGATTAGCAGCCTGAATTTTTGTCAACACACGTTCCAGGTTTCAAAGATGGTCTTCAAACGAGCGTCCCCACGATGGTAATATTATCCAAATAAACGAGACAGGCGTCTCCAATCAACCCAGTGAGTACCAGCTCCATCAACCTTTCAAAAGTTGCAGGAGCATTGCACAATTCAAATGGCATTACATTAAATTGCCATAGACCCTTCCCCGTAGAAAACGCTGTCTTCTTTTTGTCATTTGGGTCTATCTCTACCTGCCAGTAGCCACTCTTTAGGTCCAGCGTTGTAAACCTCTTCTTCCCCATAAGGATATCCAGGGTATCGTCGATCCTTGGTAGGGGATAAATGTCTTCTTGGTAACATCGTTGAGCTGACGATAATCCACACAGAAACGTAAACTGCCATCTTTCTTTTTGACCAGCACCACAGGATTGCACCATGGACTGGATGTAACTACTGAACTATGGCCTTTTGTTGTCGGGTTCAAAATACAAAAACGCTGTGTAAGGGCTATTTGCAAGGCATGGTATCTGCAAGCCGCTATTTATTTTTTGGAAAGGCTGACATGATGATGATGATGTGCATAATAATTATTTTTTGGCTTTTAATTGCAATCAGATCAGGTTTAATACTTTAATGACAATATTGTCATTTAGCGTCATCTAGTGAAACTCACGTCATAGACCATCCACCTTAATCAACAAGTAAAATTGTTATAAAAATACAGAAACCCGACTGCGAATAACATTATTGAATACAAGCTGACTAGCAGCTGGTTGAATAGCAGCTGTGGCTGGTGCTCATCTTACGTGGTGCACGTATGGCAGTGGGCACTGCATACCGGCCTGAAACTGTCAAAGTAACCATGGTGTTGAATGCTCTCAGCGAGTCATTTAGTGTATGTACTAACTGTTATTATGTCTGTCTATTGACAGATTTTAATGTAGATCAGTTTGTTTCGAATAGCCCGAAATATAAGGATGTGTCAATGTTTTTTTCACAATTAAACCTTGAACAGGTTGTGATGGAAGCTACTAGAATAACGAATGAATCAGAGAGTTTGATATATACTCGTAGTGATAAAGATTTTTCCTGAGAGGTGCAAGAAGGTAACAGTAATTCACAATACTTGGCTAAACGATCATGCCTTTATCTTGAGTGAATTTTAATATAAGGATACCCAAGCCGTTCGTTTTATAGAAACGCGTGTGATTAGAGATATTAATGTGAAATCTTTCAATAAGGACTTAAAATTGATTTCATGGCTTGATATTATAGAAATATCTGAGCCTAACTCAAGTATTAAGAAATTTAATGAACTCATAAATCTTTTTGATAAACATGCACCCCTTATACAAATACGAGTAAAAGAATGCCCTAAACCTTGGATAACGGATACGGTTAGATTCATGATTTCACTTAGAGACAAAGCTATTATGAAATCTCAAAAGAAAAAAAACTGTATCATCCAGGGAATATTATAAAAGTTTTAAGAATTTAGTTGTTGGTGCTGTTGAGAGAGTTTTTTTTTTTACCTTAATAAAAACTTACATGAGCCAAAGAGACTATGGAACTATTTTAAGAAAACTGGTATGACCGTATTAGTGCGGACATGATTAAGCTGACACTCTCGGAAACACTACCAGTTATTTCCGCTATTATCAACTAGTTCTTTCCCAAAGTTCTTGAAAACGAGCACTTGTTAAACCTATACCACAGTACAACCTAAGTCAAAGTCAGTTGACCAACTTAAAGATTTGCGTCTTATAAGCATTCTAACGGTTTTATCAAAGGTTTTAGAGAGAGTAGTATTTTCACAGTTAGATAAATACTCAAACATAGAAAGCATCATTCCTCCGTGTCAATCAGGCTTTAGAAAGGGCCATGGCAGTGAAACTGCCCTACTAAATGTGACTGATGATCTATTGACGGCTTCGGACCCAGGGCTGAGCACTGCTCTGATTCTGCTGGATTTTTCTCGGGCTTTTGACTGTTTCAACCCTGACATGCTTTTAGCAAAGCTTTCATATTATGGTTTCTCTGTAGAAACCTGCAAATGATTTGAAACATTTTTGACCGATCGGGAGCAGTACGTAGAAACAGAAAGCCATAACGGAAGCAAATTCATGGCTGGAGTAGGAAAACTAAGTCGAGGGGTCCAACAGGAATCGATATTGAGACCCTTACTATTCTATATTTTTACAGCCGATATGCCTAAACAAATAAAGTTTTGTAAGTACCATCTGTACGCGGACGATACCCAGAAGCCATTTCCCTGATTAATGATGACTTAAATAGAATCTTTCAATGGGCTTAATGTAATTCTTTAGTTTTGAACCCTTCCTGTTTCCTTCCTGTTTTTGTTTTTCCTTCCCAATCTAAATAGCTGATTCTGGGTACATAAACTCAGATTCATAATATACAGTTTCATAATCCGACACTATCAATTGATGGTGTTAATATACCCATTGAATCAGAAGCTAGAAATCTAGGTCTCACTTTTGATGGGGAGTTGAGATTTGTTACACACAAATGATAAAGTAAAGAATGCATTTTATAAACGTAAGGTATTATATGGAATTAGAAAACATATGTATGAGGAGATAAGAATGTTGATATGTGATCTTTTAGTATTATCACCTTTCAATTATTGCAGTGCTGTTTATGGGCCGAGATTGTATGCTAAAACAGAAAATGCTATTAAGAGCTATTGCGAAGAGTACAGAATGCATGTGCTAGATTCTGTTTTCGTATCCCTAGAAGAGACCATGTTACTCATTTCCTCATTAAAAATAATGTGTTGAATATGAAGGCAAGAAGAGAACTTTATCTTGCTTGTAAAACCCAAAAAAAATATGGAACAAAAGACCAGAATATTTGTTTCAGAAACTGACGTGGATTAAAGATATCAACTCTATCAATACCCGCCAAAAAGCCCTGCACGTTCTTTCAATTCCAAAACACAAAACCACCAGGCTTAAAGATTGTTTTAAATACAGTGCTGCTACCGCGTAACCATGTGTACACACACTCCCTTACACCCCCACACATCCCCTCTCACAAACACACCCTATCTTACACACCCTCAATAATACTCTTGTAATAATTTGTATCTAATGCAGTTTTGTTCTTTTTATGTGCATATATATATATATATATATATATATATATATATATATATATATATATATATATTGTTTCGCTTCTATTTCTATATTTTTTTCGTGCTCGAGTAACATCTCAGTTCAAGCAATGAGGTATGCTGAATGCCAGCCGTGTGTAGACTAAACTTAGTCTGCGCGGTACAGTGCTGAGCTTACCCCAATTGCCAAACATTCAAAGTATATATCACAATATACTAAGATAACATGACACGTGGCATAACATGGATCACACACACACACACACACACGGTCCTATTGAGCACTAATAGATTTGTTGTCGCGGTTCATGTGATTTTTGTATTATTTAAGTTATGTTTGTTGGCAATAAATTATTTATTATTGTTATTTATTATTCTGACCGTCCGCAAAATAATCACCCTAATATCTATACTTGTAATAAAACTGTAACGGGTCTAATTCTGTACTTTGAAGATATTTAGTTTTTTTTGAAGCTTTTCTTTATTCGATACTGAAGCCAAATTTTTTTTTTGTCTTTTTGTCTGTCTATCTGTCTGTATCTTGGCAGCGCATCACGCCGAAGATAATCAATGAATTTAAATGAAACTTGGTATGATTTGAGTTCATACTTCGAGGTAGGACATTGGATACTTTTCATCTCGAAAAATAAAAAGGGTTCCTGTAGGATAGGGGTGAAAAATTATTTAAAAGAACACGTATCACGCTGAAACTACTAGACGGATTTTGTTGCAACTTGGCACAGTCATAGTTTATATAATGGGGAAACAAAAAAAAATATGCTACTGTTTTAACTAAACAGTAGCATTTTTTTAAAGATTCTTTTAGTAATGATATATTTACGAAGTGTTCTTTTAAAGACCGTCTTTTTGATACCTCACATGATAGGTTTTGGTATTTTTTTGTTATGTCGGATATTCAATATGGCAGCGGTAAGCCGCCATATTAGTTTTTTTTACACTTCATATATCCAATAGCTCTCGTGGTTAACACAAATCCAGTGATACCTCATTTATCAAAATCCATCAAGCCGTTTAAGCTGTAGGACGCAACTACTAAACGTACAAAGAAACAAACACAGTTACATACAACCCAAACACATAATCCTCCATACGGGTAAAATACATCACATTTGGGAGGCGTTTTCTTTACGCCGCGAAGCTAATTTCAATATTAGCCGTCTTTGGTTGTTGGTTTAGCAAAAAACTACCAATAGATGGCGTTGCATTCCCGGAAGACGGATTAAGAAACTGAGGGGAAAATTTGGATAATGATGTAGTTGTCATAATATGGGTTCGTACCCCGTCCGTCATCCAAATTTTACCTTTAGAAAATTACTAGATACAAGTTTTCCCGCCCGCGACTTCGTCCGCGCGGACTACAGTTTATCGCGAAAAAAAGCATCCTATGATCTTCTAGGATATTAAAAACCAATGCAAAAGTATAGCACCAACGCTCTTGATGTTTATTGACAGACTTGTTATTTCGTTTCCATGGAAACCGTTCCTTATAGCGAGTAATCAACATTTCCCAGTTTCCCATGGAAACTTACAATTTCCGGGATACAAAAAAAACCTATGTTTTATTCCAGGGAATAAGCTATCTCCATTCAAAATTGTATCTAATTCCGTCCAGCCGTTATCTCGTGAAAGCCTCCCAAACAAACAAAAAAACAAACAGACAACGTTTCACTTTTATATATTGATATTTTATGTTACGCTAACATAAAAAACATTTGAGGTTCTTGCACATTTACCTGCTCGGTTTGCTCACGGGTTTTTCCTTCACAGTTTATCACCTTTAAAAAGCATCTTAGGTTATTCGGTACCTAATTCATGCAGTCCACCACGCCCAAGGAGCTGGTACCTAATCTTCCCACTGTTAGTAAGATCTAAGAATAAAAGAGTTAGTTTAGGGTTATAGGTTCTACCTGTTCGATTTCGATTTATTATCATTCTTCACTGCATCACAGAAGTAGTTATTTGTTATGCAAGGCTGCAAAGTGATTTTTTGGCGAGAGTACTTGTATTGAAACCAGAGCAAGCGAAGGATTCTAGGAAATATAGAATCCTGAGCGTAGCGAGGGCTTCAAAAGTACGAGACGCCAAATAACTTTGCTGCCGTGCGCAACACAAAACTTTTCACTTCACTACAGCGAGGAAAATGCTAGGTGCAAGAAAAACAGCTAAAATAATGTATTAAATTAGTGTTTGTAATAATAATAATGCCTGGCAGTAGAACAGAGTAGCATACAGTAGAATTGAGTAAAATACAGTAGAACAGAGTAGAACAGAGTAGAACAGAGTAGAACAGAGTAGAACAGAGTAGAACAGAGTGGAACAGAGTAGAACAGAGTAGAACAGAGTAGAACACAGTAGACCACAGTAGAACACAGTAGAACAGAGTAGAAAATTATTGAATAGAAAGGTTCGAATTTTAAAAACTCTTTCCACGCTAACTTGTAAAATGAACTTTTGCACTCAGATTTCGAATGACAAACAGAATCTTTCCGAGCTTGTGAGGTGAAAAAAAAATAGTACCCCTGTATTAATTTTGTATTGTAAATTACGATATGTACATAAACCGGGATTATGAACTCAAAAATGGTGGCATGATGACATACTTTACGTACGGCACGTAGCTAATAAGGATAATAATAATTATAGTACTACAAGGAATCTATGGAGTGAAAAATGTAAAATAAATTCATTTTCTGAAAACGTGATGCTTGCCTACTTGTAGTAGACAAGTTTAGGGCTTCTTCTTATTCTTCTTATGGGTGGAATACTCAAAATTTGAATAACTATCTATATTAAAGTGAAACGTTGTATCTTTGTTTGTTGAGCTTTCACGTCAAAATGGCTGAACTGATTTTGATGAAAGTTTGTATATAGATACATATTGTACAATATACCAACTTTTTATCCCGGAAAATGGTAAGTTACCGAGTGAAAACGTTTTTTTTTTATTTGAACTGACTGATTAAACTTGACGTTTCTTCTTCCTTCTCATGTATTGTCGACAGGTTAGTTCCGAAAACAAAACTTGAAGGCAATACAAATTGTATTTTCTGAAACTAATGTTTAGTTCAGCAAATTCAAACTAGATGGCGATGTCTTGAAGGTCAACAAGAAGTGGCTATTGAAAAAAATGCGTCGTCGCAGGACGCCTAGCAGATGTGTAACCATAAAAAATAACTTTTTAGTTATTTTCAATGAGCAACCGTTTCGCACCTCATTCGTTTTGCTTGTTTTGCGCTCTCATTGGTCAACTGTGAATCAGCAACTCTTCATCTGCTCTATACGAACTTTTAGGCATAATACCATAAGTCTGGATGGCGCAATGGGACATCGTTCGATTCCCGATCTAGTACCGGAGTTCAATTCCCAACTGGAGTGAGTTTACATTTTGCACTTAAAATATGTGATGGCTTACAACTTGAATATGGCCGAGCTGAGGCGGAAAGAGCCGACGAGCCACGAGCACTCGCGTCACGGAACCGCTCGATCGCCATGCCACTCGATGGCCACGGCAGCGCTCGATTGCCGCGCCAACAGTCAGGGTTACCCCCGTACCTTGCCATTAGATGTTCTCAGTTTACACATCAAAAACGGAAGTGCATTATTCACTATACTCACTAGTGAAACGGTGTATGTTTGTTTCTGTGTTTGGAGCGTTTTCACGAGATAACGGCTGACCGAATTTATAAAATTTTGTATGTAGATAGTGTATACTATAAAGATCAACATAGCATACTTCGTATCCCGTAAACTTGTACACGTACGCGGGCAAAACTGCGGGGCGCAGCTAGTTATAAATAAATGGTTACCTTTGTTTAATCACTTTTATTTTATTTAAAAAACTTGTTTTTGCTGGTAAAAGATCGTAATTTTCGTTGCTGTTTCCATGGTGACAGGTCGAGTCAAATTCTCCTCAATATCTAATAATTCTCCTTTCTTAAAGAGAATGTAAATACTACGTAATCCTGTCAGTCATTTTTTCTCAGAATGAGACTTTTGACTAACAAAAACACAGTAAATAATAAATTAATAATGTAAAGTAATTCACTTCACTTACCTTGAGAAAGACCACCGGATGTGGTTGAAACTGTAGTTGGAATAATTTAATTAATATACGTGAGTAACTCCCGTTTTTGCCTTTTAAAATGTGAAGTAAATTATGGCGGTGAAACCCGCGCATGCGCTATAGCACTCACCGCCATATACCTATAATAAACGGCTGCAAAACTATGTGAGTTTTTTTTTACTTATCATCTGTCTTGCCCCTCTCCACCAGTACCTTCAGGATTATCCACTCATTACGGGACAGTACTAATTTTATCTACAATCATATCGTTATTGCCCCCCACTGCTCTGCCCGCAGTTGTTTCATGGAAAACTTTAAATTCCAAACAGGATTGTACACTAATCTTATTCACAGCGTATTTTCCAATCTTCAAAACGTTTATGGAACCAATTTTTGGTAGGTATTGCCTCCAGTTCCATTATCGAATCGGTCTTTTATTTTAATATAATTAATTTATTGTACATAAATATGAACCAAATTTTCCCATTCTTACGTTACATAAATACTATGAGGAAAACCACTCATCCCATCTGGTTACTTTTTCAGTGTTTTAAAACGTTGGTTCTTCTATTAAGTTATCATCATCACATCATGATCTTTGCCTTTAGAGTTCCTAGATTTCTATTTTAGAAACTCAAACCTTCCCTAGAGTTAGTTGGTAAGGGCACAGCATAAATAAGGTAAGGGTTAGGACAAAATCTATACCTAAACTAAAGCAGTAACTATAAGTACTTATGTACAACGAGCTGTGTTCACGGCTTCGCATGCGTGGTCATTTCTTCAGGTGAAACTACTGTATGTGCTACTTCTAGACCTAAAATACCAATATACCAACATTGAAATTCCGTCAGCCGTCAAAAAGTTTTTTATTGATTGCTCGGATTATACTCATCGGATTAAGATATCAAGTACCTCAGTTTTTAAGTTAAACCCTAAGCTATACAACAGTGTGAACCGCATTGCAATCGGTCGAGTATTTCTTACGTGATGCAAAACTAGACGCTCGATTTGACTTAAAAATGTATGAGCTTTGCATCTCAGTGCGATAAGTAAAAGCTGAGCAATCGTTAAAAAAACTATCTGACGGCTGGAGAATTTCGATGAAATAGGACGTAACGTTAGGACCTGGCACTTACTTACCTTTACGCCAGAAAAATTACCGCGTAGTTATATTGCTATTAGTTATTTTTGACGCGGGCAAAGCCGCGGGGCGACTATCTACACCAAAGTTACCTAAAATAAAGGTGAAAAAAAACCAGACCTCGTAAGGACATACCATACACTAAATTTGACCGACTGACGTGCAGAAATTAAAGTTATTTTTACTTATGAATTCAAGAGTAACGAACCACATGATTGAATCTTTACTAAGGCTGCTTTCAGAGCAATGCGTACATTCCGTATGGAATTTTTCACTGGACGTCCACACGTGTAGAATCCGTAGCACTCTAAGGCCGTTTTCAGTGCGACGCGGATGTCCCTACGCGGACGTCCACGACGTACGGTAAAATGTAAAAAAGAACTCATTCAATGCGAGGCAGACGTGGAGAGCAACGACAAATTATCCGCTACGGACCTAGCGCCCTCGTCCACTCAGGACAATCCGCGTCAAATTTTGAGGATCCACAAGTGGGCACGAGTGGCCAAAGACAAGCGTGTTGCGAATGGAGAAATCCATGATACTGAATCTTTACTAAGCCTGCTTTCAGAGCAATGCGTACGGTCTGTATGGAATATCCACCCGCAGAATGACCACACGCGTAAAAAACCGCAGCGCTTTTACAGTGCGACGCGGATGTTGCTACGCGGACGTCCGTTACGTACGGTTAAATGTATTAGACTAAAGAACGCATTCGGTGCGAGGCGGACGCAGAGAGCAACGACAAATTATCCGCGACGGACGAAGCCCGCAAATCCGCATCGCACTGTGAGGTCCCTCTAACGAGTGGGTACTCGCGAGTGGATCCCAGCCGAGCGAGTTCCGAACGGAGAAATCCCTGTAAAACGATGTCCTAAGTAACGTCACAGATGCGTCTCCATTCCGGTGCTCCGCGCGGACCGGACAGGCCGCAAATAAATACGCACTGCTCTGAAACGAGCCTTATTTTTGATTGGGCATTAGGGTCAAGAAAAATACAGACAGGAAAATAATTCGGATATTATGCTTTGGGAAAAAGGTATTAATTTATCACAAACGACACAGGTCCATGTAGTAGAAGGAAATATACAAGTTATATGAGCTATAGCTAGAGTTCAAGGATAATATAATGCTCCTAATATAAAACCGCACCGGCCAGTATAATAAGTCCAAGTAAAGCAAAGGCAGTCAACGTCGACGCACCGATTATAGAAACTTTTTTCGTATTACTGATTACACAAGATGGAGAAGCTTCACATACTTTTTGTTTTTGGTGAGCAACATAATCATTTTGTTTTTAAAATAGCGACTTCATCTTTAACTTTTATGAAATAAAACTGATGTAAGTACCTAAATATAATCTACCTAGTAATATTTTTTTTATTTGTCGTCCATGTTAATTTAAGTTCGGGTTTGCAGAATTATGGTTTTTTGTTTCCGACGATTAAAATACTACTAATTTGAAAACTTAACCACTAAATGCAGTATAAGTAATGTCAAAAGTGATACCTAAGTATAATAAAATAACAATATCGAAAATTCAATAGATTTAGAAAACAAAGTTCACCAGGAAATAATGTCCAGCGGAAATCCAGGGGGCCGTAATGTACCTACCTATGTTCTTCGATTTTTATTGGTATTTTCGGAGATATTCCATTTATGGATTTATTTCATAAACCTCCAGTTCCCTTAAAATACCTACCTACTTAGTAATTTTGACCAAACTAACACTAGTATCGCTATGATTTATTTGTATCTTCGTAGTCCAGTAATTACCCTCATAGAAAACACCAAAATCTTATCGCATCAAATGTTATCGTATCAAAATCTCATCGTCTTTCTTATACCTATGTATATAAATGAAAATGTTGTTCTTTGGTAAGCGCATCACTTGAGAACGTCTGTTGGTACAGAGAAACACCCTATATTCAATATGTTTTGCCATAAAGTAGTACAACAAATGCGAAAGTTTTTAAACTAAGTACGGAAAATTTATTTCAGCTCGTTGGCTGAATGGAATTTGAAAAATCTTAGCTTGGTACTTCTCTGAATTAACACATAAGATAGTTCCCGTAAAAAATATCCACGAGTCAAGTTTGATTTTTCTTATTTTTGATATGTTCTTGATTAATCTTGACATTTTAGTATTCAAGAAAAGATGTTAAATATATATAAATATGTTAGAGATTTTAATGAATACGAAAGTACGACGTCATTTATTTCAGTCCACGCAAACGTCAGACAGCACAAGTTGTAGATAGTTTGAGGCATATGTGTAAGGCTGTCAGTTGTCGGTGTTGGAGTTGTATCTGTCAGAAGTGCGTCTGATCGAGGTTCATTAATTCACTTAACTTCGAGACAGCACCTGCGCCGGGTGTGCGCACTGATTGATAAGAAAACAACATGGCTAACACCAAGAACGAGCCCGTGAATCCTAATCCGTTAAAATCTGCGACATATATTAATAGATTATTTTTTCCTACAGTTCTTCTTGCCAATCAGGCTTTGAGCTTGCACTTCAGAACCAAACGTCAATTTGACAGCAGCGAAGAAGATTTCGATGATAAGGACGGATCGGACAGATTTCGGAGACCCTTCTTTCCCCGGCCAGGACAGGGACAATTCCCCGGGCAACATCAATTCCCCGGACAAGATCATTTCTCGGGACAAGGACATTTCCCTGGACAAGGACAGTTGCCCGGACAAGGGTATTTCCCCGGACAAGGACCGTTGCCCGGACAAGGACAGCTGCCCGGACAAGGACAGTTGCCCGGACAAGGACATTTGCCCGGACAAGAAAATTTGATAGGACAAGGACAGTTTCTCGGACAAGGACAGTTGCCCGGACAAGGACAGTTTCTCGAACAAGGAAAGTTGCCAGGACAAGGACAGTTGCTCGAACAAGGAAAGTTGCCCGGAGAAGGACAGTTGCTAGGACAGGGGCAGCTGCCCGGACAAGAACAGCCACCCGGACAAGTACAGTTGCCGGGACAAGGACAGTTGCCGGGACAAGGACAGTTGGCGGGACAAGGACAGTTGCCCGGACAAGGACAGTTCCCCGGTCAGAATCAACAACAACAAACTAGCACCTTGGCTCCTTCTGGGTATGTTAAAACAAAAAATATTAAAATAAGTAGGATATAGTACTTTAATTATATAATGCCTCACTGTCACATACTTAGTAGATTCTGACCTGCCTGACCCTCAGGATTCCAAAAATATTTATCCATCGCGGGAATCGAACCCTCATTCGAGATAAATAAGGTAAGTAATACATCAATGAATATACATTACCATACAACAAGCTTGGCCATATTAAAGTTATAAGCCATCACATTTTTTTTATTGTGCAAAAAATTGAACTCCGGTACTACAGACTTGCAGCCGATCGGTATGGTATTAGGCCGGAAAATAAGTATAGACCTAGGAGGATACATTACAAAATATATGGTCTGAGGTATAGACGAAGAGTTGCTGATTCACAGTTGGTCGTATCACCCAAAGAATGGACCGATTTTAATGCGGTTTTTTATATTTGATTACTGATGTGATCGAGATGGTTCTTAGCTCAAAGGGGGGGGGGGTTGACTAAAGGGGGGGGGGGGGGGTTGAGTAAAGCCCCCCCCCCCCCCCCCCCCCCTTAGGAGAGAAACTTATCTTCCCATCGAATGGACTGATTTAGCTGTTTTTATGTTTCAAAGCTGAGCTTAGCGGAGGTAATCGAGATGGTTCTTTGCAATAATTTGGAAGGGGGGGGGCTGGGGAATGGGGTGTGGCGCTCCTTACTTCTTAGCTATAATGGGGGGTCGGGGGTTATGTACATTTTTAATTTGTGCTTCTTATGTTTATACATCTGCCAGGCAACCCATGACAGCTTTTTTCTCTCTTTCTAATATTATTTTAACGCCTGCATTGTTGCCAATTTCAGGACTACAACAGTGTCGGCGGCTGTGAAGCAGTGCATCAGAAATTGCCCCGTGACGTCTGAGTTCGACCCTGTCTGCGGATCCGACAACCAGACTTACACCAACCCTGGAAGGCTGATCTGTGCTCAGAATTGTGGAGCCGGTGAGTTTCAGTCAATATAGATAGTTTTTATTAAATACTAGCTGTGCCCGCGGCTATGCCCGCGTGTTTTTTTTTTGCGCGGAACCCTAATTATTTTTCGAAAATAAAAGTAGCCTGTGTTACTCCTTGTAACATCAGTTATCTTCCAGTGAAAGTCCCGTCAAAATCGGTCCAGCCGTTTCGTACATTAGCTGGAACAAACAGACAGACAGACAAAAAAAATGCCTTTTTGTTAAGAGTACCGTGTATAATTTCATATGCATTTAGTAAAAAGCAGTTATTTTGACATTACAAACAGACACTTCAATTTTATTTATTTGTATAGACTAGCTGTGCCCGCGGCTTAGCCCGCGTGGCCATTTCTCTGGGTTAAAAGTTACCTACTGATGTGTTATTCCAGGTGTAATTCGAATAACACTTATGTATCTTTTAACGGACGTCGGACGTCAGCCTATACGAGATCAGAATGGCTCTCAAACAGCTTAAGAGCAACAAGGCACAGGGGAGGACGGAATAACGACAGAGCTACTGAAAGCGGGTGGAACATCGGTACTTAAAGTCCTTCAGAAGCTGTTTAACTCCGTCATCCTCGAGGGTACTACGCCAGAGGCGTGGCAAAGGAGCGTAGTGGTTTTGTTCTTAAGAAAGGTGATAAAACCCTCTTGAAGAATTATAGGCCAATTTCGCTGCTGAGCCACGTCTATAAGCTGTTTTCGAGAGTAATTACAAACCGTCTCGCTCGTAGGTTTGACGACTTTCAGCCTCCCGAACAAGCTGGATTCCGGAAAGGCTTTTTTTTTTTTTTTTTTTTTTTAGCACCATAGACCACATCCATACGCTCCGGCAGATTATACAGAAGACCGTAGTACCTAATAATCGGCCACTATGCCTAGCGTTTGTGGACTACGAGAAAGCCTTTGATTCAGTCGAGACCTGGGCAGTGCTACAGTCATTACAGCGGTGCCAGATTGATTATCGGTACATCGAAGTGTTTGTACAGCAAGGTCAGTTCGTCTTCAGGATCAGAGCACGAATTCTATCCAGCTGCAAAAAGGGGTGAGACAGAGACACGTTATTTCTCCGAAACTGTTCACCTCTGCACTGGAAGATATATTCAAGCTTCTGAACTGGAACGGATTTGGTGTTAACATCAATGGCGAATACATCACTCACTTTCGATTTGCTGATGATATAGTCATCATGGCTGAAACCCTGGAAGACCTAAGCACAATGCTCAGTGACCTCAATATTGTTTCCCAACAGGTGGGTCTTAAAATGAACATGGGCAAGACGAACATCATGTCAAATGCCCATGTCGTACCCATGCCGGTTTATGTTGGGAACGATATTATCGAAGCTGTTGATCACTATGTGTACTTGGATCAGACAATCCAACTGACTGAGATCCAACTTCGACAAAGAGGTCAATCGACGAATCCAACTCGGATGGGCAGCGTTCGGGAAATTACGCCATATATTCTCGTCGCAGATACCGCAGAGCCACAAGACGAAAGTTTATAAATTAAAGTGATGACATACGGCACTGAGACGTGGTCGCTAACTATTGGTCTCATACAAAAGCTCAGAGTTGCGCAGCGTGCAATGGAGAGAGCTATGCTCGGTGTTTCACTACGTGATATATAATGAGGAAATCCGTAGAAGAACGAAGGTTACCGACATAGCTCTCAGAGTTTGCATGTTGAAGTGGCAATGGGCAGGCCATATAGTTGGCAGAACCGACAACCGCTGGGGTTTATGGTCGCCATTCGAGAACCTTATGATGAGTTTTATGTTTTACCTTGTGATGTGTTCTCCCCACGGAGACCCCACCACGATGGACCGACGACATTGTAGCCAACGCAGGAAGTCGGTGGATGGAGGTGGCACAAGATCGCTCGTCATGGCGGTCTTTGGGGGAGGCCTATGTTCAGCAGTGGACTTCTAAAGGCTGACATGATGATGATGATGATCTTTTAACGTAGATAATGACCACGCGGGCAAAGCCGCACCCACAGCTAGCTATATAATAAAGTTACCTAATTCTTATAGGACTTACGTCCTTATTGTATCTAGTCAGCTAGCGACAACTGCCAGGAATTTTCATTACAAAAAAGTATTTGCCTCGAGTCGTTCCCTCATTGCCCAGTTCTCGTATTACTTAACTTTGAACCTACAAATTTCAATCCAAATTAATTAGTTTATTGGGATTACTTTTGTTTGTATTGGGATTACTTTCGTTTGTATTGGGATTACTGAAGAGTGAATAGGTATCTAGTAGGCAAGCGTGCTACACCATCGACCTCATCATCGCTTTCCATCAGGTGAGATCGTGGTCAAACGATTGCCTATTCCGTAATAAAAAAAAAAAAAAAAACTTTTGTTTGTATTGGGATTATTGTTGTTTGTATTGGGAAAACTTTTGTTTGTATTGGGGTTACTTTTGTTTGTATTGGGATTACTTTTGTTTGTATTGGGATTACTTTTATTTGTATTGGGGTTACTTTTGTTTGTATTGGGATTACTTTAGTTTGTATTGTGATTACTTTTGTTTGTATTGTGATTACTTTTGTTTGTATTGGGATTACTTTTGTTTATATTGGGATTATTTTTGTTTGTATTGGGATTACTTTTGTTTGTATTGTGATTACTTTTGTTTGTTTTGGGATTTATTTTATTTGGATAAGGTAATATTTAGTTCGTCCGTAATTTAAAAAAAAAGGTAATTTTTTTCCTTCAAATTAGACCCGTTATTTCCTAAGAAAAGAAGAAGGCACTTATCCTTGATGCCCCCATTATTTTGCCCTACTTATACTTTAAATACTCATCACCATCATCATCAGCCTATATCTGTCCACTGCTGTACCTAGGCCTCTTCACGCCATTGAGCTCGGTCTTCAGCTCTCCTCATCCATTTTCTTCCAGCCGCTTTTCACAGGTCTTCACTCTTCCTGACCATATAGGGCGTCCTACTAAGTTTACCTGAACGTGGTCTCCACTTGAGAACTCGTCTACCCCAAAGGTTATCGATTCTTCAGGAAATGTGACCAGTCCACTGCCACTTTAGCTTGCTTACCCTTACAGCTATGTCGGTTCCGTAAACTCTATTCAGTACGTTTTTTTTCTAATTTCAGGTGTAACACAACATCGGCCTGGAACCTGTGAGCCGCCCACACCCAACTAGTTAACGAATTAGTTAACATTTTAATGTGCAATAGAACAGTCTGAATATCTAAATACAATAGGTACTGTGTCAATAATACAGTGAGTAATTAAAGTGGCTGAACTTTTATAAATGTTTTCTTAAAATATAAAGAGAAACCTGTTCTTGAATAACGTACATAATGAAATCAACAATATAGACAAAGTATTTGCATAGTAATCTATGTAAAAAATAAGGTTTTTTAAGTTAAAAGATTTTATTGTAAATAGACTTATAAATGGTGCAGATAAAGTCTAAAAGCAATAAAATTACAATCGCCATTTTGGATTTACAATGATACATCCATACCAATATATAAAAGTGAAACGTCTCTTTGTTTGTTTGTTTGGGGAGCTTTCACGCGATAACTACTGGACGGATTTTGATGAAATTTGGAATGGAGATAGCTTATACCCTGGAATAAAACATATGGATACTTACTATCCCGGAAGAACATAGGATGTTTTTTCCGCGATAAACTGTACTCCGCGCGGACGAGTCGCAGGCGGTAAAACTAGTACTGAATATAATTTAAACTACAGGTGTGTTTGTGTGTGTGAAGTAGTCGCAGCGAAACTATGTGTCTCGGAAATTGTCTTAGTCGCTGCGTAAACTGCAATTTTTCACAGCATTGTATAACTGCCTCGCTCACTCGCTTACGTTTTTCGCATATCTCCCTCTTACTGTATGCTGTTTTATCTCCACAGCAGTACCTGCGCAATCGTTCACAAAGCCTAAATTCACAAACATATAGATTGGCTGCGACTACTGCACCAAATATCAGGTCAAACTGTCAACAGGAAAGGGGTAAACTTTCAATTACTTTGACCCAAAAAAACAAACAGGTCAAGCTAAATAATATTAAGGATACTAGAATGCCAAAGTGACAAAACCTAAAACTTTAAATTTCGATGTCATCGAAAGGTAATTGAGTATGTTAGCAGAATTTTACTGCATACTCTGATTCCCCCATTACCGTACGACTAGACGTTCGGCAAAGCGCCACCCTTTTATGGTTGAAATCGCATTAGAACGAAGCATTACGCTTCTTAATTTATTATAAGAACTGCAAAGGAGTGGAATGCCCTGCCCTCGTCAGAGATTCCGGTACAAACACAAATTAAAAATGTAAATAACCCCTGACTCCCCACCCCCATTACAGCTAAGAAGCATCTCGATCACATCAGTTTTCAAACATAAAAATCGTTCCATCCATTTTAGAGCTACGGTCGTCAACCCCATTTTCCCCCCCCCCCCCCCCTCATTATAGCTAAGAACCATCTCGTTTACCTCAGCTTTCAAACATTAAAAAAACCACAGCTAAATCGATCCATTTGTTTGAAAGCTATGTTTTTCACCCCCCTTTTCTCATCCCCCCTTCCCCTCTCTATATATTTAATAATCGTCGTATACGTACACATCAGCTTTCGAACAGAAAAAACCGCATCCAAATCGGTCCATTCGTTTGGGAGCTACGATGCCACAAACAGACACACACACACAGACACACACCCAAACACACACACACACACACACACACACACACACACACACACACACACAAACACGCAGTGATACACACCCTAAACTTATCACACCCGTCTCTTTGTTCGGAGTTCGGGGGTTAAAAATATAACCCTGGTGTGTTCAAGTCAAGAGTGAATAGGTATCTAGGTGGCAAGCGTGCTAATAAACCATTTCCGAATCAGTAAAAAAAAATCGAACGATGTTAGTCCTCACATCGACATTGTGTTTTTTATACAAAAATACAGGACCCAAATCTGTGCCCAAATTCTGTTTATTTTCAAATATTAAGTGCATTAACTGTACTTCCGTTGGTTATGGACTAGTTTCGGAATCACCTTTTGATAGAACTAAACGAAACAAGTGGTTTTTTATTAAGACTTCTTTAATTTATTTCACGGCGGCTTGTTGAGCGCAATAGATGTTGATGCTACTGAAAGTGAAATGCTACTGCCCATATCCAGAATTCACTTAGCTGGTTCTATTAGCGGTCGCGGGATGAAAGGGGTTGAAACTACTATTAAGCTGGGCCCATACAGCTCCAACGAGGGGCTTCTCCAAGTGGTATTAAATCTATATCAATGATTCTTAAAATTGAACGTCTGGACACACTGACCAGCTAGAGAATCTAGCTCGCTAATCCTGTTACCACGAGGTTTCAACCAAATCAGTCCATCTCTGGACACCATGGTTGAAACAAACAACAATACATAAGTTCAAAACCTTAAACCCGACTATGGTCGGATACAAAATAGCCTATGACACTCTTGCGATGAAGACAAATCGGTTGATACCTCGCTTGTTAAAATACGAACAAGTTTTTAGTTTTAACACGTAACCATTTCTTTGATTCGCTGTAGTCGGGTAAAAAATAGCCTATGATAGTCTATAAATGAAGACGGGGATGTAAGAGGGCTGCTACCATCTGAATACTCCAAGTCAACCTCAACTGCCCCTAGTTCCAGGCCGCCCTGCTATTCCTGATCAAGGTAGTGGTCATGGTAACGACAGGGCAGGGGGTGCGAAGAATCCCCGTGCTACGGTAAGCCTCCACCCAAAACTGACTTGATGACCATATGGAACAGCTCGAGTCTGAACTAAAAGCTAGCAAGAGTAAGGTAACACATTCTTGGGTTATGTGAAGTACAAAGAGAGGGTGAGGACACTGTAACTCTGGAATCAGGTCACCTTATGTGTTATCGGGAATCCGTGGTGGCGTAGGGTTCCTGGTAAATAAAGTCCCTACTGACAACTTTGTTGAGATTTACAGTGTGTCGACCAGCGTAGCGTACCTCATAATTAAGCTGACCGAGAGGTATAGCCTCAAGGTCGTTCAGGTTTATGCACCGACGTCGAGACACTCGGATGACGAAGTAGTAGATATATATGAAGACATCTCTTCAGCTCTTCACAATACCACGAAGACGCACTACGACGTTGTCATGGGGGACTTCAATGCTTAAGTGGGATTACAGAACAGCAGCGAATTGAAAGTTGGTCCGCACAGTTATGGAAGCAGGAACCACAGGGGGCAAATGCTCGTCAACGTTTTGGAAAAGACTGGGGCTCTTCTTAATGAATTCGTTCTTTAAGAAGCAGCCCCAAAGGAAGTGGACGTGGCAGAGCCCCGATACTGTGTTTAAAAATGAGATAGACATTCATCATGACGGATAAAAGGTCAGAGATGTCTCTGTGGTCAACAGGTTTAATTTCGGTAGTGACCATCGACTACTACGAGGCTCTCTGAGTATCATCTTTAAGCTGGAAAGATCAGATCCAACTTCACCTGGAAAACCAATTTGCTACATCAAATGGTGGGAATCCTAAGTAAAGAAAAATCTAGAAGTTTTGCCAGCTGCAGCGTACTGGTACGAATTTCAAACTCTCGGTGGATACTCTTCGGCTTATGGAAGAGAGACGTGATAATGTGCAAGCCACTTTGTCAGAGAAGCGGGCTCCCAATCGAAATGTTAGCAAGCTGGTGCGAAAGGACTTGTGATGAAAGGCTATAGAGCAAAATCGGGGGTCCAAAGTCTTTGCTGAACAATTTAGGAGGCCCCATCTGATGAAGGCCAGATATTCTCGCCGAGACAGAGGATTTCTATGGCCGACTTTATGACTCGCATGCTCTACGACCCAAACCTAGCAATGAGGATTCCCGAGCCACACTGATCCGGTACTACAGCGATGATCTGCTGGAAGTCAGCCTAGACGAGATCGAAAAAGCCCTCAAATAGCTTAAAATGGAAAAATCCCTGGGGACGACGCAGTTACTTCAGAGCTTTTGAAAGCAGCAGGAAAAGCTGTCCTTCGAGAGCTCCAGAAGTTGTTTAACTCTGTTCTGAGAACAGAAACATGGTAGTTTTAGAATTATAAATATTAGAAACGGGATATTTACCATGGATTACAGATTAATCCACCCGCAGTTACTTCAGTTATCTCTGATCATGGCGCTTGATCTCGGGAACTCAATGTAAATAGTATCCATGCTAAATATCCTGTTTCTAAAGTTTATAATTCTAGTGTTTTTGACCATGTAATTTTAAACCATATATGGTATTTATTCTTCAAAACAGGAGATAATACTCTCCTTAAAAACTACAGGCCCTTCTCGCTTCTGAGCCACGTCTAATATAATCAAATAATCAATATAATCATCATATATCATTAGCTGTTTTCGAGGGTAGTCTTGAATCGTCTAGCGAGAAGACTTGACGAGTTTCAGCCTCCAGAACAGGCTGGGTTTTGATCGGGTTACGGCACCATAGACCAATTCATACAGTGCGGCAGGTTAAACAGAAGACATAAGAGTATAAACAGCCCCTGTGTTTTGGTTTTATGGACTATGAGAAAACCTTTGACGATGTTGAAACCTGGGCTGTGATAGAGTCCCTTCAGTGATGCAAAGTGGATTGGCGATACATCGAGGTGATGAGGTTTCTGTATGACGCTGCGACTATTTGTCCAAGTACAGAAACTGGAGGCTAAACATATCCAGCTGCGCAGGGGAGTGAGACAGGGGGATGTTATATCCCCAAACTTGTTCACTAACACCCTGGAAGATATGTTTAAGACGCTGGACTGGAAGAGCCAAGGTAGAGAACCAAGGTAGCCCAGAAAATAAGCAAGCTGAAGTGGCAATGGGCTGGTCACATCTGCCACAGATCCGATAACCGTTGGGGAAAATGAGTTTTAGAGTGGAGACCACGCTTAGGCAAACGTAGTGTGAGACGCCAACTGGCCAGGTGGAGAGACGACTTTTGAAAGACAGCTGACAGCGACTGGATGAGAAGAGCCGAAGATCGAGATCAGTGGGAGAGGCCTTCGTCCAGCAATGGTAGTCCACTGCTGGACGTCCATTCATCTTCATTTCATCATAATTCTGTACTAGCGTACACATGGGCGTCACCAAGGGGGGGCAGGGAGGGGGGGCAGCTACCTTTTTTGAATCTCTAGGGGGTTTCAAAAAAGGTAGCTGCCCCCCCCCCCCCCCCCCCCCCCCCCTCCCTAGAGATTCAAAAAAAGGTAGCCAAATGCAGAGAAGCCAATGTATGTCCTAAGCTAGTCGTTTGACTGATTATTTTCCATTTGACTTTAATTCCATTCCAAGTGCTATCCGCACTGCTACACTGTGAGGTCCTCGGGTTAGCGGTAACCTGCAGTTATCCGGGTTGAACTGGGTGACCATGCTCTATTTATGTCTCTTCCTGCTGAAAGCTTACGATTATAATGTTTTGAGTTTCGGTTCTAGAAAGCCATTGAAATTATCAATCAGGATACCTAAGGGAAAATAATATCACATAAATAATCATTTTATTATGTACAGCTTCTTGATTCGAAAAAACCTTGAATAACTGTGTTATTTTTGGAAATAAATGGCATATACTTGAAATAAACACATTGTTTTTTTTTTATATCCTCGGTTTCTCTATAACATTCCCTCATTTAAAAAAATGCACACAAAGATATTGGCGGGAAATCGCCGATCAAAACTTATTTTTGGTGAATGGCATAGGTAGTACAATAAATGACATAATGTATTATATATACCATTATGGATAAAACAATAAAAAACCTCGAAAAAATACTAAACAGTAATAAAACTATCTATAAATATACCGCACCTACTCACGAACGAAATCGTCTTCCCGCCAAGACGGCCCCTTTTTGTTTACAAGTTTTTGTTGTCAAGAGCTCTAAATGGGAATTTTGAATTATTTTACAGTTAAAAATAGCTCGTCTTTTTAGCACTTTTTTAATTTATATGCAGGTATTAGTAGCTTAACATTTACCGATCTCTATCAGCACCAATTATAGTATTTTTTTTCATTATTTTCCTGTGATTAGGTACTTATTATGTTTCGTTTTGTACATCAAAGAATGTAATTCAAAAATGTTTGCGCTCGCTGCGCTCGCGCTTTTTATCACTCATTGCAGTTCATAGATATTGATTGCCTATTCGTCAGAAAGTCTCCAAATTCACTTTACTCCGATCATTTCGAACATTTTTCACGGGGGGTCATAACAACGTGGCGGACGGGCCTATTATAGCGTCCAATGAAAATAATGAATTGGTACACTTCCTTCATTCTATTTTCTAACCTAACTCGATCTGCAATAAGATTGGGTTTGTTGTTTTAAATTGGTTTATTCCAAACTAACGGAACTATATTTTAAGTAAATTATCGAAAGCAATAACTCAAATTTCGCGCTCGCTTTGCGCCTTTTGTGCTTGTCCATAAAATGAATTTTATGTGATTCTGATTATTATCAATTAATTTCAGTATTGATAGAAATAGCTCAAAAATTTCGCGCTCGCTTCGCTCGCGTTTCCTTTTGTTTGCCATTGAGGTATTGTAAAATATTATATTTAATTTTCCACACTAAAAGAAATAGCTCAACATTATTGTGACAGCAATGGTCGCGTCTTTTAAAAATTTCTTAATAAATTAAATAAAATAGGTGGTGGCAAATTCCGGTTCGGCCCTGGCCGGCAAAAACTCACGCTAAGCTACTGTAAAGTATCATGTGTTCTTGACTGTGTACCTACAATTCAAACTTTTTCCGTCCACACAGGTTGCCCCCCCCTAGACTATGGGCTGGCGACGCCCTTGAGCGTACAGGCTGACGAATCGATTGATACCTCGCTTGTCAAAATCGGACCAATGGGGGCGACGCTATAGTAGAACATCCACATATATACATACATACATACATACTGTTAAACTCAGTTCCCTTCCCTTGCTTCGCGGTAGTCAGGTAAAAATGACTCACAAACGGCTAACGGTTTGAAAACAATTCGAGTTAAACACCATCTAGCGGCTCACACCTATGACTAGTAAATCATATAAAAAGTTTAAAACTCTGGCCTGAAACCAGTGATTCAGGGCGACGCCGCCGACAAGCCAGTGCAGTGCCGCATGACTTTGCTGCCTATAGTTCTAGGTGGCACTGCAGTTGTTAGAAATAGCAACCATACCTTTGTCAACGCCAACGTACCCTTCGAAGCAAGGAGATACGGAAATCCGTTCCGTACATAGACTAGTGGCTCTGTGAGCTGTAGACCTCGCGCGTCCAACCTTTTTTTGCAAACAATCTAGCGGTGCACAGTAGCACCATCTAGTTACCTTAATGTAAAACTAACATTAATAACCAAGGTGCTCCATCAATTCGTAACTAGTGGGCAAAGGGCTGATACCACTGGTAGAAACCTAAAAGTGAGAAAATTATTGCATTTTAAGGAGCTATTCTGCTTGCTCATCACGCCGAAGATACTCATCAGATCGTCACCAAATTTTTATGAGACCAATTTTAAGTTACTACCTTTCAAATAAAAAAAAGAACCACCGAAATCGCATCTAATAAGGCGGAGATATTCAGTAGCCTCCTTTTTGCTCTTTTTTTGGGGGAAGTACCCCCCCAATCAAGAATCCCCGACGAAAAAAAAAACTAAAAATGTGTTTAACATGTATACCAAGTTTCGTCTTGATCAGTTGAGAAATGCGACATGTAGAGGAGAACAAAGATCCGGAAGGACTGACATCCGGAAGGACATACGAAAGCAATTTTGCCCAAGCTGAAACGGAGACGCTTCGCTCGCGCCTCGCGCTCGCTCGGTCAAAATGTTACTGACAGTGCGGAGCCGAAGATCGAAACCGGTATCTTGAGATTTGCATTGTGCATTTCTAATCAGCCACAATCGATTCGGTAACATGTCGTGAGTTTATCGATTTAAAAAATGGCAGCTCTGACTGTACCACAGATCAGATAGACGACTAAACATGATTTTTTGACATCATTTTGGAGATTCTTATTTTTTGACATAATACGGAGAATTTTTTGGAATTCTACCTAACTCAAAGATTTTGAATTACGCTGAAAGGACTTTCAGTATATGTCTATAAGTTCTTAGTAGAGTAGGGGGTGGGAGAGGGAGGGGGATAACCCTCCCCCTGCAAGGGGTGGTGGCGGAAATCCATAATTTGTGAGAACAAGCAAAAAAAATTGTTATGTATGAAAAAACGTAAGGTTTTCAAAGCTTAAAAAAAACACGAGGACAAAAGCTACGCTACGCTTCACTCCCGCCATCCTCTTCTAACCTATCATGGTCAAGTCGGGCTTTCGCCTAGCGCCTCTAGCAATGTATAATGATTTTATACGAACTGAAATAATACAAAGAAAAAATGAATGTTTGAATGTTTTGCTAAATATACTTGTAATAACGAAACGCCGCTACAAGCACCTGCCCACAGCTGTCAAAACATGTAGCGAAGAGCAAATTATCCCTACAGTTATGATCAATTTCGTACGTTTTTTCATACTTAACCTCATTTATTTTTGCTTTTTCTCATAAACTTTGGGTGGTGGTTATCCCCCCTCGCTCTCCTGGTGTTAAGTGGTATCCAGGGTCTGATGATGGAGCCGAAAGTTAGTCACAACAACAAAATGATGGAACCCCTTCGGTACCTACTAGGTACCATAATAATAAAATTAGAATATTAGGCTCAATTACTACAAAAGATAATTTCTGGAAGTAGGTAAAACGTCTCGTAAACGTAAAATCTAAGTATTTTGATATTATTATGTAAAGTAGATACCTACTAACATTGATGTATATGTTACTATATGCTTACTACAACATACACAGGCACTACATTAGATCGAAACCTTGTCAAATCGCCCTAAACACCTTGAATGAGGGCGAGGGCAATTTCCTTAATAACAGTATTTTAAATAACATTTTTTAAGGATTCCTTTAGGATTTTCTTTCAATGTGATAATATTGCCAAAAAAAAAAACTGTCGTGTAACTTTGGAAAGCCGATAAAAAATCGGTATATTCGGTAAGATTAACGTACCAACAAAAAATTTCAAAAATAAGATCTTCCATGCTTCCTATTGTCGATATAAATCTATATATTCGATATGATTTACTTATTGAATTTATGTCGATGTCGATAAAGTGCGTACTGTGCTACCGATCTCGTTTTATCGAATATTTACGTCAAATTTGACATTGAAATGCGGTAAATTCGGTAAGTTTATGGATCGATAAGATCCATGCTCGCACTGCAGGACAGACAAAATACATAGATACATCGATACATAGATACTTACAACTGAAATTAAATAAAAGCTTTTAAAATGAGTCTAATAATAGAACGTAAAGTACCGGTTTCTCGTTAAATAGAAGTGAGCGTCATGACTCCGAGGTTCAAGATTAACCAGTGAATCATGCACAAGTATCTACTGTCCATTGCCTCAAGCGCTGTCATTCCACTTTGTCGTTAAACCATCATTATATGACTATGTATTTATGTACCTACAGCCACACGAGATTGCATTGACATGGCCTTTTTTATAGCAGTTATTCTAGACTGGTATTCCATACATAAATAAGCCTTCTTAATTGTCGTAATGACGTCAGTAGTTTCCTGCAGGGGATTCCGTGTGCCATATGCGAATAAACTAAGCGCCCGTTTCTTATTATTCATTGTATCTTTAACCCCCGAACGAGAAAAGAGAGGGGTGTTATGAGTTTAGGGGTTTGTGTGTGTATGTCTGTCTGTGGCATCGTAGCTCCCAAATGAATGGACCGATTTTGATGTGGTTTTTCTGTTTGAAAGCTGATGGGATCGAGATGGTTCTTAGATATAATAGGGGGGGGGGGGGGGTCAGGATCGTTCAATGTTGAGCTCCCAAACGAATGGACCTTCTTCTTTTTTTCTTTCTTACTTTCTTTCTTTAGATGGTTCCTATATAATAAGGAGGGCCAGGATTAGGGTTTTAATTCTCAGGTTATTGGTACGGTGATACGGGATACGGGACGGGGTTGTACGGGATATTTGAGGTTATTTTTGCAGATTTTGTGTAAGGCAAATCATTCAATCTTTTTTTATTTAAAAAATAGGCCAAGTACTCCAAAACGCATTCATCCACAGGTTAATTAGCTTTCTCGCCCGTGACTTAGTCTGCGCGGACTAAAGTTTATCGTGAAAAAAAAGCATCAGATGTTCTTCTATGATATTAAAAACCAATGCAAAAGTAGAGCACTAACGCTCTTGATGTTTTTTACAGACTTGTTATTTCGTTTCCATGGCAACCGTTCCTTACAGCGAGTAATCAACATTTTTCTAGTTTTCCCGTGGAAACTTACAATTTTCCGGGATAAAAAGTATCCTATGTTTTATACCAGGGTATAAACTATCTCCAATACAAATTTCATCAAAATCCGTTCTGCTGTTATCGCGGTAAAACTCCCCAAACAAACAATTAGACAACGTTTACTTTTATACATTGGTATGGATTTAAAATTACATAAGACCACATCAAAAACTTGGCTACAGTATTTTCATCTTTGAACAAAATAAACCTTCAACATGTTAAAGCATTTAACGTCTTATAGGAAAACCCCAACTTCTAATATTTGAAGCGGAATTACCTGCTACCGAAAAAACCTTTCACTCTCTGTGGATGTCGGCTTAATAGATAACAAAGCTTCTCTATAAAGTAACTCCAGATTCAGTGTACTCCGTTTTTGGGAGGTCTCAAGGAGTTGAAAATCCTTGTTTAGTCTTACAAAACGCGATCGCGTACTTCGTACTTTCTTAAGAGCTTTACGGTTCTTTTAGTTCTTCAAAACCTTTGAACGTTTGATTAATTTCCCGAAGGTGAAATGAAAATTCCCAAAATCAGGATTGATATTTTTCCCGGATCGGGAACCCGGGAGAGAAACCCTAGTCGGGTTCTTAGCTCCCAATCGAAAGCGATTTTGGTGCGGTTTTTTTCTGTTTGAAAGGTGATGTGATCGAGGTGGTTCTTAGCTATAATGGGGGGGTCGGGATATGCATATTTGTTACTATGTTTCTTATTAATTTATCATGGTTTTTATGATTGTGGGGCATCTCATTGGAATTTATAAATTTGACTTGTAAATGTGTATAATTATAAAAAAATCTGTGAGTAAACATCATAAATCTAGCCCGCCTTCATATCACTTCAATATAAACAGGAATAGATACAACTACTGGCAAACACACACAGCTACATTCCCACCTCGTGCATCATGTGCGTCAACTACAAGGACAGAAATACATACACAGACTGCAGCGCGAATGAGAGTCACTGCTAACACGTGCTACACGAACGCCACTCAATTGTGACTAAGACCAAAGAAGGCCAATTGTGTGCGTTGCACCTAATATAAGTGGTCCACGCCCGTGGAGCTGTGCCTTCCGTAACCTACAATTTCAATACAAATTTATTAGTTTATTGGGATTTGTATTGGGATTACGCAACTTGTCCTACTACACTTTCATGCTTTTCCAATCGATAGTTAGCAATTAAAAGTAGTAACTTACACATTAGAAAAAAAAAATTGGTACGTAATGAAAATCTCATTGAAACCGCCCGCCAGCATCAGGATATTCGTGGTGCGATTGCTGGTACCTAATATTCTCCCTTTTAATTAAAAGTGGACAAAAAAAAACAATAAAATGTACTATCGACAAGTACATTTGCCAATACCGCAAGGTTTCAAGACAAAAGTCTTTAACCAGTGTGATCTTCCAGTTATGACATACGGAGCCGAGTCGTGGGCCGTCACGGTACGACTAGTCCACCAATTTCAGCTCAGCGGGCTATGCTTGGAGTTCATGAAAGATCGTATCCGGAATGAGGTGATCCAGCAGAGAACCAAAGTTATTGACATAGCCCTTAGGATTAGTAAGCTGAAGTGGCAGTGGGCTGTTCATGTCTGTCGATGGACTGATAACCGTCGGGGTAGACGTGTTCTTGTGTGGAGACCGCGACTCGGTTAACGTAGCGTAGGGTGCCCTCCAGCTAGGTTGAGCGACGATATACGCAAAGTGGCTGGCAGCAGTTGAAAGAGAAGAGCCGAAGATAGGGCTCAGTGGCGTGCTTTGGGAGAGGCCTATATCCAGCAGTGGACTGAAACGCGCTGATGATGATGACTATAAACACGAAAAAGAAGTAGAATAAATCTATGGTAAACATACATTTAACAAGAAAAAAGCATTGTCAAAAAATACCTGGGTGTTTGTGTCGGGAAGCACGACCGCTTGTTTGTCGTGAAACTTCTACACCATCATCAACTCGTATTCGTCCACAGCTGGACGTAGGCCTCTCCTTGTGAACGCCACTGAGCCTGATCTTCGGCTCTCCTCATATCTAGTCACTACCATCCGCCTTTCGCAAGTTGTCACTCCACCTGCCTGGCGGGCGTTTGCCTAAACGCGGTCTCCACTCTAGAACTCGTTTAAAGTATTAATGACCCGATTTCAATAATACTTTAAACGACGGCAAAACGGCGTAACGGGCGGGATACATACGTAATTTCAAATGTCGTTTTTGCGAATGTCTATTCCTCGAAGTCTATTCATCGAATGCTTACATCCTCAAAGGGTCTTTTCTGGGCAGTCTTTGGCAAATGGATGTAGTTGGGCTGGACAGCGTTCGGAAAATTTCGTCAGGTCTTCTCGTCATCCATTCCACAGTCCCTGAAGATGAAACCTTCAATTCGTTCTACCAGTAATGACATACCAATTGACATGAGCCGAGACGTGGACACTCGCAGTGGGACTTGTCCACAAATTTAAAGTCATTCAGCGAGCTATGGAGAGAGCTATGCTCGTGATTTCTCTGAAGGATAAAATCCGAAACGAGGTGATACGACATATAACCAAAGTCACTGACATATGGCAAAGGATTAGCAAGCTGCAAAGGGCTGGTCATAATTTTGTCGAAGGACGGACAACCGCTGGGGTACTTAGACGTCCTCGAGTGGAGACCGCGACTTGGTAAACTTAGTGTAGGACGCCCACCGACAAGTGACGACCTGCGGAAGGCGGCCGGCAGAAACTAGATGAGAAGAGCGTTCAGTGTGTGGCGTTCATTGGGAGAGGACTATTTCCAGCAGTGGACGAACACATGCTGATGATGATGGGCAAAGAAGCAGGGCGCAGCTAGTGTTAAATAAATAAAATGAAATTGTGAAGAGGATATAAAGATATAAACCTTGTAGGTTAGACAAAATGGTATGGTATTGCAATTTTATAAGTCAGGCAAATAAAAATCTAAACACAGCGAAAATATTAATGTTTAGTTTTTTTTTATACCAAAATTTGCATCGTCATGCAAATTTTTATTGGTTCACATTGTTAATAATTTCCAATAATATTTTCCGGATAATGTCTGATCTCTACTCTACATAACGGATGTCATATTAGGCCTCCATCACTTGGAATGCATGTGTGCAGTTGACTCGTTAAGCGTGGGTCAAACCGGATGCGTGTGCGTTGCAGAGCAGAGCGTTGCAGCGCAGCGCGTTGCGTAGGATGTCACATCGCCCAGATTGTCGTGATGTGCGGTGCTGCAACGCCAAACTTTCAAACAACCAACTTTCTGGACATCTGGCATTTTCGTTTTAAATGGAATACAGTGAGCACAGCGTAAGCATTTCTGAGTTTTCTGATGAAGAATGGTTGTGCAGTACCTCATCTGCTGAAGACATTAATTATTTTTTCTTTAAATTCCGTATCCAGTCTTGTATTTGAATATAAATCACCGTTTTCGTGCAGCAAGGTGTCGCGGAGCGCTGCACGTCGACGCGCGTAGTTGTCCGTGTTGTGACATTAACTACAGAAAGTCATATAATACAACGTCATGTGGGGCCCGACTACATTACTTAGCTTCAATCGGATTGTCAGTATCGATATCACTAATGCCTTGCGATAGAGACGAAATTGCTATGAAAAAAGTGATAATCCGATTGTAACCAAGTTCTGTAATCAGGCTGCAGGGCTCGTAACGCAGCGACGTTGCCAGCACTGCGATTACGTAATGTTGATCATGACGGTTTCAAGCCGTGAAATTCAATAATGCTTTGCGATAGAGTCGATTTTGCTATGAAAAAAGTGACAATCTGATTGAAGCCAAGTTCTGTAATTGGGCCACAGACCGTGCAAGACCGCCAGCTGCGTTCACACACGTTTGTCTCTGCGTGGCTTGATATGCGGTGCCGCTCGTAGCTGCGCAGCGCTGTACAGCATCGTGCGTTTGGTGTGTCATTTCCCGTAATATTCCCTACATTACAACGTCATAAGCTGCGCTGTGCTGCGCTGCGCTGCGTTGCATGCGGTTTGACCCACGCTTTAATCTGTGTGTGGTTGGGATTTAGACTGCGCGCAGTCGTAACATGAACTGACGCAGTTGAGTGCAAGTAGTGTCGATGCATGATGTCAATCGTGTTGCGCACATTTCATATGCGGCTAGTCTGAGCGATGGACGAAAAATCGATTTTCATACAGAAACGTCTGCATTGTTGTGCGCAGTCTAAATCTCGACCGCACAAAGTTGAACATGTCAACTGCACACATGCAGTCCGTGTGATGGAGGCCTAATATTTTTAAAGTTGCGTTGTGTCATTGCGAATAAGGCGCTCAGCACACGTAGCAACTTTGAGCTTCCAGTTGCGGCAACCGAAAACTCGCGACTAGATGTTTTTAAGATTTTCATACAATTTTGAGAAACTGCGCAGACGTAGCAGCTCTAGTTGCGAGTTTCGCTGATCGCAACAGTTTTCGGTTGCTGCAATCGGTGAAAATCCGGTGGTTCATTGATTTCTGATAAATGATCTATTTGTATTAATCCTTGACATAAATAATTATTTGTAAAATTGACTCTAGTATATAAGTGACATGTGCATGTTATGTATTTTTTATTATTTTTCTTTGTATTACTGTTTGCACGTCTTCATAGACAAAATACGGAGATCTATCCAATTGTTATATTTTTGTCATCTTTTTTACTTGTATTTTAAGCAAATAAATGAACCTGAATCTGAAAAAAAACAATTCTAAATTGCCGCAACTAGCAACTGACAAATTTGTACCAGTTTTGTCTTGTTACTGGTTTCAGCAACCGGCAACCGCAACGCGTAGTATGAGACTTCACCCCCTCACCATCCTCCGCAGCGTCATTACTGTTCTACTAAACGTTGTGTCCACACGTTAGACTCTCATGCCAAAACTTATTTAAAATCAACCGAAAACTGGGCTTTTTGTTACTGTGTAAAAAGTTGATAGTTGCTTAACTCAAATTGCTAAGTGTGCTGAGCGCCTAACGAAACAAAGTACATAACAAGTTCGCGATAAATAGGTACACGTTATTGCACTTGACATTGATTGCAATGCAAAGCCTGCAAGCCATGTGACAAAGAACAGCCACAGGTCGGCCATAGTGTCACCGCCTACTGGTTCTAGTCCTAAGTTCAAGGCTTGTACAGAGTATCTGGTAATTCTGATTCTTCTGCAGTGACAAGGTACCTTGCAGCTTTGCTAATTTGTTTAATTTATACGTACGTAATATCTATTATAAGCGTTAAGTTTGTCTAGTGTAGTTGTAGTATTTACAAGACTGCGCAACACAAAGGCCGGGTAATGTGTTTATCAACCTTTGTATGTATGTATGAATGTCCGTTCTTTGTGGCACTATATAAACCAAACTATGTGGGGTATCATTGAACAGGTATATAGAAATCATCTTTAGGATTTTAACGATTTAAAGCAAGGCTGCTCAACCTTTTTAACACTTGGACCAAATTGTCGATTTCAAAATCACAAACGGGCCACTGACTACTGACGGTTCCTATTTTTGTTACCTAAGCATTTTAAAGTCATGTATAGTACAACAATAAAAATACATTTGGCAATTTAATGCTCATTTACTCTAATAATTGTATATATATCATTTCCTATTTATTTTATTATGTATTCTATATATATATATATATATATATATATATATATATATATAATAATGAATGTGTTTTTGTATGTAGTCAATGCGCTCCTAAACTTTTGAACGGATTGCGACGAAACTTTGGCAGTCTTCTGATGACGCCTGGGATGGTTTATGGGTTTATTCTTCTGAAGAAGTTTGTGACTTTGAAGATTATTTTTTCTGCACAACGGTTTTTAAGTGCAGAATGATTTTACAGTTAAGTGAGTTTCGTCTGAAAATTGGCAGGATAACTAATTATTCTTCGACTTCTTTCGCAGTCAGTTTGACTGACAAAAACAAAATTTGGTATATTTTGACAAAACAAAATATATTTTTATACTTTCAATGTCGTTGTTTTGTATGCATACAGTCGTTTGAGAGCAGGTAGGCATATAGGTAGGTAATATTAAAAGGCGCCAGCAAAGCGAACGAAAAAAAGGCAAAAAATATATAATTACTATGGATACTACTATGGATACTACTATGGATACTACTATGGATACTATTATGGATACTACTATGGATACTACTATGGATACTACTATGGATACTACTATGGATACTACTATGGATACTACTATGGATACTACTATGGATACTACTATGGATACTACTATGGATACTACTATGGATACTACTATGGATACTACTATGGATACTACTATGGATACTATGGATCAAATGAAAGATTTAACTATGAAAGTAGCCAATAAAAACCAGGCGCGATAATTATTTCTTGAAGTAATTGTTAAAAACTGAAGGAAAACAATATCCATCGTTTACTTCATTCAAATTATTAGCCTGCCAATAAAATAAATAACTTTTGAGACATACGTCATTTAGTTCCGAGCTAAATTGTGTGTTCAAACAGCGCTCGCGATATTCAACCTTATTACGCTGGCAATTCAGTGCTTATTGGGGGTAGCGGGTGGCAGAGTGTAAGGTAGGTGGCAGGGGAGTGGGGAGTGGGAAAATGTTACCTTTGAGCCTGCCTTAATAATTGACCTTCTGTGTTTATAAAATCACAACATTATTATAAAGGCACAAGCGAAGAGAGCGTGAAAAATTTGAGATATTTATATCAGTGAAACAAATAAACATATTTACAAAAAATCATTATGGAAATAATAAATGGAAATAATAAATGGAACTAATAAACATCTGGTTTAAATAAGCGCTGCATCCGCGCAGTTCAGTTTTTTCTAAAGTGGTAAAGTTTGACCGCGGTCGCCCACGGAGAAATAAGGAAAAAAATATTATCGTTTTCTTTAAGATTTGATAAAGAAAAGGAAAATAATATTTCTAAGTACCAGGAGAGCAGAAAAAAAAAGAAGTTGTCAAATAAAGTTATTAAAATATTAAAAAGTAAGAATTTCTAAGTTCCAGGAGAACTTAAGAAGCTGGATACAATATTGACAAATAAAGTTATTAAAAGTGAGTATAACCTCCCCATGAAAACATTAAATAGTTTGATTAGGTATATTTAAAAAAAGTAAAAGTACCGGGAGAGCAAAAAAACTTAAGAAGTTGGAGATATGACATTGAAAAATAAAGTTATTAAAAGTGAGTATACGTCCCCATGAACATTAAATGTGTGATTATATTTAAAAAAAAGAATTTCAAGGTACCAGAAGAGCAGAAACACTTAAGAAGTTGACATTGAAAAATAAAGTTATTAAAAGTGAGTAGGTATACCTCCTCGAAAGTGTAGTAGCCGAAGATCGGGCTCAATGGCGTGCTTTGAAAATTAAGTAGTGTGATTATATTTAAAAAATGTATTTCAAAGTACCAGGAGAGCAGAAACACTTAAGAAGTTTTATCATCATTAATATATTTTTGCAAATTATTTTACAAAGTGACATGGGGGTTAAGGATTGTTATTAGGGGTTTTAAAGGAGACGGGGCCAGGGGGAAACAGAACCAAAATAAGACCAAAACAAGGAAGAAAATGGAAGCTTTAGGAATTTTCAAAATGATAAGTGTCATAGTGACAGGTGTCAAAGTAACAGGTGTCAAAGTAGCAGGTGTTAAAGTGAAACCCTAGGGATACAAAAAAGAGGGAATTTTTTAAATTTGTTTTCTAAAGTGGTAGGAGTGGCAAAGTTTTACCGCGGGCGAAGCTGCGGGACGCAGCTAGTAACAAATAAAAAAAAAATAACTAAAAAACAAACATAACAATAAGTGTCACAATGGGCAGTCTTATCGCACAGAGCCATCTCTTTCTGACAACCGTGCACGGAAACGATATATAATAGCGACGGTGGTTTTCAGGTAATAAAGCATATATAGAGTAAATAAGTATATATATACACTTATTTTGATTAAAATGATCAGTTTGATGAATTTTATTCGCCTACATCTAAATCATACTGATAGATGTAGATGGTGAGTAGGTTGATCCAACAAAGGAAAGGAAAAACCATATTTGATTAGGTAGGTATCAAAAGAAGGTTTAAAAAAAGACGGAGTCTACACAGACAAATAAACGATTGAAGCATAGCAAAAGGCGTCTGCGCATGTGTGCTTGAGTGGATATTTGTGTTTTTTTTGTGGTTGATATACAATTTAATCACAAAAGACTGCATTGTTTTTTTATTTACACGACTAAGAATGTCGAGATCTTGCTGTGATGTGCCGGCCGATCGGCATACCATGGTGTAAGTGCTCGCGTGACGCTTGTGCGTACGAGCGGATCGCCATATCTTGGATGCTTCACTTTCGATTTGGCGGTGTGGAATCCGACTTTTTTTAAACATTCATGTTATGAATTGCCAAATTTTGTTTAATAAATTAATAAAAAAATTATCAAGTTTATGCTCCATACCCACTGAGTTTCATGGAGACTGCTGCTGGGGAAACCACACTCAGGTTCTATTAGTGAATAAGTGTTAGACATGAGTAAATGAGTTAGTTTAGTTTACCTGCCTGTTTTGTTGTTTGCTTTGAATTATTTCTTCCCTGTATTCATTTTGTATGATTAAATTAATATCGGTTGATTGTCTAATTGATTATATGAATAGGCAGATGCAACATACGTGATGTAAATGATGTAAGTATATAGGTACTATATGGTATAGTATTTTTAGGTAACAATGAGGTTTTTTTTTTAATAATTTCCAATAATTTAATTTAATCGTAGTGGCAAAAGACTGAGCGCAAGGAAATAAAGTATCTACCTATAGTATTTTAAACTTGCAATGTTGTATTTTTAGGGTTCCGTTGGTAGGTACGTCCAAATGAAAAAAAGAAGGAACCTTTTTGGATCACTCGCGCGCGCGCGCGTGTGTGTCCGTGTGTGTGTGTGTGTGTGTGTGCGTGCGTGCGTGCGTGCGCGTGTGTGTGTGTGTGTGTGTGTGTGTGTGTGTGTGTGTGTGTGTGTGTGTGTCAAGCCAATTTTCTCCGAATCTATTGGACCGATTAAGTTGAAATTTGGTACACATATGATTTTCAGTGACCCAAACACGGACGTGTAAATAAATGAATTTTGTTTAATGGGGTCACTTTTAGGAGGCCAATTATGAATATGTAGTTTTCCAATTGTACCTATCAAATGAAACGCCTTGTTTTATGGGTTTTACATAACTTTTATCTAGACTTATAACAAACCAATAAATACGAAAAAGTCAGTACAAAGAAGATTAAGATTAAAATAAGCAACTGAACCTTATATACATATTTTTTGTTATATAAGAAAATAGATGAAAATTGACCGTTCCCACCATCTCTCCGAAAGTACTAAGGCTAAAATTAAGAAAAAAAAACAAAAAAAAAAGATTCCTTGTGTTCTTTATATGTATTACAGGAAACCTATGAGAAGTCTACTATACCTATCACACTAATATTATAAAGGCGAAAGTTTGTATGTGATGTTTGTTACTCCTTGACGCTCAAGTGGCTAAACGGATTTTGATGATTTTAGACTGGATATAGCTTATATCCTAGATTAGCGCATAGGATACTCATAATCACCATCGTCATAATCATGATGACTCATCATGGTCACTTTGACTCACGCGAGTGAAAATGTCAAAGTGACAGGTATCAAAGTGACAGGCGTGAAAGTGGCAGATATCAAAATGACAGGTGTCCAAGTGACAGGTGTGTACTTTTGGAAGAGAAAATAAGAAAATTAAATAACTATGCAACTGCAACTTGCAGACTGTACCGTGTGACATATCAAATAGATAGGCTTGATGTGAGGGTCTTAATTATTTTTTATAATTAAAATGTATTAATTTTAGAGTTATTTAAGAAAATAGATTTATTAAGTTTTACGGGATAGTTAAATTCGTTTTAAGCTGTATGTAATGCTGATAAATAAACTACCGTGGTTAAATACCGTTAAGTAGTTAAGTAAGTAATTAACTTAAGTTGTTTTCACAAGTTATGAGTCAGAAGGACGCTCCAGTAGTTGAAGCACCTAGTTTTATTTTTATATCAATAATTTATTGTGATTAAATTATTCTAATTTTCCCATTCATATGTTACAAAAATTGAATTTTTAGTTCGTTTTTGGCAGGTCAGGTGCGTTTTTTAATATATTTTACATCTATTTATTTTTATTTTAACATAATTATTTATATCTACTCAAATAAATGTCGATGCGAGCTGATCACGTGCCTGATGTTTACTCCTATTCTTAACCGATCCATTGCCACCCAGAATTTTGGATGCAAAGTCTTACGCGTCACTTCTTTGCGCTCTTATGTTAGTCCAGGGTATAAGCTATCTCCATTCCCAATTTCATCAAAATCCCTTCAGCAGTTTGAGAGTGAAGTATGATGATTATGATGACGATAATTATGAAAAAAATCCTATGTGTTATTCAAGGGTATAAGAGATGAAATCCGGTAAATATCCGGTATCCGGCCTATCCAGCCTAAATTTATTATCCGGCCGGATAACGGATTGAAAAAAACCGAAATGTCAAATTTTGGTACTTTATTTAATCCACATCATAACAAATATAAAGACCATATTTTCTTATTACAAATAGTAATCGTATTGCATTAGAGGCAATTTTTTTTGAATGAATGCTAAATTTCTCCCCATTAACAATTTCGATTGTCTTCATAGACAAGGCCAGCTTCAGAAAAAACTTATTTATCTTCATATTGTGTAGGTACCTGCATAATTATACATAACTAACCATAACATCCAATTGATAAATTTATCTGTCAATCCCATGAAATAATTAAAAACAAAAGATGTTAATAACTTGTTTGTTTTGTTTGGTACATACCTGCTTTTTTACTTCAAAACCACGATAACTTTTGAGATCACATAACAAATAAACAGCAAACTTTTGATCGTCACTGCTTACACTAAAATATTCCCATAAAGGCAATCTTTTATTTACCAATGTCGTATTTAATCGCTAAATCTTTTTAGAATTATAAAAATACTTTTATAATAACCTCAAACTACAATAGCACGTTAACAATAATCTAAAGTGATCGTGTTTGCAATCAATTCTACAAGTCAAAGAAACACTTTCTAAGTATGCTAACAAAAAGACCCGAATTCATCCGAGCCCGCCCGATCGTTCGTGCGCCACCTACGCGAGCTTGTTCTTTTGATGCGCCAATCGGCAATGTTCAGCTGGACATCCGGTGGCTGGATATCCGGCTATCCGGCTTCAAGGTTGGCCAGATATCCGGTATCCGGTAAACGGCGAAACAGCTATCCGTTTCATTTCTAAAAATACTATACTTTTGAAGAAAACCACACTTCCTATGTGTCCATTTTATTGTTCAAGAAAATTAAAAAAATGTTAAAAAAATGTTAAAATTATGTTAGTTCCTTATAAATCAATCAATTGATGGTTATTATCATCATTGCATCATCATTTTTGGCTTTTGAGTTTCCAGATCCAGAAGGTTTAATTTTTAAACCTTCTCTTTCTAGATTTTGATTTTTGTAACTCATACCTTCCCTAATCGCTAGAGTCGGTAAGGATTAATACAAAATCTATGCATAAGTTTAATAAAGCAGTAAGATACAAAAAACTGTACAATAAAATGAAGATATTAAAAAAAGTGTTTAAGGGATTTAAGCTACTGAACCATAATATAACATTTCAGTCAATACTGATCCGTAAAGCATCCGTAAAGCTACTAGGCCGGTTGAAATGCGGTTTTCAAAGTTGGATAACATAGGATTTGACTTATAATTTGATGATCTCTGCATCTCAATGCGATAAGTAGAACCTGAAATTCGAAGGCGGCTTCGATTATTTCTATGAAATACGTAGCCTTAGGTCCTGGAGTAACACATACCAGAAAATTAACCACGCATGTACTTGTACTATCAGTGTGGTGGGAACAGCCGCGGACCGCAGCTAGTACGTAATAAAGAAGTCAAATATGTGCACAAAGATGTGTCATGTGTACACAAAAACTGTCACCTAACATTTATATGACAAAAAATATATGTGCAGACATATACAAAAAAAAACACAATAATTTTAGTCCGACTGACGTGCAAACTTTAATTTTATATAATGACACTGTTCTGTTTGGCTAACATCTCTAGAGTAACGAACCATCATTCAACCGTCAATACCTACTTATTTTACAAACAGGAAAATAATTCATATAATAATATGCATTATTAGAGATATTAATTTATCATAAACGACACAGGTCTATGTCGTAGCAGGAATACACAAGTTGTAATAGCTAGTAGTCTCATGCTCTTAATATATAAAATCGCGCCGACCTACTTGGTGACAGTAACGCAAAAGCATTCAGCGTGGACGCACCTAATATTGAAACGTTTCATCGCATTTACTATTGTTCAAACAAAATGGATAAGCTTTGCGTGTTTCTTGTCTTTGGTGAGTTGTTTTGTTTGTAACAGTGATTTTAAACCATAGATCTCGTTATATACTTAACTAGGTCTGTGTTTTATACGGAACTTTTTCTTTCTTGTATAATAACTTTACTGTGAACATAATTTACCTACTCAATCTGAGCTTCTATATTGTTAAGTATTCATATTATTTACACCACGTTCAGTGTAAGGAGTCTAATCTTCACTAATCGCCGGAAATTTCAAATTACAATTCAAAACATGAGTGACAATTAAAAAAGCGTAGGTAGGTAGATTATGTTCACATACATCTAAAACAATAAAATAGCAAACAGAAGGTATATGTTCTCATGTTTCTAAGATTTCTAATGGAAATTCTTGTATTAGTGACCATACAAAACAAACTAATTATCATACTTACTTCAAGGCCCAATGCATTGACCCTTAACTTCATAGCAATATCCTGTTTTATATTATTTTCAATGACCATTTTACATACTGGGTCTATTTGTACAAGACAGGAGTGTCGGGACACGTCCTTGTCGTTAACCTTGCATTTGACCGTTTATTTATTTACTAGCTGTACCCGCGGCTTCACACGCCTGGTCATTTCTCTAGGATAAAAGTACTACAATTATGTGCAATTCCAGGACCTAATACCAATATACCAACATTTGATCAAAATTTCTTCAACCGTCGTATTTTTTTATCGATTGCTCGGCTTCTACTCATCGGTTTGATATACCAATTACATCAGTTTTTAAGCCAACCCTATGCTATCCAAATCGTTCCAGTCGTTTTTACGTGATGTGCGAACAAACAAACGTACAGACAGACGCACACGGTTTTTTAAAATGTTTTATATATTCTTGTTCAGTAGCTTATTTTACGTACACTAGACCATTTAAACAAATTATCTTTGTACAGACTTTTTCGTTCTTATTGCTTTATTATAAGTATAGATTTAAAAACCAGTTCTTAAGACTGTTTTTACTGGTGTCTATTATGCTCATGCATAAACAATTATGTGCATATTCCTATATTCATACAGGTAACTAATAGGTGTAAAATAAATAGTTTTTTACACACTTAGTTTTAATTGAAAATGTGTGTTGTTTTTAAATAAATACGTGAATAAGTGTTACTTTGCGGAAGTCCTTTATACTATAAATTAATCTTTTACCTTATCTAAGTGCATGTGTCACTCGAAAAATAACTATTGATCAATGACAATGCAACTTATAAACCTTTCCTAAGTTAATATAATTTAGCTTCTACTGGTTTCTGAACAATTACATCATTTCAATAATATTTATATTAATATAATGAGATGTTATTCGATGTCCAATATCATATACAAATTAGATTAGGTCCATATTCCTTATCAATTGACTTATCTATTACTTTGTTGACCTTTGAAAACAAGTCCCAAGCCAAATAATGTAAACATTTTCGCTAAAATTTACATTATAATTAGGTATGTCAATAACTATAACCGAATTGACATGTTTCTGGAAATTCCGGGACCAAACAATTATTTACAGCACATCAAGATTCGTTCAGGCGTCAAATAGTTTTTAACGATTGCTTGGTTTTACTCATCGGATTGAGATCCAAAGTACACTGGATTTTAAGTCAAAATCTAAGTTATCCGACAATGGAAATTGAATTTTAATCAGTTCAGTAGTTATTACGTGATGTAAAAACACAAACACAGACTGTCTGACAGACAGATACAATATTTTTCAATGTTACATAATTGTTCAGTAGCTTATTTAGGCCCCTATTTTTATAAATCTTATAATACAGCAGTAAAAGAAAAAATATATAAATATATATATTTAAAAAGATTTGGTCTATGGTACGAGTACCTTAAATAGGCCAGAACAAGAATAGGCATATCATTTTTTAAATCGTGTCTGTCTGTTTGTTTTTAGGTATATTTGTTCGCGTATCACGTAAAATTGCGATGCGGTTTTCACAGTTTGATATCTTAGGGTTTGATTTACAAACGGGGGTAGGTACTTGGTATCTTAATCCAATGATTAGATGTCGAGTAATCGATAAAAATCCCTTTGACGGCTGAATGAATTTTGAAGAAATGTAGTATATTGTACTTTATAGGTACTTTTGGTACTGGCATAACACGTGTGGGCTACTTTTAAATGAAATGACCACGCGGGCAAAGCCGCGGGCACATCTAGTCATTAATAAGTTGGTACTTATTAAGCAATCAGTTAACACTTATTGGAGACTTTACGTTTCATGTGAGATTTAACTCAATCGGCACAAGAAAGGAAAATTTCCTTCTCAAACTCAAAGCATACTTAGTTTAACTAATTTTATTGATTGGTTCTTTAAATAATTTATTTATTTTTCCTTGTTTATGACATGTTAATTTGGACATGTAAAAGTGCTATTATTTTGTCAATTTACAATAACACACTTTCACTTTGACATGAGGAGGAAGGCAGAAAGAGTGACAATACTTATATTAAACTAAACTTTACATTGGCCAAATTCCTAGTAGGCCAGTGCCTCCGCAGAAGCCATCATAATAAATAACTAGCTTAATAGCTAAAAAAAAACACGCCCTGCCAAAAAATAACTTATGACAATAAATTATATAATGTTGGAATGTGCTTATTAAGACCTTCAATTTGATACCCATCATATTTTATCCCATTTGAAAATGGAATTTTTCAAAGAAAAAATTACCCATGTTACTCGAAGGGATGTAAGGATTCTAACAATACCCATACGTCTAAATCACTTCAGGCATTTCCAAGTTATGGTGGAATAAATAAACTCACATACATACATACATACATACATACATGAATCCTAAAAACAATACACTCCTTTTTTTGAATTTTGTAAATGAAGTGACATGTCATAAAATGTTAGGCTCTGTGCACTTTATCGCTTTGTAATACGATACTTGTTTGTTTGTTTGTTTGACGTATGAGGTAGTGCTGGCCTCTGATGTCAGAGTTTGTCAAGCCGCCCGAGGGCCTCTGACATGGCTTAACGACTGCTATTAGTCAATAACAGCTGGGTCCGACAGCTTAACGTGCCCTCCGAACCACGGAGCGATGGAAAAACGCGCATAACTCAGAAAAGTCATTGGTGCGAAGAGTGTAGGTTTTAAACCCGGTATCGTTGGATTCTAAATTGCACTATAGAACCGTTAGGCCACCATCGCTATATAACATTATATCTCTATATATCTCTAATACGATACTAGGCGCCTAAGTCACTATTCCAAAATACAATAACTGAGTTTTTATTAAATACTAGCTGATGCCCGCGGCTTCGCATGCGTGGTCATTTCTCTAGGTTAAAAGTACGACCAATAAACATGACCTAATGACTTAAATACAAAAGTTAGACATATGTTGTCGCTATTTTTTTGTAGGCATTATCAAGTTCTACAACTTTTCCCTAGAACTCAATCATATATCTCTCATCGTTAACGCAGCGTTCTGTTACACTGCGCATATTGCTGACCTAAGGGATAACCCCCAATAACCATTCAATTCACTGTCAGCAATATGCAAAGGTATATAATCCGCGATTTATAGTATTCCAGGCTTTTTTCCTTAATCGCTCTCTGAAGCCACCTGACTACGGACCCGGTCTTAGGCCTGCCGGTCAGCTTGGACTAAGCATAGTCAGGTGGAACCTCTGCCCAAATAGACAGAAGTGCAGTAACAATTACAGTGTCGTAATTGTTGTATTAGTTGTCAAGACTTGTTGAAGTAAAATAAAAATAAATGTTAGTGTGTGCCCGAAAAGTTTTTTTTTTTTTAAGATCAACTAATAGGCCCACACAACATTTGGTGTCAGAATCAAAGGGGATCTAGTCCCTTGGCCGCCCTTCCCTGACGAGGTCGTCCTTCTTCAAACAAGTCACTGCTGCCCCTGCCGCCTGCTGTCTACTGCCACCCTGTCCTTCTGGAGGACCTGGTGCTGTTCAGCTGCCTGTCACCGCTGCTGCTTGAGCTCCACTGTGCTTGAGGCTTTCTGCCCGAGTGCCGAGCCAGCTCAGCCCCACCACCACCAGCTCCACTGTTTCTGGTCTTCGACCAGACGCCGAGCATACCCGCCTGCTGCCCGAGCTCCATCTGCCCTTGGTCACGACGGACCGAGAGCCGAGCCATCATCAGCCAAGCAGAATCCAAGACGAGTCGACCCGGTGGACAACAAAGTTCATCGCTCCGTGCCAGACCCGCCGCACGCTACCCGAAAACGCTGACGCGCAACTACGTGTCTGATGCCGACCTACTTAATCGCATTCTTGTGAGTGACTTTTGTACATTTTATAATCGTTATATTGCTATTTCTTGTGTCAGTAATTATCATTACAAGCAATAATGTCTGTAGATAAAACTAAAGTAGAGAGGCTCTCTCTACCTAACCAGGCAATAATGGAAAACATTCAATTCAATGTCCTGATGAAGTTTATCAAATCTTTCGATGGAGATAGACAAAAACTATCTCCTTTCATTAAAAACTGCGATAATGCGATAAACCTAGCTTCAATTTCCCAAACAGACTTACTGTTTAAATTCATATTGTCGCAATTAGAAGGCAAAGCCGAATTAGCTTGTTCCCTTAAGGTTTTTGATAACTGGCAAGACCTGAAATTATTTCTGAAGGCTACATTTGGTGAAACAAAACATAGAGATCACCTCTTGTTAGACCTTCAAAATTGTAAAATTATATCATCAGAGTCGGTTTCACAGTACAGCCTTCGATTAGAAACTTGCCTAACTCGCCTACAAACTGACATTGCCCATTCCACACGCGAACAAGACGAACTGAAAGGTCGTATAGCCAGTACTGAAGACTTAGCCTTACATACCTTCCTACTAGGTCTCCCAAGCTATATCTCCACTATCGTTAGATGTAGGAATCCGTCAAATTTACATGACGCGATTAATCTTGCGATACAAGAGGAGAAGCTGCACAATTATGTCCAGTCCACAAAACATACTGAACTGAGGTCTAGTAAAATATTGTGCAGAACCTGCGGTAAACCAGGACACTCCGAAAGGAGTTGTTTCCTCCAGCGACGCCCTATTCACTCAGTATCGCAACCGCAGCACCCAATGCCATCAACTCCCAACTCACCACGTCATGCTAATTCAAATTCAATAATTTGCAGATACTGCAAAAATATTGGCCACGACATATCAGAATGTCGTAAGCGCCAATATAATAATAATGCACGTCAAAGACTACAACCGAACTCTTCTCAGTCTCAAAATAAAGTCCATTATTATAACGAAGTTTCCGACGACTATAAATCAGATAGTGATTTAAACTAGAGAAGATTCCGGTTGCACGTCGTTCGGAATCATCTACACAAACCGACGTGACATACAACAGATCAATTAATGAATTTATTTCCATGTCCTCTGTATTCGCTAACCCTAATCTTCTTTTCAGAAATTCTATCTCGACACAACCTAAACCAGACTTGACTCAATCTCGTACTTACTCGACTCAATCTCTTACTAACTCGACTCAATCTCATACTAACTCGACTCTATCTTATAAAAATCCGTCTCTATCGTCTCAGTCGTTTAAATTGACTCAATCTCATAAGAAAATGTCTCTATCGCCTCAATCATCTCAATCGCCTCAATTGCCTCAATCGTCTCAATTGTCTCAAGCGCCTCAATCGTCTCAATCCTGTCAATTGCCTCAATTGCCTCAATCGTCTCAATCGTCTCAATCGCCTCAGTTGCCTCAATCGTCTCTATCGCCTCAATCGTCTCTATCGCCTCAATCGTCTCAATTGCCTCAGTCGCCTCAATCGTCTCAATCGCCTCAATCGTCTCAATCGCCTCAATCGCCTCAATCGTCTCAATCGTCTCAATCGCCTCAATCACCTCAATCGCCTCGATCGTCTCAATCGTCTCAATTGCCTCAATCGCGTCAATCGTCTCAATCGTCTCAATTGCCTCAATCGCCTCAATCAACTCAATCGTCTCAATCGTTTCAATCGAAAATTATAAACTCTTCTTCTAAATCCCCGAACCGTAAACAAACAAACTCTACACACAAGTCTACCAAGTCCACTGAATCTTCTAAGTCAAATAAATCTACCAAGTATTCTAAGTTTACCAAACCCACTGAATCTTCTAAATACAAGCATTCAAACTTGCATTCAAAGCCTAACATCCAGTCTCATCACTCTATCCCAGACTCCAGATCATATCAAGCTGTTTACGAAATCAAATATAACAAGAAGGTCCATCTACCTCATGTATATGTCAGATCTCAGTACTCCGATAAGCCAGTGGTGCTCTTAGTAGACTCTGGTGCTGCTATATCTCTTCTAAAAAAGTCTTCCTTGCAAGCCGAACCCGAATTGATACCAAAGGTGATCAAATTCAAAGGCATTGATAAAAAGGCTGACTATATTGAAAGTTTTGGACAGTTCAAATTTGATATCAATTTTTCAGATCACACCATCCTCGGTGTTTTTAATTTGATACCAGACTCCATCGACATAAACTTTGATGGAATCATTGGTAGCGACTTTATGAAATCTGTAAATGCAAAAATTGACTATGAGAGTAACGTTCTAAGTATTGGCAATCACTCCTTACTCCTACATTTCACAAATCCTGAATATACTATTCCTGCTCGATCTGAAACCATTATCGAATGCAATGTTTCTAATCCCAAAGTGTCCATTGGTTTCGTTGAAAAACTTGAAATCCAAGAAGGTGTTTTCATATCAAACTGCCTTGTCTCAGTCAAGCCAAATAATCATGTTAATGTCTCAGTTCTCAATACCACTGAGTCTGACGTCATCATAAAATCTCTTAGTGTCGAGCTCAATCCTTGTGATCTCCCTGATGTGACTCAAATTGGCCATATTGGTCCTGTTTCTCAATCTCCCAATAGAATCAGTAGAGTTAAAGAACAAATCAGATCTGCCCATCTCAATGCTGAAGAGTCCCGAGTATTACACAATCTATGCACGGAATACTCTGACCTTTTTCACCTTGATGGAGATTCTTTAACATGTACTAATACTTTAGAACATGAGATTAAAACTACCAATTCTCAACCAATCCATACCAAGACTTATCGATATCCTGAAGTTCACAAAGAAGAGGTCAACAAGCAAATTTCAAAAATGCTTGATCAGAAGATTATTAAGCCTTCCAATTCTCCATGGTCCTCCCCCATCTGGGTAGTTCCCAAAAAACAAGACGCTTCCGGCCAAAAGAAATGGCGTATCGTAATCGATTATAGGAAGCTCAACGACGTTACGATAGGTGATGCATATCCTATTCCTAATATCAACGAAATCCTTGATCAGCTAGGACACAGCAAGTACTTTTCCACTCTTGATTTGGCCTCTGGCTTTCACCAGATTAAGATGAATGAAGCTGACGCAGCGAAAACGGCTTTCTCTGTCCCTAATGGCCATTTTGAATACACCAGAATGCCATTTGGTCTGAAAAATGCGCCTGCAACCTTTCAAAGACTGATGAATACAGTCCTCTCAGGTCTCCAGGGCTTACACTGTTTTATATATCTTGATGACGTCATCATATATAGTCACGATCTGTCCTCCCACGTCGAAAAGCTGGAGCTTGTTTTCAAAGCCCTAAGACAACATAACCTCAAACTCCAACCAGATAAATGCGAATTTCTCCGTCGTGAGGTCGCTTATCTTGGTCATACTATTACTGACAAAGGCGTCTCTCCCAATCCGGATAAAGTCAAAGCTGTTGCCTCCTACCCTGTCCCCAAAAATCCGAAACACATCAAAGCGTTTCTTGGCCTTGTAGGCTATTATCGGAAATTCATAAAAGACTTTTCCAAAATTACCAAACCTCTGACTTCTTTCCTAAAGAAAGACTCTGAATTCATCTGGTCCAAAGATCAAATTCAAGCATTTGATACTCTTAAATCCTTATTGACTAGTGCTCCTATACTCCAATACCCTGATTTCTCCAAAGAATTCATCCTCACCACCGATGCATCCAATCATGCCATAGGCGCTGTCCTTTCACAAGGTGAAATAGGTAAAGACCTTCCCATTGCCTATGCCTCGCGAACCTTAAATAGTGCTGAAGGAAACTACAGTACTACAGAGAAAGAACTCTTAGGTATAATTTATGGTGTTAAAACATTCAGACCCTATCTCTACGGTAGGAAGTTCAAAATTGTCACGGACCATTGTCCTCTTGTTTGGTTGTTCAATTGCAAAGACCCAAGTAGTAAACTTGTTCGCTGGAGACTAAAACTCGAAGAGTTCGACTACGAAATCTTATACAAACCAGGTCGAATAAACTCAAACGCTGACGGTTTGTCTCGTCCTCCAATCAACGCCATCGACGACATTGACGTTAACTTAACTATTAACCTGACCTATGAATCTTTCCTAAAGTCCCGTTCCAGTCCTACTGCATCTGATACTCAAATCGTTGAACATAATCAAAGTCTCTTAAAAACTTCATGTTCTGCTATTGCCTATCCAACTTCCATAGATCTCGATAGTTCAAATCTTTATTGTGAAGACATTCTTGAACTTCTAGAAGACAAAGAAGACTTCATAATATCTGAAAAGGAACTAAACCGTGTTAAAGTTTCCAAAGTCAACAATAAAACTTTCTTCCATCTCTTTACGAAAGTACATCATTTCGACTCTGCATCTTACAAAGATGTTTTTACTGTTCTCAAAGAACTACGTAATCAACTGATAATTTTCTATCCCAATGTCAAAGAAGTTTCTATATCAGATTTTACCAATCCCTTCGATAAACTGAAATTCATCCTCATTTACGAAATAATTACTTACCTCTTTAACAAGACTAATATCAAGATCAACCTTTACCATAATAAGGTCATATATCCTTCTCCAAACGAAATCCCTACCATTCTCAAAGACAATCACGACTCTCCTATCGGTGGTCATGTAGGTACAGCCCGTATGTACAACAAACTTAAAGATTTGTACTACTGGAAGAACATGAGATCCGAAGTTGAGTCCTATGTTAAACATTGTTCTCAGTGTCAACAAAATAAAGCTTTAAGAGCTACTAATAGAGCTCCCATGGAAATAACTTCCACATCTCACGAACCCCTTCAAAGAATTGCTACTGATATCGTTGGCCCATTACCAGAATCTGGCTCTGAAAAGTACAGGTACATCGTTACTTTTCAAGATGACCTAACTAAGTACTCAATGGCCTATCCTATTGTTCATTCTACCGCCGAACAAACTTCCAACTGTCTCATCAAATTCATTTCCCATTTTGGTATTCCAAAAATTCTCCTGTCTGATCAAGGTGTCCACTTCATTGCAGAAGTTTACAAGCAGATCACTTCTCTCTTTAAGATAAAACATCTTTTTTCATCTCCCTACCATCCTCAAACGAATGGTGCTCTTGAAAGGAGCCATGCTACTCTCAAGGAATACCTAAAATCCTACGTCAACGAGAACCAAAACGATTGGCACAAGTTCCTTCCTACTGCTCTTATATCCTACAATTCAAACGTCCATTCTTCGACTCACTTTACTCCCCACGAACTATTATTTGGTTGCAAACCTCATATCCCAAGTTCAATATACGACATTTCCCCTGACGTCACTTACCCCGATTACATCAAGAACTTGAAACACAAACTCACTATGTCCCGAGACTTAGCTCGAGAAAACATTCTTAGAAGTAAAGAAAGGTCAAAATCATACTATGACAAACATACCCGCAAAGTATCATACGATGTTGGAGAAATGGTTTACGTGAAATGGCATCATAGGCTGCGTAAAGCATTATCACCAGTCTGGAAAGGCCCGTACAGAATCGTCAAAGTTCACAATAATCATAACGTCACGATCCTCATTAACCGTAAACACATGCGCTACCATTTCGATGAAATCAAGCTTGCTCATGAACATTCTCTTGCAGGGCCCTCGCGCCAGGAATAATGACCTATCCATTAAACCTGACGACCCCGATCATCAATAGCCCTGGTCTCTACTTCGACCCCATCGGAACAGTAAAATATCATAACGATTTCTACAATGTCATAACCTTCTCCGATGTTTCATATTTCAAACCACACCTCGACATTCTCAAATCCAATCTAGATACTTCCAAATTAATTTGCTCAACTTATCCTTCATATCAAATGCGTTCAGACTGCAATAACATTTTAAGTCCCTTAGAAACCATGCTTAATACTGTGACTAACAATTTCTTCTCTTTGTCTCATTTAACGACTACTAATTCTACCAGATTTAAAAGAGCCACATGGTTTGGTTTCGGTGGTCCAATCCTAAAACAATTGTTTGGTAATCTTGATGAAGATGATGCCAAATCATTCACCGATGCCATTAATAGTGTCCAAGATGATCAAAGACACTTGGCTGGTCTTATGAAAGATAACATTCACGTCATCTCATCAACCATTACCACATTTAATCAAACCATAAATAAACTCAACGATAACGAGTTAACTCTTAACGACAATATGGAAAAGCTCAATAAAATCTTAGAAACGATATCTGAAAATACTAATAAATTAGAAATTAATACTCATCTTGCAATGACGTTTAGTGCTCTTGAAAGCTCACTTGTGATCCTAAACTCTAATCTTAAGGATCTAATCGATGCTATTCTATTTGGTAAAATAAATATTGTTCATCCATCGATTCTAAGTCCCATTCAGCTATTCCACGAATTGTCTTCTAATTCCAACAATATGAATCGTAACTTTCCTGTCTCAGTTTCCATTGACAACATTCACACTTTTATTGATATCGCAGATGTCGCATCCTTTGCTGTTGATAATAAAATCGTATTTGTTATAAAAATTCCCTTAGTTTCACTAACCGAATATAATCTATTTCATGTCTATGCTCTTCCAACTCCACATGATGTTCTAAATCCAAATACTTTTGCAATGATAAGTCCAAACACAAAGTTTTTAGCAATAACTGACGATAAATTAACGTATTCTATGTCCAATGACTTAAGTGAGTGTAAAGTGATCCTTAATAACTACTATGTGTGTAAACTGAACAATATTGAATCTAGCGTCTCTAACCCTACTTGTGAAGTGTCTATCATAACGGAACACATACGTGAAATTCCCAGTTCTTGTAATTATAAACTAATTTTAGGTAGCATAGATATATGGCAAAAGATAACCAATAATAGATGGTTATATGTACAATCTGATATAACTAAATTAACTGTTAAATGTAAAGAGTATATCCACGACTACGATATAGTTGGTTCAGGTATTCTTACAGTTCCTAAAAACTGCAAGGCGTATCATAAACTACTACAATTTCTTCCTTCAAATGAATTTACGTTAAGTATACATTTACCTTCTCCTAACTTCAATATAATCGAGGATGACTGCTGCTCTAGACAAAAATTTAATAAGAGCATTCCATTTCTTACTCCAGTAAAATTATCGCATATCAATCTGGATTCACTGCAGTACGCCTCCCATAAACTTGATCAAAGTGTTGACGAATTAGATAAAATTCAGAACCAACCATATCATATAACTTATGGATATTACTTTAGTTTCCTTACAACTCTCCTTTCCATTTCTGTATTTTCCTATATTCTGTACAAATTATATCGTTGCTTTTGTACAAGTAACGATGCGAAAGCTAACTGTTGCATTCAAATATTCAACAGTTGCAATACTAAGTCGAATACTAGAGTCAAAAGTAAAACTAGTATTGAAATGACAGATGTTGAACTCAGTTCTGAAGATTCATCACCATCTCCTAAATCTTTCAGAAGAAATCTAAACTTGTAAATTTAATTAACTAATTCCTAATCTTAATGTCTATTACTTAGTTCTAGATCGTAAACTTATTTCCTAATCCTTAATCCTAATTACTAAATCTTAATCCTAAATCCTTATTTAAGATTTATTTACTAAGTTCTATTTCTTTTTACACATTTTATACAATGTCCTAATATTAATTATTTTCTAAGTCTAATCAAATAAATTGTCTAACCTGTTTTACATGTTTCAGTAATTAATGTAAAATGTTCATATTGATTGTTATGTTTAACTGTGTACTCCACTGCTATTGTGTTTTGTCTAATTTTATCCTTGTGTTTATTGTAACCATTACTGCTACTACTGTATATTGTATTCTATTTTGTTTTCTATATTGTACTACGTTCTGGTTTCTGCACTTCAGTCGTCTTTATATTTTGTTTTCCATTTCAAGTCAATTACAACTTCCTTTCAATTTCTACCTAGATCCTCCATTTCTACTCACATCCTTATTTTATTTTGGATGTTCCGTTTTAAAGGAGGAAGGTGTTACACTGCGCATATTGCTGACCTAAGGGATAACCCCCAATAACCATTCAATTCACTGTCAGCAATATGCAAAGGTATATAATCCGCGATTTATAGTATTCCAGGCTTTTTTCCTTAATCGCTCTCTGAAGCCACCTGACTACGGACCCGGTCTTAGGCCTGCCGGTCAGCTTGGACTAAGCATAGTCAGGTGGAACCTCTGCCCAAATAGACAGAAGTGCAGTAACAATTACAGTGTCGTAATTGTTGTATTAGTTGTCAAGACTTGTTGAAGTAAAATAAAAATAAATGTTAGTGTGTGCCCGAAAAGTTGTTTTTTTTTTAAGATCAACTAATAGGCCCACACAACAGTTCGTATGAAACTTTTTCTTTCGACCGTTTTTTCTCCGACTTAAAGTGCAAATCAAACTACCACGAAGAAGTCTTTTCATTTTTCTAGTTAATATATAACTTATGACACTTACAAATAACGTGGCTTTCTATTGGTAAAAGAATTTTCAAAATCGGTTCAGTAGATCTAGAGATTTCTCCCACAACCTCACAAACTCACAAACCTTACCTCTAGTATGTATAGATAAACGAATTATATGCACGTTACAACTACTGGACTGATGGCGATGCTGTGTACACTTTTGGATAGCTTAAGGTTTGCCTTAAAAAATGGTGTACTTGGTATCTCAATCCGATGAGTAGAAGTCGAGCAATCGAAAAAAACTAATTGACGGCTGAATTAAATTTGGAATTTTTTACTCTATACTGTACATTTGGTCCTGTACCTCTATTATGAGTTCAATCAAACGTTCAAATCTATGCTCGCTATCGAGTATCGTAACATTTTTGTATGAAATCCAGCGCAGCGCAACTAGCGGAACTATTTGTTACTATAAATCTTTAGCTCTATCAGGCCAGTCGCACTCCGCAATAAGTACAAATATTATGCCTACACTTTGCGGCCTCAATATTGCGGTTAATTCAGTAGTGTCAAGCGTGCGCTAGATGAGTCGCGCGCCGTGTGCTTACATACTTACGTAAAGTTTTTGTCAAATTTTATTCTTTTCTTAATTAGGAGTACCAAGAAGATCCCTAGAATGTACTGCATAGTATTCGGTCTGACAAGTCTCGTAAAATACCTACATACTGACATTTTATTACGTAGGTAGCCATTTCATTTTGATTCATTTTTAAGCATGGAATTCAGACAGGCACTTTTTATTCATCAAAGTGCAATACCTATTAAGTTATAATTAAATAATGAGGTGTTAGGTCTATTCTGATAAGAATGTCATTATATGTAGTTAATAGAACTATCTACATTTATAATAATGAGTAAAACATAATACATTATTATATAATTGTTTATTCTGTTACAATATCTAAGTCATATCATATCACAGAATAATTACTAGTGCAAGTACCTAGAATCTCTTGATACAACCCTGCCGAGCGAAAAAGTGACAGCGATTCTGAAACGGTTAGAGCAATGGAAGCTCTCGCGCGTTGTGATACGATACATTTTAGCCTGTACGCAATGGGTGAGCGCCTTCTAGGTAAATATAATTGAAAGATCGCAGCGCTGTGCGAGTTAAATTGCACTTTATTGCGTTGTAGCAAGAGTTGCTATGTATTTAAATAACTTTACTCAGTTATCCTTCTGTACATATACTATTATTTATTCTGTGGCTCTATTAGGAGTTTGGCTAACTCTACTTCAATACAAATAGACAATACGTGAGGGACTGTAGATATTACGCCGTCATACTGGCGCCTTTTTAGCATTTGTCTGTTTCTAAATATATGAAAAAGACAGAGATAAAACAGCGGCTAGCAAACGCATTGTCCTTTTGGTTCACCCGAATCCAGCTAGATGGCGTTGTAAGAGCCTTCGTCGAGCATGCGATTGTGTTTTCCATTTTAGAGTAAACAGATTTGTTTTTTTTGTTTGTTTGAATGTTTGTCAAAATCAAAAAAAACTAATTTGTTTACATAAAGTAAAATACGATTATAGTGACAAAAATATAATGGGTAAACTCAAAAAATACTGAACCGATTTTAAACAATGCTACATTATCAACGAGTAACATGGGTGTCTATATTTTATTTTACAAAAAATTATCAATGCTTACGAAAATTGTAATAATGTAACCCAGCCCCACTTACGATGATAAATGGCAGTGAGTTACATAACTACTCCAGCAGCGTTAACTGACGTTAGCCATTGTCGATATAGTGACCCATCCTCCAGTAGTAGTCCTCCTTTGAAGTCTATTAGAAATTAAATGTTACGTAGTAGGTAGTTAAATAAATCAAGCGATAATTTGTCTAAATCATACTGTTTCTGAATATACCTTATTTAATTATACATAGGTTACAAAAAATTATCACGCGACATGTAATTTACCTTTTGTTATGCTTATTTACAAATTATTGTACGTATTAAAAGTTATGTAAAGATTATTAAGTTTTTCTTTCCACAGCTCTTTTTGCTAGCTCTTTGAGCTTGCACCTCAGAACCAAACGTCAATTCGACAGTAACGAAAGCAGCAATGAAGATTTGGATGATAAGTATGGATGGAACAGACCCATATTCTCCCAGCCAGGTCAGGGACAACGCCCTGGACAAGGTCAATTCCCAGGACAAAATCAATTTCCTGGGCAAAATCAATTCCCTGGGCAAACTCAATTCCCTGGCCAAAATCAATTCCCTGACCAAAATCAATTCCCTGGTCAAAATCAATTCCCTGGACAAAATCAATTCCCTGGACAAAATCAATTCCCTGAACAGGGACAGTTTCCTGGACAAGGACAGTTTCCTGGTCAGAACCAACAACAACAACAATCTACCACTACAGCTCCTTCTAGGTATGTATAAACGATACGTCACGATTATGTACACAGATCTACGACTGACCTACGATCTACCTTCCTAGAGAATCAGGAACTATAAAAGATCCACAAACACGCTCAGATCAAATACTTGTGACACAAATATTTGCCTTGCGCAGAAATCGAACTCGCATTCGAGGTTAATTAGATATTACGTGAGTCTTGCTCACTTGAATATATACAACACTTTTTGTTAAATTAAAACAGTAGAAAAATTGTATACGGAAAATTAAATACGTGATTTATTAATTAATTAAATACGTGATTTATTTTTATACGTGTTTTTTTTTTTTTTTTTTTTTTTTTTTTTTATTTGGTGACTGGCATGTTTTTACATTTGGATACAATTATCGCCGTAAATCGAAAGATATACAGGTCGGATTTTTGAGACAGGACAGTAAGGCTAGGGGAGACCATCCATAACTTTTTGAGATATTTTGAACTGCATCCACAGATTTTAGATAAAATGTACAGTTAGCAAGAAAATAGACACTTTACACTAAACGGAGCAGGGGGTGCTAAGAATCGCCGGCAGAGACCCAACTACCAACCCCCACGATCTCTGGACCTGGCAACTTAGAACGCATGCACCTTGAGGACCGATGAGAAGTTGATAGAGCTGGAATAAGTAGTAAGTAAGTTGCGCTGAGGTATTATAGGGTTATCAGAAGTCCGAAGAGAGGGAGAGGATACGATGACCCTCAATTCCGGCAACTATGTACGACGACATTTCTAATGCCATACATGCCCCGTAAACACACTTCACAGTGGTGATGGGGGACTTCAACGCACAGCTGGGCATGAGGAATGGCGATGAACTGAGAGTGGGGCAGTTTGGATTTGGTCAGCGGAACCAAAGGGGTCAGCGATTGGCCGACTTCATGGAGAAGGAGGGACTCTCTAGGATGAACTCCTTTTTCAAGAAGCGCCCCTCCAGGAAATGGTCGTGGTGGTCATAAGCACGAGATAGATTTGATTATGACGACCAATCGGCATATATTCAATGATGTCTCTGTGATCAACAGGGTTAAGACCGGCAGTGATCACCGCATGGTAAGAGGCTCATTGAATATCAACGTGAAGCTGGAGAGGTCTCGTTTGATGAGATCTACTCTTCGCCCAAGTCCTGCCCAAATTCAAAACCACGAGAGCTTTCAGTTGGAGCTCCAAAATCGTTTCCAAATCATTACCGAATGCGATACAGTGGACGAACTAAACAACGGGCTGGTGGAAATTATTCACGCGGTCGGGTTGGAGTTCTTTAAGACCCACCACAGAAATATAACACAGAAACTCTCTGGGCATACACTCAAACTTATGGCAGAACGAGGCGAAATGAGACTGCAGTCTTCAGTGGATATGTCGAGTTACAGCTTGCTCAATAAACATATCTCAAACTAACTCTCGTACGAGTTCAGAATGGCTCTCAAACAGCATGAATTCTATTCAGTTGCATAAAGGGGTGAAACAGGGAGACGTCATTTCTCCGAAACTGTTCACCTTTGCACTGGAAGATATATTCAAGCTTCTGAACTGGAGCGTGGTGTGAATGTGAACATCAATGACGAATACATCACTCACCTTCGATTTGTTGATGATAGTCATCATGGCAGAAACCCTGGAAGATCTAAGCTCAGTGACTTCAATATTGTGTCCCAACCGGTGGGTCTTAAAATGAACACGAGTAAGACGAACATCATGTCAAATGCCCATATCGTACCCATGCCGGTTTATGTTGGGAAAGATATTATCGAAGCTGTTGGTACCATAATAATTAGAGCATTAGACACAATCACAAAAAAGATAATTTCTGGAAATAGGAAAAACGTAACTATTATGGTATTATTATGTAAAGTAGATACTATAACATGCGCAACAGTGCATTAGATCGACTCCTTCTCAAACGCCCTGAACATCTTGAATGAGGGCGAGGGCAATTTGTGTGCAAAGGTGTGATGAAAATGTTTGTTTCCGAGTCATGGATGTTATAATATTCGTATATATGTATGTTTATCCGTTATCTAGTACCTATAGTACAGGGTATCCTAGTTTGGGGCTAGGTAATTGGTGTGGAATTGTCCCGAATATATTATATTATTATTATTATAAATTCTATAAATAATCTTAAAATGCTGTTCTTCCAGATCGAAAGGATCATTGGCATCCCTGAAATTTGCCTCACGATGTTCTGACACCTTCACGTTTTGGATTATAATCCGAAAAGGAATTTACAAAAAAAAAAGTTTGTCGTGTAACTATGGAAAGCAGATAAAACTAAAAAAAAAAAAAAAGGCGATAAATTAGATTCATGCTTCCATTTGTCGATATAAATCTGTATATTAAATATGATTTATCAAATTTATGTCGTTGTTGATAAAGTACGTTCCGTGCTACCGAACTCGTATTATCGAATATTAACGTCAAACTTGATTAAAAAGAATCGGTAAATTTATCGATCGATAAGTTCCATGCTCGCACTGCTGTTTCTTGTAAGGATCAAAAGTCTACTGAACCGACTGAGGTTTGTACTCAAACCTCACCACCTATAAATGTTAGAATTTGCGAAATACTTTTTCCATGCCGTTCGATACTGTTTCTTATAAGGATTAAATGTCTGTATGGGACCAACTAAGGTGAGATTACTAGAAAAGTCAGATATTGCGAAAAAACTTTTTCCATACGTCTTGAAAGAAATTAATATAATTAAATTCTAATATCGTTTGAATACATTTTTTTTTAAATACTGGCGGCTCTAAGCGCCCCGAGTTGGTCCGATAGAGACTTTTGATCCTTATAAGAAACAGGATCGAATTGTATCATATATTTTTTTGTGAATTGATTTTCTTTACTTTATTTCTAAAATCTGTGAATGCAGGTCAAAATATCTCTAAAAGTTAAGGACAGTCTTAGAATGACTGTACATTTTTACCAAAATCTGTGAATGCAGTTCAGAATATCTCAAAAAGTTATGGATGGTCTTTTAGGAACGTTTTCATGTAGGTACCTGCCCTTACTGTCAGTCTCAAAAATCCATCCTGTATATCGCATCATCATCATCCCTCACGCATAAATTAACATATTAAAAAACAGGCCTGCCCTGCCAAAAAAGAACTTATGTCAATAAATTATATAAGAACGAAATCTAAGAGTCGCGGGTTCGAATCCCGCCATGTCCAATCATAAGTGTGATGACCAGAACTCACGCAGAACTGTTTGTTTCCGAGCCATGGATGTAATATTCGTATCTATGTATATTTATACGTTATCTAGTGGCCATAGTACAGGGTATCCTAGTTTGGTGCCAGGTAATTGGTGTGAATTGTCCCGAATATATTGTCATTTATTTATTGTTGGAATGTGCTCGTTAAGGCCTTCAACATGATACCCATATTGTAAAGTTCGAAGGTATTTTTTCGCATTTGATTTTTGGAGCCATACATAAAATATAGCCTATGTTACTCGACATGGGATGATGTAAGGATTCTCATGATACCCCATACATCAAAATCTGTTCAGGCATTTAAAAGTAATGGTGGAATAAAGAAACTCACATACATAAATACAAACATAGATGAACCCTGAAAACATTACACTCCTTTTTTGGGCAGTCGTGTAAAACAATGGTAATTTTATAATATTCTTAGCTTCTGCTTTCAACCAATTCTTATTTCCAATATTTTAAACCTGCACTGTTTTCAATTTCAGGACTACGACAGAGTCGGCGGCTATTCAACAGTGCATCAGAACTTGCCCTGTGACGCCTGAGTTCAACCCTGTCTGCGGATCCAATAACCAGACTTACAACAACCCTGGAAGGTTGATTTGTGCTCAGAATTGTGGAACCGGTTAGTTTTTTATTCTAGGATAAGGTTTATACAGAACTCCAAAGGCATGGAACAGGAGTGTGGTCATTCTATTTTTCTAAAAAAGGGGACAAGATCCTTTTGAAAAACTATCGGCCAATTTCCCTCCTGAGCCTACAAGCTGTTTTCGAGAGTCATCACAATCGTCTTGCGCGAAGATTTGAAGAATGTCAGCCAACAGAGCAGGCCTAGTTTGGTGAGAGTACGGCACCATAGACCACATTGACAGAGCGGCAGATTATACAGAAGACCAAAGAGTATAATCGGTCCCTTTGCCTAGCGTTTGTGGACTATGAGAAAGTCTTTCATTCTATCGAGACTTGGAGTCCATGCAACGATGCCAAGTCGACTGGCGTTATATCCAAGTGTTGAGATGTATTAACGCCGCAACAATGAGCGTCCAAGTACAGTGTGAGACAACGGGACGTTAATTCTCCGAAATTGTTTTCAAATGCATTGGAGGATATGTTGAAGACTCTGAATTAGGAAGGAATGTTGGATAGCCTAGCTGATTCTTCTCAACGCATTGGTCTCCGGATGAACGGACGTGGACACTCACGGTTTCAAGTCGCTCAGCGGGATATGGAAAGAGTTATGCACACAGTTTCTCTGAAGGACCGTATCCGAAACAAGATAATCCGACAGAGAACCAATGTTATCGACATAGCCTTTAGGATCAGCAAGCTGAAGTGGCAGTGGGCTGGTCATATTTGTAGAAGGACTGATAGGGTAGAGGTGTTCTTGAGTGGAGACGGCTACTCGACAAACGTATATAGGGTGCCCCCCGGCTAGGTGGAGCGACGATATACGCAAAATGGCTGGCTGCAGTTGGAAAACAAGAGCCGAAGATCGAGCTCAGTGGCGTGCTTTGGGAAAAGCCTATGTCCGGCAGTGGACTGATATGGGCTGATGATGATGAAGGTTTATATACCAAAATATAGTCTCTTTGATGTTGAGTGATTATGCAATATATACGCACAAACTACAAAGAAGATACGGGGATCAGACGAGAATCTCCGAACAACCAATACCGAGTACTTCCGATAGAGTTATTATATAATATATGGCGGTAGTTTAGAGGCTGACATAATTTTTTTTGAATCTTCTTTGCAGTCTAGTTTTATCTATGCTTGGTTTAGTTTTTAACCATAGAGGTTTTATTACGCATAAAGTAGGCGTAATAAAACCTCTTTGTTTTTATCCCACCTTACAAGCCCGATAATGAATTTCCCAAACTAACGTTACTCCAAAAACATTTGTAATTGAAGCAAATTTTCACCATATTATGTACTATTCTGATTCTAATTGTAATTGTCTGGTTTCCCGACTGCTTACGTACCTACTCAAAACAAAATGTAATGAAATTATTTTTACGACAAACATACAATTCGCTTACAATGCGTTTTTGCCATGCATTCAGAAAAAACACAAAATTTGGAAACCTAGCTATATAAAATTCCGAATCCGAATAATACCATAATATTAATTTGGAAATAGGTATGGTTCAATTACTTAAAAATGATTTTGGAATTACGTTTGTATGGACAATTCAGCCGGACCCTAATGCTTCCATTTAGTCCTGCTGAAGGTAGAAACGATAAAATAAACTCCTATATACTTCCTACAGCTGGGTATTCAAACGACACGATATTGCTTGCGTAAGCTACAAATTATATAAGTTAGCCCTTTTATTTAAATTTATAAGAATTAAAACAAACATTTTATTAGTAAGCAAATTTAATTAATTCATATAATAAAAGACGTAAAATCATGTTCTATGGAATTACGTGCACTAAAGTAGTACCTACCCATTGAGGTATTATGTACCTACCTTGGTAGGTTCGTTAGGTTAACAATGGGTTAACATGAATGATAATCTGATTCAAATGGCCAATATGATAGAATAAAATAAGAACTTGTAATACAAAAAACAACTTTTGTAGCTTCTCTGACCTGGGCCATATATTCATATTCATATATTTCATAAAACATATATTTCATAAAACTATAGTAGACTGACAAATGTCAATCGACAAATGTCAGTCAAACTACCGAAATGCGTTTCATAAAAACCCGACAATTAATGAAATGATGATTCACCCGACAATGATTCATTCAATGAATTGTCAAACTATTACTAAATGTGTTTCATAAAACAATAGTAGTGACCGGCAGTCAACCGACAATTGTCTAACAAATGTCAATAGAAAAACGTTTTATGAAACGGCGGTAGCTTAAAAATTACCACGATTTGTAGAATTGTCGTGACAATTGTGACAGCCGAAGCTTTACCCATCACACTACTATGACTGGCATTGTGAAATGCAATATGACTGACAATCATCAGTCCTGTCGTGATTGTTTGTTATATGAAACGCAGGTTTGGCGTATTCGACTGACATTTGTAGTTTTATTATGATTTGTTGCTTTATGAAATAGGGCACTGAGCTCCTTCAATTTAGCACAAGTTACAGGTATTTTCCACCCATTTGATTCCTTTCCCAGTCTTTGGAAAACTTAACACTACTCCGTTTGCTTTTGCAATGCGGAACACTGCAAGTATTAAGTATTAAGTATTGTTCATGGTAAAGAGTACACTCGTAGTATTACAGTATTAATAAATAATTTAAAGTTTAGTAGGTATTCCAAATAAATAATCAGTTATTTATTATTAGTCACCGACATTGAAGAACATTAACAACTAGTGACAGAAAGTTTATAGTAACCGTAATTCTCCTCTTTGGTATCAGTGATTATTCTTGCGCGAGTAGGTAAGCTTAATTCAATCTCCTTGGGTGCTACGGTCAGGGGGGTAAGAAACAAGGTGAAGAGGCTGAGGCATACGTCAAATTCAAATTACCCTTCAAATTCAAATTATCTGTCAAATTCAAAATTAGTAAGTTATCTGTGGGTTTTTTAGAAAGTATTCAAGCTATAAGCATATTGTTATTTTTTATTTTTTATTCATATTAGTGTTTTTTCGAGTGTTAATGAGTAATATTGGTGTAATATTAATCATTAGGTGTTTGTTAACGTGCACAAATGTGGGCAAAGGATAAATAATCAAACAACATGACTATTTGTGATTTTTTCATAACTCTCCGGGAACTTTCAGTAAAACGTACACCATTTTACTGATTCGTGACTTTGACATTTATTGACTGTGACTTGACAATACTAAAAATAAACTAAACTTGACATTGTTAAAATTGCTAGTAGGCTAGTGCCTCCGCAGAAGCCATCAAAATAAAAGAAGAAGAAGTTATCTGTGATAAAATAAGAGCATTTTTTTTCTTTTAAGATTTTATGCCGTGTATATAAGTGGGTGAGTAACGTGTGTGAGGGTGTGTGAATGTGTGTGGCTTGCCTCGAAAAGTAGGTATAGCGGTAATGAGATGAAATCCTGTTTGACGGAAGTTTATGGTCTAAATCCTTCTCTATGGTCTCTATGGTTATCTTTCACGACTAATGGCCGGTTCCTATTACGAAAAATGAACCGTTTCATTGGCTTTTAACCTAAACACCATACAAAAAACGTCAAAAGTAACGAGACGTTGGCAAATTGACTAGTTTCATTTTTTTAGGAATGGCGGGTAAATGAACCTATCATATAATGCATGAAGCAAGAATGTTTTAAAAAAAGACGGATTCCACATAGCCAAACAAACGAGTGAAGAATAACATAATTTGTGGTTGATACATAATTTTATCACAAAAGACTATTTTATTTTTATTTTCCGTGAGAACTTGACAGAACTGACCCGACTAACGAGGTTGAGATCTTGCTGCAATGTGGCGACCGATTGGCATAAAATGATGTGCATGAGGCTTTTGCGTACGAGTGGATCGGCATATCTTACACAAAAACATATACAAATATTCATACATTAAAAAAAACGTATTACATTCTTCAAATTTTCTCTTGGGTGCTTCATTCCAAGAGAAAGTTTGATATGACGGTGTGAATCCGTCTTCTTATAAGATCAAAAAGGAGTGTAATGTTTTTAGGATTCATGTATGTTTGTATGTATGTGAGTTTATTTATTGCAAAATAACTTATAAATGCCTGAACAGATTTAGACGTACCTATGGCGTATCGTTAGAATCCTTAACATAGTACGGCAGTACGGCTACATTTTGAAATGAGAAAAAATATTTTTACAATATGGGTATCAAATTAAAGGCCAAAATTGGGTATCAAAATAAGCACATTCCAACAATATATAAATTATTGGCATAAGTTCTTTTTTGACAGGGCAGGCGAGTATTATGTATTTTTTAAGCTTGTTATTGTAAACATTCTTGGCAAGTAGCAGAGCACTGACGGCAATACGCATGCGCCATGATACATACGTGCATGACACGTCGCTAGAGCACGGGTGCTGCTACTCAGGGCCTGGATTCTGTATGACCACTCACGCCAATTCCACGTGAATCCCACGTCGATTCCACGCTGCCTGCGTGGAATCACGAATAAATTCCACGCAGGCGGCGTAGAATTGGCGTCTTAAAATTAGAGAATTAGGCCCCAGGACTGGTTCAGCCGGCCTAGTTTCTTATAAAATATATAATATTATATAGCACTATTTACTTACACTGTTTATGGTTTTCTTATTTCAGTTGTGACACAACTTCGCACTGGAACCTGTACACCTCCCGCATCCAGCTAATCTACGAATTAGTTAATATTTTAATATGTAATAGCACAGGATGTTTTTTTTGTGGTAATTATGTAGCAGCATAGTCTGAATATTAAAATAATGTGGTAATATGTAATAACAGTTTGTGTATCAAAAGACTATGGTAAAATATCAAAATACTGTGTTAAATATACAATAGCACAGTCTGAATATCAAAATACTGTGGCAAATATGTAATACACAGTCTGAATATCAATATATATAGTAATATGTAATAGCATAATCTGAATATCAAAATACTGTGGAAAATATGTAATAGCACAATTTATATATCAATATATATAGTAATATGTAATAGCATAATCTGAATATCAAAATACTGTGGAAAATATGTAATAGAACAGTCTAAATATCAAAAGACTATGGTCATTACTTAATAGCACAGTCTGAATATCAAAATAATGTGGTAATAGCACAGTACACATGTAATAGGTAGGATAGTATGAGGAATAAAAGCGACTGAACAATATATAATATTTTCATAAAAAAATACAACTAACCTAATCCCTGGATAAAGGTAAATCGAGTGTTTAAAAAAGAACATAACATTTCGATGTCATCGAAAGGTAATTTTGATACGAGTTTTCTTTCTTGTCGTTTATTGTAGTGTGCGTCTGGCTTAACGACTGCTATTAATCAATAACAGCCGTAACGTGGCCAACGAAGCACGAAGCTACGGGAATTCTGAGCTAAATGTTAGCCGAGGACCGAACCTAGTATCGTTGGATTCTTACGCGCACTAGTATTCCTCTCGGCTATCACAGCTGTAAGTGCTTGACACGAGTGGCTTAGCATAATTTGACACTGATGTTAGTCCCTGATCTAGAACGATTTTTCTACTGAAATATGTATCTACTCTTTTTATTTTCAAACTTTCCACTCCCCCGGGGACAACGGCTTTGCCTTCGTTGTGACACAATTTTCAAGAGTATGAAATTTAGTAAAATAAAAATAACATTTTTTATTTTATTTTGCTTATTAAAATAGTTTTCGTCTTATTCTGAGCTACCCTGAAAGTTTCAGCCGTATAGCTGCTAATCGGGAAGTGCTCGAAAGGCCTTCTAATGTTAGTGGCACATTAAACGTCCGCCATTTAATGAAAAAGTGCGAAATCGCGGCCATTGATCAAACTTTATTAAATCGATAGAGTAGGTACTTTAATACAGATAATAAAAGTTAGCACAAATAATAATAGTATCCTAAAGTGTTTGCGTTTCTGAGACATTGGACCTCATAGATATTGTTACGCCGGTCGATTCTTAGAAAAACAGTAGGTACTAAAATGACGCAATACCTACATTTAAAGGAACATTCTGGAACACACTAGTAGAGCGTAGGTACCTACAGAAGTTTCCAGAGCGCGCGGTAGGTAGGTATATACCTACGGGCGCGGCGACATCAAAGGTGCCGCCGGCCTTCAGTACCTACAGGCGCGGCGTGGCGCGGCAACTCAAAGGCGCCGCCGACCTTGAAAGTTCAAAGACCTACCGACTACTACTAGTACATACGAGTAGTTAGTTATGAGTTCATTCTGGAAACATGTCGCTGTATAAATAGGGCGCACATCGACTGCCTGGGACAGTACTGATTTGGCTGACGAAACGAAACGATCATAGCGATACGAAGCGATTATTCAGTCATAATTAATTAGTGTGTACAGTCAAGTTAAAGAGTGTTTGAGCGTTATTTGTTGGATTAATTTCTTTTTGTGGTTTTTCGAATAAAGGTGTTAATTTTTGGTGTAATTAGCGTACAATTATTGTATCCGAACCCCAGCTCGTAACAATTTGGTGTCAGAAGCGAGGATAAAATAATGCCGGCTACACCAAAGCAGGAGACAGACCGCATGAGAACGAGAAGCCAACGAAAGAGGGAGGTGGACGAAAGACGGTTTGGTTCGCCATTACGAGCGCCTGGTGGTGGTGAGAGTCAACCAACCACGGAATTGGACGCCGCCGCGGCCGCCGGACCATCCACCGGTCCATCTGCAGATTTTCCGTCTCCTGTAGCCCCGTCTTCATTTGACCTTTCGGGCTTAATGGCATTGCTCCAGGAGCAGGCTCGCAAGCAGGAGGAGCAAGCCCGACGACTTGAAGAGCAGTTGCAGTGCGACAGAGAGGAGCAGACTCGCAGACAGGAGGAGCAAGCTCGTTGGCTAGAGGAGCAGTTGCTTCGTGACAAAGAGGAGCAGACTCGCTGACAGGAAGAACAGGCTCGCCGACAGGAAGAACAGACTCTCGTCATAAAAAACCTGCATGCAACTTTTGGTCAGGAACTCAAAGATGTAAAAGAGCAGGTACATTAAAGGCAGGCTTCATGAAAAACGCTTCTCCGAAACTGAAAGCCGCATCTTTGGAACTGAAAGCCGTATCTCTGAAACTGAAGCCCAGATTGTAGACATGAAGAAAGCTTTGGGGATACTGAAATCTGGAAGCGGAATTTCAGCTCCTGTTGTTATTGCGTCTTCGGCGCGAGGTTTCAAAGTGCCGCCGTTTGATGGAAGCTCTTCGTGGTCGGCCTATAAGATCCAGTTAGAGGCCGATGTCAAGGCGAACGGATGGAGTAAAGCGCAAGCCATGACTACACTGGGCCTTCGTGACCAGGCCCTTACTATACTCGAGGCCCTTGGAAAGGATGTCAGCTACGAACAGCTTCTTGAAGCATTGGAATCTCGCTACGGTGACGCACACCTGGAGCACGTTTTTCGTGCTCAGTTAAAGGACAGGGCTCAGCGGAATAGTGAGAACCTACAACAGTGGGCTCTCGAAATTGAAAAGCTGGTTCGAAAGGCGTACCAGTCCTCACCTGCACTCATCGACGTGATTTTGATCCAAGCATTTGTCGATGGGATTCGTGACCTGGAAGTGAGGGCTGCTGTGAGACTTGGGCATCACGAATCCCTTAAGGATGCCCTGGCCCATGCTTTGGAGGTGGAGGCCGCACGTTATGATCATCGAGCCCATTGCATCAGGGAAGTTGTGGCATCACCCCCCGTGACACTCGCCCTAGGTTTATCCCTAGATGTTACGAGTGTGGAGAGGAGGGTCACCTGAGGCCCAGCTGCCCAAAGCGAGTTGTTGGCAGGGAAGACCGATCACAGAACCTGGCGGTAGGTTAGCGCCGTTACCGAACAAGACCCTGGAAAACGAATAGACGCCAGAACCATGGGAAGAGTACAGTCGAGTATTGAAAACGACACCAGAATTTTGACCTCACAAGCTCAGGAAAGGATAAACCTGAACATAAAAGATGGAAGATTTCACAGTAACGTGGATGAACTGTCCAGGGGACCTTGTCTAGAGAATTGTAAGCATTCTGAGAGGCAAGAGGCCATAAAAATGGTACCTGTTAGAATGTTGAGAACGGACTTCAGTAATTAGTGGAGAAAAACCTTGCAGCTGGCACAACAAAATGACCCAGATATCAAGCCAATTCTTGAGTGGATTAAAACTGGTGCGCCTAAGCCTAAATGGCGGGATGTTGCAGGAATGAGCGCAACGACGGGAAGCTATTGGGGGCAGTGGGACAGTTTGGCTATCCACGATGGGTTATTGTGCAGAAAATTGGAAAATGCTCGAGGAGACCACTGTCATTTACAAATGGTTGTTCCTAAAGCGAAGGTGCCTGATGTTCTACAACTCTGCCACGGCGGATGTTCAGGAGGCCGTATGGTAATCAAAAGGGCCCTGTCAAAGATACGAGAGCAATTCTTTTGGATCCACTGCCGTGATGATGTGAGAAACTGGTGCCGCAAACCTGCAGACCTGATAACTAGCATTCCAAAGGATTCTCCGCGCAGCATTGCGGATTGTAAAATTGGCTCGCGCTTTAGGCTGGATGAAGTTTGTAGGCAGGTCGATCGGTCTGGACAGCGGGTGTCTGAGAAGATGAGGGCTCGATATAACCGGAAATTAAGAGATCTGAGATTTGACAAGGGTTCACTGGTTGGGTTGCATGATCCAGTGCACGGCAGAGGTGGTTTTCTAAGGTTGCAGGCAGAAAGGGGTGGAACATACCCACGTTATGAACAGGATCAGCGACGTAACATGCCGGATCCAGGCGGAGGTCAGAGAGGTTCTCCTGGGGTTGTTTATGTTAATCGACTGGCGTAATATCACTGGACTAACACTGCTCGGGACGAGCATGTCTTAGGAGGGGGTAGTGTTAGGCCGGTCGATTCTTAGAAAAACAGTAGGTACTAAAATGACGCAATACCTACATTTAAAGGAACATTCTGGACCACACTAGTCGAGCGTAGGTACCTACAGAAGTTTCCAGAGCGCGCGCTAGCTATATACCAACGGGCGCGGCGACATCAAAGGTGCCGCCGACCTTGAAAGTTCAAAGACCTACCGACTACCACTAGTACATACGAGTAGTTATGAGTTAATTCTGGAAACTTATGTCGCGGTATAAATAGGGCGCACATCGACTGCCTGGGACAGTACTGATTTGGCTGACGAAACGAAACGATCATAGCGATACGAAGCGATTATTCAGTGATAATTAATTAGTGTGTACAGTCAAGTTAAAGAGTGTTTGAGCGTTATTTGTTAGATTAATTTCTTTTTGTGATTTTTTCGAATAAAGGTGTTTATTTTTGGTGTAATTAGCGTACAATTATTTTATCTGAACCCCAGCTCGTAACAATAACATATGACCTACATCAATCAACATAGCTCTTTCTAAGTCATACTAAGTATTTAGTACCTACTTCAAATATTTTGCATCTTTCAATTATTAATGAAACAGTGTAATGGAATAATTATACTAGTAGCTCGCTGTGAGCTGTAAACCTCGCGCGTACAAACTTTTTTGTAAACAATCTGGCGGTGCATAGAAGCGCCATCTAGTTACCTTATTGTAAAACTAACATTAATAACTAAGGTGCTCCATCAATCCCTACCTAGTGGGTAAAGGGCTGATTCCACTTGTAGAAACCAAAAAGTATGAAATTTACTGCATTTTGAGGAGCTATTCTGCTCATCATGCCGAACATCCTCATCAGATCTTCACCAAATTCTTATGACACAAACTTAAAGTTACTACGAGTACCACTGAAATGAAAAAAGAACCATCGAAATCTGGCGGAGATATTCAGTAGCATATATCCGTTTACCCTTTTTACCCTTTTTTGGGAAAACCAATCAAAAATTACCGATATCTAAAAAATTCTAAAAATTCACTTAACCTGTATCCCAAGTTCCGTCTAGGTCGGTTGAGAAATGCGACCTGTAGAGGAGAACAGAGATCCGGACTGACATCCGGACATACGAAAGTAAAAACTGGAAACGACATTGATTATATCATTTTTATTTGTTTTTGGAATTAAAATATTACCAAATAATGTTTACAATTAAAACTTATGTCTATATTAATTACACCAGTCAACAAAACCATCAAACATCGCAATGTATCTACTTTTTTTTTAATGTTGCGAGAGTAGTTTATATCCAAGTTTACAACTGTAAAATTCCTCGTGTTCACACACACAAAATTTTCGATGTATGGAGATGTGACGTCATCTCGTATAAAAGCTAACGTTGCATGAACCGAGAATCATCCCTCGTTAGGTAGGTAGGTAAGCCGTTGAGTGTGGCAGTCGTGAAATAGTTACAAACAGACCATAGACATAGTACAAATAAATAAATATATGCGGGACAATTCAAAACAATTACCTAGTTCCAAACTAGGATTCCCTGTCCTATGATACACTACACTAGATAACGAATAAACTACAGAGATACGAATATTACATCTATGACTCGGAAACAAGCATTTCTGCTCATCACAAAAATTATTGCACCTTGCGGGATTCGAATCCACGGCCGTTTGATTTCGTAGTTAGGGTCACTAGCCACTAGACCAACCGGTTATCATATATAGGATATGTACTGTAACATAGATCTAATTAGCCAGCCAAACAGAGAGATAGAGTTACTTTACTTTCGTGTAGTATCTATTCACACATATTTTAAACCTACAACAATTTTGTAGGCTCGAGTTAGTACCGGAGAAAACCACTAGATGGACGTGTGTGCCGTTACACTTTACTGCATCGCGATCACATCTACAAAACCTACTACGCCAATAATTCTCCGGTTCTGTTACAACGGTTGTCTTCTATCTTCGAAATCAACCTCGGAGTTCGAATGCCCCTACCTAAGCACAGAATAAATAACTATTGATTTATGAGACAATTGGCCGTTGATTGTTCAAATACTTCAAGTCTGATAAGATCCATCCACTACACTAGTATCAGAATCGACTTTTGGTAGCTCCTAGAGAGTTGTAAGAAACAATTAGTTTCTAAGAATTAATTAATTAACTGATCTCAATGATTCCTAGGAAGCCGTGTTAGGTGATTTTGCTTACCAAAATCGACCTAGAACACGGAGTTAAGAGTTAAAAATGACAAAAATATGAAATTTTGACATTTTTTTCTTTGGTTCCATAAACGTAGAAAAACGATTGTAAATAAAATCTATAAAATCTATATATATATAAAAGAAAGTCGTGTTAGTTACACTATTTATAACTCAAGAACGGCTGAACTGATTTGGCTGAAAATTGGTGGGGAGGTAGCTTAGAACCAGGAGAAGGACATAGGACTTTTTATCACTTTCCCGTGAGACGTGACATAAAACGTGTATTACAAAGTACCAGGAGAGCAGAAAAACTTAAGACGTTGGAGATATGACATTGAAAAATAAAGATATTAAAAGTGACTATACCTCTCCATGAACATTAAATGGAGTGATTAGGTATATTAAAAAAAAACAGGAGAGCAGAAAGACTTAATAAGTTGTAGATATTACATTGACAAATAAAGTTATTAGAAGTGAGTATACCTGCCCATGAACATTAAATATTGTGATTATATTTAAAAAAAAAAGGCATTTTAAAGTACCAGGAGAGCAGAAGTTGGAGATATGACATTGAAAAATACAGATATTAAAAGTGACTAAACCTCCCCATGAACATTAAATGGAGTGATTAGATTAAAAAAAAGTACCAGGAGAGGAGAAAGACTTAGAAGTTGGAGATATTACATTGACAAATATTGTGATATTTTTTTTGGAGGTTGCTCTGTATTCTTTAATGAAACCTAAACTGTATGTTTTTTCATTTCTGTCTGTATGTCTGTCTGTCTGTATCTTGGCCGCGCATCACGCTGCCGGAACTACTGGATGATTTCAAATGAAACTTGGTATGATTTGAGTTCATACTACGAGGTAGGACAGAGGATACTTTACATCCCGAAAAATTAATGGGTTCTCGCAGGATAGGGGTAGAAAATTATTTAAAAGTACACGTACCACGCTGAAACTACTAGATGGATTTTTTGATGCAAATTGACACAGTCATATATCTATACTTATAATAAAGCAATAGGTACGAAAAAGGCTGTAAAAAGAAGATAAATAAAAAAATGCTCTTGGGTACTTAAAAAGGGAATTAAACAGTAATATAATATATTTTTTAATCGTATCGCTCTGTCTGTTTGTCTGTATGTTTGTTTGTTCACGCATCACGTTAAATCTATTGGACCGATTGCAATGTGGTTTTCCTTGTTAGATAGCTTAGGGTTTTATTTAAAAACTGGTGCAATTGGTATCTCAATCTGGTGAGATAGAAGCCGAGCAGTTGATAAAAGTATTTTTGACGGCTAAAGAAATTTTGATCAAATGTTGGTATATTGGTCCTGGAATAGCACATTAAGGTACTTTGAACCTAAAGAAATAGCCGCCACAAGGAATCAACAAAATTCATCAAAATCAGTCAATCCAATCTCGAGATATCATCAAAAAAGCCGTTCCATACAAATAATAAGTTAAAAAACTTTTATTAACTGAAAGGCGGTACGAAGTTCGCGCGGGTCAGCTAGTTGATAAATAAAGTTCTTAAAAGTGAGTATACATCCACATGAACATTAAATAGTGTGATTATATTAAAAAAAGCATTTTAAAGTACCAGGAGAGCAGAAACACTTAAGAAGTTGGAGATATGACATTGAAAAATAAAGTTATTAAAAGTGAGTGTATTAGCCGAATATCGGGCTCAGTGGCGTGCTTTGAGAGAGGTCTATGTCCATCAGTGGACTGACACGGGCTGATGATGATGATGATGATGATGATGATGATACCTCTCAATAAACATTAAGTAAGTAGTGTGATTATATTTTAAAAAAGTATTTCAAAGTACCAGGAGAGCAGAAACACTTAAGAAGTTTTATCATCATTAATATATTTTTGCAAATTCTTTTTCAAAGTGACATACTGGGGGTGGGGTTGAAGGTTGTTGTTAGCGGTTTTAAAGGGAACGGGGCCAGGGGGAGGAGGATGGGACCAAAATAAGGAAAGTGTCATAGTGACAGGTGTCAAAGTGAAACCCTAGGGATGCAACAAGGAGGGATTTTTTAAAATTTATTTTCTAAACTTTGAGTGGCAAAGTTTGACCGCGGGCGAAGCTGCGGGGCGCAGCTAGTTCTTGATAAAAAAATAATATAAAAATCTCTGTTTCGCACACGTTTTGATGTGGATCTCAGGAACGCTATAATATTTCAAGATGAACTACTTCTTCAGTTCTGTAAACTAGTTTTTTGATTGATTGTGTAAGAATTCTTGTAATAATCAATTATTTGATTTAGCGCTTACGACCTTTACAAAGACGCGCGCGCTCTCACTCTCTGTATCTTCTTCGCATGCGGAATCATTGGACTTTGGACGCTGTTATAATACGTGCGACGAAAGATGAGACTTGACGAGCGTCAGTAGTGGGGAGCTTGCGCATGTATATTCGTGTACGAAATAGTTATCCATAATTTGTAATTCTATTCCGGGATTTTTCAACGACATTCGGAATTATGTGTATAGCAAAACTATATTAAAATTCATCACAATATTTATTACGAAATAATAAAGTTAAAGATAAAAAATGGCAGATTGTCCTAGTCACTGATACTGTCAGTAAATCATAGTTTTCGTCAGATAACGTTGAGGAACTACCCGGGTTGCGGTCTGGCAAAATCTTCTACTGTCATTATGATCTCAGTATCCGTCAAATTGACAATCATGTGATCACTTACTATGTAAACGTTTTTTTTTCCATTCATTTGGTCCCATTTAATTTGCCTTTTCTGTTACTAACTCTATCACATGTTTGAGGTTCCATTGCACATTCTTACTATGTACTTACATAACCTTTTATTGACGCCCCCATTTCGATTGGATATAAATCAGGGTGGTATGGGGGTAGTCGCAATACGTCATGACCGTGTTCAGATAGTATTTTGTCAATGCTGAATGTCTTATAATGTTCTTTATGTATTTTTATCTATTTGTACAATAGTAGTTTAAGAATATCTTGAGTGTAAGGAAGCCTTTTTTGGGTTAGCCATGATTGCATATACCCCTAACTATATGGCCTGCTCATGGCCACTTCAACTTGCAAACTCTGAGAGCCATGTCGGTAACCTTGGTTCTTTTACGGATTTCCTAGTTTCGGATTCTATCCCGTAGTGAAACACCGAGCATAGCTCTCTCCATTGCACGCTGCGCGACTTTGAGCTTGTGTATGAGACCAATAGTTAGCGACCACGTCTCAGTGCCGTATGTCATTACTGGCAACACGCACTGATTATAAACTTTTGTCTTGAGGCTCTGCGGTATCTGCGACGAGAAGATATGGCGTAATTTCCCGAACGCTGCCCATCCCAGTTGGGTTCGTCGGTTGACCTCTTTGTCGAAGTTGAATCTACCGAGTTGGACCATCTGATCTAACTAAACATAGTGATCAACAGCTTCGATAATATCGTTCCCAACATAAACCAGCATGGGTGCACGTGGACATTTGACATGATGTTCGTCTTACCTATGTTTATTTTAAGACCCACCTGTTGGAAAACAAAATTGAGGTCACTGACCATTGTGCTTGGGTCTTCCAGGGTTTCTGCCATGATGACTATATCATGAACAAATCGAAGTTGAGTGATGTAGTCGCCATTAATGTTAACTCCATATCCGTTCCAGCTCAGAAGCTTGAATATATCTTCCAGTGCAGAGGTGAACAGTTTCGGAGAAATAACATCTCCTTGTCTCACCCCATTTTGCAACTGGATAGAATTTGTGCTCCGATCCTCAAGACTGATATTCATCGTGGCATTGCTGTACAAATACTTCAACACTTCGATGTAACGGTAGTTAATCTGGTACCGCTGTAATGACTGTAGCACAGCCCAAGTCTCGACTGAATCAAAGGCTTTCTCGTAGTCCACAAATGCTAGACATAGTGGACGATTATACTCTTCAGTCCATAATATATTATACTCTTTATACTTATTATACTCTTCTCTCCACATCCATACGCTCCAGCAGATTAAACAGAAGATTGTATAATCTGCCGGAGCATATGGATGTGGTCTACGGTGCTAAAGCTTTTCCAAATCCAGCTTGTTCGGGAGGCTGAAAGTCATCAAACCTACGAGCGACACGGTTTGTAACTACTCTCGAAAACAGCTTATAGACGTGGCTCAGCAGCAAAATGGGCCTATATTTCTTCAAGAGGGTGTTATCACCTTTCTTAAAGAACAAAACTACTATGCTCCTGTGCCACGCCTCAGGCGTAGTACCCTCGAGAATGACGGAGTTAAAAAGCTTCTGAAGGACTTCAAGTACCGGTGTTCCATCCGCTTTCAGCACCTCTGTCGTTATTCCGTCCTTCCCTGGTGCGTTGTTGCTCTTAAGCTGTTTGAGACCCATTCTGATCTAGTATAGTGTAGCGTTGACAAAACGCTAGTTAAATAAAAAAACAATAAACCTATAACTAGCAATACAAAACAACAATTCGACAAGTAAAAGTAGGAATAAACAAGACAGCACATAAACAACTAATAGAAACGCATCTTTATAATAGTAAAACTAGAATTATTATTGCATATTGTTCAATATACTAACATTTTAGAATGTATCAGATGACGACATTGAAGTCGCACATAGTTGATTGAAACAGTACTATCGTTCGTATTTGGTGAATTTCAGCGAAAGCAGACGATCGGGTACATAGAATAGATTATCGTACGTTGTTTACTTACATGATATAATCCTGTAAATCGGAGTTCCAAAAAACAATAGTCATGTTCAGAGGTTATAAACACTTCGATAAATACAACACGTCCATGCACTACGGATCACGACTTTATAACACTCATTAGGTCAATTGATTGAAATAAATACAAAAGAAACAAGAATAACTGGGAATCAGATAATAAATAAATAATTAATAAAGTACAATTGATAAACACGGAGACAAGTAGTGACCTCTACCGGAAATTTTACTTATCTTTGCATCGATTAGCTGTCAAAGCAAAAGGGCGCGTTCCGTTGTTCGGCACGGTCCCGCAATGTCAGCAAATAGGAAATAAAATTAAACAAACCAATTAAATGCAACGAATGTCAAATTTAGGAACGTAGATTTTTTTCAAACCAAACCCATACAATATCATAATTTAATAGTTACAGTATATAGTTTTATGATAATATAACGGTAGCGAAGCAAAAAAACCGCGTTCCGTACCTTTCGTCTGGAAGTGAACGGATCGTTTCTAGTACGGAACGTTTTATGAACTATAGTTTATAACAATTCTTAGACGTCTCTTGGCAGTTGTTTAGCTGTCAAAAATGGTTAAAGAAACGGTAAATAAACAAATGCGATTTCGAGGGTGAGAAATCTTAAAAATAAAAATAAAACCATATTATCATTTCCAAAGCCCATGTGTAAGCGCTGATCGGTTTCCTGGTGAAACGAAATGTTATTCGGATAGATTTTGCTAACTGGGAAGCCAACTAGATCCGGCGACAGAAAGAAACAGACAATGAAGATGAGTGACGTGTCCTTTCTTTTCGTGCTGGAGAGCCCAGTAGGACTTACAAGTTTTTTCCCTGCATATTATAAAACCCGTAAAAAAAGGTGAGAGCATTTGTTGGTATTTTTTGCATTGTCTACAGTAATGATTGCGATTGTGAAATGACTTTTATCCATTTTTCGAGACGCCATTTTAGCGAACTGAGAGCGGTGGCGTTTTCCAAGTCTCGAATTCTAAACAAACGTTGTGTCTATTCATTCACAGTGGGTTTTTCCCCCCGGGCTGAAATACCCCACGAAGGAGGCTTCCTCTCCCCCCGGATTTAAGTAGAAAGTCGCCGTGTCGCGATACGCCACGCCGACATTATACCCAACGATTCCTGCCACGTTCTTGGAATGCGGTATTGTATTTTATGCATATATTTCATTAACCGGAGTGTTGAACTTTGGTCCCCCACCGACCTGCTGGACACCTGCAACACCTGAGGGGTCTAGCCTGGCTACCTCTCACGCGAATCGGACATTGCTGAAACGTCGGATGGAGAATTACCTTCACTAACATAACGGCTAAATCCTATAGAAAAAGGTAAATAAGTAAACAAGTACACTGCCGGCCGGCAATTCATCAATGTTTTGTTAGAGTAAATACTTAATTTTGTCAGTTCTATATCGACCCTAGTTATAACAGGGTAATCTTAGATCTTGGTATTTCTTGGCTGCTGAGTTGGATCTGCAGGCTAGGATTCTTTGGACTTTAAGTAAACAAAATTAAACCAAGGATAATAAATATTGTATTGGTGAATTTAAATTGCATGTTTTGTCTTCCACTATTACATGCTAGCTTGAATGGCCGTCCAACGTACCTACGGCACGGTTCCTTAGATTTAAGTAAGTAAGCAAAATTAAACCAATGATAATAAATATTGTATTGGTGAATTTGAGTTGTATGTTTTATCTTCCACTATTGTACCCACTAGCTAGTTCATTACCGAACGGTCTTGATCCAATAGTTCTTGAAGCTCGTTCCGGTCTAAGTTTATCCAGGTAATTTTATTAATTTCAAAATAGTAACGAGTATTTTTGGTTTAGCAAAAAGAAAGGTAGAGCGTCTTCGCGTTCAAAGCGACCGAATGGGGTAAGAATCCCGACTCGCCCCACTCTTGGTCTGACTCGCCCCAATTTATTTTTTATTACCTTTATTCTCAGAAATTTACTAAAACACCGTTTTATATCGTTACAATAGGCTGACATCCGGGATATCTTCGGTATAATGTCGGGTCATACGGGCTCTTGCATCGCTAGTCGTGCTAGGAGAACTACGCGATGAGGTGTATAATTGCCCATAGAACTTCTCGAGCTCACTCAAAATCTCTGGCTTCGACAAAACGATGCTGCCACTGCCGGTCTTCAGCTTTGTCAACAGGCTTTTCCCAATAGATAGATCTCCTGCGAACACTTTGGAGCCCTTGTTCCGCTCTATTGCGTTCTTACTACAATTAGTACTAAAGGAATGCAAATCATGTCGCATCGACTTGGAGATCTGTTTATTGAGCAAGCTGTAACTCGACATATCCACTGATTACTGCAGCCTCATCTCGCTTAGTTCTGCCATAAGTTTGAGTGTATGCTCCATTCCTAATGCCCAGCCGTGCATTGAAGTCATGGTCTTAGGAGCCGAAAAATGGACACTCACGCTCAAACTAGTCCACAAATTTTAAGCTCACTCACTAGCTATGGAGAAAGCTATGGTCGGAGTTTCTGTGAAGGATAGGATTCGTAATGAAGATCAAAGTGACCGACATAGCTCTAAGGATAAGCAAGTTGATGTGGCAGTGGGCTGGTCACATTTCCCAAATAACCGATAACCGTTGGGGTAGAAGAGTTCTCGACTGGAGACCATGTCTAGGCAAATGTAGCGTAGGACTTCCTGTGACCAGGTGGAGTGACGACCTGCGAAAAGCGGCTGGTAGAAAATGGATGCGGAGAGCTGAAGACCGAGCTTAGTGGCGTGCATTAGTAGTGGCCTACGTCCAGCAGTAGACACATATAGGCTGATTATGAATAGTGTAATACCTGCAGGTTAACACAGTTTTTATGTCAACTTGCCTCATTGACTGATTGAACGGATTTGTCGTAACTTGACGTTCGTGATATTTTTTGAAATTGTCTCCTCGTAAGTAGTTTTTTTCGTTTCATTGGAAAAAAAGCCAAAGTAGACTTCTCATATTTTAATTTCCTTAAAAAAATAAACTGAAGATGTACCAACTACATTTTTGTTTTATTTTAATAGCAACTCTACCAGATATTAAAAAGTTTTGTCCGTCCCCTGTTAATTATTTCTGTATTTAATTACAAATTTTCAACATAATATTTACCATCCATATGTGAATATTATGCATTACCAACAATATTGCATACAAACACCAACTTGAGAACCTCATTTTTTTAAGTCAGTTAAAAAAACATTCTATGTTCTTCGCCAGGGTTCAGTCTATCTGTGACTTTGACATCGAGGTTGTAATTCCTATACCAAATTAACAATTTTTATTCTCTTTTATTATTATTTAGCCTTATTCGGGCTGAAAAGTACCTTATGTCCTTTTCTGCATCCCTGACAACGTGTGTGCAAAATTCCGAAATGCTTAACAAACAAACAAACAAACAAACATAGTAAGATAGATGGCGCTAATCGGTTTTTATATATTTTATGACGTTTTGCATGGACTGTCAATTCTAATGTATGGAGTTCTGCATCGCGCAAAATCATCGCGCAAGAGAATTAATTTACTGATTAGCCTGTTTACGACAGTAAACGGATCTCTGATTTATAGTATCAGTGTGATTACAACTACAATTTAGACAGACATACAATGAAACTGACCGATAGATAAATAGGCAGATAGACAAGATTTTAGATCGGAACCCTACATTTTTCGTGCTCTGACACGCACTTGGCAATTTATTCAAATAAACAAAATAACATGCGAGTGGACATGATATGAGATCGGAACCCTGAATTATTCCGTCTCGACATTCGGACAACCAGAAAGACAGGCAAGTGGACATGATATTATGAGATCGGAACCCAAAATAATTTGTGCGCCACACGCTCTTACGATTTATTCAGACAGACAAACAGGCAACGTAGTTTCTTGATTATATTAAATTAAAAAACACAGTTATACGTGTGTGGTGTGCCCGCGGCTTTTCTCGTGTGGTCAAAATTCATGTTTTTTTATTTATTTTGCTAGGAACCCTAATTCTTGTTCGAATATAGTATATAATCGAATATAAGTAGCCTCCTTATAACATCAGCTATCTGCCAATGAAAGTCCCAATCATATAGGTCCAGCCGTTTTGGAGATTAGTCCGAACAAACAGACAGTTATTTTTAATAGTTCCGTGTTTGTTATTAGTACCGTATATACTTTCAAGCTGTTATTTTGACATTTACAAACAGATACTTCAATTTTAATTTACTTGCATAGATGTATAAAAGATTAAATATTTAATATATCCCCACCTACAGTATTTTATTTGTAACACAGATTTACATGCAACCTAATCTTGATTGGTAGATAATTAGTCGAAAAATTCATAAGGTCTCCATAGCATTTTATTTGCAACATAACCTAGGTAAGTACAACTATTTCATGTAGGTTGGTATAGGTGTTTGTCAATACATGCACATATTAGTTAGTACTAATATTTCTTGTGTGATTTAAGTGTGGTGTGCTGAACTGAGTATAAACCGGCTAAGTTAAAACGCGTTGCCGCGTAACTCGAACACTCGCACTCGGTCGCACTGTAGTGCTGGTGCCGCGCGTAATAATGTAGAGACGTGAAGGGGGAAGGAATACATGAAGTCCAACTCAAAACGCTGTTATGGCGCGCTTGTGAGAATTATATACATATGTATAGATAATTATACGTACTGTTAAGATTATCAAAACCTAAGTTTTGTAATGTTAGCCTTCGGTTGGTCAGGTTTGTCGAATAGGAAATAAAACTTATCTGCACCTAATAATAAAAGCAAGTTGCTTTATCCTATAGCTGGTATCTATAGTACCTAGTAGCTACAGCTACAGAATAAATAACCTAAGGAATATTTAATAAAAGCTTGAAAATTACTGAGCAGTTTAGTACCTACCTAATTGTACTAAGGCAGACAATTCTATTTCCTTGTTTCTATGAATAATCCTTAGTTATTCATAGAAACAAGGAAATAGAATTGTTATATTTTTTATTGATTCTACCACCAGATTCAGAATACACCGCCATAGAAGAACCGGCAAGAAACTACGGGGCGAATATTTTTTTTCATCATCAGTTTTACAATTATCATTAACATAGATATCATACACTAAATATCTAATACGAGTATACTAACAACCTCTATGTGATACTAGGTCATAATTACACTTTATTATCGTTTAACAATAACCATAGTTACACCAGGCACAAAATAAAAGCATTCACCATGAACAAAGTGATCCTAATCATTTCCAACACAGTCACATTGGTTATAATAACCAATATGGAAAAACCATAGAACCGACAATATCTATTTGCAAAATACACAGTTATATACAGTAAATATGGGACAAGGAAACAGAATAGCAAAATAACAGTGTAGGTAATATTAATTGTACTTAACTTTTGGTGTCTTGTTGATGCAACGATGACAGAAAACGAACAGAGAGCTGCTCAGCCCAGAGGCTGCTTTTTTATAGAGATTCTACCCGCCAAAGTCACGTAGTCTTTGCACCAGCAGGAATGAGCCTGCAGATGGCGCCGAAGTGACGGAAATGTACATATTTTATTACATTGAAACTATTTAATAATTGTTAACTCAGTATTGTTTACACATTGTTAATCATTTAAATAATTAAGACGTATAAATACATATTTTCCAGAATGTTAACAAATATTGAAAGTCAGAACAGTATTCTATATTATTCTCATAAATTACAATTTTTAGCGGGAGAAGTTGTATTTTTACTACAATTATAGGTTTAAATGTACAGAGCTGATTAAGTAATAATACATTAATATTAATCGGGTAAGTACTTAGTTTTAAGCATTTCTATCAATATCGTAAGTTTACATGATTTTAAATAATTCTAATTTGAACGGAAATATAAATACAGATGTTTCAGAGTTGTAATACAATGACTCCGTAATTTTACTTAAAATTAAAGGATAACTGCAGTACTAAGCATTTTAAACAACATTATATAAATCTATAATTATCAATTGTAAGCTATTACTTAATAAGTTGTGGAACAGATTCCAGATCAGTTTTTGTTCATAAACGTAATTTGTTATTATCACAGATTACAAACTCGCCATAGATCTAAGAAATTACATAATTATTTAAAAAAAGATTCAATCGGTAGTCACTTTTGTCTTGAAGTGCAATATTTTATAAATACATTATAATATCGTCAGTGGTGAGGTGATTCAGTGAGAATATTCATTACATTGTTAAATACGTAAAACGTAAGTACCAAGTTGTATTATCTCGTTCAGTACCGCAACTGAATATCGTCAGCTCTTACATTGTTATAAAAATGGCTGGTACTAGATAGATTACACATATCAATAAGTTATAACCTGAGAATATTCATTTCATTGTGAAATACGTAAAATGTAAGTACCAAGTTGTAATGTCTTGTCCAGTACTGCAACTGAACATCATCAACTCTTACATTGTTATTCTATTGTTGTAAAAATGGTTGTTACTAGACAGATTAAACATATCAATAAGTTATAACCTAACATGCTCTTAAAACATCCAGCGTACCTTTGACCGCGATGTTTCAAGCAAATTGGATCATTTCAGGATAATAGTCCAAACTTTGATTATAGCTTCAAATGAAACATCACACGAAAGGTGAGGACACTATTGGAGCTGTCTAGAAGGTAAACCAACGTTACTAGTTCAAAACAAAATGAAAGTTTACCAGGACAGAACAATGGCCAAGCAAATAAACCTTTATTTTAACCGTGCACTTGTAGCGGATACCACCAATGTAATGTCATGTTATCTCGTATAGTTCACTTCTATATTCCCGGATTTTACACTTTGTGTCTGAGAGAAACGTGTCAATCCAAAAGGCCCAACATACCCGCCGAACAATCGAATGTCCAGCCTACTAAATAGGTAGGGAAGAAAATGACCAATAGAGAATTGGAGCTTCAACGATACCCGACTCCGTATGGTGAGTTGCCTAAACTTCCGCTATTTTGAAAACTAGTATCAATCGATAGGAAAAATTATAAGAAACAAAAAGTGATCCATGAAAAAATTGCCTATGGGATACTGTTTGAGATATTTGGGTTCGAAAATTATTTTTTCGTTATTAGCACGACATGATTACACATGCTGATATCTTGTTTGTATGTTTTATTGAATTGATCCCAATTCTACAGATTTCTATTACAGACTCCAATTTCAACAGATCCCAATCCTACAGTTTCTCAGTTTTACAGATTCCCCTTTCTAAATATTCTTAATTCTACAGATTCTTAGGTGTAAGGATTCCTAACTGTACGAATTCCCAATTTTATCAAGAAGTACCTAAAGATATTTTTTTTATAAACTTTTAACATAAACACAAAACACACATAAAAACACTCTTAAGTAATTATAAAATATTCTTTTTCTTACTTTACTACAATAAAACTGAATCTATGGCCGCTAAACGCTGTATAAATGCCTTAATTGATATTTTTTCTGCGATGCAGTCTTGCACTATTTTTTAATTTATGAATGTAATTCTGTTAAAAGATAATCTGTAAAAATGGGAATCCGAAGACAAAAAAAAAACAGTAATCGTGGGAATCTGTTGAAACTAAAATCTGTAGAAATAGGAGTCTGTAGATATGAGAATCTGTAGACATGGAAACCTGTAGAATTAGGAACAATTCGCAAATGACATATGTGATTATTTTATATAGGAAACACTTTTTGTATCTTATATCAATTAACATTAGTTTCATTTATAGCCAAAAAATAGTTTCTTTAGGTTCCTTACCTCAAAAAGAAAAAGGGAATGTAGGATCACTTCGCTGTCCGTCGTGTCCGCTGTCCGTCGTGTGGGACGCTACTTGTGTAGACATCCTTGCACCGTCTCATCTTCAAGGAACTCAAAATAAGGCTGGAGCTGCGGCTGAATCAGCTGAGAGCCTCAAAAGGCGCAAATATAGTACGCTTGATAGCGGATATATATTTGGGGTAGAGACACTAGGGCCGTGGGGACCAGGAGCTCATCAAATATACAAAGATCTATCGGGGCGTCGAAGCAACACGTGACCAAAATGCTGGCCTTTACTTTGCTAAAAGACTAAGCATTGCCATACAACGTGGCAATGCTGCCAGCATTTTGGGAACGTTGTCCACTGGCAGCGGATTGTTAGACTAGTATTAGTATTACTTTGTTTTAGGTTAGTATAGTAATTGTTTTTTTAAAGTCTTTTTGTTTTTTTGAATAAAATTTCAGATACACATCTTTACATACGACTTCATCTTCAGCTATGACCTACTATGAATAAGGTTCTAGCTTCATCCTTCTGTCGTCAAGTTCTGTGTTCAAGCCATCTGTTTTTTTTGTATGTTTGTTACCTCATATCTCTAAAACTACTGAACCGATTTGGATATACGAGTTAAACGCCCACGAAAACTTTGAGCTTCGATTTTTTTCCGTGATCGAAGCTTTTGCGTTACTTTTTACAACGCTAAATCAAAACAAATAAAGATTAATAATTAAAACTGTTAAACGGCAGACTTGAAATTGTAGGTACCTACATACCTTCTTTAGTTTTTTATTACCGAAATGTTTGCAAATATGTTTCATTTTCCTTAGAAGCCTCATTAAAATGATCACTGAAATTGATATGACCTCACTTGACTTGTGTTGTGTGTGGAGAGGTTTCGGAATTGCATTTTTTCTGGTTCCAGATGATTGGTACATTTAAAAGTATTACGATTTATAAAATACGAATTAAATGTTGATAAATTGTTGGTGGGTCAGTAAGGTCATAAATTATACAACAGTTAAATTGTATAAAACTTTAATGCACTAGAGAATCTATATCCTAAAAGTACAACCTTAGGATAGTCTAGAATGTTGTGTATTATATATTACTGCTATCGTTTTTCCTATGGAAAAGTATTTCTTTTAGAGAACTAATTGAATATATGTGTTACGAACTAAAGTTACAGAATTATATAAGTAGCTAAAGAAAGTTTCAAACAAGACAGAGACCACACCTAGTGAAGTACCCTAGTTATGCCGATTTGCATACACTTACACCGTCTTATGCCGATCGGCCGCCACATCTCAGCAAGATCACTGTAAGTCGTACTAATACTGTCTAGTTCTCACGGAAAATCAAAAACATTGCAGTCTTTTTTGACGAAATTTTGTATCAACCACAAAACACCGGAAATTATTGTCCACTTACGCACACATACGCTGCTGCCATTTGCCACATGCTTCACTCGTTTGTTTGGCGACGTAGTCTCCGTCATTTTTATAAACTTTCTTGAAGTATTCTACAGATTTCACTATGGAGAGTGCGCACAAGAACTGCACAATCAGATTCCCCGTCACCTTTCCATCACCGTAAGACTAGGCGATCGGCAAATACCTCGCACAAGAACGAAGCGTTACGCTTCTTCTTGTCTTTCTTGTTCTTCTACTATCACAACTTCAAAGGAGTGAATGCCCTGCCCTCATCAGAGTTTCCGGTAAAATATAACCCAGGTGTGTTCAAGTCAAGAGTGAATAGGTATCTACTAGGCAAGCGTGCTACACCTTCGACCACATCATCGCTTTCCGTCAGGTGAGATCGTGGTCAAACGATTGCCTAGTAAGTAACAAAATAATATGACAATTAGCAAATGGAAGTGACAAAAGCACACAACCGCTCGTTTTGGCTTTCTATGGGGGGAGGCCTATGTCCAACAGTGGACATCTGCCGGCTATTGATGATGATGTAACAAGGTCGACTGATAATAATGATATCTAATGTACTTAGTAGTAGGTAATATTGGATTTGGACAGAACTTACAACCCAGAAGCAAGGAGCTAAGGACTTCATTTTACAGAGCACTCTAGGAAGCATCTGTTTGGGGGATAATAATAGTGTCAATTCTCTTGTTCAACTCATCAACAGCCTATTCATGTCCACAGCTGAACGGAGGCCTCTCCTAATGCCTCCACCACTGTGCTCGGTCTTCAGCTGCTCACACCCATTCTCTTCCAGCCGCTTTTCGCACAGCGACACTCTACCTGGCCACCTACACTACGTTTGCATTAATGTGGTCTCCACTCGAGAACTCGTCTACCCCAACGATTATCAGTTGTTCTGGAAATGTGACCAGCACACTGCCACTTTAGCTTGCTTATCATAATAGCTATGTCGGTCACCTTGGTTCTCCGTCGGATATCTTCGTTAAGAATTTTGTCTTTCAGAGATACTCCAAGCATAGCTCTCTCCATAGTTCGCTAAGCGACCTTAAATTTGTGGACTAGTTTAACCGCGAGTGTCCACTGTTCAGCTCCGTAGGTCATGACTGGTAGGACGAACTGATTAAAGAATTTTGTCTTCATGCACTGTGGTATGGACGACGAGAAGGTCTATTCCGGTCTGATACCCCAAACTGATTCACCACTATTTATTATTAAAATAAGATTCCCGGTCTGACCCATCAAACTATTTATTATTAAAATAAGATTCCCGGTCTGACCCATCAAACTATTTATTATTAAAATAAGATTCCCGGTCTGACCCATCAAACTATTTATTATTAAAATAAGATTCCCGGTCTGACCCATCAAACTATTTATTATTAAAATAAGATTCCCGGTCTGACCCATCAAACTATTTATTATTAAAATAAGATTCCCAGTCTGACCCATCAAACTATTTATTTCCGTTTCGGTCCGTGTGGTTGTGTTTAGATAGTAAGCGGCAATTCCACATGTGACTCTACATTTGACAAAAATTGCGTCCTATTTCGCCTTATATTACAAATACAACTAAGTCTACAGATTATTTCTATGCATGGTTTTATTGTAAAAGTTCCAATTAAAACATAACTGTGAAGTGTACACAGAAAAACCGGTTAAATACGCTGAAATATCTTAAATTGTAAATGACCGACTCTACACGCAAAAGGAAGTCATGTTCGACAGTGTTTTTTTAACTTTGAAATTCTTCCTCTCTGTAGGTATTACACTTCTAAATTATATCTGAAGTTGAAGTACTTGAAACTAAGTATCCGAAAATGGAAACATAAACGACGTAAATACACTATTAAAATATTTATTACAAAAATAATTCGTGACCGACACTACAGGACTACACTACCGTCACTTTGAGTTGCAATAAATCTGTATTTTTTTACTTAAATTATTAAAACTTACATACAAGGTACTTCGATAAGAACTTTTAAATAATTTACAGATATAAAAATCAACTTCAGTATACAATTTTTCGACTAAATTTTCAAACTAATCTAAAAATTTCAAAACATGCTTTGATCTCACATTTAAAAATTAAATCATTGATAATAAAACATTATTTTATACAAACACAATAATTTTCTTAAAATACATCAAATTTTCCTCAAAAAATCTACGACATTATTTTGATGATTTTCAAATAACCAATTGGATTGTAGTTTCCTTTTTGTAGCCTAGTTTGTAGCTAGCAGCAGAAAAATCCGAAAGAACAAAAAACTACAAAAAAATAAAAACACACAAAGAAATAATTTCAAAATACAAGTTGTATTGCGCGACAAACACTACAAACATGTTGAAAGCCACTTACGTAAAAATAATTATGATAGTAGATTTTTGATGTCAGTGGTTCGTAATTCTTTCAAGGAGGAAAATTAATTATTGTCATGTTATAAACTTACTCCTACTTAAGTTACAGACAAAGTTCTGTTTTTTCTGTGACTGGCAACACAACGGCTCAACTTTGCAGTCATTGCGAGTTATTATCACCGAATAAAAAAAGTCTTAATTTAAATTTCGAACTGATAATGGGTAAAAATTTATGTATTAATTTGATAAAATTGATTTTGAAAACTAACGCGAGTGAAATTCATATTAAATATAAATAAAACGGCTAAAAACTCACGAAATAGAAGATCGGAAATACTCCGACCAGTTTCGGACTATTTTGAATTCCTTCATTTGGGAGTACATATCAAATTGTTACAATGATTCGAAATACTTTTCATTAAAATGAGTTTCAAACTCAACCACTAAACACACTACTACAGGTTACTCACGACACCATTTCGAAACTGACTGTATTTTGCAGAAACCTAAAATTAAAACTATGCTATCAATATGGAATCATAAACTAGTATTAATGCCACTTTATTTAATCAATTTTAATTCCTAAATAAATGATCTATTTTTGGCTCTTGTGGTAGACTTTTACATGAAATTGCCCTAAGGATAACAAAAAAAAACATTTAAAGGCAAAATCACTCTTAATTTTAATTCAATCATTACCAAATCCATAGTAGTTTGCAAACAGACGAATGTTTATCAACAGTTTTCTCAAACATAATAGTTTGCAAACAGACATATATTTATAAACAGTTTTCATGTTCAACCTAACTAATTCTATTCTATCAAACATAGTATTTGTCTGTTTGCATACTACTATGTTTCGTAGAATTGCGCCTAAAAAAACTAACAATTTTAACATTTTGTTTTACATGTACAAATTGTTGTTACTTAACATTGAATAAATAATAAATAGCGTTAAAAAATTGGAGAGGATCCGACTGGAATATAAATTGCATTAAATAAAAGGTATCCCTGTAAAAAAAGATGAGAATCTATTTACAATTATTGATAATATCAGCAATAAAGTCAACTACGTGTTTCCGAAGACACAAATTAACTACTTATATAAGATACCTCTTCATAACACAAAAGATAAAGCGATTGTGGTGAGCTTCTTGAACATATACATCAAGGAGGAGTTTGTTGCAGCGGCCAGGGCCATCAAGACCTTGACGGCGGCAGACGTTGGATTCGGGGAGTTTACTAACCGGGTATATATCAATGACCATCTCAATGCGGAGGTCAAGTCTGTCTTAACTAAAAGCAAATTACTTGCGAAGGAGAAGAACTACAGTTACGTATGGGTCAAATACGGAAAAATACACGTTAGAAAAAATGATACTTCGCGTGTGCTTGTAATCAATAGTGAAATCGATTTAAACAAAATTGTTTAATCTGTCTTTGTGAACTATTTGTATTTCCATTTTCGCTTTTTAAACTGTTCAGCACCTCTGTATCGCCTAGTGTACGCGTGCGCCTGCGCCGCGTCATTTGTCGAACTTTTTGCCTACTGTGCGTTTCTCGCGCAGCAATTCGTCGGTCGCTAAATGTATGTATCTCCTTCTCACTACAGTGCTTGCATATTTGTTGCTCGCTCTGTTGCGGTGAGTATGCTTGGTACGTTTTACCTACTTTGCCTTTCGGTAATATGTTAATAATAAGAGTTTTGTTTACATTTCGAAGAAAATATGTTATATGTGCGGTGGTTGCTTCTCACTACATATCCTACCTACATAATTCTGCTTCTAATATGTGTATATTAGTTACGAACATAAAAAATGGATAGCACAAGTGATAAACTTAATATTTATTATCAGAATGTGCGGGGACTTCGGTCTAAAAGTACTATTTTTCACCGCAATGTTTGTCTCAACTCTTATCATTTGATAATTCTGACGGAAACTTGGCTTCTTGATAATATCTCGAATTCGGAATTATTTGATGACCGGTATATTGTCTGGCGTCGCGATAGGGATTACTCTCTAACGGGTCAGTCACGCGGTGGGGGCGTGTTGATTGCAGTTCGTAAGGAACTTGTGGTTAGGTCACAGCCCGATTAGCATTCCACGGCCGAAGATTTATGGCTTACCTTATCCATTAATCCAGTTAGTAGTAGACGAGTGGTTAACGTACATTTATGCGTGTTATATTTGTGTAAGCAGAATCTAGGTTTCTCGTTTTCCGCCCAATTGAATAACTTTTTATCGAAACTCAACGAAGTCATACTCGCGCATCCTGATGATAAATATTTAATTATAGGTGACTTCAATATGAGTAGCAACAATTGGTCACCTTCAACGTCGAGCCGTGACAATTTCTTGTGTCCTTCTAATATTATTGGTGCTGATGAAACAGTTTTAATCGACGATTTAATCATGCATAACCTGAATCAATACAATGGTTGTCTGAATAAATATGGCAAAATTCTTGACCTTGTATTGTCAAACGACTCAGTGACTGTTACCGAGAGTGATGACCCGCTTGTACCTATTGATCCATATCATAGTTCTCTGTTAATTTGTGTGCAGTATATTGATATACCACTCCTAAAATCTAACGCTTACGTTAAGTATGCCTATAATAAAGTTGATTATGACTCTGTGAACAGAGAAATCTCGGAGCAGAATTGGGATATTGAACTTTTTAATAAACCGCTAGATGACGCGGTTGAACACTTTTATAATATACTTCTTATGCTACACACTAAATATATCCCCACCAGACAGGTTAATAATCAGGCTTATCCTAAATGGTACTCTCCAGCTCTTAAGAGGGTCATTAAAGAGAAGAATAAATACTTACGTAAATTTAAAAGTTATCAAAATAGCGCAGATCTGCTAACTTATAAGCGCTTACGTGAGAGAGCTAGAAAACTAGAACAGTCATGTTATCAGTACTACGTGGCATTTTTATCCCAAATTCGTGGAGATATTTCTTCCATATCAATAACTAGATCAGAGGTAGAAAAAATCTTAACTAACCTTGACCCGTCGAAGTCTGCAGGACCAGACCGCATTCATTCTCTGTTCTTGATAAAATGCGCCGAAAGTCTGGCAGTTCCTATAACTATTCTATTCCAAAGATCTGCCACCGAATGCTATTTTCCTCGTGTTGGGAAGTCCGCTTTTATAACACCCATTCATAAAAAGGAACCCAAAACAGATGCAACGAACTATAGGCCGATCTCCAAGTTGTGTATAATATCCAAAGTATATGAGAGGATTGTGTATAATCAAGTTTACTCAGCGCTCAAAGGCTCGTTTAGTCCGCTTCAACACGGTTTTTTAAAGGGACGGTCAACGGTTTCTAATCTGATAATACTCAATGAATATTTGACCAAGGTGATGGACTCTGGTGACCAGGTGGATGTGGTGTATACTGATTATAGTAAAGCTTTTGACAGAATACACCATACTATCCTAATAGCCAAACTCCAGATCATAGGCATCCACGGTGACTTGCTTAGGTGGTTCTCTTCATATATTAACATGAGAACTCAAGCCGTTGTCATTAATAATTATATTTCTAGTTGGGTTAAGATCCCTAGTGGTGTTCCACAGGGATCTCTTCTCGGTCCTTTGTTATTTGCAATTTTTGTAAATGACATTTCACAGTGTTTTCATAGCTCTAAATTATTATGTTTTGCTGATGATATGAAGATTTTTACTAATGTATCCACTCCATCGGATGTTCGAGCACTCCAAGATGACCTATCTAGACTGGATGATTATTGTCGCCTCAATAAACTTGACCTCAATCCATCCAAGTGTTCTGTCACTACTTTTAGCCGGAAAAAAAACCTAGTTAATTCTGCTTATTCCCTTAGGAATCAAATCCTACTACAAACGCGGGTCATCCGCGATCTAGGTGTCATACACGATTCTAAATTATTATTTGATGAACATATTTCGCACATAGTTTCCAAGGCTTCTAAGGCATTAGGTTTTATTATGAGAAGTTCAAAGGGTTTTAAGAAAATTAAAACACTTAAGATTCTCTACTGCACTTTTGTTCGGAGCATACTGGAATATGCGTCTCAGGTATGGAATCCACGGTACAATAGGTATATTTTACGAGTTGAACGAATACAAATGAAGTTTATTAAGTTTTTATGTTTTCGTTTGCTTATTCCATATCAGTCAGAAAATTATCTTCAACTATGTAAACAATTCCATTTTTTACCACTCAGTGTCAGACGTGATATTTCCGACGTATCATTTTTAATAAAAATAGCTTCAAATCAAGTTGATAGTCCGGATTTAGTCGGTAAAATTAATTTAAATGTCCCCCTCAGAAATATTAGATTCAATCCTCCTATAAGCATTCCACTTGTTAATACTAAGTATCGGCAGAACTCATTTTTGCACAGGACGAGCAAGAAATTCAACAATCTTTGTAAGGATAACCAATCAGTTGACTTATTCTGTACAAGCGTACACTCGGCGAGGCGGCTGCTGAGCAGTCAATTCTTTGATTAGTGTGTGTTACTTAGCTTAGGTATAACTTGTTACTAATCTAATGGTAGTAGATAAGGTGTAAGGTGTGGGTCGGAGCAGTAGTTATGGATGTGCTTATCCCGAACTATTGTTTTGATTTTACATCACATTAGTTTAAAGTGTATGCTCATGTCTTGATTTAATTATGTTTCTAAACGCGAGGACCTGTAATTGGCTCTCTGGCGCGTATAATAAAATTTCAACTTTGTTACTTAAGCTGTTGGTCTTCCTATGAATAAATAAATAAATAAATAAATAAATAAATAAATAAATAAATAAATATTTAATTTTGTAATGATCTGCTAATAAAGGAATTAGACCGGAATAAAAATAAATATTCAATAAAAATTATCCATCACTGGATCTCTTCAGTGCATCGGACTGGAACCGACCGACGAGAATACATGTTCAACTCACTACACTATACTGAAATAGTTTTTAATTTACGCCCGTATTTACAAACAATGCTTGCGGGGGTAAGGGAAGTAGGTGGAGAAGGTACGGAACAAGGTGTGATGCAGAAAAAACTGAAATTAAATCACAACTTAAGACGAAGAGAGATTCGACCCCCCCCCCCACACTCCACTCCTCGCTCTCCACCTCCACCGCCCGCTCCCCGTACTCCACCTCTACCCCCACATCCCACACACCTTCGACGTGGGCAGAACACAAAACCCTCCTCGCTCCTTTCCACCTTCCCACCAAGTGTAAAGACCGGCTTCGAACTTACATTTAGTCAAGTTTATAACATACGAACCGGTCTAACAGGAACTAAACATAAATTTAGTCGGAAAGCTAAATATAGCTTGTTTAGTTTGGTTTGTAACCAGAGAATTGGTTGGATAGGACTAAACTTAAATGTATTAGTCTTGTTGGTAACAAGAGGATCGACACCATTGTCTGTGACAAACGAATTATTAAGCGACTCGCTACCTATCTAAAACTTTAAGAAGAAAACATTGCCTGTGCCTTTGAACAATAAAGAGTTTTTGTAAGCTTGTACCGTAGTGTTTAAGTAAACGTTTTTATCCGCGTACGGCGAAGCAAGGGAAGGGTAATGAGTTTAACAGTCTATGTGAATCAGATGTGAATGTTCCGTCATAGCGTCGCGTCACCCCTATTGGTTCGATTTTGAAGAGTGAGGTACCAATCGATTCATCTTCTTCTTTCGTAGGTATAGTGTCATAAGCTAATTTTTTACCCGACTACGGCGAAGCAAAGGAAGGGTTACGTGTTCAAAATAAAACTTGGTCAGATTTTGACAAGCGAGGTAATCAATTCGTCTTCATGTATAGAGTGTAATGGGCAATTTTTTATCCGACTACGGCGAAGCAAATGAGAGTTATGTGTTCAAACTAAAAACTTGGTGCGATTTTGACAAGCAAGGTATCAATCGATTCGTCTCAATCGCAAGAGTGACATACGCTATTTTTTACCCGACCGTAGTCGGGTTTTAGCTTTTGAACTTATTATGTCTTGTTATAATGAGCAGTTTTCCGTTAGGCATTGTCAAGTTAGTTCTTTTATCGTCAAGAGATGGCGCTCGCGTATCTTTTGGTATTTACTCTACTGAACGTAGTAATCGAAAGCAGGTAAAAACAGCGTTTTACCGTAAAAATACACAAACCACGAGCGAATCAAACGAACGACAAGTTGTTTGTGTAGTGAAATTTGTTATTTGTTTATTTTTATTGTGACATTGGCAGTTTTGACAAATTCATTTTATTACCCCTTTATTAAAGCAGATAGGGGGTTTTTTGAAAAAATTCAAAATGTTGTGATGTAGAGTTAGATTTTATTCTCAATCTTGTGTATCTTCGAGTGTTAATGTGTAATATTGGTGGAATATTAACCATTAGGGTTTCGTTAACGTGCACGAGTGCGGGCAAAAGAATCAAACGCAGAAATAAATGGCATTTTGTGATTTTTCCAAATCTCCCTCGGAAGTTTCAATAAATGTCCACCATTTTACTGATTCGTGACTTTGACAATAATTGTCTGTGACGTGACATTACTTTAAAATATAATACACTTGACATTGGCGAAATTGCTAGTAGGCCAGTGCCTCCGCAGAAGCCATCCAAAAAAAAGAAGAAGAAGAAGAAGAAGTGTTTTTCATTGTGCTTGTTCTTGTTCTCATGGGTCCTCAAAATCCTGGGGGAACTGATATATCTACGTACGCATCTACGCTATTCGCTATTTTATTCGCAGTACAGAATTTGTGGTTATTACTGCAACTGCGTAAACGAACTGTCGGATGCTGTGCTCATGTGATGAGTGCTATGTGGTATCTAGGATGGGCACGGGCATAAGGAAAATATTACACCACCTGCATCGTTTTTAGATGGAATTTTAATACGCGATGATTTAGAAAATTAAATGGATAATGATAAACTAAAATACATTTGTAATAAAAATAAGTGTTTTAATTAAAATTTATATGTAAGTACTACTTAGCTGATGCCCGCGGCTTCGCACGCATGTTCATTTATGTAAGTTAAAAGTACTCTATGTGCTATTTCAGGAGCTAAAATACCAATATACCTACCAACATTTAATCAAAATTCATTCAGCCGTCAAGAAGTGTTCATAACAATTTCTCGGCTTGTATACATTATTTTGAGATACCAAGTACACCAGTTTTTAGTGGAGACTGCATCACAATCAGTGCAGTAGTTTTACGTGATGCGCGAACAAACAGACGCAGATAATCAGACAAACAGACACGATTAAATAAAAAAGTTGTATGGTATGAAACACTGAAAATAAATAAAATTTATAAATGTAATGTAATTTTAATAACATTACAACAGATAACAGTGCAATATTAATAACAATTTACATATCTTGAAAAATCCGATTTCCTTAAATTTTCTTTTTGTCGAGTTTACAGAGAAACTTTTGGTCCTACGCAGATTCACTTGCGCTTATATTAAAGTTAAATAACTGTTCTACAACTTTTTTTTACGATTTTCCTCTTAGAATGAGTATTATAGCCGACATTCTGCTCGGAAGGCGGCTAAAATTACAATTTCGAACTTCTTAGGGAAAATGGCTAATGTTTGAAGTACTGGATCTCCGGTTTTCCAAAAATAACAGAGCTGCAATTAGACTCAAATAATAGTAAATATTATCTTCTTTATAAAAGTAATGAATAACTTTTCCGTGGGAAGCACTTTTTAGAAGTTATAAGCCTGTTATAAATCTGAAAAAAGTACGATAATTTCGATGTGCTTCGAGCACCACGAAGACACTACTGGTATTGTGGATGAATGGTGGATTTACTGAAACTTCCGAGGGAGATTTGGAAAAATCACAAAATGCCATTTATTTTTGCGTTTGATTCTTTTGTCCGCACTCGTGCACGTTAACGAACACCTAATGGTTAATATTCCACCAATATTACACATTAACACTCGAAGATACACAAGATTGAGAATAAAATCTAACTCTACATCACAACATTTTGTTTTTTTTCAAAAAACCCCCTATGAAAAACACAAAGCAAGAGCAAGCGGCAAACTCGTCACTGTCACTACTTGACAGTCTATAGTCTGTCTGTAGTAGGGAATATAGTCTGTCACTACTTGTCACTGACTATATACCCGTCGTATAGACATTTTTTACTGTTGTTGATATACCCTTAATACTCTTTGCTATATACTTTTGATTAGGTAAGTGGCAGTGACAGGACTAACAGCTGACACTTAATTTAAAAATAGATAAAACAGGTACTTTTACGAAGATCCTGAATATGCGAGAAGATATAACTTCATGAATCTATGACAATATAGGTGGCGCGAATTCGTTCACTCAATCTAGAGTTGCTACTAAAATCAATATAATGCTATAAAACAAACCTACCAGTGTTGCAAGTATAATTTAGTATTTTTATCCTACAATATATTTTGAAACAAAAAATCTTTTTTTTTGGAGGTTTAAATGTTTTTTTTATCATTATTCTCACTTTATAATTTTTTATCTTTCATTTCACAGCAACAGTACTCCGGTTAATTCGACTCTGAATATAAAACCAAGGTCCATACAAAAATAAACCACACCTTTCTATTTGTAAAAATGTTTGAACGATTGCCACTAATAGTGTTGATTTTCACAGCAAATTGCTATTATTTCCAGTGTAGTCCCAGTAATATTTCGTTAATTAATGTATTTCGTTAATTTATGTTGTTAATTAATACAGACACTGTTTTTCACATGTTGTTTATTGATTATTTTTTGAACTCTTCAAAAATAGGACAGTAAAATTCCAATCACTCTAATTTTGAGAAAAATCCGACCGATTCCAAGCCACATATATACCGGAAAAATGCACCAGGCCTTTAATTGCATCAGTCACCACCAACACCATCAGCCACCAATGCATCAGGGCTTTAATTTTTGCCAAGAAAATGTATAGAAAGCTTGCTTTAAGCCGCGTTGACACGATCAGAGTATGCTCGGTCCGAGTAGACTCGTACGAGTCGGCTTCATACGTGTACAACGTATAGCTGTTTACACGTATCTAAGCGTACTCGTACATACCTAGTGTCTTTAGTATTCATTTCGAAAGATGTCACACGAAACGCTTATAAAATGTTAGTGGCCGCCATTTTGTTTCAATGGCGGGAAAAGTAGAACGTGGTCCAAGTCTACTCTGATCGGACGGCGTCGTCAAAGTTCGCACGGATTACCGGTTGCCACGATACAAGTATCATCCGAGTAGATATCCGAGTGGGCTCGGTCCGAGCGTACTCTGATGGTGTCAACGCGGCTTTAAGGGAGACACAGTGCTTTAAACGAAGTGGCGGGTGTGTATGTATACTTTTGAATACACAATGCTTCAGACTAAGTGTGACTAAAAAATACACATGGCGCTGAGGGAGTTAAACTAAATGCCCTTTTTAACCTAAAATCATGATGTTCAAACTGACCTAGTTTTTTCAGCGCAATGCGTTTTTTATGAGCAAATCAAACATATTAAGTGAAAATGAAAGTTAATTTGGTGTGCATTCAGTATTTTTGGTGTACACGCATGTAGATTATTAGATGTAAAGTATTTGATGTAAGTAGAACATTTGTTGTGTGCGGTTAATAATTCCCCTGAATTATTTACCAAGGTAATTTCAACATGCGGTCCTCAAATCCTGATGCTGCAAAAGTATCTACAGCTTAACATGAGGATCTACACGTGTAGCTTTTACCACATCATTTAATAAGAAAAACAAACCGTTTATTGATAAAATAAGCTAATTCTTCTCAAAACCAAACTCGCTCTCGTCTTAATTAATAATAAAATTAATTGATGGTTGAATTGGTATACAAAAAATGTTTTACTTATAGCCCCAAAGACCTGACTGCCTGTAATACAAGTCCATAAACAACGGTATTATAACTGACAGCACCCAATACTTTATAAGAAATATGAGTCAATGACTGGGTAGACTGGTTCTATAGTTATCCAGGTTCTGCACCTGTCATGCGAGCTATAAATAGAAAAAAGGTCTAGGGTACTTAAAATAAGCAACTGAACAAGAATATAACATTTATAAAATTCGCGTCTGTCTGTTTTTCTGTATGTTTGTTCGCGCATCACGTAAAAACTACTGGACCGATTGCGATGCGGTTCACCGTTGTATAGCTTAAAGTCTGACTTAAAAACTGTCAGAAAAAGGGGGTGAGAATCGTAGCTTCCAAACGAATGGACTGGTTTAGCTGTGTTTTTTTAAGTTTGAAAGATGGGGTAAACGAGATGGTTCTAATATGATGGTGCTATAATGGGGGGAAGGCGGGAAGGGTGGGGAGAATCATAGCTTCCAAACGAATGGACTAATTTTGATTTGTTTTTTTTTACGTTTGAAAACTGATGTGATCGAGAGGTTCTTATCTAAATGGAGGGGAAGGGGGGGTTGAGAAAAGGGGGGGTGAGAAAACGAATGGACCGATTTAGCTGCTGTTTTTAATGTTTCTAAGCTGAGGTAAACGAGATGGTTCTTAGCCCTAATGGGAGGGGATATGGGGGTGAGGATCATAGCTCCCAAATGAATGGACCGATTTTGTTGCGGTTTTATGTTTGAAAACTGGTGTGATCGAGATGCTTCTAACCATCTCGGTTATATAATTTTTTTATTTGTGCATATTTTTATTATTTATTTATCTTCTTATCGAGTTTTGAGCTACCCTGAAAGTTTCAGCTGGATAGTTAAACAGGAAGTGCTCGAAATTTTAGTTGCAAGGTTCCAGGACCGACAGAAATACATAGATACAAGTGTAATTAAATAAAAGCTTTAAAAAAGGTAGTTTGAACACATGACCCTTCCTTTGTTCCACCGTATTCGGATAAAAAATAGCCAATGACACTCTATACCTGAAGACGACTGTATTGATACCTCGCATGTCAAAATCGGACCAATAGTGGCGAAACTATGGTGGTCCACATACAAACATACATACATAGACTGTTAAACTTATTACCCTTCCCTTGCTTCAGCATAGTCGGGTCCAAAGTCAAATTACATATTTTGTGTAAGAGCTAGCAAAGGGCAAAACAGTCTACGGCAGTACCTAGTCTGATAATCGTATGTAATTAAGTTATAAATGTTGCCATCTCGGTGCATTATCAAACGAGTTTGGTTTTTAGCGGTCAGGCATGTCGTTTTAAAAATATGTAACAGGTGTACTGTGGGTACAGGTGTACTTTATAAGAAATAATATTTTAATAACGATTTTGCATGAACCTTAGAGGATCTATAGATTAATTAATTATTCCAATGATTTTAAGCAGCTCCGATTTTTAACCCCCGAACAAAGAGACGGGTGTTATAAGTTTTGTGTGTATGTGTTGAGGGTGTGTTTGTGTGTGTGTTTGTCTGTGGCATCATAGCTCCCAAATGAATGGACTGATTTAACTGCGGTTTTTTAAGTTTGAAAGTAGGGGTAAATGAGATGGGTCTTAGCTATAATGGGGACGGAGGGAGAGAATCGTAGCTGATTTTGATGCGGTTTTTTATGTTTAAAAGCTAAGGTAATCGAGATGGTTCTTAGAAATAGGGAGGGGGGGGGGGGGTGAGGATCGTAGCTCCAAAACGAATGGACTGATTTAGCAAGTTTCAAAGCTGAGGTAAACGAGATGGTTCTTAGCTATAAGCGGGGGGGGGGGGGGGGGGGGGGCAGAGGTGAGGATCGTGACCAAACGAGTTTGAAAACTGATGTGATCAAGATGCTTCTTAGCTATAATGGGGGGTAGGGGGTCGGGTTTTTTTTTAATTTGTGCTTGTTTTAAACATGTTTGTTATTTCATAAGCTTGTTTGTGTTAGTTGTGAATGAAATGAAAACAGCGTAGAAATACCTGTAGCTATACCTACATATATCAGCTGGACTATTCCCAGGAGAAATCATTCAATGTAGTTTTAAAGTGTGAATTGTAGCATTTTGTAACGAGCTCAACTTGATACGGGTTCAGCGCAGGTTACCGAGACGAGTTCTATTTGACCGAGTGAGCGCGAAGCGCGAAGACGCGCCTCTGTTTCAGCTTCGGCAAAAAATATTTTGGTTGTCCGACGGATATCCGGCTGTTCTTCTCTATAGGTCGCATTTCCTATACAATTCTCGTGAAATGTTGTGAGCAGGTTTGATAGTTATATGTTCATTTAGTAGATACAGTTATTTTAAATTTTCTAAATGGCGGATGTATGGAGGTTGAAAACGTAAAAAAAACATTCAGTTTTAAGCTATGCAAAGACAGACTCACGAGGTCTGCAGCTCACAAAGCCACTAGTTTACTTATTTTTTAAGGTATACTTACAAGCAGTGAACAAAATACTACTTACCTAAATAACAAATTACTACTTACCTAAATAACAAAATACTACTTACCTAAAAAACAAATTACTACTTACCTAAATAACAAAATACTACTTACCTAAATAACAAAATACTACTTACCTAAATAACAAAATACTACTTACCTAAATAACAAAATACTACTTACCTAAATAATAAATTACTACTTACCTAAATAACAAATTACTACCTACCTAAATAACAAAATACTACTTACCTAAATAACAAAATACTACTTACCTAAATAACAAATTACTACTTACCTAAATAACATAAACAACACTTAATGGCTATGTACAAATTGTTAATCAAAACAAAGTACAGCATTAAATATCATATTACCATAAACAAGACATTCGTTCAAAAACTAAAATATAGCCATAGTCAAAATTAGCTTATGACACTGTATAAATGAAGACATCGATTGACACCTCTCTTGTCAAAATCGGATCAATGGGGGCGACGCTATGGTGGAACATCTATACCCACATACATAGATACCACATACATACATACATACATACATACATACATACTTATACATATACTGATAAACTCATTACCCTTCCCTTGATTCGCCGTTGTCAGGTAAAAAACACTTTACATAAAATACACAAAGTCTAACTATAGTTATTGTTAACAAACATTAATTTTGAAATTTGAACTTTTAAAACTGTATAGTTTTTGATGTAAAATATCCAGTTCAGAACACCTGTATAAATATGACACATACGATGAAGCTGATTATTATGTGAAACTTTATTGTATGAAATGCTTGCCAATAAACGCATGAAACGGAACGAACGCGCTAACAATTCTTTAACATCCAGGGGTACACAGCACTCAAACCTGTGCACACTGTGTGGCCGGATCTGCTTTTCCCGTGTGGTCTCTTTAGCCATCAGCGGAAGTGCAGTAAAAACCCTCCGAACTAAATCATCTTTTAAAGATAAACGCACAAATTAATGTATATAACCCCCTACACCCCCTCCCTTTATAGCTAAGAAGCATCTCGATCACATCAGCTTCCAAACATAAAAAACTACATCAAAATCATCACACAGACACACATACACACAGTGATACACACCCTAAACTTATACACCCGTCTCTTTGTTCGGGGGCTAAGTCAGCCCATTTGTTTGGAAGCAACGATTCTCACCCCCATTTCCTCAACCCCTCCACCGCCCCCCCTCTCCTTCTCCCCCCAGCTAAGAATAAGAACCATCGAAATCACATCAGTTTTCAAACAAAAACCCGCATCAAAATAGGTCCATTCATTTTGGAGCTACGATCCTCACCCCCCCCCCCCCTCCCTATTTCTAAGAACCATCTCGATTACCTTAGCTTTGAAACATAAAAAACGGCATCAAAATCAGTCCATTCGTTTGGGAGCTACGATACTCACCCCCACCCTCTCCTTCCTCTCCAATTATAGCTAAAAACTATATTGTTTACCGCAGCTTTGATACATAAAAAACCGCTTCTAATTAATTTTAAAATCAAAAATCTAAAGCTTTTTGCCACTTTTTAGTTTTGTTGTCAGTCGGGTTTTTGTTTTTACACAACTGCACAAAAAAAGGAGTGTAAGTTTTTAGGATGTATGTATGTGAGTTTCTTTATTCCACTATAACTTTTAAATGTCTGAACAGATTTAGACGTAAGGGGTATCGTTAGAATCCTTACACCCCCCGAGTAACACAGGCTTTTCTTTTATTGAAAAAATTCAACAACGTGGGTATCAAATTGAAGGCCTTGATTAGCAAATTCCAATAGTATATAATTTATTGGCATAGGTTCTTTTTTGGAAGGGCAGGCGTGTTTTTTTCACTTTTAAGCTAGTTTTTTTATATATTGTTTATTGCTCAGGATCTACACACAAAAACTGAGGATCTTGTAGAAAATAAAAGAAAAGATACAAGGAGGAAGCCTTTTTGAAGTCGGTAAGTCGGCCTTTCAGTCTAAGAAGGTTTAAAACAATAGAGAGACTAAACCACCAAAAAAAAATTATTATTCATAGCAAATGGCGGATGCGTATGAGTGCGTGACTGGATCATTTGTGGTTGATACACAATTTCATCACAGAAGACAGTTTAATTTTTATTACCTGACTACAGCAAAGCAAGGGATGGGTAATGAATTCAACATACTATGTATATATCTATGTGGGTGTGTGGATGTTCCACCATAGCGTCGCCCCTTTTGGTCCGATTTTGACAAGCGAGGTATCTATCGATTCCTCTTCAGGTATAGTGTCATAGGCTATTTTTTACCCGACAGTGGCATGGCAAAGGAAGGGTTATGTGTTCAAACTAAAAATTTGGTCAGATTTTGACAAGCGAGGTATCAATCATATCGTCTTCATCGCAAGAGAGCCATAGGCTATTTTTAGCCGACCGTAGTCGGGTTTAATTTTTGAACTTATGTCTTGTTTGACGTGAGTACTTGAAAGAACTAACACGACCAACAAGGTCGAGATCTTGCAGCGTTGTAGCAGATGATCAGCGTATCTTGGTATACTCGTAAGTTTGTGCGTGAGGCTTGTGCGTCGAGCGGATCGGCATATCTTGAGTGCTTCACTTTAAATTTAACTCTGTGGAATCCATATTTTTAAAAATATTTTTGGTTCTGCCATCATCATACTCCGGAAGAAGTACACTGCTGAGTACAGACAACCCCTCTAAATAGGTTCTATGGAGGATAAATAGGTTATAAAGAAGATAAATAGGTCCTATGGAGGACGATTATTCTATGGAGGACCTCCATTGAACCTATTTGCTCGCTGTAGCTTGCTGTGGGACTATCATAAGAGTGGTTTAGCCATATAACCGCGTTTGACAGGCGCCTTAGTTACCGCAGTAGTTAATGATAATATACAGAAAAATACTGTTTTCAATTTCCGGAAATCCCTTTGCTGGTTCTCACAGAACCCGCAGAGTGAGAAGGTTAACTCAAGGGGTTGGTGCCATAGATCTAATTCAATGTGGGAAGATTAGGTACCAGCTCCAAGGGCGTGGACTGCCTAAATTAGGTTCACCGCACATAATTGGCCTTAGTCACAATCGGAGTAGCCTTTGCGAAGCACGAAATACCAGTGACTCTCATTCACTCTACAATCTGCGTATGTCTCTCTATTTTTGTTGTAAATGAAGCACGACGGTGGGAACATAGCTGTGTGGGTGTTTTTGCATGTAGATGTGTCTAGTCCAGTTTTTGTTTCATCATCATCATCAGACAATATTTTATCTACTGTTGGAAATAGGCCTACTACACCGCAAATTGATATTTTTCCATAGCACTTAATAAATATGTACTTACTTAGTTACATATCTATTTTATCTCAAGTGCTAATGGCGTAAAATGGATTAAATTAATTGAATGCTTGATGTCTTACTAAGTATCATTATCATCATCAGCCTATATATTTTGTCCATTCCTGGATAGGGGCCTCTCCTAATGCACGCCACTGAGCTCGGTCTTCAGCTCTCCTCATCCGTTTTCTGCCAGCCACTTTTCGTAGGTCATCACTTTAGTCGTTTTAAGGACCGCATGGAGAAAGATCTAAAAAGAGATCCGTCAACGTTCTGGGACTATGTGGCATCTAAAAGAGCAACTAGTAAATCAAATAAAAACCTATTTAATGAAGGTCAAGCTGTATTGGAGGATAGAGCTGTGGATTGTTTTGCAGAATTTTTCCATTCAGTGTATTCGCCGGAACCGCCACAGTTAGATGCAGAAAAGGCGATAAGGTCGGTTGATAGTGGCAGTAGTCGTATACACATATCTGCCATATTGGAAGGAGATGTAGAACTTGCGATCAAGTCCCTTAAACCTAAACGCTCGGTTGGACCTGATGGTATTCCACCTTATATAGTGAAAGACTGCCGAAAGGTGCTGGCCAAACCGATGCATCATATATTTAAACTCTGTTACCAAAATGCATTTTATGCGGATGTATGGAAGCTGTCGCGTGTAGTGCCTGTTCCGAAAAAATCTGGGTCAGACGTAAGTGACTATAGACCAGTGGCTGTATTGTCAGTTTTCGGTAAACTGTTTGAGTCGATTCTGCAGTGTCGAATTAGTAGGCAAGTGGAGAGTCAGTTGGCAGACGCTCAACATGGTTTTAGAGTTGGTCGTTCTACTACTTCAAACCTGCTTTCATTCTGGTCATACACAGCGGAGGCCGTCGACACTGGCTTGCAGGTGGATGCTGCTTATTTCGATTTTCGGAAAGCTTTCGACACTGTAGATAATGACATACTTCTTCAAAAATTCTCAAAGGCAGGATTCAGTTCGCATTTGCTTCGATTCTTTGCTTCTTACTTGCGTAACCGCCACCAGTACGTGCAGTATAAGGGCAACGTCTCAGAGCCGTACTATACGTTCTCAGGTGTAAGTCAAGGCAGTAATTTAGGGCCTTTAGAATTTTTGTTGATGATAAATGATTTGCCGGAGAGTGTCAGCACAGCTCGCTGTCTATTATTTGCAGATGATTTGAAACTCTTCTTCAAAATCCATGACTACAGCGATAGTTTTATTTTCCAGCGAGACATAGATAGTGTGAAACTGTGGAGTGAGCGCAATAAGCTATTTTTAAATGACAAAAAAATGCTCTATTGTTACGTTCACTCGTTCTAAGCAACCAGTGGTGGTACATTATCGTCTCGGTGACGTTGTTATTCCACGAACAAATCTGGTAAGAGATCTGGGGGTTCTAATGACCGAAGAATTATCTTTTAGGGATTACGTGAGGCAAATATGTGTCCAAGCTTTTAGAACTCTTGGATTTGTTCTGCGTCAGGCTCGACATTTATATAGCATTCTGGCTATAAAAGGTCTCTACAATGCTTTTGTTAGAAGCAAACTGGAAAGTAACGCTATCATTTGGAATCCTTATGAGGCTAAGTACATACAGATGGTGGAAAAAATACAGAGAAAGTTTATTCGGTGGCTATACCAGAAATAATATGGTTACTATGTAGGATATCCATACTTGTATCCGAGTGAGTTCTTACATGGAATGGTCGGCTACAATACTTTGGAAGTGAGGCGTGCGGTCTCACTGATGGAATATGTGGCACGCATAATTGTTGGACGCTTGACCAATCCATCCGTTCTTGAACGGATAGCAATTGCCGTCCCTGACAATTATATGAGAGCTCGTCGACATAAGCTGCTTGGGGAGCCGTTATGCAGGACCGGACTAGGGAGACAGGCGCCATTACCGCGGGCGATACGTCTACTCAATACTGTGCTTAGTCAGTTTCGAGATCTGGATTTGTTCGAGTGTACAACCAGTGAGCTTCACAGGGCGGCTATGGTTGTAGCTTTAACCTATCAAAAGACATAGGATTTTGTATATATTGTTATTTTACTTTTAATATGTGATTTGTGTAGATGATATATTTAAATTAACTTAGTTTTAGTATTTTGGACCTTGGGTGGACAAATTGGGCCACTGTAATGCCCACCCAAAGGTATAAACTCTCATAAATAAATAAATAAATAATATTAAACAATTTATTTTGTTCACAGCTTGAATATCAACTCATAATGCTGTATTAAAAAAGTTCACGCATAAGGGCGTCACAGACGATTAAGATACTATAATATTTGATGTTAAGATATCTGTATATAAAATATTATAGCATCTTAGGGTATCTCACACGGTTAAGATAATATTTAATAATTAATATATTGAATAATATAATATTTGATAATATATTCAAATTATTAATTCGCTCGTAGGCCGTCCTAGGTGCCACACGCATTTCTTCACCGCTTTTTATATACAGAATGATAAAATATGAGTAATACGGTTTCACTATTAGGTAGCTCATCAGACGACGATTCTGATTTCGAATTTGATATGCAAATTGCATTAGCGCACTGTAAAAGGCGATCAATTTGGATAGAAAATCACATTAAATTTAGTAAAAGCCGCGGTGAATTTAATCTTTACGCAGATCTTTCTACAAAAAAAAACTTATTTTAAGAAGTCGAAGGAAACTTTTCTCGAAATTCATAATTTGATTAAGGAAGATATAGTGAAACAAAACATAAAAAAACCCACAGCTAAATCGGTCTATTTGTTTGGAAGCTATGATTTTCATCCCCCTTTTCTTTCTCACCCCCCCCCCCCCTCTCCATATATCTAAGAACCATCTCGATCATATCAGCTTCCGAACAGAAAAAACCGCATCAAAATCGGTCCTTTCGTTTGGAAGCTATAATGCCACACACACACGCACACACAAACACACACACACAAACACACACACATTCACACACACAAACACACACACAAACACACACACACACACACTCACATATACACAAAGTGATACACACTCTAAACTTATAACACCCGTCTCTTTGTTCAGGGGTTAAAAAAACCGTCACGAATACAAAACAGAGCAACCTGTAGTGCATATTACGATATATTTTGTATCTTAAGATAAATAAATAAATATATTCGGGACATTTCCACACCTATTACCTAGCCCCAAACTAGGATACCCTGTACTATGGGAACTAGATAACGGATAAACATACATAGATAGTATATTAATATATATTTTGTATCTATTACGATATATTTCGTATCTTATGATGACATCTTTTCAAAAATTCCATATCGCTCGATATCTTAAGATACTGTAAGATGCAAATATATATTATCTTCGCCGTTTGTGATGTTTCATATAAATTGTATGGCAAGCGATATTTTATCTTAAGATAAAATATTATAGTATCTTAGTCGTCTGTGACGCGCTTTATATCGTGATACCTAAAACGAGTTGTTGGAGTAAATGAGAGGAGTAGGCGGGGGAGGGGTATTGGTTTAATATAATGAATAACACACATTGCATAAAACACTAGTCACTGAGGAACCGAAGCTAGCCTCGCACGGGTCAGGGTGCCGAAGTTCGCGTTACACATGCGTGTGCGAAAAAAGTTTTAAAACGCGATCCCTAAAATATTACATATTAAAAATTTTCACCGCACTTTTAGTGGAAATAGTGAGCGCAATGAAGTGTGTGGTGTTCTTAGGTGAGTAATTCGTACATTTTGAAATGATTATACAAATCGATCGTTTTCTAATTTATTTAGCTAAATTATATTTAGCCAAATTTATTTTTATCTAGCTATTTTTTATTTATTTAAAAAAAACCTTATGTAATTAATTTAATTAGGTAATTATACTGGAAAAAATATGATTTTCCTATAAGTTATTTCAGGATAACAACATTTTATCTAAATTAATTCCCGTCAAATAGTTTGTTATCGTTGCTCGACTTCTACATAACAGGATTGAGATGTAAAGTAGGTACTTTGCACACCAACACTAGATTTTATTTAACTTGCGTTGTTGTATATTAAAAAATGTATACGTATGTATATATGTTTGTTTAGGTCAAATCTTACATGCTGAATTAGAACCACTTCCTCTTATCCTACGGAGTTGCGGATTGAGATGCGGTTTTCACTATTTAATAGCTTAGGGTTTGACTTAAAAACAAGGGCATCTACTTGGTATCTTAATCCGATGGTGAAATGAATCGATGAAAAACTTATTGACAACTGAAGGAATTTTGATCAAATGTTGGTATATTGATATATATTAGGTCTTGGAATAGCATATAGAGTACCTTTAACCAAGAGAAATAACCACGCGTGAGAAGCCGTGGGTACAGCTAATAAATAATATACTTCTCCAGTTGCAACAGCAACCATCTGCCAGATTGTGGTTGGGACTCCACACCGTGGCAAGTGGCATGGTTTCGATCATGGGTACCACAGCCATTCCAACTCAGGCGAAGGTGGACATCCATTCAAACATCCTTCTTGGGGGCAATACACTCAGAAACCTGGCGAACCCAAACCACAGAGACCTGGGCATTACGGTCCTTTCGGCAGTGGAGAGAGCAGTGGGGAAGTAACATCAAGGTAAAATAATATGGTCATTTAATATACAAAAGAAATTGGATATTTATGTATGTAACTTACACTAAAGTTAAGATTAGAAACGGGATGTTATTTCCCATGTAGTCCTTTCTTTAGTTTTGGATTTTTCTTTATTTATTTCGCGTCTACGTGCGCCATATTCTCGGACCAACTGGGACCTCAGACAGAATAATAGTACAAAGTAGGAGGAACCTGATACGAGTATAACGCTCGCTTGCAATATTGTCGAAATATCGAAAACTTACCACAAAATACATAATTACATGGCACGAGTATATATCCCGTTTCTATGTTGCACTTATTTAGTACCTAGCTTTAGCCCACGACTTCGTGCACGGACTACAGTTTATCGCGAAAAAAACATCCCATGTTCATCTAGGATATATTTACAGCGACTAATGGACATGTCCAGTTTTCCCGTGGCAATTTACCATTTTCCAGGATAAAAAGTATCCCATGTTGGTCTCTATATTATACAGTATCTATTTATAAAGTTTCATCAAAATCGGATCAGCCTTATTGGCGTGAAATTCCCCCAAAGAAAGAGACAACGTTTTAGTTTTATTAACCGACTTTAAAAAAGGAGGAGGTTCTCAATTCGAAAGGTTCCTTTTTTCTTCTTTTTTTTACCTCACGTCTCCGTGATTTGTGGATGGATTTCGAAAATTATTTTTTTGTTTGCAAGGGTATTGCATTCAGATTAGTCCCATAGAAATTTTATCAAAATCAGTTCAGTAGTTTTTTAACCAGTTCCAATAATAAAAAACACGTTTCATGCGTTCGCGAAGTACGAGCGTTTGAAGTCGGCTGTTCACGTTTTTGTCAAAAAATAATTATATAAATATATTGGTGTGCATTTTTACCGACTTGCACAAACAATGGCGGGTTGTTGCGTAAAAATTGCGTATTCCGATCATAACCATGACTTTTCCGACTTAAGCGAGGGTGAGCACTCTTACCATCACCCCTCCTGGCCGCAAAACTCTAAGAACCCTGGCACGCCCACAAGCAAGCCACCAGGATCGCACAGTCCTGGCGCCTATGGACACAGTTCACACAGTGATGAAAGCAGCTATGAGAGCAGTGAGGAAGTAACGTCAAGGCAAGCTCTACATAAACTATTTTTTTACCGCCTCCCACAAACAAAGGCTGCATAAAAAAGCTTCTTTTCTTTCTTTTCGCTTCTTCTCTTTATTGTGGGTCAAGATGTAGATTAAGTTATCTTTCTGTTTGTAGCAAATTAACATGTATAATATGGGGAGAGGAATCAATAATTATTATTAACTCAAACTCATGTTAATTTGCATTGAGTCTGCAGTATTTTTAATAATAATTATTCATTCCTCTCCCCATATTATTCTCTTTTATCATTTGGTGTTTTTCTATCTTTGGTTTTATTTATTTATTTTACTTTAATTAACATGTATAGACCAATTATATTATTTAATGACAGTGAACATTTTAACATAAGAAGCATTTTCAAAAAATAAAAGGAAGAACAACACACAAAATCACAAACAATCATACATCCCTCTCACAAAAACACAAAAACTCTGACAATATCTTCTGCCATCCATCAGCAAACAAATCGCAGTCTGGATTGGCGTCCAGGAGAGCATTGAGCGTGATGAGGGTACGTGGTATGGGCGAGTAATGTCGCGACTTTGTGCGGCACGGCGAAAATCTTGTGCTTACGGCTGCGACTATCATTGTTGGGAGTGAAAAATCGACACAGCTCATCATGCTGATCTGGTGTGTCAATACCTCCTCGGATAATTTTGCACATGACTGCCAGCGGGTGTTTATCCCGCCTTACATCCAGTGAGTTGTACCCCATACAACTCAATATAAACTTTGTGGGATACATACAATACAATACATTACAAATTCGTTTATTAAGCGAAATACATTTTTACAAAATAAGGAGTTTCCAGTCAAGCCTATATCGCGGGAGACCGTTACAGATTAACAAAACATGTAGGTATGTTATGTAGTAAGTATTTATGTAGTGTTCGTTTGGATTATAACAGGGGTGTGTGCATGTGTATTGTTATGTGTGTGTGTGTGTGTGTGTGTGTGTGTGTGTGTGTGTGTGTGTGTGTGTGTGTGTGTGTGTGTGTGTGTAGATGCTTAAATATTTTGCATGTATTTTTATATTTACTTATGCTATTTCTGAACTATCAGAAGTAACTCCGTTTCATCATAATCCAAAGTGAGGAACCATTTCCTAACTTTTTCTTTGTCGCAGCAACTTCAACAAGGGGCTGATAGAGAACTTCTCATGTTGGTCTATGCAGCACTCTGTCAATCGATTCTGAGTTACTGTATTCTAGCCTGGGGTAGAGCTGCAAAGACCTTCATGATACAGGTCGAAAGAGCTCAGCGATCGATCCTTAAAGTAATGATTCGTAAACCTTTTAGATATCCAACTAAGACACTATACAAGGAAACTCAAACGTTGTCGGTTCGGAAGCTTTACATTCAAAGGGCTGTTTTAACATTCCATAAAACAACTAAACATACTAGTAGAGATCCAGACATATCAGCCAAAAAACGCAGAATAAAAATAGAAGTTCCCACTGTCAAATCTACTTACGCTAGACGTTTTAGTTATTATGCACTTCCATTCTTATATAGACGCATAATGAAGCTCTGTAATCTTACTGATAGCTCGCTTTACGGTGTCAAAGAAAAAGTTAGGAAATGGCTCCACACTTTGGATTATGATGAAACGGAGTTACTTCTGATAGTTCAGAAATAGCATAAGTAAATATAAAAATACATGCAAAATATTTAAGCATCTACACACACACACACACACACACACACACACACACACACACACACACACACACACACGCACGCACGCACGCACGCACGCACACGCACACGCACACGCACACGCACACGCACACGCACACGCACACGCACACACATAACAATTCTCACCTACCTGCTTCTTGGCTAACAAACTTATGCACACGAAGGTAATTGCGAAGGCTAAAGTCAGATGTCGTCCCACTGATGCCCATAAAGAAAAATATGCTCTTGCACGGAATCACTGCAATAGGGTGTGTAGGAATGCGTTTCGCCGCCATATTCATGACTCGGTAGAAAATGTAGACTTGGCTAAAGCCTGGATTGATTTTTTTAAGATCATTAGGAGTTGGTAAATCACGTCAAGATGCAATTCTAAAAGTTTTGGACATTGACTACTTCAATCAGCATTTTTCTTTGACTTCTAGCATATTCCAGACTGTCAAAATGAATACATTACATTCTCTTTCTGGTACCCCATCTCCCAATTATACTCCTTTCTTCTTGAATCAACTCACCGCTAGTGATGTTAATAGTAGTATCCTTTCCATCCAATCCAATGCTATGGGATGTGACAATATCAGTCGTAAGATGACTGTTCCCATCATAGATTAAATCCTTCCCATCATCTGTCACATTCTCAACTATTCCATTTCCAACGGTGTTTTTCCGTCTACTTGGAAAGATGCAAACATAAAGAAAACAATCCAGTCCTTTTTTCCGAATATCGTCCTATCTCTATCCTCCCGTTCCTTTCCAAAGTTCTGGAGCGTTTAGTCCAGAACCAATTGAGTTCTTTTCTCTCCAAAAATAATTTTTTGAATCCTTTCCAGTCTGGTTTCCGTCCGGGTCATAGAACTGTTACTATTCTCGTCAAAATCATAGACGATGTACGTGGGAATGGAAGCTAGTCAGCTAACCATCCTTACTCCCCTAGATTTCAGCAATGCATTCAACATTGTAGATTTTGATATCCTATTGGCAATTCTCAGCTCTATTAACATATTTCCTTCAGTGATCGACTGGTTTCACAGTTATGTGTATGGACGCTGGCAGCGGGTCCGCGTTGAGGAATATTTCTCCTTATGGTGTACTACTGGTGCTGGTGTTCCTCAGGGCGGTGTTCTATCTCCTCTTCTGTTTTCTTTATTTATAAATTCAATAACTCATTCTCTTACTTCTTCCAACCACCTTTATGCAGACGATCTCCAAATCTACACACAGGTTCCACTTGGTAAATTAAGTGAAGCTGTTGACACAACGAACACCAATTTATATGAAATTGCTGAATGAAGCAAACCTTTCGGCTAAAAATCAATCAAAAAAAAACTCAAGTAATTGTCATAAGGAGCTCCAGACTAATTGCTAGGGCTGATTTTTCTGTACTTCCAAAGGTAACATTCGATGGTGTCGTTGTGCGATACAGCGCACAAGTAAAAAAAAATGATATCTTGGAGGTCAGTTATCTTTCGTGGGTTTATTTTCGGTTAGGTTTATTTTCGGTCTCCGTAAATATGATCATGTATCCTTATTCCGCGATAAGCTCAAGTGGCTGCTCATACGACTTCACCGGAATACTCATATACTGTCTCTTTTATACAATACTAGCTGATAATATGATATTCAATTATATAATAATGTTTACACTAGCTGTGTCTGTGGCTTTGCCCGCGTGGTCATTTCATTTAAAAGTAGCCCACACGTGATATTCCAGGACCAAAAGTACCTACACAGTAAAATATTATACTACATTTCTTCGAAATACGTTCAGCCGTCAAATAGGTTTTTATCGATTGCTCGGCATCTAATCATCGAAATAAGGCTAGCGCGCACTGCCTTGCGTTTTTATAACGCATATTCTGTGAAGTACGGAGTGTCATACAACTGCACGTATTGCGATGAAAAAAACGCATATAATACAATATGAAATAAACGCTAGACTAAACGCACCGCGTTCCACCGCAAGGCAGAGGGTGCAAAGCCTAAGATACCAAGCAACCTAGTTTTTAAATCAAACCTTGTAAGGCGTCGTAGTGCGATGGGCGATAAGGTAACGAATGACGTGCATCATGCAGATAAAGCGAAGGAAATACGTAGTTCGTATAAGTTACGTATATTCAGAATAATTCGATTCGAATAATTCGCAGAGTAATTCGATTCGATATCAACCGAACAGTAGGCAATTCAACATACAACTTCCAGTCGCAAGGGCTTGAGAGCTGAAGGTCGTGCTGAGGCAAAGAGCTAAAACTAGTGTGAGCCGAATTCGAAAATCTACAAATTTGAATTTAGCAGGACCCTTGGTTGCAGTGAATGAAATGATTGCGTGTTTTAACCTCAATCAGTGCCATCTAGTTAAATCACAGAGATCTTTGATGCGTTTGGTTTATGCGCTTGAGTTGTTGATGCTGGTAAATTATGTAGTGTTACAACCTTAATTATCTTGTTTGTAGTCATTTTTGTTCTTATTGCTTTATTATAAGTACAGATATTGTTCAATCCTTTACTCCCGTCTATTTGAAGGATCAATTTGAGTTTCTTCATTGTTCCCATCGTCGCTCCCTTAGGTCATCAGAAAACCTTCAGTTGGAAGTGTTTTATTTTTATTTTTTTTATTACTGACTAGGCAATCGTTTGACCACGATCTCATCTGATGGAAAGCGATGATGTGGTCGAAGGTGTAGCACGCTTGCCTACAAGCGTGCAAGATACCTATTCACCCATTACCACCCATTATTATTTAGTAGATACCTATTCACCCTTGACTTGAACACACCAGGGTTATATTTTACCGGAAATACTGACGAGGGCAGGGCATTCCACTCCTTTGCAGTTCTTATAATAAATGAAGAAGCGTAACGCCTCGTTCTTGTGCGAGGTATTTCAACCATGAAAGGGTGGCGCTTTGCTGATCGTCTAGTCGTACGGTGATGGAAAGGTGATGGGGGAATCAGGTTGTGCAGAACTATGAACTATGTTCAATACCTGGTCGTTTTCCCTAGAAGCTGTTTGTCTCTGGAATGCACTCCGAATCAACATCAGACAGGCTCCGTTAATTGCAATATTTAAAAAGCTAGTTAAAAGTTTTTTTTTTCTCCGTCATTGTAACTAGGATCTCCTTAGTATGTGTGTTTGTATTAAATGGCATGTATCTGTATGTTTATTTATTTTTATTAATTATTTCATAATTATTTATATATATATATATATATATATATATTATTATTATATATACATTGTTTACACCGCCATTCTCTCTCACTCCATTATTTCTTTCCATCCAAAGGTTGATTGGAAGAGATCGCTTTTAGCGATAAGTCCGCCTGTTGTACTTTAATTATAAGATTGTTACTATTTTTTGTAAATTATTGGAAACTGGTGTGCAATAAAGTATTATCTATCTATCTATCTATCTAAGTCGGAGAAGTCCCGGGGCAAAGCCAATGGTGCTAAGTTTTGCCAGCAGTATGTCATTATTGACCCTATCAAATGCCTTCCGGAAGTCAAAGTAAAGCACACCAACTTGGAAGCCGCGGTCCATCCTAGTCAAGATAAACTCTACGAGAGTCAAAAGGTTGGTATCAACCGATCTCTTTCGTCTGAAGTCATGCTGCTTGTTGCAAAGGTATTTAGCCACCTGTGCTTATATATAATTGTGGATTATGCTCTCAAATACCTTCGCAGGAGACGACAATATTGCGATCGGTCTGTATTCCTCTACCTTGGACTTGTCTGAGCTTTAATGTATCGGGCTAACTCTTGATAATTTCCACTGAGGCGGGTACTTTCCAGTTTCCAACGCGAGGTTAAAAATATGGCAAAGGGAAAGAAACAACAAAATTATAACTTGCTTATGTACAGTAAGTAGATTGGATACTGTCTGGCCCCATGGAACTACTTGGTTTCAGCCTGTTGATACCACTCAACACGTCGTTAGAAGTAATATGGATAATATTTACATAGTTACTGTCGCAATTTTTATCGCAGCTGTTTGCTATATCAGCGTGTAGTAGCGGCATTTCATTCAAAAATACACGAGCAAAAAAACTAGCGAAAGCATTTGCTGCATACACTCACGAAAAAAAAATAATGTTATACAATGATGACCTGATTTCAATAAGAGTTACATACTTGTTTTTGAAATTACTCGCCATTTTAAAAAAAGTACTTCTACGAAGGTACTTAAAAATTAGCTAAAAACTACAAAATTAATTAATTTAAAATTAATGCTCTAAATAGCTTCTACTAATTATTTCATAGAAACTGCTTTTTAATTAGCATTGTATATTTATTAGAATAACTAATAACATTACATTTGCCATCAAAACAATAAATACATAATATTCGTAAAAGTCTCCTCATTTGGACTATAAACACAGAAAATGTTTTTTTTTGTGCTATATTATAACAAAACAAAATTGCAGCTTTGCAACCAATCCGAGCCCGGGAAGTGGTTATGGCACCAATGAATGGGGGAATGGAGGATATGGAGGATTTATGGCGAACGGACCTTCCTCAACCACAGAAAACCCCACCCCGAAGCCCAATCCCCTGTCTTCTTCAGAGAAAGATTTAACCAACGAGGACGTGTTAATAGCTTGTATTGCATCGTGCCCCGTGACTGAAGAGTATAACCCAGTTTGTGGCAGTAACAATTTTACTTACCCGAACCCTGGGTGGTTGGAGTGTGAACAGAAATGTGGAATTGGTATGCAATTTTTATTTTACTACGATTTTATTAAGTCAGTTTCTTGTTTGTCTGATTTGTCGTTCCGAGTGGAATTTTCCAACTCACATTTCGAGCATTTTCCGATTAGCTATCCGACTGAAATTTTCAGGATAGCTCACGAATCGATAATAAACTATTCTGAAAAAAACGTGGATATTAGATTAGTTGTTTAATCTACATTTGATGCTTGTTAAGCTGTAACAGTCCGTTCACAATAAAAAGTCAGATCAGGAATTGGTAGCCCTGGGTAGTGGGGCTGCCAGATTTTTCCCAAAAGGAAGTCTCAAAAAATAAGGTGGATGAGATAGATCATAGAAAAAGACATAAGTATGCTTTTATACTGTAAACAATATATCCTATGCCTAATATCATTTACAAATGAGTAAAAACTGATAGGCGTTATCATATCAGTCAGGTCAGGTTGGTGACCCCACACTTGAAAGGGTTGTTTTTGTTTAACTTTAGACGCCTTAGTTTTTTAGCAATGCCAAAAAACAAAAACAAGCAAATTATTTATCATCATCATTATCCAATCAAATATAATATATTGGGGTACCTTTCATATCAATTTCGAGATCTGGCAACTCTGTTTTACTTATACCTGTAATGGCGGCAACTGTCATTACATTGATAGTCAGTAGTGCCAACATTGTATGAAAGAGACAAGTTATAGTGAACGGTTTATAAAGCCAGAAGGTTTACGATGAAGACAGTAGTTCAAAACCAGTTGTAAATAAATTTATGCGGCTTGTTTTCATGCTCATTCTAAGTTCCAGACTTTTTAACGGTATTTATTTATTAGTGTTCATGGCCACGGGTAGAGTTAAAAACTTATTACACGTCAGGAAAGTTTAAATAAATAAATAAATGTGATGAAATAAAATATGTGATGCGTTGAATGTGTTTAATTCAATGAATTTTAATCGCGAAAACCTACGAATCACTTCGTTCAAAGTGGTTTTCTTTTACTATATTATTTGTGCTACGACCAAACCGACAAAAGTAAGTAGGAATTTACCTGGCCCAGATCTCTTTTTTTAATATTTCTTTGTCATCAGTGTTACCTATACAATTTGAAATCGTTTTTTTATATTAGTTTTTATTTTTTTTTTTTATTTTCGTTTATGTAGGCAAAGGCTTCATTTTTTTAGAAAAATGAAGTTCTTATTCCGTTTGCTAAGAAAAACGACTTACTGGGAACAGTTAACAGTCCATATCTTTTAAACTACTGAACAGATTTTGATCAAACTTAAACTATTCCCTATGTTGAAAAATACTATTTCAAAAATAATTATTCAATCATACTTGTAGTTTCCGAGAAATACGTGGACTAACATACATACAGACATTCGTGAAATTTAGTATATGTATTCAGATACCTATTCATATAAATAAATCAATAAATATATTCGGGACAATTCACACCATTTACCTAGCCTCAAACAAGGATACCCTATGCTATGGGTACATAGATTCGAATATTACATCCATGGCTCGGAAACAAAGTACATTTTTGCTCATCACATAAATGATTACACCTTGCGGGATTCGAACCCGAAACCGTTAGTTGACTTCAAAGTCAGGGTCACTAACCATTCGGCCAACCAGTCGTCATATAGATTATCATACCTATATGAATATTACGAAGTTTCAGCAATATTATAAATATTGAATATTCACAATAATACAATTACAATTATTGAGAACCTCATTTTTTTTGAAGGCGGTTAATAAGAGACTACATTAAGAGGTTTATTTGACTCTTGAATAATTTTCAGCGGTTGAACTGAGTAGACTGACTGCCTGTTCAGTTACCGAAACAATAACTACGGAGAGAAATAAATGCGGAGAGGAATTGGTAGCCTGCATTAGAAAATGCCCCGTTACTGATGAATATAACCCAGTTTGTGGCAGTAACAATGTGACCTATGCGAATCCTGGAAGGTTGGCGTGCGAGCATCATTGTGGAATACGTAAGCATGTTGTGTTTTTAAAATAAGTCCTAGTTTGTAACTGTAGGCAAGTTTTTAAACCCAGAATGGAAAATTATTAAATTCTGCTAGGATTATACTATAGCCCTTCCCTACGAGTCAATTATTTTTCTTCCTTTGAAAAGATTTTAGAAGATTTTACTTCCTCCAACTCACATAACATCGTTATGGGTGACTTTAATACGTTTCTCTTAAGATAAGATTCCCGTTCTTCTACTTTAGAATCAATTATTAACTCCAGTAACATGCATATTCTGCCTCTAAGTGTTACCCATAAATTCCCTAACAGTAATTCTTCTCTTCCAGACCTTAAATTTGTGTCATATTTGCAGCATGTATCTAAACATGGTCAATTTTCTGCTGATGCCTTCTCTTACCATGACCTTATTTTCTTATCATACAAGATACGCCCTCCTAAAGCCAAGCCTAAAATGATTTTGCAGCGCAGCTTTGGTGCCGTGGACTCAGAAAAGCTCCGTGATGATGCTCGCAATATCGACTGGATGCCGTTGACCAATGCTGACACAATTGATGATAAAGTTACCATTTTTAATTCTATATTAATTCAATTGTATGACATTCATGCTCCTATGCGTGCCATAAAAATCAAAATCCTCCCTGCTCCTTGGTTAACTGACGATATCAAGAAGCTTATGCACAAAAAGAATATCGCCAAGTCGAAGCTTAAGTGTAATTCAAATGAATATAATAAGCAAAAGTATATCATATCTCGGAATCGCTGTAATAGTTCGTAGGGATGCAAAACGTCGCCATATCTATAATTCGGTACAAAATGAAGATCCGGCGAAAGTCTGGAAATTCTTACGATCATTGGGAGTAGGCGTCACGTCATGATTCCATTCCACATGATTTAGATGTTAATTCTCTTAACTTACATTTCTCTTAGTCGTCCAACATGAATTCGAATGACAAAATTGCTACTATTAACTATCTTTCTACTCTTCCAACTCCTGATCACTCATCTTTTGTTATAACTCAATTCACTGTTTGTGACGTTAAAAAGATCATCAGGTCCATTTCTTCGAATGCAGTAGGTGGAGACAGCATCAGCCGAAATATGATTGTTCCTATTTTGGATGAAATTCTAGCAATCATATGCCATCTTTTGAACGGTTCTGTTTCGAATGGTGCTGTACCATCTTGATGGAAAGAAGCCCAAATTATTCCATTACCCAAGAAGTCCAACCCTAAATCCTTTTCCGAATACCGTCCTATTTCAATTCTTACTTTCTTGTCCAAAGTCCTTGAACGTCTTGTCCATAACCAACTCAGTACTTTCCTTATTCGTAATAATCATTTAAATCCCCTGCAGTCTGGTTTCCGTCACGGCCACAGCACAGTTTCAGCACTTATTAAAGTCACTGATGACATAAGGCTGGGTATGGAAAATAGAAAACTCACTGTTCTTACCTTGCTTGATTTTAGCAATGCATTCAACTCTGTTGATTTTGATATCCTCCTAGCATTGTTACGCTCTATTAACGTATCTCCATCAGTGATTGACTGGTTCCATAATTATTTGTATTATTAGTATTATGTTGGCAGCGTATCCACTTGGAAGATTATTTTTCTTCTTGGTCTGATACGAGTGTCGGTGTTCCTCAGGTTGGCGTGCTTTCTTCTCTTATTTTTGCTATTTTTATTAATTCTATATCTTCCTATCATCTCTATGCAGACGATCTCCAAATATACTCTCAGTCCTCACCTGACAACTTAGCTGAGGCTATTGATAACACCAACTCTGATTTATCTCTGATTTTTTTAGCAGTTCATATGGTCTTACAGTAAATCCTATTAAAACTCAGTCCATCGTTATAGGAAGCTCCAGAACGATCAGTAAAATCGATTTTTAACACTCCTACAAATAGTTTTTGGCGGGGTTACTGTACCATTTAGTGATCAGATGAAAAACTTTGGGGTGATTATTGATCGATGTTTATCCTGGGGTCCACAACTGCAATCGGTTAGCCGGAAAATGTTTGCTTCTGCAGCTTCTTTCAATAGATTACGTAACTTTTTACCCACTGTCACTAAAGCTGCGCTTGCTCAAACTCTCCTACTTCCCATTCTTGATTATGCCAATGCCAGCTACTTAGATCTTACAGAGGAGCAGCTGAACAAGCTTGAGCGTCTTCAAAACTTCTCTGTAAGGATTATTTTCGGCCTCCGAAAATATGACCATGTCTCGGAATTTCGTACAAAGCTCAAGTGGCTCCCTATACGCCTTCACCAGAATACTTCTCATTACATTCTCTTTCTTCTATACAACTTACTCTTCAACCCTTCTCTATCTCAAGGAACGATTCCAGTTTCTTCATTCCTCTCACTCCCTGTCTCTAAGATCATCAGAAAACTTAGTCATAGTATTTAAGTAAGTATCACTGTGCCATACTACAGACCTTTATTAGCAATTAACTTCTTTCCATCCTAAGGTTGCCTGGAAGAGATCGCTATGAGTGATAAGACTGCCCATTGTACTCGTACATATTGTTTATGTTATTTCTATTTTGAAATTTGTTTAACTGTGTGCCAATAAAGTGTTATTGTATTGTATTGTATTGTATTGTATTGTATTGTATTGTATTGTATTGTATTGTATTGTATTGTATTGTATTGTATTGTATTGTATTGTATTGTATTGTATTGTATTGTATTGTATTGTATTGTATTGTATTATTAAAGCAAGGAACAATAACATTACCTCCCCCCCCAACTCCTGCTGCTCCTCGATTCTATAGCAAACCTCATATCTCATAAATTACACGTCACCGCGGGGGGAGGGGGTACCAGGGGGTAGCCCTCTTGAACTCCTGCCCCTCGTTTCTATAGACAACACTTAACTTGGAGTTACACCGACAAAATGAAAGTAGGAAAATAATTTCATTGCCAAGAATTTGATTTTAACCACGACGATTTTTCTATTAGGTACTTGATATTTCCCAATTATTTTTATGTGCGGTTTTCCATCGCTTTGGAGGGCACGTTAAGCTTTTAGTCTCAGCTGCTATTGATTAATAGCATATGTTAAGCCATTTCACAGATTCTCGGGCGGCCTGATAAACTGACACTAGAGGCCAACACTGCCTCATACGACAAACAAATAAACAATTATTGCTGCAATGCCAACAGTCTGAATAGTAGACAAACATTAGTCGTTATTAGAATGTCGGTTTTAATGTGTGGCCCTCTCATTTCAGCGGTTCAGTTAGTTAAATTAACAGCCTGCGTGGACGATCTTACCACTACGCAAAAAAATCCAAGCCAAGAGGAAATGATAGCAGCTTGTATTAGAACATGTCCCGTAACTGGAGGGTTCAATCCTGTTTGCGGCAGTAACAATGAGACTTACGCGAACCCTGGGCGATTTGAGTGCGCACGAAACTGTGGGGTCGGTGAGTGTAAAAATTTTTTTAAAATGGTTAATAAAACGGCACAAGCTTTTAGACTTTTGGATTATAAGTTTAAGAGGAATTACGTAATCTTTAGATGGAAACAAAATTAAGATCTTATTTACGTTTCAGAGGTTCAGTTAAGTAGAAAAACATCTTGCGATGCACCGCCTACCGAAGAAGAAATTAAAAATGCTATTCTTTTGAGTACTATTACAAATAGCACTATTGCACAACCGTTTATAAACGAAAATGGAGAAAATAATGTTGATGGAGAAAATAGTGGACACAAAATAATAAATAATAACAATGAGCATAATAATAACAGTGAACATCATTTAAACGTTGGTAATGGTAACGATGGAAGTTTAAGTGGGGCTAATAACTCGAATCAAGGGATTAATGTAAACGGTGATAATAAAAAATATGGAGAAGATGGAACAGATGCAAATGAACAAAGTACAGGAATTATTTTCAATGGAGAAAATAACAGTGAACAAAATAATAAAAGTGAACATCATTTAAACGTTGATAATGGTAACGATGGAAGTTTATCTGGGGCTCATAACTCGAATAAAGGGATTAATTTAAAAGGTGATAATAACGAAAATGGAGAATATGGAACAGATGCAATTGAGGAAAGTACAGGAATTACTTTCAATGGAGAAAATATACAAAATCCTGAAAATCAAGAAAAGGGAATATATCATAGCGGAGCAGGAAGTGATTATGGTGAAAACAAATTTAAAAAAAGACATGGAGGTAGTCACGGAAAGCATCCCGGAAATAATTGTCATGGAATAAATTATAGTAATAACAAGAGGCCACCAAGCGTGAAGGAGTTATTGGAATGTATGCAGTTGTGTGCTCTTACTTCTGAGTCCGACCCTGTGTGTGGAACTGATGACATCACTTACATGAATCCTGGACGATTGTTATGCGCACAGTTCTGTGGAATCGGTAAGAATTTAAGAAGTACGAAACAAAACTATAAGGGATCCTCAGTCCATCAGTGTTATCATTAGACACGAGATACTTCAATATAAATTCTCGACATTTCGGAACCGTTGTAGGTACCAGTCACGAATGAATTGATGTTTCTGCGGGCGGGCATCTAAGAGCATACATATCAATCTAAGTACCACGTTTCTCACTCGGTTTTATTAGCTGACGGTATTGTATATTTCGTAGCAATATCGAAAAATTGATCATTGTAATTTGATCAGACTTCATGAAATGGTTTGGCCAGATAAATGAATGATAAGCATTTGACAATATGAACAGCTCAACGCACGGCTATTTCATGATATGGTCAAACACTAGTGATCATATCGTAAAATAGTTACATGATCCACCGCTAGACGCACTAGTTGGAAGCCCGACTTGGCCGTGATAGGTTAGATGTAGCCTATCTGTTTGAACACCTTTGGTATCATGTAAACATTAATAATATTTAATGATATGGCCAATGAAATATGATTAAACGTTGATGTTTCAACGATATGGATAATTTTAGCTGGCCATTTCATGAAATTCTCGACAGTTTCATGAAATGATTAAATCTACGATATCGCTCCGAGATAAGTTAAAATAGCGCAACATCTCAGCTCGCCGAAAGATAACTTCCCCTTTACTGCATTTAGGTAAAATAAGAGTACTTAGAATATCAAGCTGATATAAAATTGGGTGTGGTTCAAATGTAAGTTCAAACTATAATTTAAGCCATTATCTTATATATTTTTATAATTTAAGCCATTTATGATACAGATGACTTATAACAATATAAAACTTGATTGGGTTGGGATGTACTCTAGCACACAGTACCAGTTTCATTTTAACCTAAGTGACCTTATTGGTTTGATTTTGGTATTATTTTATCATAGCAGATACATTATCTTGGCTATTGATCGTTGCCAGAAACATAGTTAACTGCTATTCATCATTAGCCTATACTAGTCCACTGTTGGACGCATTCCTTTCCTAATGAACGCCACGATATTCGGCTCTCCTGATCAAGTCGCTGTCTTTCGCAAGTCTTCTCTCCACCTGGCCAGCGGGATACGTTTCTCTAATTGTAGTCTCCACTCTAGAACTCGTTTTCTCCGATGGTTTTCGGTTCTGCGAGAGATGTGACCAGCCTATTGTCACTTCAGCCAGGCCAGTCGCACTCCGCAACAAGTACAAATATTATACCTACACTTAGCGGCTGTAATATTGCGGTTAATTCAGTAGAGTGTCAAGCGTGAGTGTTATGTGCTTACGATAAAGTACCTACGTAAAGTTTTTTTAAAATTTTATTATTTTCTTAACTATGAGTACCAAGAAGAAACCTAGAATGTACTGCATAGCATTTGGTCTGACAAGTCTCGTAAAATACCTGTATACTGAAATTGTATTACGTAGGTAGCCATTTCTTTTTCATTCATTATTAAGCAAGGAATTCAGACAGGCACCTTTTATTCATCAAAATGCAATACCTATTAAGTTATAATCAAATAATGAGGTACTAGATCTATTCTGATAAGAATTTCATTATATGTAGTTAATAGAACTATGAACATATATAACAATAAGTAATAAAATAGTACAATAATACATAATTGTTTATTCTGTTACAATATCTAAGTCATATCATATGGTACAAGTACCTAGTTATAACTTGATACAACCCTGCCGAGCGAAAAAGTGACAGAGCGATTCTGAAACAGTTAGAGCAATGGAAGCTCTCGCGCGGTGTGATACGGTACATTCTAGCCTGCACGCAATGGGTTAGCGCCTTCTAGGTAAATATAATTGAAAGATCGCAGCGCTGTGTGAGTTAAATTGCACTTTATTGCGTTGTAGCGAGAGTTGCTATGTATTTAAATAACTTTACTCAGTTATCCTTCTGTACTTGTACTATTATTTATTCTGTGCAGCTTGCTTATTCTCCGGGCTATTTCGGTTCCCTTGGTTCTTTAGCGGATCACCTCATTCCGGATTCTGTGCATCAGAGATACTGCGAGCATAGCTCTCTCCATAGCTCGCTTTTTTCCCTAGTCCGGTTGACCTGACAATGGAACCGTACTACGTGTAGATTATCACTGAGTGACTTTAAACTTATGGACCAGTCTCTGTTACTTAGCTTAGTAGCAGAGACTGGTCAATAAGTTTGTTTAATCATTCTATCTGACGTCGTATTACCTTTATCATACTCATGACGTCCTCATCATAAGAAGACGTCCACTGCTGATACATAGGCCTCGCCCCAAGGAGGTTGGATACATATGCCTCTCCCCGACGAGGTTGGATACACATGCCTCTCTCCTACAGAACACTACAACAAGCAGTCTTGACTATCTATCATAAGGGGCGGTTTATTCCATAACCACCGCGCTTAAGGCTTCTTGATGATCGCAGTAGTTGGTGATACACCATAGGAAATATTACAGCCCATTTCCAGAATTATCTTTGCCCGCGGGATAAGACGGGTTGTCTTTATTACTAGTAATTCTGCCTTTAGTATTTTTTTTTACAATAGACCTTACGAGCAAAAACTTTTTTGCTACAATGAAGCGGTACACAGTAACGCCATCTAGTGACTTTATTGTAAAACTAACATTAATAGCCAAAGTGCTCTTTCAATCCCTACCTATAGTAGGTAAAGGGCCGACTCCACTGGTAAAAATCTAAAAGTGAGCAATTTACTGCATTTTGAGGAGCTATTCTCTTTATCAATCTTCACCAATTTTTTTATGAGACCAATTTAAAGTTAATACCTTTCAAATAAAATAAAAAACATCGAAATCGCATCTCATATGGCTAAGGTATTCATTAGCCTTCTTTGTTGCCCCATTTTGTAGGAAGTACCTCCCTAATCATAAATCCCAAGCAAATTGATTGAACTCGAGCGGTCAATTATGCCAGGTAGCACTCGGCAGGAATTCATCATCTTAGAAATCAATATTTATGTAATTTCAGATGTCAAAGTGAAAAAGTTCGCGTCATGCCAGTCCACCAGTACTTGCAACTGCCAACATTGTCCAACACCGTGCACCAACCCCCCAGTAACCAACGCTCCAGAGGTCACTCCTCCCCCAATCACTTTAAAGGGCTGCATTAAGGCCTGCCCGACTACGAACATCATTAAACCTGTATGCGGAACAAACAACATCACCTACAAGAATCTGGAAAAGTTGCAGTGTGCCAAACGATGCGGAGTCGGTAAGAATACCAACCTTGTTTTATTTTCCTCAAGTTTTGGACTACATCCAACTAAGTATATATAAATTATTTTGCGGTAGCAGTTACAACCACTTATTTTTAATACAATGCTTTTTCAATCAACAGAATAAACAACTAGGTAGGAAATAACTCACTCGTGTCCGCTGTACCTATCTATATCTTTTTCCAGATACTTTTTTTTACCCGATTACCGAAGGCAGATAATAATATCATGAATAAAATATAACCTCTTGTACTCACAATTGTTTGCTTTGGAAACGTTATTATTTTTTCCACATAATATCTCCCGACCGCCGTCGGTATTACATGTCGTGGGCGTGGCGATATCCTAGAATTGATCTAAAACCTACTATCTCGTTGAAACTTCAACGTTTAATAATATTTCAAAGCATGTTTGGCCATATTATCAAATATAATTAAATATCATTAGTATCCTATCTGTTTGAACACATAGGAAATCGTTTGACCACGATCTCACCTGATGGAAAGCGATGATGTGGTCGAAGGTGTAGCACGCTTGCCTAGTAGATACCTATTCACTCTTGACTTGAACACACCGGGGTTATAATTTACCGGAAACACTGACGAGGGCAGGGCATTCCACTCCTTTGCAGTTCTTATAATAAATGAAGAAGCGTAACGCTTCGTTCTTGTGCGAGGTATTTCAACCATGAAAGGGTGGCGCTTTGCTGATCGTCTAGTCGTACGGTGATGGAAAGGTGATGGGGGAATCAGGTTGTGCAGTTCTTGTGCACACTCTCCATAGTGCAATCTGTAGAATACCGCCAGGCTTGCTACCTCACGTCGATGCGCCAGACTTTGAAGCTTACTCTTTACCAGAGTGTCATCCCCAATGAGCCTGATACATATATTATATTAATAATTTGTTTTATTTCGTAGATGTTTCACTTCTAAAAGAAACTCATTGTGCCGCTCCTGTCCCAAATCCGACCAATGGCAACCCACCAGTATGGACCAGTACAGAAAAACTAACACTTCAGGAGTGTATTCAGCGGTGCTCAGTGCAACAGAAATATGAACCGATATGTGGCACAGACAACGTCACTTATAACAACTCTGCTCACCTGATTTGTGCCAGACAGTGTGGACTTGGTAAGTTCATAAACTAAAATATGATACGTTTGCGATGAAGTCGAATCGATTGATACCTCGCTTGTAATATTCAGAAAAAGTTTGAACACATAACCCTTCCTTTGCTTCGCCGTAGTCGGGTTAAAAAAATAGCCTATCACACTCTTTTCACTCTATTGATACCTCGCTTGTAGAAATCAGACCAAGTTTTATAGTTTGACCACATAACCCTTTCTCTGCTTCGCCGTAGTCGGGTAAAAAATAGCCTATCTATACCTGAAGATGAATTGATACCTCGCTTGTCAAAATCAGACGTTATGGTGGAACATCCATATACCCCATACTTACATACATAGACTGTTAAACTCATTAACCATTCCCATCCTTCGCCGCACTTGCTTAAAAAGCGGAACTCACAGACGCAATAGACGAACAAATATTTTATCTGTAATGTTCAGAAAGATTACAAAACAATTTTTATGTTTTCAGATGTGCAAATTAAAGCACAATCACCGTGTTCCAGCATCTCCCCAACCACAGAGAAGGGACCAGTCACTCCTGCCCAAAACGTTACAATTCCAACTGACTTGCTCGCCACTATTTGGGGCATAACCACGAGTACGCCTAAAGACGACGACGAAGATTTTGAATTAGACCAGAGAGGTCAAGATCAAAAGTAGTCTACCTAACTGATTGACTTATCTGTACTGTACCATCCTATCAACTGCCTGTCACAAGCTTGCATCTTACGTGATCTTACCAAGAAAGTAATAGGGACTCAAGCTTTTATTCGGAGTTTTTGAAAGTATTCAAGCTGTCATGTTGTTAATTTTTTCATATACCTAGTTGTGTTTTTTGAATGTTAATGAGTAATATTGGTGGAATTTTCATTATTAGTTGTTCGTTGGCGTGCGCGAGTGTAGGCAAAGGGTAAAAATTCAAAAAACGTGACTCTTTGTGATGTTTTCAAAACTCTCCAGGAAGTTTTAGTAAAATGTCCACCATTTTACTGATTCGTGAATTTGACCATTATTGACTGTGACGTGAAAATCTATACCTAGAATAAGGCTATAATACTTTTATATATTAAACTAAACTTGACATTGGCGAAATTGCTAGTCAAAAGTAGCCAAAGCCAAGTAAGTAAGTAGCCAAGTTTTTTTTAGTAGTTGTTGCTAGCCAGTGCCTCCGCAGAAGTAGTTGTTGCTAGCCAGTGCCTCCGCAGAAGTAGTTGTTGCTAGCCAGTGCCTCCGCAGAAGTAGTTGTTGCTAGCCAGTGCCTCCGCAGAAGCCATTATAATAAAAAAGAAGAAGTTTTATTCGCTACTTTGTTCTGAAAAACCCATATAGATGTTATTAAAAGTGTGAAGATTCTGTACTAGCTCCTCGGACTTGGACCGATAAACTAGGTGCAACGCACACAAATGGCTTTCTTTGGCCTTAGTCACAATTATAGTGGCGTTTGGCGCTGCGCAAAAGCTAATTTTAGGTGTAAGCGGACTTTGGAGAGGTTTGAGGCCGGGGCACACCCTGCCGCTATCCCACCGCATCCTGCGCGCGCCCTTCGCATTTGTGCTTGTGTGCACGCTACATCCGTACACTGCACATATGCATGCGATTCTGTTCGAGTACAGTCTAGTTAGTTATTTTAAAGTGGTTTGTTACCAACCAATACAATCCACCAACACGATATCAGCAAATATTCCGATATTAATATTATTGTGTTGACGCATGTGAACATAATTTCATGATTAGTTGAAAATAATGAATAGGTTAAAGCGTTAAGTGTCGACGCTAATTTAGCTACTAGAAACATAGCTACAGGTATAACATTTTTTTATCATTCCATTATTTGTATGTACTTAACACATTCATTTTTTCAATCATTACATTATTTCCATGTGACATGTAAGTAAGTATGGTTTATGTAGTTTATTAAATAAATATGTAGAAAATTAAATATATATTAACAAAATATATTTTGCATGATTTATTGTATTGTTTTGCACCACCGTCCTTTTTTAATTCGTAATTTCTGTCCATCCAAAGATTGACTGGAAGAGATCGCTTTTAGCGATAAGACTAAAGATAAAATTATTGTTAATTTGTTCCATAATTCTGGTGTAATAAAGTGTTACTTATTATTAGCATGTTCTACAAGTAGGTAGTAAAAAAATTACACTAATAATTCCGAACCTTACTGTACTCGTACCAGCGCGAAGTCACACTCGCAGCGCGCTTCACAGCCGCCACAGAGATTGGTTCCTACTGTAGCTGTGTGGGTATGTTTGCCTCACGTATCAAGTGCAGTTTTTGTTTACGTAATATTGAAGCGTACCATATCTTTACATAACTACATAGATCGTTGGAAAAACCTGTGATTGTCTGATAATGTTTATGAAAAGTGGATTTCGATGTTATTGACTCAATTAATTATTTAAGTAACCGTAGGTAACTTAAATAATTAACCTATATTTAGTTTTAATAGCATAGAATAGCCTTTTTACATTAAACATTATTGAAATATTTTTTGTTTGATTCCTTTAGCCGTTTTTATGATTCCACCCATCATTTTTTTTAGTTTTTAGTTTCTTCCATTTTGATGTGAAAGAGCATGTAACCCATTGCATAATAATATAAATGTTACCTTATTGGGATACGTAAACTATCGCCATTTTGAAAAAGTATTTTCTAGGCCATAAATGAACCAAGTGTCAATCGATAGGGAAATTAAAATTATATTTAACAAAAAGTACCTACTTACTTCACAAACAAATTACTCTTTTTTTATATAGTTGAGTTTGAAAAATCTTTTTTAACCCACGAACTCCAAAGACAGGGGTGTTATAAGTTTAGGAGGTGTGTGTATCACTGTATGTAGCTCCCAAACCTAGTCCCAAACGAATGGACCGATTTTATGTGTTTTTTTGCTTGAAAGGTGTTGTTATTGAGATGGTTTTTATATTAGGGGGCGTCCATGATTTACGTGAGGCGTTAAGGCTGGGGAGGGGGTCGAGCCGAATCTCACCCAATCTCACGTGGGGGAGAAGAGGGGTATTAGCAAATATCACGTATTTTTTTTTCCGCCTGAATCCGTGTGGATTTCCGAGAAAACTGGGTTAAATTAAGTAAGTAAAACATTTTTCTCCCCACTACACAGTAATATCACCATTGTTTACCTAAAACGTAAGCAGAAAGTACCTCATTCCTGATCAATAAAAACAGTGCAGAAAAGTAAGTATGGAAATCCATTACTGCACAGTTTTACAGTGCGGAAAGGAAGTATTGAAATCCATTACTGCACTGTTTCTTTTAGTATCATGATTCATCAAACTAATCACACTAATATTATTAAGGCGAAAGTTTGTATGGAATATTGCGTGTGTGTATGTTTGTTACTCCTTCACGCACAAACGTTTTTGATTTTGATGAAATTGGGAACGTAGATAGCTTATAACACATAATATACTAACATCATTTTACTTCACTCTCAAACGGCTGAACGGATTTTAACGAAAATTGGAATGGATAAATCTTATACCCTGGAATAACACATGGTATACTTTTCATCATCATCATCATCGTCATTTTACTTTACTCTCAAACGACTGAACGGATTTTGATGATATTTGGAATGGAGATAGCAACCCTGGAATAACACAATAAACATAGGATACTTTTCATCATCATCATCACCATCATCATCATAATCCATCACGCGGGTGAAACCACGGGCCCCAGCTAGAATTGAATTAATGCATTCGTCTAATACAGATTTAAAAATAGAATGTACTATTGTTTTAATACGAGTATGAGCGCTACGGAATTGGCGCTAATTAAAAGTCAATGTGAGTAAAAATTGTACTGCTTATATTTTGGTGAACAATAATTGTACTGCTTATATTTTGGTGAACAATAATTGTGATATTACTTTGCAGTGGAAAGAAAAGCAGATTACTGACACTAGCTAAAGTGTCTCCTTGCTGCACTCGTGGTTTTAGAGCCCTCGCTAAAGCTTGGGTTTCAAACTAATACTCGGTGTAGGAAAGAGTCACTTTCCCCTCGATGTAGTAATCTACTATTTTTCCACTAAAATATGGCTAGGGACACAATTGAGATAAGAGGATGACCCTAGGTAGATAGTAACGGTCAGCTTGTGTCTCATTACTATCCAAGGAGATTTAGTGCAAAAATAGCAATTCTTCCAAAAGGTTCATCGATCCGGCTGTTATTTTTTGCCGAATGCCTATGTCGTTTCTCTGGATTTCTGAACCAACTTGAATTATGCTTTGTTATTTTAAAAGGTTGATCTCCATTGGTCTCATATAAATTCATCAAAGTTAGTTCAGTTTTTTTTTTTAGTAAATCCGTTTGTTTTGACGTCGTTGTTTTTAAAAGCTTCTATTTAACTTCACTTGTATGTATCTATGTATTTTGTCTGTCCTGGAATCTTGCAATTCAAATTTCGAGCACTTCGCGATTAGCTATCCGGCTGAAACTCTCAGGGTAGCTCACAAACAGATGACAAAGCAATAAAAACTGAATAAAAAACAATAAAAATGTTAATAGCGAAAAAGCAAAAAAAATATGAATATGAAAACATCTTAAAAACGTAAAAAGGTACAAAGCAACCAAAAAAGCGACGTTCATTAAAAAAATACCGTAAAAGCGTTTTTTTTTAAATATAAGAGAAAAAACTTCGATGCAATAAACCATAAATAAAAAAAGTGAAATTAATTACAAAAAGCTCGTTAAAGTTTTTATTTTAATTTTATATTTCTGATATTTTTCTGTTTTTTTTTTCTGATACAGCTGAAATAATACTTATTATAGTCATGTAAGAAATCAAGCTTTCAATCAATTTTATACATGTTATCCATTAGAACTTGTTAAGTGAAGATAATAGTACATTACTGCCGCGGACTGTAATGACTGCGTTGCTGGCAGCGATGATGATGGTCGAGAGCGTAGCTAAGTTAACTTAACTAAGCAAAGCTCGAGGCCATCATAGCGTGGCCAGCAGGGTAGTCATTGCAGACCAAGGCTTGTATAGTGCTTTACTCAAACAATGCGAGGAATTTAAACCAGCTTGGTATAATAAGAATTTACTCAAACAATGCAACAACAACGAAAACAACAACGACAACGACAAAGACAACAACAATGACCACAACAACAGAAACAGAATCAGAATCAGACGACAATAATGGATTTTCAAAGGAAATTGCGGCCGCAAAACACGACAATAATGAAATTCCATACAACTTTGCTGGCGCCTATTCAAGCAGCGCGGCAAGGTCGACTTTGCCCAAAGAAGGTTGTCGAAATAATGACCACATTACTAGTATTGTTTGAGTAAAATAGGTAATTAAATTAAGTACTCACTAAGTTCATACTCGTAGATAGATTCAGGCGTTACTTTGCGGAATCCATATTTAAAATGATCGAAGTAAAAATATTCCGCGAAACAGTTTGTCAGGCACATGATAAAAGGAAAAATAATTTATATATATTAATTTATAAAAAAAACAGATTATGGCTTATTTTTTATATGATTTTCTATCGCCTTGTGGTCTTATCTTTTTTTATTTTATGATAGTTTCATTTTTGGTAAGGGTTGGCTAATAGAGGTTTTTATATATTACATTTTTGTTTTTCCATTTATCATTTGTCTGACAAACAGTTTGGCGGAAGGTAGCTACATATTTTTACTTCCTCCCTTTTTTTTACTAAGTGCTATGGTATCTTTTCAAATTGCGGTGTAGTACTACTGCTTGAATTGTATGTTCAATCATACTAACATAGGTGTTACGTGTAAATACTGTTAATTGTTCCGTGGTGTAATCTGATTTCACTTCCACATGATTTTTTCTTGACATTATTTTTTCTTGAATTAACTTTATGAATATATGATATTTGTATGTATTATGTATTCATTATGATGATGTCAACTGTCAAGCTGTCAAGAGAGAAAAAATATTAAAATTAAAAATAAATTTATTACGCCTTATATTTTACAAGGCCTCAATGTATATTTAACATTGAATCACGCAAACATTGTTACTGGTTTTGTATTTTGCACCGAGATTTTGCATATCTGCTATGGCTTCAAGCATGCTCCAAGCCATGGGGTTCTCGAGGCACTCCAGGCGTATGTGTGACCTGAAGTAGACAAACTTTTGGTCAAAGAAGTGACGTGATTTTTTCTATGTTTATTCATTTTCTATTAATTTTATCATCCGATGGAAATGGTGAAGATGAGCCTTCGCCGTCTTCGCCACGGTCACCTCCGCCACCACAGCCAGTGCGGCGTAGTAGGTGACCCCTTAACAGCGTAGCGGTGATATCTCCTTCGCCTTCCTTACCATGATCACAGAGTGCGGCTGATAGGAATGATCATCAATATGAGCCTTCGCCACCGTCACCTCCGCCACCACAGCCAGTGCGGCGTAGTAGGCGACCCCTTAACAGCGTAGCGGTGATATCTCCTTCGCCTTCCTTACCATGATCACAGAGTGCGGCTGATAGGAATGATCATCAATATGAGCCTTCGCCACCGTCACCTCCGCCACCACAGCCAGTGCGGCGTAGTAAGCGACCCCTTAACAGCGTAGCGGTGATATCTCCTTCGCCTTCCTTACCATGATCACAGAGTGCGGCTGATAGGAATGATCATCAATATGAGCCTTCGCCACCGTCACCTCCGCCACCACAGCCAGTGCGGCGTAGTAGGCGACCCCTTAACAGCGTAGCGGTGATATCTCCTTCGCCTTCCTTACCATGATCACAGAGTGCGGCTGATAGGAATGATCATCAATATGAGCCTTCGCCACCGTCACCTCCGCCACCACACCCAGTGCGGCGTAGTAGGCGACCCCTTAACAGCGTAGCGGTGATATCTCCTTCGCCTTCCTTACCATGATCACAGAGTGCGGCTGATAGGAATGATCATCAATATTCTAATTCTGATGTGTCATTTGAAAATACAAATCTAGTGAAATGTGACCTGTGCTCCCAAACAACATTTTTAAAAGGGGTTTGTTGGTTAAAAATCTATGTAAATAAAGCTCACCGCGCATCTCCTGGCTCTCTTATTTCTAAAAACTCAAATTTAACAATACCCATCCAAACACCTTCGGCTCAACCTTTTTGGGAAAAACTTAGTAAATTTTAAAATAACCTATCTTTAGTCAGGCGAATCTCGTGCGGTGCTTGCCTATCTGTTTTTTTTATAATGCTCTATTATTTCCGTAATTTTAGAAAAAAACGGAATTGTTTTTTTTTACCATGACTACACAAAAACGGATAGTTATCTTTTATAATTCATGTATGTATAATTTAAATTCAGTTAAAATAATTTAAAAATAAATTTATTAAAACCATTCTTACAAAAAACATATATAAATAAATAAAAAGAAGCTAATTTGAAGCTTTTTTTTTGTCTTGGAAGGGTGGACCGTGATCGGAATCATGGTGTTTCTGCGTTGGAGGCCTTGCTTTAGCGGGATCTGAAGCACGGTGTTCTCTGCTGGCGGACCGCTAGTTGTAGGGGGCCCAAGTAGTAGTTTAGCCAGCTACAAAAGGCTGCCCCGTCGCTTGTGAAAAATCCTGAAATGATCCATTGGGCCGGCTGGCGAACGGTTGTGAGGAACTGATTAATTATTTCAGGGGGGGGGGGGGTTCGGGCGTCCCCGCAGTCTCCATGCAAGTTCTTCGATAGCATAGTTTTGCCTCTACTTCCGTGGGTTAGCCATTCCGACATCTTGTTTGCTATTACTCATCCAACCTATTCACAACTACTCATCATGAAAAAAGTCCAAAGAAGATATAAGTTAAAACGGCAGAAGCACGTCCTCACACTTAAAGTGGATCTTGCGAATATTCGCGGGATTCACTTCAATCTCCAACCGATCCATTATCATCTGGAGACCTCTAAGCCCCACTTGTTCTTCTTGTCAGCGACGCAGATAGGATGTCCAGCTGATACGGCATACTTGGATTACCCAGGCTATGTCTTGGAGCATCTATTTATCCCAAATGCCGGAGTTTGTGTATGGCTTATACACAAACCCCGGCAATTGGCAACAGCGTTACCCGTCTGCTCAATTGGTGTTTTTGGGGGATTTTAATGCCCTCCACAAAGAGTGGCTTGTCCCATACCAAAAAACCGACCACGCTAGTAGAGAGACGCGGAAGCTTGCTCTGGCGTTAGATCCCTCTCAGATGGTGCAGGAGCCGACACGGGTACCTGACCGTGACGGTGACACTGCCAACTGTCTCGACCTTTTGATGACGACTGAACCAGACCGATACTTCGTATCAGTATCCCCACCTCTTGGTAGCTCTGATCACTGCCTTGTTAAGTCCGTCTCAGTGTATTTCCCACCTGAACCTAGCCTTAAGGGTAACAGGCGCGTGTGTAGATACAACTCAGTAGATTGGGACGAGATGCGGCAATTCCTTGCATTGACACTTGGCGGCAAACATGTTTCACCTCCCAGGTCCCGTCGACTTGCGCGTCTGCTGTTACAGAGGTAATATGTCAGGCAATGGAATATTTCATTCCATTCAGTGACAAGACTCTTTCCAGCAAAGCTCAGCCTTGGTTTGGATCCAGCTGTGGTCGTGCTGTGGCTCTAAAGCGTGCGGCATATAAAAAGAAAGAATAGAAAAAAAAAGACTGCGCTGATGCTCGAAAGCGCAATTCTTCTGATATTCGGGCTAAGAAAAGAAAATTTAACGTTGCCGCTAAGACCTGCAAGAAGATACTTAGGAAGGCTCATTTTGATCACGTAAGTTGAATTGGGGCCAAACTGGCTACATACCCCGCGGGTAGCAAAGCTTTTTGGTCCCTGGCCAAGTTGGTCGAAGTGAACTTCTGCCGCCCCTCACTGCCACCATTGCCGAAACCTGATGGATTACTGGCTCACATTGCTGGAGACAAAGCGAATTTATTTGCTTCTCTTTTTGCAAAAGCCTCGCATCTAGGTGCTTCTGGCAAGATACCTTCCTGCCTTCCTCATTGCGGGGTTTTTATGCCCGAAATTCGCATTCGCCAGAAGAAGGTTCTCAGAACGCTCCGAGCTCTAGATATGAACTAGGCCAGTGGTCCTGATGGTATTCCAGCGATTGTGTTGAAAAAGTGTGTGCCCGAATTGTCTCCCATCTTAACGCGTTTGTACCGCCTCTCTATCCACTCAGGTAAAGTTCCGAAGAGCTGGAAGCTTGCCAATGTACAACCAGTACCAAAAAAGGGTAGTCGTGCTGATCCGGCCAATTATTGTCCCATCTCGATAACCTCCTTACTCTGTAAGTGTATGGCGCGTGTCATAAACATTAGGCTCTTGGCGTACCTTGAGGACAATGATCGTCTCAGTGATAGGCATTATGGATTTCGCCGAAACCGGTTTACTGGGGATCTTTTCGCGTATGCCACTCACGTACATGGTGGTGGTACGCATGGTGAGGCGTTTGCCGTCTCTCTTGACATATCGAAGGCATTTGATCGGGTCTGGGACGATGGCCTTATAAACAAGCTTCCCTCATATGGTTTACCTGTTGGCTTATGCAATTGGATAGTTGTTTTTTTGAGGTAACGATCAATTCGAGTAGTCCTAGAGGGCTGCTCGTCTGATCATATAGCTATCAATGCCGGTGTACCTCAGGGATCTGTTCTCTCGGCTTCACTGTTTTTACTACACATTAATGACCTTCTGAAGCCCGGTACCATTGGGTATGCTGATGACAGTACTGTAGTTGAGAGATACACTTCCAATGCTCAAACCAGCTGTGACGCTGTCCAGTTTCAGAGAGAGGCTATGGTAGACTGTTTAAATTTAGCCTTAAAAAGCCGTGTCCGTTGGGGCGATGCTAACCTGGTTAAGTTTAATGCTACTAAAACGCAGGCGTGTTTGTTTTCTACTAAAAAGAGTCCTCTAAACCGATCTCCTGCGTTTCAAAGTGTAACAATACAAATAAGCGACCATCTGGAGCTTTTTGGTGTCGAACTCACATCAAACCTGAGTTTTGGGTCTTATATTGAATCCAAAGCCAAGGTAGCTGCAAAAAACTTGGTATTTTACTATACTTCACACCGGGACAGCTTTTGAATCTTTATCAAGCTCAGGTCCGATCTTGTATGGAGTACTGCTGCCACCTCTGGGACAGGTCTGCCAAGTATCAGCTCCAGTCTTTGGATTCAATTGAGAGACGTGCTATCAGGCTCATTGGGGATGACACTCTGGTAAAAAGTAAGCTTCAAAGTCTGGCGTATCGACGTGAGGTAGCAAGCCTGGCGGTATTCTACAGATTGCACTATGGAGAGTGTGCACAAGAACTGCACAACCTGATTCCTCCATCACCTTTCCATCACCGTACGACTAGACGATCAGGAAAGCGCCACCCTTTTATGGTTGAAATACCTCGCACAAGAACGAAGCGTTACGCTTCTTCATTTATGATAAAATTGCAAAGGAGTGAAAGGCTCTGCCCTCGTCAGAATTCCGTTAAATTATAACCCAGGTGTTCAAGTCAAGAGTAAATAGGTATCTACTAGGCATACGTGCTACACCTTTGACCACATTATCGCTTTCCATCAGGTGAGATCGTGGTCAAATTGAAATTGATTGTCGTGTTGAATTTATATATTCATTAAACATAGATAACCATAGATTTTTTAAATTTCGTTAAGTTGAGTAATAGTCGCCAAGTCGCAAGTAGTAGGTAGAAATAACCACAAGCGTATCGAAGGGCAGGTTTAGGTGCTTTCTCGTTCATAGAGTTTTACACTTTGAATCAAATCAAATCAAATCAAATAATTTATTTATAAGAATATTGTAAATACAGGTGTTTATAGTTCTCCTCTTCTCTTTTCAATCTTTCTCAACAGCTTTCTAGTTCCTATCACCTTTATGCGGATGATTTACAAATTTATACTCAGGCTCCTTTGGATAAATTATCTGTGGCTATCGAAACAATTAACGCTGACCTACGAATGATATCCAACTGGAGTAACTCGTATGGCCTCAGAGTCAACCCAGCAAAAACACAAATTATTGTAATAGCTCAAGAATGATTTCAAAAATAGATTGGTTTCGCCTAACACAGGTTATTTTTGACGGAACACCCATTCAAATCAGCGATACGGTTAAGAACCTTGGAATACTTATTGATGGAAAGCTTTCTTGGGTACCACAACTGGCAGAAACTAGCCGCAAACTTTTCGCCTCCGCTTTTTCTCTTAAGAGATTACGTAATTTCCTACCTACTACCACTAAAATTGCTCTTGCACAATCCCTTTTACTCCCAATATTAAATTATGCTGACGCTTCATACCTAGATTTAACCAAAGAACAGCTCAATAAGCTTGAACGCTTACAGAATTTTTGTATAAGGTTCATATTTGGTCTGCGCAAATATGACCACATTTCTGAATATCGCAAAAAGCTGAACTGGTTACCTATTCACCTTCGCCGGAATGCTCACATCCTTTCTATTCTATTCAATATTTTATTTATTGCTTCTACTCCCTCCTATCTCAAAGAACGTTTTGTGTTCCTGCACATGACCCACTCCCGATGTTTGCGTTCCTCAGAAACTCTTCAACTCAAGACACCTCCCCACACTACACAGTTCTATGAAAAGTCATTCACAGTAAAAGCTGTGAAACTGTGGAATGCACTACCGCTGGATATCAGACGAGCTAAAACATTACCTATATATAAAAATATGGTAAAGATTCACTATCTCTCCAATCTAAGCACTATTACGTAAAAGTATGTATTTAAACCTAATTTGTAATATAAATATGTATTAGTTTATTGTAATAACATGTATTAGTTTATTGTAATAACATGTATTAGTTTATCGTATAAATAGTTATTGATTTATTGTATTTTACAAAAGTATCTATGTAATATAATGTTATTTTAATGCACCGCCGTCTACTCCTTGTTCTTCCATTGCTGTCCATACAAAGGTTGTCTGGAAGAGATCGCTCTTAGCGATAAGACCGCCCATTGTACTTATTTTAAAGAAATATTTTATGTGTAATAAAATCTTTTTAGGTGCAATAAAGTATTATCTATCTATCTATTAGATCAATATTCAACCGTTCAAATTAGAAATGGTGTCAAGATTAGTTAATTCTTGCAGTGTTTTACATAATATTTGTAACCAGGCTAGATTACCAGTTCCAGCACTGCCTTTAAAATCCCAACAAGAGGATAAAGATAAAGATGATTTATTTGTGAAAACATTTGTTTACATACAAATTAAGCATTCAAGGTATTAAAAAAGAAGATGAGCTACATGTTTTGCCTCAAGAGGCGTACAAATTGAGAAAAAAATACAAATTATAAAAATTAAAATAATGCACATAATCAAATATCACAATCAAAGAGAAATATAATTTAACAATGATAATTATCAATATTAATTATAAAAAACAAGAAATTAAAGTCAATAAATTAAAAATTACCGTTTACAAGACAGAGAACAAATTCATACAAGGAACAATTTACTAATTATTTTTTTGTCAATAACAGCTAAATATGAAATTTCAATTTACTTATAAAAATGTTGTCAATAACAGCTAGAAATAAAATGTCAATAAAAAAAATATATATACACATCTAATTACAGTTTATCAGTCAAAAAGTCACTAATATGATAATATCATTTTTCGGTTAGTAAATTTTTCAACAATTTTTTTTTAAATTTATTGGAATTTAAATCTTTAATAGCCCGTGGTATTTTATTATAAATGACGGGTGCCATACAGAAGACGCTTTTTCGCATAAGAGCGGTTTTAGCAGCACGCAAGCGAAGTTTGCTATCGTCACGTCTGTTACGGGTCACTGTGTCAGCTAATCGTAGAAATAAATTAGTATTTGTTTTAACAAACGTAGCAGTTTCAAGAATGTAGAGTGACGGTAACGTTAATTTAATGAAAGGCATGCAGATTTTAAGCTGAACATAGCTCGAATACATCTTTTTTGTGCTTTGAAAGCTATATCTTTGTTTCTGGAGTTGCTCCAGAATACTATACCATAGCGCAGCACCGATGCTACTGATCCATGATATGCAGTTAATAAATCATCTGAATTGAGTTCTGAAGCTAGTTTGTGCAAAAAATAAGCGGAGGAGCCCATCCTTTTACTCAAGTACTCAATGTGCATCTTCCAGATCAATTTCTTGTCTATCAAGAAATTTTGTGGAATCAACTTCATTTAGTAACTTGTCATCGTATTTAACATTAATGTCAGTAACAGTTTGGGCCCGTTGGGCAAAATGCATAATAATAGTCTTATCTAAGTTAATTTTTAATTTATTTCTATCTAACCATAATAGTCCAAGCGTAATTATCTTTTATTGGAACATTTAGTGCTATTCGAATTTTGTGTATTAGCTTAGCCAATAATACTGCTCCACATAACTCGAGACTAGGTTCAGATATCTTCTTGATAGGTGCTACTCTGGTTTTAGCTTCAATCAGTGTCACTTTAATAGTCAGGTAGGATTATGCGACAAAACACTGCAGCGGAAAAAGCAATATTTGAAGCGTCCGAATATCCATGTCCATCTTAACTACGTTGTTTGTTATGCCTATCCATCTATCAAGCTCTATCATTGGCATGTCACATAGTTGTCTACAAAATGTTAGCCATTCTGCTTCTGGGTGTTCGGGAATTTCATCATCCCAGTGTAGGCCTTATGTCCACAGTTTCTGCAGGAAAACTTTTGCTCTGACTACTATGGGTGCTATCCATCCAGTGGGATCATACAGCTTCGCTATATCCCTTAAAGTTGACCTTTTGGTCGGCTTCTCGTTACTATTTTTGATGTCAAATCTAAGTTCGAACTTGTCTGTCTCATTATTCCAGTCGATTTCTAGTATCTTTTCTATTAGGTTCTGTTGAGTCTCCTATGTTTGGAGTACTGTATGCTTACTTGTGCAAAGCAAAGCCACCTTTTTTCAGTAATTCTATTAGATTTATTTGTAATTCCTTAACTTCAGCAGGTGTTGATGTTCCAGTAAGTAAATCGTCCATAAAGAAATCATTTAATAATGCTTCAGTTAAATTTCAGGGAAGTTTTTCTTCTCATCAGCGGCCAGCAGTTTTAAGGTCTTTATTGCTAAATAAGGTGCACAATATGTTTCATATGTGACAGTGGTAAGTCTATAGTGCTGCACAAGCTCATTTGCATTGGATCTCCAAAGTACTCGTTGGGAGTCTCGATCATTTTCATCTATGTCTATACATCTGTCGTATATCTTCATCCAAAACTGAAGCATGTGTTCTCCATCTTAAGGTTATGTCACGAATATCACTTTAAAGTGATGGTCCTATCAACAAGTTGTCATTTAAGGACTTTCCGTTACTGGTTTTGGAAGACGCATAGTAACCTACACGTAATTTTGTTGTAAGGTGTTGTTAATTAATTATAGACATATGCCCGAGATAGCAAACATTTTTACAAGGTTATGTATTTGTTGAAACAGGTTCCATATGTTTCTGATTCAAGTAGTCTAATATAAACTCATTGTACCTATTTTGTAAGTCTGGATGTCTTTTGAATTTATTCTCGACGTCTAGTCTAATCTCTTTAATGCTATCGTTTTCTATTGTTACGACCGGAGATCAACCAACCTATTGAGGTCTCTTGTGCCACAAGTGATATTGATTCATTTTATACACTATTGAATAAAATCTGCTAGTTGAATAAAGTCTGCGAAAACCCCAGCTCCTAAGAGAAGATTGACGTGACCTGGCTTTCTGAACGAAGGATCTGCTAGTAGTATGCTATTAAGCTGTGGCCAATCAGCTGAATGAGTAATTCTGTGGTATATAAGAGGTCAAGGTACGTAGTAAGTACGCAGTGATTTTGATTTTAGTCTGTGGGTCGTGTAAGAACATTATTTCAAAATCTACTAGTGCTTTGGTGATTGATTTGTTTGAACTAACGCCAACTATGTCTCCTTTAATAGGCGATTTCTTTAGACCCAACTCTTGACACGCTCCTTTGGTAATCAATGAGGCTTGCGATCCTTGATCGACAAGTGCATAAAGGGTGTGGATACTATGATTTCTAATGGAGGTTTTTAGGGTAAAACTATCTATCGTTTCTACTTTTACATGCTGTGTGGTTTGTGTGTCTGATTTTGTGGTTGAACTAGGTGCTATGGAATATCTATGTAACAAGGAGTTATGTTTGCGGTTACATTTTCTGCAAGTTGATTGAGTGCAATCTCTTACTGAATGGCCTTTCTTGAAACAGTTAAAGCAGATGTTATTCTGTTGAACGTACCTACTGCTGTCTTTCATTTACATTCAGTTGGCAAAAGTCTTTACAAGTATAAAGCCTATGGTCTCCCTTGCAGTATAAACACTGTAAAGAAGTAATCACGTTTGTAGTGAAACTTTTGGCATTCATTGTATTTCTATGTTGTGGTTGTGCATCTTTGTATTTTAAAGCTTCTAGGGCTCTAAACCTAAATTCTAAAAATTCCGACATATTTTTCCATGTAGGAAGTGATTTCTGGCCTTCAATGCGTTTGTTCAAACAGCTTATGTGACTCTGAATCTAACTTTTGTACAACTATGTAAGCAACTGTGTCATCCCAATGTTGTGTAGGTATGTTGATGGCTTTGAGCGATATCAAACATTCTGACGTGACATTTAATAATTCTTTAATAGCTTTGTGAGAATCGTTGGTTATTTTCTTCTGATTAATAAGCTTTTCGAGATAGGCATTTACTTATGTTTCTTCGATTGTTTACGATTTCCCAAATGATTTCGTAGTTTGACTCTGTGACTGGAATCTGTTTTACTAAGTTCTCGGCTTTTCCGTGTAATCTAGACTTTAAATATTGGCATTTATTGACTTTGCATAAAATTGGATTAAGCGACTTAAACAAATGATGAAACGATAACCATTCTCTATAGTTACCCGAGTATTTTGGAATGGCTATGGGGGGTAGTTTTGCAACCGGTTGAAAAGATTGCAATTGTTCGTCACTATTTTTGCTTGGAACTTGTAATTTCTCATTTAATTTAGATAACTTTTCTTTAATTTTAGTTTTCAAATCAAGGTATGTGTCTTAGCACAAATCGTATGTATTTTTGCTTAAATAGACTGACTTTAATTAATCAGCAACTGTGACCAAACTATCATGGTTAGATTGGAACTTCGTCCAATAGTTTTCTAGAATTTCTGTCTAGTATCAAGATATCCACGCGTTATTCGCTCTTTAGGGCTCGTTTTAAAGTTGTCTAATAAATTCTTGATTTGGTTACAAGTTTCATATTGAAGTTTCATTATCTTTTTCATTTTGTACTAATTTTTGATGATAACTAACGAAGTAGGTAGATTTACAAAGTCTACGTTGAAATAGTCTATTTGAATTATCACCAGTCTACAAACTGCTCAATACGTCCAAGTTAAACTGACTCGATTAGATTTTATTAGGTCCAGAATTTAAATGAATTTTATCAACGTTCCATCTACCACTTGAATTTTGCAAAGTTTCAACTCAATATTGTTATAATTTATCAAAGTCAATGTCGATATTTAAATCACTGTATTTTGATAGTTCACTGTTCTTATTCTATTACTCACGGTTACCATTACCAGTCCATATTTATGATTGTAATAATCCTTTTTAAATGCACTTTACACTATATTCACTTGAATTTACACTATCTAGACAAACACACTAACTATGAGTCACTAGATTACGAGTTTTAGTCATAGTCTATGACTAAAGCTCGTAATCCGGTATGGGTAGGACCAATATTTATCTAACACAGCGGTAGGTAGGTATTGAAAAGAAAATTACATCGATCGGCCACTAACACTCGGAAATGATTTTGCTTCGGAAACATTCTGCTCCGCGATCTTGTGCGACAAACGCTTGCGTGTTTTAGGCACGTTCAACGCCATCTAGAACGAATTAAGGAAACTAAAATGCATAAACACATACATAGATACATCGATACCTAGTTAAATACAAGTGAAGTTAAATAAAAGCTTTTAAAAATGGCATGGGTTGTGGGGCGATGGGGATGAGAGACGGCGACAACGAGTAGCGAGCGAGTCAGTCAGTAAACAGTGAGCCACTCACACGAATTACTTTACGCATACATGTTGTTCTGTTTTTTTTGTACTTATTGGCGTTTTGTAAATAAATGATGCAAACTACTATATTACCTACTTGGAGAAAAGTGCAAGAGCAATTTGAGTATATTATCGCTTTCAAAATATAACATTATCCCAATTCATATACAAATGATAAAAAACTAACATTAAAAAGCACCAGCGTATCGAGCGTGAAAACTTTGGTTTTTCTATCAGTGTAGAAAATAATAGTACCTATAATATTTTTTTATCTCATAACTATGAAAATAAATATTTTGAGTTTTTTATTTATGTAAAATATTAAACAATTTTTACATAGAAAAAGTTCGTGAATAAACGAAGATTTACAGTTACTTCTATCAGTGGAAAAAAAATACATCAAATTATTGATAGCATTCTTCTTGCAGACTTTAAACTACTTTTTGCGAGTAAATTACTCAATAGTGATTAATTATTAAATGCATATATATATATATATATATATATATATATATATTTTCCTTACTTTGTCCCGGCGAGCGCCTAGCCAAATATGGCAACACATAGGGTTGCCATATAATTTTCTGGCGTTCTGGCTGCGTATTATTTAATAATTATTTTTGACAAAAACATGAACAACCGATTTCAAACGCTCGTACTTCGCGAATACACGAACCAATTTTTTCTTATTATTGGAATTGGTTAAAAAACTACTGAACCGATTTTGATAAAATTTCTAAGGGAACAATCTGAAAGTATATATTTGCAAACAATAAAATATATTTCGAAATTGGTTCACATATCACATAGTTCTGAGGTAACAAACATGCGGGTTGAATTGAGAACCTCCTCCTTTAAAGTCGGTAAAAAAAATAGAGTTCACTGAGTAAGCGTTATTAACAGATCTAATAACGCTTACTCGTACTTGAGCACGCCCAACCGACGGTGCCGGTCTTCGCCAACATCACAGAATAAATAATAGTAGATAAATTGACTTCAAAACGGAGTTATGCCCAGTTGCTATATATATTGGAGTAACAAACATTAACATTTTCTACCAAATGTAAGCTTAAACGGTTAATATGAATGGGATGGTTACTAGCTACGTTCCATTGGCTTAGCATTATTCACGGAGAATATAGATAGATTATGGAGATCCTATAAAAATATATACATTATAACTTTCAAAGTTACCTTTCGTCACAGTGCACATATAGTCTTTACAGACAGTAGTGACCGATTTGACGCACGCGGTGCGGGGGCCGGGAGCACAGTACATATATTAGTCTTTCCAGACAGTAGTGTATCGAAGCATTGTTTTCGAGTTTGATGTCTACTGTCAGTTGGAGACCGATGGTTGCCACCTGTGGGTCTTTATCCGGCTACAAAAAAGGAGAGTTATGATTTTATGGGAATACCTATGTATGCATGAATGAATGTACTCGTATGTATGTATGTCTGTTTGTACATGACCACACTTTACAGCCAACATTTTAAATTTGTAAGAATCTTCTATTAGTAAAACCAGAGTTTTTAAGCTACTTACAAAAACTTACTTACAAAAAAGGAGGCTATCGATTTCACGCGTATGTCTACACTCATATTATAAAGACGAAAGATTTGTTTTTTCTTGTATTTTTGTATCTTTGTAAAAATAGAAAATATAAATAAAAATATTTCACATAATAAAAGGTACGTTATCAGCGAGTAACACGGGCACTATTTTATTTTTACTACTTTTTTGAGATTCCCAGGAAAATTGCAACCAATAAAAATATTTTTCCTAAAAAAAACGACTTCGTATTCAAATGTTCTTTTCCAAACAAACACTAAAAAGAATACAATAATTACAATAGAATCGTAGCGTTCTTTTCAAAACTGAAACCCTTGCCTCCCGGCACAGTACATATATTAGTCTTTACAGACAGTAGTGTATCGAGGAGTAAACGGGCGATTTGACGCGCGCGGTGTGGGGGCCGGGAGGCAGGGGTCTCAGCGTGGTTTTGAAAAGAACGCTACGAGCGAGTTTCGCGCATGAAGTATCTTCACGTAAAAATACGAGAAAGAAACATTGTTTTCTGCAAGTAGGATGCCAGTACCACAAATAGATTGGACCAAAGAGTATAGTAATATAAGTATATATCAAGATTGGACTCTTTAGTTCAATCTTTTGGAAACACTATTGGGATCCGAAAAAAAAACTTCATTTATTACTCGGTTGCGGAGTGTTATGTGTTGGGTTGTATGTATGTATGTTTGTTTGTTTATACGTTTTTTGGCACGTCCTACAGACTAAATGGCTAAATGGATTTTGTTAAATGAGGTATCATTGGATTCGTCTTATAACCGCGAGAGTGTTATTGGAAATATGAAGTATCAAGCGGCTTACAACTGGCATATTTTATTTCTGACGGAAAGAAAAATGTTTGAATAACTCTAAAAACTCACAAAATATATCGTTTATAAATATATATACTTTCATCTGGCAAAAAAAAAACGTAAGATAACAATAAACTAGAATAATATAGGTATATAGTAGTTTTATATTATCCTCCGCAGCTTTGCCCGCGTGGATATTTTTCTGGGGAAAATGAAATGTATTCCAGAACCAAAAGTACAAATTACCAAATTTCGATCAGTCGTCAAATATTATTACATCGACTGACGGGATTCTCTACTCATCGGATTGAGATACAAAGTAGTAACATTATTTAGATACCTATTACCTACCCGTACGTCACGCCCATATAGACTAACATAATATGAATACTACTATTAAGTACCAATTTTTTACAATATTACATACTAGCCCGGTTTCGCACGGGTAGAGCTCACACCGTGGCATTATTCTTACTTTTAGAATTGTTATACGCATTGTAACTTCAAAAAAAAAACGCCAGTAAGCGTAATTCTAAATCTTTTGAGCAACGATCTTGGTGTTTTTTTACCCATAGACAATAATTCCATCATTACTCCAATGACAGTAAGAAATGTCTAATCATTACTCACGGGGAGAGAGAGAAAGAGAGAGAGAGAGAGAGAGAGAGAGAGAGAGAGTTTAAACTATTAAAACTCTTTATATTTTAAATTGTATTTTGTGATATATTTTTTAGTGTTTGTTTAGAAAAAACTATTTGTATACCAAGTCGCTGTTTTTTTGGGAAAATATGTTTATTTATTCCTTGGGTAATATTGCAATTTTCATAAGGATCTCTACTTTCTTGAAAAATAAAATAGTGCCTGTGTTACTCGCTGATAATGTAGCTTTTCGGTTTTTTTTTAAACTTTTCTTTATTTTTTCGTTTGTGTATTACTAACAAAGATACAAAAATACAAAATATCAAATCTTTCCTCTTCATAATATGAGACATACAGACCAACATACATACATTCATTCATGCATACATAGGTATTCCGATAAAATCATAACCCTATTTTTTTGTAGCTGGGTAAAGAACCACAGGTGGCAATCATCGGTCTTTGACTGACAGTAGACATCAAACTCGAAAACAATGCTTCGATACACTACTGTCCGTAAGGACTATACAGATTGTAGTTTTCCATCTCCGCCATATTCGCAGAGTCGATTGTAATAGGTATACCTTAATGAAGTAACAATACTATTTAATTCCTACATTTAACTGGAGGTGGAATTTTTAATTAAATACCCACGACACACACATGTATGGTAGGTATGTGTGCGCGCTCCTATAGACGCGCCGCGCGCCGCAGCCCGCGCCACAATAAATAGCGAACCTTTAATTATCAGTTTGTATAGATAAACTTATTGCAAGTGAGAATGTATTATGAAAGTTGACATTAGCTTAGGAATTTCCAGCGTAGTAAAAAAATTGGAAACAGCTTATGTACAGTACGAAAGGAATGAAAAAAATTATGAACAAGTTTACATTACCGTAAATTAACCATTAATTTACGTTACCTTGATACTTTTCAGTATCCTCTTTCATTTTCAATGCACAATTGAGCACGATGTCTTAATGTTTTGTGTAATTTTTTTAACACGTTCACATTGAGTTAACACCTGGAATTGCTCTGTGTGGCACCCAGCATCACGTCGCGTGGGCGTGTGCAAAAAATAAATAACTGAACCATCAAAACAAATGAACCATCTCCATAAGTTCGACATTAGAAAATTGCTCCATTTTAGCATAGAGCGTATCTGACTGAGTGATTGAACAGCTGATTGCTCGGGCAACGGCCGAGGCAATGACCCGCGCGCGTTTTCCTTTTTCAAACGCCGCCGCGCCGCCTTTCTTTGAGGGTGCCGCCAGACTTGGGGTGCCCCGCCGCGGCCGGCGCGTAGTGTGCGTGAAAGAGGCAATACACGCGACAAGGCTTCATATAGTGTGTGGGCGCAGGCTCTTGCCACACTGGGTGATTTCAAATGAGGATCGCGTACACATTTCGCTTTTTATAAACTGTTTTTAATTATTTTTAATTCATATTTTTTTTGTACTTCTTTTATTAATGATTCGTGTTCTATAAGTGGAGTATACCTACCTCTGCAAATATGGCGGGGATGCAAAACTACAACCTGTATATGTACTGTGCTTTCGTTGTGGAGCGCTATGTGATGCCTCGTTATTAGTATTTTGATTACAAATGGTTGTTGTGACGAATAACGGACTGTTGATACCGTGGATTTCTCGAATACCGCAAATTACGTAGGCCGCAGCCGAAGGATCCAAAAAAAACAAAACTATTTGAAACTTATTTAATTTTTATAAGTAGGATTATAACAAGTTCCTATTCTAGGTATGAATGCTACCGATGTTAGGTTAACAATGATACTTAATTAAAATAATAAAATGAAGAAAGGAAGGAATTGAATGCAGGTGCACAAGTTTCCAGGAATGGAGCTGACTCGGCGACTCGGGTGTCCGGCAAACCGTATGACCGTGTCGCAATGTTTTGTAGGTAGGTAACTGCGACTTCTTAGACAGCGGTTTTCTATGGGTAGGATGGCGTAACACGCATGAAAACAATTAATGAATCTTGCACCTAGAACTTTGCCTTTTTAATCGACTTCCTAAAAGAGGAGATTCTCAAGTCGTCTGTTTTTTTTTTGTATGTTTGTTACCTCGTAATGCCTCGTATCTCTAAAGCACTGAACCAATTTGGATATATTTTAAACTCCCACGAAAACTTATGAGCTTCGTTTTTTCCGTGATCGAAGCTTTTGAGTTACTTTTCACGACGCTAAAACAAAACAAATAAAGATTAATAATTAAATAATAATAAAACTGTTCAACGGCAGACTTGAAATTGTAGGTACCTACACACCTTGTTTAGTTTTTTATTACCGACATGTTCGCAAAAATGATTAATTTTCCTTAGATGCCTCATTAAAATGATTACTGAAATTGATATGACCTCAGTTGACTCGTATTATGTATCACTGGTTTCGGAATTACATATTTTTTTCTGGTTACATATGATTGGTATATATATAAAGGTATTACAATTTACGAAAGACTAATTAAAGTTGATAAATTGTTGGTGAGTCAGTAAGGTCATAAATTATACAACATTCAAATTGTATAAAATTTATTCATCTTTAAAATTTAATGATATAAATGCACTACAACCTTATTTCCTAAAAGATCAACCATAAGAGAGTCTAGAATGCCGTGTATTATCTATAACCACTATCGTTTTTCCTATGGAAACGTATTTTATTTACAGAACTACTTCAATATGTGTTGTTAGGAACTAAAGTTACAGACTTATATAAGTAGCTAAAGAAGGTTTAAAAAAGTCAGAGACCACACCGCCAAATCGAAAGTGAAGTATCCAAGATATGCCGATCCGCATACACTCACACCATGTTATGCCGATATTGCCGATCGGCCGCTACATCGCAGCAAGATCTCTTCATTGTTAGTCGTGCTATTAAAGCTGTCAAGTTCTCACGGAAAATCAAAAACATTGCAATCTTTTGTGACGAAGTTATGTGAAATTGTGTAACACCACAAATGGTCCACTCACGACATAAACGCAGCTGCAATTTGCCATGTTCACTCGTTTGTTTAGCGGTGTGCTCTCCGTCATTTTTTAAAACTTTCTTGAAGTATTCTATAGATTTCACTATGGAGAGTGTGCACAAGAACTGCACAATCTGATTACCCCATCACCTTTCCATCACCGCACGACTAGACGATCGGCAAAGTGCCACCCTTTTATGTTTGAAATACCTCGCACAAGAACGAAGTGTTACGTTTCTTCATTTATTATTAAAACTGCAAAGGAGTGGAAAGCCTTACCCTCGTCAGTGTTTCCGGTAAAATATAACCCAGGTGTGTTCAAGTCAAGAGTGAATAGATATCTATTAGGCAAGCATGCTACACCTTCGACCACATCATCGCTTGCAATCAGGTGAGATCGTGGCAAACTATTACCAAGAAAGTAAAAAAAAATTTGCTCTGAGAATTGACAATCGGCAGGCCACATAACTCATAGAACCGAAAACCGTGGACCGTTGAGAAGCAAGGTGGAAACAGCTCATAACCACTCGTTTTGGCTTTCTTTGGGGGAGGCCTGTGTCCAACAGTGGACATCTGCCGGCTATTGATGATGATGTAACAAGATCGACTGATAATAATGATATCTCATGCACTTAGTAGCAGGTAATATTGGATTTGGATAGAACTTACAACCTAGAAGCAAGGAGCTAAGGATTTCATGGAGAATAATAGTGTCAATTCTCTTTTTCAACTCATCATCAGCCAATACTTGTCCACTGCTGGACGTAGGCCTCTGCTAGTGCATGCCACTGAGCTCAGTCTTCAGCTCCTCTCATCCATTCTCATCCAGCCGCTTTTTGCAGATCGTCACTCCACCTGGCAACAGGGCGTCCTACACTACGTTTGCATAAATGTGGTCTCCACTCGAGAACTCGTCTTCCCCAACGGTTATCGTTTCTTCTGGAAACGTAACCAGCCCACTGCCACTTTAGCTTGCTTATCCTAAGAGCTATGTCGGTCACCTTATATCTTCAATTCGAATCTTGTCCTTCAGAGATACTCCTAGCATAGCTCTCTCCATAGACACCCTTAGCTCGCTTAGCGACTATATATTTGTGGACTAGTTTAACCGTGAGCGTCCACCATTCGGCTCCGTAGGTCATGACTGGTAGGACGTACAGATTAAAGACTTTTGTCTTCAGGCACTGTGGTATGGACGACGAGAAGGTCTATTCCGGTCTAAAACCCCAAACTGATTCACCACTATTTATTATTAAAATAAGATTCCGGTCTGATGCATCAAAATATTTATTTCCGTTCCGGTCGGATCCACTGTGGTTGTGTTTAGATAGTAAGGGGCAATTCCATATGTGACCGACTCTGCATTTGACAAAAGTTGCGTGCTATTTCGCCTTATATTACAAATATAACTAAGTTAACAGATTATTTTTATGCATGGTTTATAGTAAAAGTTCCAATTATACCCTAACTGTGAAGTGTACACAGGAAAACTAGTCAAATACGCTGAAATATCTGAAATTGTAAACGTGACCGACTCTACACGCAAAAGGAAGTCATGTTGGAGAGTGTTTTTAAACTTTGAAATTCTTCCTCTCTGTATGGTGTTACACTTTCGAATTATATCTGAAGTTGAAGTACTTGAAACTAATAGAAAAATAAAAGACATAAATTCGGCATTTTCGGAACGTTTTGACTGTCAGTATGTGTACCACTGTGATATGGTGCACCTGAATAAAGTCAACTTATTGTTCTAAGTAAGTATAATTATTGTTATTTTTTCCACTATTATGTAATATTTTTTTTCAATTCACTTTAATTTTTATTTATATTTTTTGTGTGTTTTATTTTTATTTTTTGATGATTTTATTGTATTTTTGTTTTTTGTAGTTGGTTGAATAAATAAATTATTAAAATATTACTTACAAAAATAATTCGTGACCAGATTTATTGCAACTCAAAGTGACGGTAGTGTACCGTCACTTTGAGTTGCAATAAATCTATCTTTTTTGACTTATATTATTAAAACTTACATAGAAGGTACTTCGATAGGAACTTTTAAATAATTTACAGGTATAAAATCAATTCCAGTAATATTAAATACCATTTTTCGACTAAATTTTAATTTTTAATGTGTTTTTTATTTTTTAATGTCCCACACAAAAATACTACAAAAAAATAACAAAACACACAAAAATCTTAATCTAGTCTAGACAGTCTGTCAGTACCAAATAGCTTTAAAAATTTACAGAGGATCCGACCGGAATAGGAATTTAATTATATATTAAAATTTTGCAACGATTTACTAATAAAGGGATCAGACGGGAATAAAAAATAAATATCCAATAAAAATTATCCACCACTGGATATCTTCAGTGGATCGGACCGGGACAGACCGACGAGAAGACATGTTCAATTCACTACACTATAATAAAATGAAATAGTTTTTTATTTACGTCCGTATTCACAAACAATGCTTGCGGGGGAAATGGAAGTAGGCGGAGAAGTTGCGGAGCAAGGTGTGATGCAGAGGGATATGAAAAACTGAAATTATATCCCAACTGAAGTCGAAGAGAGATCCCCCCTCCCCCTCTCCCAACCCAACCCTACTCCACCTCCACTCCCCCTGCTCCCCGCACTCCACCTCCACCCCCACAACCCCACGCGCCTTCGCAAAACCCTCCTCGCACCAAGTGTAAACACCGGCTTCGAACTTACATTTAGTCAAGTTTGTAATGTCAGAATCGGTCTAACAGGAACTAAACTTAAATTTAGTCGGAAAGCTAAATATAGCTTGTTTAGTTTGGTTTGTAACCAGAGAATCGGTTGGACAGGACTAAACTTAAATGTATTAGTCTAGTTGGTAACAAAAGAATCGACACCATTGTCTGTGCTGTGACTATGAATAACGCCTTTTAAAAAAGTAACAAAATCAAAACCATTGCAAGTTGCAACGCAAACATTACCCGAACAAAAAATATTTTCTAAAATATTAATTATGTTTAGCTCAGGTAATCTGATGCATTGACCCCAGACATGCGGGTATTAATTAAAAAAATACCTTATTTTTTGCATCAGAGGGAAAAATGTTTGAAGTTTATGGCAAAGTATACTTAATTGGACACATAATTGGCATGTTAATTAAATGTTTACTTTAGGTTTGTCTTTGTTCAAAGTCAAGTATCATAAACGACTGTATCTTTTCGCCACGAATTATTTAGCGACTCGCTACCTATCTAAAACTTTATGAAGAAAACATTGCCTATGGCCTTTGAATAATGAAGCTTTCAAACAGAGTTTTCTTAGCTTGTACCGTAGTCTTTAAGTAAACGTTTTTATCCGAGTACGGCGAAGCAAGGGAAGGTAATGAGTTTAATAGTCTATGTGAATGTTCCACCATAGCGTTGCGTCACCCCTCTTGGTCCGATTTTGAAGAGTGAGGTACCAATCGATTCGTCTACAAGCCAAAACTGTATATTTTATTTTTTTGTCTGTCTGTCTGTAACTGGAACGCCCATCACGCTGAATGAATTCAAATGAAACTTGGTATGATATGAGTTCATACTACGAGGTAGGATACTGGATACTTTTTATCCTGATATTTAGCATGGTTCCCATGGGAGAGGGTGTGAAAGTCAAAATGTGTAATTCATTAACGCGTAGTCCGATTTCATTAATTCTATTTTTGTTAGAATGAAGGTACCTACTTTAAATATTATCATGTCGGGTTTGTAGTTCAGAAATTACAGACAGCAGAACCCTCAGTATTATGTCCAAATAACTTGAAACCCTAAATGTACAAGAACGTTTGAACGTACGGCTCATCTTAAACTGACCTTCGCACTTTATTATATAGGATTAACTGTCAACGTAGATACAAACACAACGTAGTGAGGGACGCCCGCCAGCTAGGTGGAGAGACGATTTGCGAAAGATAGCTGGCACTGATTGGGTGAGGAGAGCCGAAGATCGGGCTCAATGGCGTTCATTGGGAGAGGCCTACGTCCAGTAGTGGACTGGTATAAGCTGATGATGATGTAGACACAAAAATCGCGTTAGGCTTATTCTGTGGTTAGGTAGCAAAAATCTGTACGGTCCTGTTTTTTTGGGATATACATATACCAGTAGTGTCTTCGTGGAGCTCGAAGCACATCGAAATTATCGGAAGTCTTTCAGATTTTGGCTTATTACTTCTAAAGAGTGCTTCCCACGGAAAAGTTATCTATTACACTTATAAAGAAGACAACATTTGATATAATTTGAGCCCAAATGCAGCTCTGTTATTTTTAGAAAACCCGAGTTGCAGTACTTCAAAACATTAGCCATTTTCCCTAAGAAGTCAAAATTGTAATTTTAGCCGCCTTCCGAGCAGCCTTATTGTCTAACTCTGGTGATAATGAAACTGACGTTCATTTACACCATTATGAACATGAATCTCCCAATTCGAATTGTCTAACTATCCACCGGTGATCTCCTCGGTGATCTTCACCGAGTCCCCACTATCAGCTGTTTTAAAGCGAAATGAATGAACGAAACATCATATATTGGTATTGTCTAAATTTTCATCGTCACCGAGACATGTCAAATGAAAAAGGTTGCTCTGTCCTAACCTTTCGTATCCACTGGCTTTGAGTTTGTGACGAAATTATAGTTTTATTGAATTAAAAGTTGACTGTTTGCGTAAGTTCAAAGGGAAGGGGTAATCTAGGTATCATAATTAATTGCGGTTTATTAATTTCAGGCATTAATTCTCTGAAAATTCGACTTCCAAACTTGCGAAAGTCAAACAGAAAATTCACTGGTTTTTTGTGATATATATAGTTCAATACAAAGAGAATATTTCGATATTTACTTCTACTAGCACTTATTTCAGTTTAACATATCTAATTTATTCGATTACAGGCACTGTACCTAACCTACAAAAACATAAAATGAAGAATATTTTGATGGGCGAATTTGTAGCCAACTGCAGAAAAACAACATCTCCAAACTAATGAACAGGCTCTCAAGCCCCTAATATTGGTGCTGACCATGTGGCTATTATAATATCTATGGATGTTCAATATATAACAACAAATAATTATCTCTATGCACTTCAAATCAGAAAAGTTTTGATAACATTCTGTTTTGTTTTGTCAAAGGTGGACAGTGGAAACTAAATATTTCCCAAGTAACACCCAGGTGGACAAAGGTAAGCTATTGTAAAAAAAAAACTTTTCACTGTTCACCCAGGTGGTCGTAAGAGATGAATTGGCTAGTGCCCTGACTGAGAGTCAACAAATGGTTGCAAGTTCGAATCTCGCAAAGTGCAATCATTTGTGTGATGAGCACAAATGATTGTTTCTGAGTCATTGATGTAATATTGGTTTATATCTATGTATGTTTATTTATAGAATATTTTTGATGAGAGAATTTGTAGCCAGCTGCAGAAGAAAAACATCTCCAGAAGGTTTTGAGGAACAATCACAGGCCTATATACACCCTAGACCATTCATTATGAAAGAATTTGCAAAAATAACAGTCAAAATGTATTAAAAGTATCGACAAAAGATACCAAGTCATATTAACAATTAAAACAAAATAAGTAAAAAACCTAAAATGATACCTTTATAGGTAATCAGTTAAAATTTCATTGGGAACTGCCTACTTTCAACACATATCTAATGCACCTTTTTTTATTACGTTTTATGCAATTGTTTGACCATGATCTCACCTGATAGAAAGCGATGATGTGGTCGAAAGTGTAGCACCCTTGCCTAGTAGATACCTATTCACTCATTGATTTGAACACACCTGGATTCATTATATTTTACCAGAAACTGACGAGGGCAGGGCATTCCACTCTTTTGCAGATCTTACAATGAATGAAGAAGCGTAATGCTTTGTGCTTGTGTGTGGTATTTCTATCATAAAAAGGTGCCGCTTTGCCAATATTCTAGTTTGTACGGTGATAAGGGAATCAGATTGTGCAGTTCTTATGCTCACTCTCCATAGTGCTATCTGATAACTAGAATTTTGCACATTGTCATATTTGTCGTTCAAAAAGGAGGTGAAAAATTCATTTTGTCATTTACATTCAGTGCCACTACATTTGGCAACCAGTTGGCCGAGTGGCTAGTGACCCTGACTGAAAGTCAACCAATGTGTGATGAGCAGAAGTATTTGTTTCCGAGATATTAATGTAATATTCATATCTTTGTATGTGTACTCGTATCTATTGTCTAGTACCCATATTTAGTGCATTCAGTGTATTTATGTCCGCGTACAATACATACAAAGTTTTATAAATTTTTCTCATTTGTTTCAGATTGAGCGACATGAATACTACTGGCATTTACTTTGGTTTAGAGATTGCTGTAAGCTATAAGACTGCCGATTGTGTTGGCGCTACTTCTATATTATATTATGTACAATGTACGATTTACTTCTAAGTATATACAATAAAGAGTTATCTATCTATCTATGTTTTGTTGTTATTTTTTAACTACAAATTATTATGTAAGCAGAAACATACATTGATACCTATGAAATAGTGATATGAACTATGATAGTATGTCACAAGCGACATACCTACCAACTGATTCACAGACAACACACAGCCTAAACCGGTGGACCTAGAGATTTGCAATTTGGAGGAAAAATTACGAACAAGGCTGGCAATGTTTGCACAAGAGCAAAGCCTCGGCATGCAGCTTGTTTTAGCATAAATACAGACTGAGTATGGATAGAGAAACAGAAAATTAAACAAATTTTATTAAATAGCATGTTTATTTTATTGTAAAAACCTTTCCAAAAAAAATATAACGGGCAAGTGTCTTTATTAAATAAGGACTATACATAAAACATTCTAAAAACTTACAAGCCATTACTGGCTCACTGGTAGCCCACTAATTACAATGTAATTATATAGTAATTCACAACAAAAAAGTAAATATTTCCAACACACCATTTTATTCAAATGGTATAAAAAAGTGCAGTAACTAGGTATATATCTACATATTATAATACAAATATAACAAGTAGATTTGAGAAGCAGCATCCTTTTGCATTTTATGGACATGCTATGAATCTCTTCCCGCTGCAATCCGACTTGAAATGATCCTGTTTACTGTGATAGACAGGTACTGAACTGAATCTGAAAATAAAGATATAGCTATGATCATTATCTACATAACAAGTACTACATAGTCAATATTGTAATATGCAGTATTACTTTTGTAGAGTTAGATCAAATTTGTAAACAATTCAAAAGAGAGGTTAATTTGTTGTATTTCTCTACAGTTTCTTAAGGTGGTGTCTAACTGTGTAGCTAGAGTATTATATAGTCAATTAATTACCTATGAGACTAAATATACACAGATAGATAACTCTTTATTGTACACCAAAAATATACAATGTCCCGCTTGGGGGGTGTGTATAATGCATTTCTCCCTGCCAGCCTTTACCCAAGCCAGTCAATAATAATAATTAGTTATATACTTAGCTAGTTAATAAATTATAATATAAAATATAGGACTACAGAAAGCTTGAGTTCTGTTGATGAATGTTTTCTTCTATTGGGGAATGTTTTACAGAAGTCAACATTGGTTATGCAGCAGTATCTTATCTGTATATCTCCTTCTTAGTTTGTGCTGTGAAGTAAAATGACACAAAACATAACCGATTATGTATGCATTGAAATGAGGTAAAAATCCATTAAACTATGTATGTTTATGAGCATTTGTGAAAATGCATATACCTAGTATATATGTCTACGTACCTAGTAGGTAAATTAAACTAGACTCGAATAGGTGCAATAATAATATTCATTAGTCCACCAACATTCCTGTATAGCCAAGCCAAAGACTGTTAGAACTTGCGATATATTTGTTCAAAGTTTCGATCTAACTCGATGACCAATTGTAGGTCTACGCAAAGACCACTTTATCAGATGACATTCTGAAATACATTATGGTACATAGGTACGTATTTGTTGCTAAATCAAGGCATATTTGACAATTTTATATCCGAAAACGAACATAACCTCGACATACATTACATCTCACAAAGCAACTCCACTTTTAGTTTATCCACGTTTCGCACAAACTCACACAAATCTTATGACTATAACCTACCTATTTAATAAATTTTTTTTTCCTTTTGATTTTCATTTCATTATTGAATGCTAAAGTAAACAACAAACAAACACATACATTAATCTAAGTACTCAAGTCGGGACGGCCGCAGGACGAGTTTTAAAAATACAAAATTTAAAAAGTTAAGTGTCGTTTATTCGACGGATCGCTTAGGACTAACTTAATATTCTAACAAAGAAACACTACCACTAACCAGACGGACCACCCGAGTCGTCTCCTTATCGTTCTTATTCCTAAGAAATGAGCTTATCTGCGCTGACTAAGCGCGAACGGTAAACGTTACAGGATGGGACTCAGGTCGCATGACTTCTCCCTCCTGAGATTCGAAATTATCCGAAGGATTCGGAGAATTTCGAAAATTACATTTATAACCCATTTTTACTAGCCTAAAATATAAAACAAACACCACAACTGCTGCAATAATCAAATATAACACTATTGTCCAAATACTGACACTATAGATTTTTATCTCGCTGATATCATTGTCACTGACACTTTTCAGGTTTATTGAATTCAAAGTTGACTGGACGTTTTTCAGTTCTATGCCTTCTAATTCTATAGGTTTTCTGTCTTCAGTTCTAATGTGGCTTATATGTGGCAAGTTGATAATTGGTAGTCTGGCATAATTTAACTTTTCTATTTGATGTGGCCGCAGTTTGAGTATGAATCTGTCTATTTTTACTTCACAATGTACATCTTCAAGTGTGATTATGTATGTTCCTTGAATATTTTCTTGATGAACTTCGTTCGAGCAAGTGTTTTGAATGAGCGTTTTTTCTTTGGAAAACGCAATCCATCGATTTGGTCGAATTCGCTGGACCACGACGCTTTCAAGTGTTACTGGAATCAGGGTACAGGAACTCATGTTGTTGGAATATTTCATTAAATTGGAAATACACGGGTCTTCAATAAATTGGGCGGTGTTATCTTCAAAACAGATAAACCTGAAATCGCCTGTCGGCTGGCATGGTTGGGCAAGCGGCTCGGAGGTGAGTCCTTTCACTATCAGGTAAGGGTATTTAGGTAGGATAATGTAAGTTATGTGATCATGGAGAACAGGGAGAGGGTACAATTTATAATAAATGTAGGTATCTTTACCAATGAGTGGAATTTCTAGTACAAAAGTTAACTGATTTTCTTTAAAAAATGACTTAATACCAATACTCTGTTCAATTTTTACCAGATTTTCTTGATTAGCTGGGAAAGCTAATACTTCAGTTTTTTCAATAATCCCAAGTATCACTAACAAATGGTCAGAATCGATTATTGATTGATGCAGAGTATTTAGTTTACTAAAAGCTATTGCAGTTTCGACTTCATTTAATTTCATGCAAATACATTGCAAATTATGTAAAATTATAGAGTATACATTGTTTATCATATTGCTTGCATAGTGTAAAGTTTCGATTTGTCTTAAATTTGCTAAGTCGTTTTGAATGACTTTTAATTCATTATGGAGTTGTAATACATTACGCTTAATTGACTGAGTTGTATTATAAAAATCTTTAATGACTTCGGAGACCAGAGTTACTTTCTTATTCATGTTTCCCTGTTTTGACCGGATGTTTTCAATAAGTCTATCGTATCTGTAAGCATCTTCACTATCTAAATTTCCCGTGATTACCTTAATTATAGAGCCTAAGGGGTTAATAAGGCCTCTTTTCAATCTATATTTAGGGACTAATTGTCTATACTTATTAATAGTTAGATTCATTACATATTCTACTTCAATTCTAAAATTGGAGAAAACTAAATTGGTGTACGTTTCATTATAATTAGAATCTACGATGCTATTAAGGTCACTAAATCTAATACTGTTTAAACTTAAATCTTCAGAAATCAGGTTAAGGTCGAGTCTTTTGAGTATTATCCAGTTTTCAGAGCTGATGACTGCAGTTCCTTCCTTTAAAGGTAAGACGCCTGGGTTGCCTTCAAGTGACTGCAGTTGAAGGGCCTGGAGTTGGGTCGCTGCCCTCAGGACCAGCACCATGATTTGGACGTTTCTGTGAAGGTCGTTTGATGTCTTTAATGGGGATTCTAGCTTCGCGATTCTTCGTTGTTACTGTTACTACGTTCCTATCAACTTCACCTACTACTACACCTTTATTGTACCGTGGTTTATCTTTACTTCGTCTTACGTTAGTCCCTTTAAAGAAAACAGTATCATCCGTATTGATGTCAAATTCTGTTTCACCTCCTTTTTTGTTTTTTAGCATCCTCCTTTACTTGTATCATTTTATCTGTCAGGTTTTTATATAAAAATTTAGTTCTTCTCTTGTGATCACGCAGTAATACCTGCATGTATTCTTTGTCTAAATCAACGTTAAAAGCACTTTTTGACTCTGTGTGACCAAATACAACTTCGAAAGGGGTTAATCCTGTTATTGAATGAATGCTGTGGTTGTATGCCATAATGGCGAAAGTCATTACCGAAGACGCGTCTGTTAATTTTCGTTCGTACTTAGCTAGTCTGTAAGTTTCTAAGATTGTTGAGTGAAATCTCTCTATTAGTCCCATCGAATTTGGGTTGTTCGGCGTACCTAAATGTAAATCAATTTTGTAAAAGTTCAGTAATTCTTTTATAAGCACGTTATTGAATTCCGACCCTGAGTCTGAACTTATTTTCTTAGGTGTCCCATAAAAAGAAAAGTATTTAATAAGAGCTCTTACTACTTCCGGTGCTGATTGGTTGGATATTTCAAATGCCTGACCTAGTTTACTAAATGCGTCAATTATTGTAAGGAAAGATTTCCCTTCAATTTTGAATACGTCAATAAAAAGCTCATCAAATGGCTTATTTTGTGTCTGAGTGAGCTGCAATGAGGGTTTGAAAGGTTTTCTGTCGTACTTGAATTTTTTACAAAGTTCACATGCATTAATTACGGCGGCTACAGTGATATCTATATTGTGCCAGAAATATGTCCGTTTTATGTGCGCCACGGTTTCTTTGATACCGCGGTGGCAATTCTTACCCACGTGGTATTTTTGGATAATTTCCTTCTGCTCGTCCTCATTCTCAACGTATATTACCCGTTCTGTGCATTCCAAAATGTTGACCGTTCCCCTTTTAAACAGTGTTATAACCGCTTCCGTAAATCCTGCTCTATGTTGTGGATCCTCAAAATATATAAAATATTTAATTTTGGTTCGGATGTATCTTTTTAGAAAATCTCTAATTAAGTCAGGTTTATTAAGCGGCATATGGACTTCTAAAATTCTTTGTTTTTTATTTGAAATATCTTTTATAGCAGCCTCGTCCCTAAACCACGTATGTACTAATATCTGGTTCGGCTTAGTATCGACCGCCTCGTTTAAAATAGGTATTCCTGCGCAATCAGTCTTACGCGCCGAGTGTACGGTTTCAGATCCTATATTTGATTCTGTCTCTGATGCTGTTAAAGTACCACTAGAATGTTCCGGTATTGAGAAAGGTGATCGCCGTTTGTTTGTGTCCGGTTCGTTTAGGCTTGTCGTACTTTTGGAATCTAACGAGATAGTTAGTGTTTTTTCTGAATCTGAGGGAATAGTAAGCGTTTTATCGGAATCTGAAAAGGAGTGAGACGGGCTTTTTGATTTTGATTTTTCTTTCCTATTTTTATTACCTAACTCAATTATTTCATTCTGAATTTCTTCGCAATGTCTTTGTAATTCTAATTCTCTTTCATCGAAGTTAACTTGCATTGAACTACTATCCTTTTTCTTATCGTCTTTTCCTATTGCGTTTACTTTTACTCTTGACAGCGCGTCGGCGTTGGTGTTTTGACGTCCGTTTTTATATATTACGTCATAGTCGTATTCAGCGAGTCTTAGACGCCAGCGAGTGATTTTACTACTCGGTTCATCGAAAGAGTGTAACCAGGATAACGGTCTATGGTCTGTGTAGATTTTAAACTTTTTACCATAAAGGTAAGGTCGAAAATGTTTTATTGCCCATATAATAGCCAGTGCTTCCTTTTCTATAGTGCTGTATCTACTCTCAGGATCGTTGAGTGTTCTTGATGCATATGCAACGGGACGATCGCAACCTACCGTGCCCTGTGACAAGACGGCACCTATGGCATAATCTGAGGCATCTGTTGTCAAGATAAAAGGCTTATCAAAATCTGGGAATTGCAATAGAGGTGCATTTGTTAGCAACTCCTTGCATTTTTGGAAAGATTCCACAAACTCCTCATCGATCACTACTTTATGATTCTTTTTAAGGCATTTTGTCATTGGTCTTGTCAATTTTGCAAAGTCCTTAATGAACTTCCTAAACCCAAGAAGCTCTTAATTTCCGCTTGTGACCTTGGAAGAGGGAATTTAAGAACTGCGTCGATTTTGTCATTATTGGGCTTTAACCCATCTTTTGTTATAGAGTGCCCTAGGTAAAGAACTTCCTTACGACGGAATTCTGACTTGTCAAGCTGAATCTTTAAATTTGTTTGTCTGAGACGTTCGAAAATTTTACGCAGTTTTTCTACATGTTCTTGGAGGCTGGATGAGAAGATAATTATATCATCCAAATACACCAGGCAGTGTAATCCCTGTAAGCCTCTCAAGATACTATCCATTGCTCGCTGGAAAGTGGCTGGAGCAGTTTTGAGGCCAAATGGCATGCGCAAAAATTCAAAGTGTCCCGCCTGGGAACTGAAGGCGGTCTTTTGCCTGTCTGCTTTATCGATCTCAATCTGATGGTATCCGCTAGCCAAATCTAAAGTGGTAAAATAATTCGATTTACCTAATTTGTCGAATAAGTCTGATATGTTCGGCAGCGGGTATTTGTCGTCGGTCGTTGTGTCATTTAAACGTCGGTAATCAATTACCATCCTATATTTCTTTACTCCCGAGGCATCCAGTTTCTTCGGCACAAGGTGAACTGGGAAATTCCAAGGCGAGAAGGACTCTTGGATGACATTGTCTTTAAGTAATTTTTCAACTTGTCGGTTTACTTCGTCATGTACCGCTTGCGGTTGTCGATATGGTCGTATGTAGATAGGGTCTTCATTCTGAGTCCTAATTTGGTGCTTAACTTTATTTGTAAAGGTCAAAGGCAGTTTGTCGCAATAAAATATGTCTCTATACTCATAACATAAGGCACTAATTGCTTTGTTTTCTTCAGTATTCATGTGTTCAAGTCGTAGTTTTTCTAAGTTCTCAATCAAGTAGTCATCAATGTCCAGATCATTATCAGTTATAGTATTTATTTCACATACCTGTGGTTCATACTGAGTGACACCGATAAGTTTGTTTATTTTTAATGTCACCGGTATTTCTAATGTATTTTGCACGACGGTATGTGTCTGTCCATTCACACAATTAACTAATGCGCAAGGCATTCTAACTCCATCTTCAAACTCCTGAAACTCTACTATGCCCGTGCCGTTGTGTAAGTCCGTTGGTAACATCACCCGGGTTTCAGAACGAGGGTCAAGTTGGATGTGAATTTGTGTATTATAAACAAACGGGATTTCCGCGTTTCGGGTTCTCAGGACGTGATTTTTCATATCAATATTTGCATGAAGTTGTGACAGGAGGTCTGAACCAATTAAACCATCATAGTCTTTATCTACGTCATATATATAGAATGTATGAGCATCCTCACTTCTGAACGTTTCTAGAAGAGGGATGTGAATCGCTTCACCGTGAGAGCTTCTGCCATGAGTGCTAATTACTTCAAATGGAACAGAATATTTAAACTGTTTAAAGAACTCATTAGCTTTGTTAGGGCTTATGAATGACCGAGAGCTTCCCGTGTCAATCATGAACCTTGCTTGTATTTCGGGTAAGTAAATGTACGGTAGTTTAGCGAAATTTTCACAATTTATTTTTATCAATTCGGCGGATTCATGTCCGAGGCTAGTTGGTAAAAATTTTGATCGTTAATGGCATCATCGTACATATTAGTCGATTCTTGTGCGTTACCCTGTTCCTCGCAGTAATCGTAGTCGTACATCAGTTCGTTTCCGTAATCCTGATATTCTTGGTTATTATTTTCAGCTGAATAAACTTGTATTTCGTTGTGATAAGCCTGGTTGGGGCGAGCTGGTAACACTGTACGCATAGTTACGTCGGCATCTGAGAGACCGTGGGGCTTATTTTGGGTTGCTTGGGGAATGCCAAATTTAAACTGGTTTGTTGGTTGCTCGTTAAAAGCCTGTCTAGGTGCTGATTGACCGAATGGAGGTCTGTAACCTTGTGGACCCTGTGGAGACCCGAATCTAAATCCCTGATTATTAGGAATGCCAAATTTAAAGTTTTGTTGCGGATACTGAGGTCTGGATTGATTTGTATGTGGTATTCCAAATTTAAATTGCGGCCCTTGTTGATTTCCGAAATTTGAGTTCTGCGGAACATTTGGTCGAAATTGATTTGGAGTGCCAAATCGAAAACCTCCATGATTTTGTTGGTTGTTAGCAGTAAAGAATGGTTTTAGCCCAAACTTTTCAACGTAAGGGTTGTGTGAAGCTGGGGGTTGTGGTTTATTTGTCAATCCGGGTCGCAACATTTTATTTCGCGAATTATACTGGAATTGGAAGTTAACCTCTTCCAGCACGATACTAAGCGCTACCTCTAGAGTATTACTACCCTTAAGTCTGACTATGCGAATGAGATCCTCCGGTAGATTATAGAGGAACACATTCATGGCCATATTGTCGTAAATTGTTATTTTACTCCGTCTCACGTGGTCATCCTGTATGAGATTGACCTTGGCTAGCAAAGTACTTTTAACTTGTTGGATGCGGTTGCAAAAATCTAGATACGATTCATTATGGTTAATTTTCAACGTTTCTAGCTGTATGGCAATGCATTCTTCGGAACGCGGGTCTCCAAAGTGTTGAGTCAAAACAGATTTTAATTCGGCCCAAGATTCAATGTCCGGTCTTTCACTTATAAGGTGAGCGGCTTTTCCAATTAGTTTACTGGTAACTACATGAAAAACGTATAGATCTTGCGCCGGATTATTTTCTCTTCTGTAGCATTTAATGACATATTCGCATTTTTTTATGTACAAATTAAGAAGTCTTTCATCTCCGTCAAATTTGGGTATAATAGACGATATTTCAGTAGGAATAGCAGTAACCTCATTCTGAGTCTGAGTCGTCATTTTTATACACACTTACAATATACACTGGTATTATATAAAACAGAAATAGCACAGTTCTATAAAATAACGTATGAAATACTTAACATAAATTTTCACGATCGAAAAATAGTAATCTAGTCAATGCTTAATACACTAAAATAGTATAACTACCGATATTTGGTGTAATTATACTGAAAATCAGTTAACTAGTAATTAGACAAGGTAAAGTTTGGACCTCAAATAATGTTTAACAATTTAAAAATGGAATGGATGATGTAAACAAGGAATAGTGAATGGGATTACTCACAAGCCACCCATTATCCTCCTTTGGGCGAGTCCGTAGCAGATCCTTCGTCCTTTCTTGCACTGCACGTCACGAGAGTTATTTGTTTGGTTCGTATGGATACCCGAACTACTATTGGTCGCACTTTTTCACCACAAATCCGATTTTGGGGGTCTGTTAAGGCGAAAGCACGGCAGTAGGACACACGGATATCCTACCGGCTGCGCCACTCAAGTCGGGACGGCCGCAGGACGAGTTTTAAAAATACAAAATTTAAAAAGTTAAGTGTCGTTTATTCGACGGATCGCTTAGGACTAACTTAATATTCTAACAAAGAAACACTACCACTAACCAGACGGACCACCCGAGTCGTCTCCTTATCGTTCTTATTCCTAAGAAATGAGCTTATCTGCGCTGACTAAGCGCGAACGGTAAACGTTACAGGATGGGACTCAGGTCGCATGACTAAGTAGTTAGGGCCCAGAATAAATAATAACTTGCAAACCAACGTTTCGTTCTACGCAACGTCAGGCTATAATATACTTGAATATTATTTTTTGAAGAATATCCATTTATTAAACAGCATAACTAATAAAAATTTGATTATAATAAACAAATAAAACACTACACATATTTATATGGCTAAATTAATATTTTACAACCATTAGTTCAAAAAAGCACTAAAAAGTGCTCAAAGCTGTTCTTCATGAAATGGAACGCAAGAGCATATGTTTTTTGTGTTATGTAGTCTGTGGAAAGAACGAAATGGCCTTCACTTTTTCAAGACGATTACCACCGAAAATATTAGACAATTCCCCTGGACGGCGAACTGGAACCGCCAATGGCAATGGTAATGGATTTGATTGCCATTACCACCAGAGTTAGACAATAAGGCTGCAGAACATCGGCTATAATACTCATTATACGCAGAAAATCATAAGAAAAAGTTGTAGACAGTTACTTAACTTTAATATAAGCACAAGTGAATCTTCGTAACACCAAAAGTTCCCCCGTAATCTGGAAAAAAAGAAAAGTTAAGGAAATGCACAGTTGTAATGTTATTAAAATGACATTACATTTATAAATGTGATTTATTTTCAGTGTATCACACCTACATATAATATTTTTTTAAATCGTGTCTGTTTATCTATGTCTGTTTGTTCGCGCATCACGTAAAAACTATTGCACTGATTGTGATGCGGTTTCCATTAAAAACCGATGTACGGTGGTATCTCAAAATAATGTGTAAAAGCCGAGCAATTGATAAAAAACTTCTTGACAGCGAAAGGAATTTTGATTAAAAGTTGGTATATTGGTATTTATTTTAGCTCCTGGAATAGACTAGAGAAATGAACACGCTTGCGAAGCCGCGGGCACAGCTAGAGTACTTACGTACATATAAGTTCTAAATAAAACACTTATTTTTATTAGAAATGTATTTTAGTTTATTTATCATCCATTTAATTTTCTACATCATCGCCATCGACCCTATTTATGTTTAATAGGGTCGATGATCATCGCGTATTAAAATTCCATCTAGAAACGATGCAGGTGGTGTAATATTTTCCTTAAGCCATGTCTATCCTAGATACCACATAACAGTGATCACATGAGCACAGCATCTGTTAGTTCGTTTTCCTATGCAGTTGCAGTAATAATCACAAATTCTGTTCTGCGAATAAAATAGCGAACAGCGAAGTTGTATATGTACTCGTAGATATGTCCACAAACTACAAAGAGGACACGGGGATCAGACGAGAATCTCCGAACAACCAATACCGAGTACTTCCGACAGTATTATTATATAATCTATGGCGGTAGTTTAGAGGCTGACATTTTTTTTTAAATCTTCTTTGCAGTCTAGTTTTATCTATGCTTGGTTTCGTTTTTAACCATAGAGGTTTTATTACGCATAAAGTAAGCGTAATAAAACGTCTTTATTTTATCCCACCTTACAAGCCCGCTAATGAATTGCCCAAACAAACGTTACTCTAAAAAGATTTGTAATTGAAGCAATTTTTCACCATAATATGTACTATTTCTGATTCGGATAGTAATTGTCTAGTTTCCCGACTGGTTTTTTCTTCAAAATTTGTATGTACCTACTCAAAACGAAATGTAAGGGAAATTATTATTACGACAAACATACAATTCGCTTACACTTCGTTTTTGCCATGCATTCTGAAAACACACAAAATTTGGAAACCTAGATAAATAAAATTCCGAATCCGAATAATACCATAATATTAAGGTAAGTATTAAAGGTATGGTTCAATTACTTAAAAATTATTTTGGAATTACGTTTGTTTGGACAATTCAGCCGGCCCCTAATGCTTCTGTTTAGTCCTGCTGAAGACCTGAAGGTGGAAACCTTCAGGTCTTCAGCAGGAATTCAGAAGGAATTTATTTTATATAAATTCCTATATACTTCCTACAGCTGGGTTTTCAAACAACACGATATTGCTTTCGTAAGCTACAAATTATATAAGTTAACTAGCCCTTTTATTTAGATTTATAAGAATTTAAACAAACATTTTGTATGTAAGCATATATAATTAATGTATAATAAAAGACGTAAAATCATGTTCTATGGAATTGCACGCACAAAAAATAGTACCTACCTAGGTAGGTTCGTTAGGTTAACATGAATGATAATATGATTCAAATGGCCAATATGATAGATTAGAATAAGAACTTGTAATAGAAGAAAGAATTGTAGCTCCTCTGACCTGAGCTCCTTCAATTTAGCACAAGTTACAGGTATTTTCCACCCATTTCATTCCTTTCCCAGTCTTTGAAAAACGGTGTAACTTAACACTGATCCGTTTGCTTTTGCAATGCGGAACACTGCAAGTATTGTTCATGGTGAAGAGTAAACTCGCACTATTACAGTATTAATAAATAATTTAAAGTTTAGTAGGTAATCCAAATAATTAATAATTTTTTTATTATTAGTCACCGACATTGAAGAACATTGACAACTATTGACAGAAATTTCTCCTCTTTGGTGTCAAGTGATTATTTTTGCGCGAGTAGGTAAGCCTAATTCAATCTCCTTGGGCACTATGGTCAGGGGGGTAAGAAACAAGGTGAAGAGGCTGAGGAATATGTCAAATTCAAATTACCCTTCATATTCAAATGATCTGTCAAATTCAAAATTAGTAAGTCTGTGATAAAATAAGAGCAATTTGAGTGACTTTGACAATAATTGACTGTGACGTGACATTACTTTAAACTATAATACACTTGACATTGGCGAAATTGCTAGTAGGCCAGTGCCTCCGCAGAAGCCATCCAATAAAAAAAAAAAAAAAAAAAGAGCAATTTTTTTTCTTCTAAGATTTCATGCCGTGGATATGTCCGAGAATTACGAGATTTAGGCACAATGAAAAACAAAGCAAGAGCAAGCGGCAAACTCGTCAGACACTGGCTACTTTTGATTACACTGTGATAACAGCTGTCACGTAATTTAAAAACAGATAAAACATACAATTTATCTACGAAATATCGTAGAAATACTAGCGTCTCCGACGCTATTTATAAATCGCGAATTCTTTCACTCAATCTGGAGTTCCTATTATTACAAAACAATATAATGCTAACACGAACCTCTATTAATACAGATTCATGAATGCTTTAAAACAACCCTACCAGTGTTGCAAGTATAATTTAGTATTTTTATCCTACAATATATTTTGAAACCAAAAGTATTTTTTTGGAGGTTTAAATGGGTTTTGTTTATCATTATTCTCACTTTATAATTTTTATCTTTCATTTCACAGCCACAGTACTGTAGTTAATTGGATTCTGAATATTAAACCAAGGTCCATACAAAAATAAACCTCACCTATTTGTAAAAAATGTTTCAACGATGGCCAATAATAGTGTTCATTTTCAAAGCAAATTGCTATTATTCGATAATTTCCATTATAGTCCCAGTAATATTAGGTTGATTAATGTATAATGAAGACACTAAAATTCATATTTTGTTTATGGATTACTTAGAACTATACAAAAACATGACCGCAAAATTCAAAACCATACATTTTTTTGTGAAAAATATCCGCTTCTAAGGTCCCAAGCCCTACGAGTACACCGGAAAAATGCATAGAAAGCGTGCAACTATATGAGACACAGCGCTTTAAACAAAGTGGCGGGTGTGTATACTTTAGAATACACAATGCTTCAGACAATGTGTCACTAAAAGATACATATGGCGCTGAGGATGTTAAACTAGATGCCCATTTTAACATAAAATCATAATGTTCAACCTAACTTAGCTTTTTTAGGCGCAATGCGTTTTTTAGGTGCAAATCAAACAAAGAAAGTGGAAATTAACGTTCATTTGATGTGCAATCAGTATTTTTGGTGTACCTACATGTAGATTAATTAGGTGTAAAGTATTTGATGTCAGAATATTTTTCTGGTGTGCGGTTAATAATTTTTCTTTATTATTTACCATGATAATTTCAACAAGCCCTGATGCTGCAAGAGTTTCTACTGCTTACCTTAACATGAGGATCTACTCATGTAGCTTTTACCACATCATTTAATAAGAACATTAAACCGTTTATCGAAAAAAAAAACGAATACTTCTCAAAAACATATAAACTCACTGTCGTCTTAATAATAAAATTAATTGATGGTTGAATTGGGATACAATATTTTTTTACTTATAACCCCAAAGACCTGACTGCCTGTAATACAAGTCATAAACAACGGTATTATAACCAACACCACCCAACACTTTATAAGAAATATGAGTCAATGACTTTCCTAAGCCCGGCCTGGGAGGACTGGTTCTGTAGTTATCCAGGTTCTGCATCTGTCCTTTACAAGCGAGTTATACTTATAATGATTATAAGTGTACAAGCCATGCAAATATACATACATAGATAATAAGAAGCTTCTTGGAGTGTAAGCCCATAGTCATTATCTCCTTATCAATTCATTTTTTTATTTGCCTTCTCATCGAGTTGTGAGCTACCCTGAAAGTTTCAGCCGGATAGCAAATCGGGAAGTGCTCGAAATTTTAGTTGCAAGATACCAGGACAGACAGAAATACATAGATACATACAAGTGAAGTTAATTAAAAGTTTAAAAAAATAAATATTGTTTGAACACATAACCCTTCGTTTGTTTCGCCGTATTCGGGTAAAAAAAACTATACCTGAAGACGAATCTATTGATACCTCGCATGTCAAAGTCGGACCAATAATAGCAAAACTATGGTGGAACATCCACATACAAAGATACATACATACATACATACATACATACATACATACATAGACTGTTAAACTCATTACCTACTCTTCCCTTGCTTCACCGTAGTCGGGTACAAAGTCAAATAACCTATTTTATGTAAGAGCTAGCGAAGGGCAAAACAGTCTACTTTTTGTTATTTTTTACAAGTAGATAAATGATAACAAAATCACTGATAATCGTATGTAATTAAATTATAAATGTTGCCATCTCGGCGCATTATCAAACGAGTTTCGTTCTTAGCGGTCAGGCATGTCGTTTTAAAAATATGTAATTTACTGTGGTGTACTTTATAAGAAATAATATTTTAATAACGATTTTGCATGAACCTTAGAGGATCTATAAAATAATTCATTATTCTAATTATTTTAAGCAGCTCTATTTTTTAAACATGTTTGATTTTGCATATTTAGCATGTTTGTGTTAGTTGTGAATGAATAAGCGTATAAATACCTACCTGTTGCTATATCTACCTAGATGTATCCGCTCCATTTGTTTTGCATTAACCTTAGAGGATCTATAAAATAATTCATTATTCTAATGTTTTTAAGCAGCTCTATTTTTTTAAACATGTTTGATTTTGCATATTTAGCATGTTTGTGTTAGTTGTGAATGAATAAGCGTATAAATACTTACCTGTTGCTATATCTACCTAGATATATCCGCTCCATATGTTTTGCATGAACCTTAGAGGATGTATAAAATAATTCATTATTCTAATGATTTTAAGCAGCTCTATTTTTTTAAACATGTTTGATTTTGCATATTTAGCATGTTTGTATTAGTTGTGAATGTGTATCTACCTAGATATATCCGCTCCATATCTTTTCGCTCCAGAACTTTAGAACGTGTGAATTTTAAAATGTCATTGTGGGAAGAACACCACAAAAGCGAAACGGCCCACGGCCTAATAGTGAAACGTCTTAAAAGTCGAATCGTCATATTAATAAGAGGTCCGCAATGATAAATACCTTGATAGTACAAAGTCGTTGGACTATTCACAGGAGAAATTATACAATGTAGTTTTAAAGTGCGAATTGTACATTTTGTAACTAGCTCAACTTGTTAATACGGGTCCAGCGCAAGTTACCGACGACGAGTTCTAATTGACAAAGCGAGCGCGAACAGCGAAGAGGCGGAAACCTGCACTACACTACTCGCGAAGTTGCTTCGATGAAGCACCATGAGCGGAAGTGCAGTTAAAACCCTCCGAATTAAATTATCTTTTACAGATGTACAAACACATATTAAAAATGTATATAAATTAGTTTTTAGGATGTATGTTTTCTATGTATGTGTGAGTTTCTTTATTCCACCATAACTTTGAAATGCCAGAACTGAGTTAGACGTATGGGATCGTTAGAATCCTTAGATCCCCCGAGTAACATAGGCAATTTTTTTTTTAAATCTATCTGGCTTCTGTATTGTTCCATGACAAAATAAAAAATAAAACTTTAGCAGGGCAGGCGTGTTTTTTTCATTATGCTAGTTTATTTATATATATTTTTATTGCTCAGGATCTACACACAAAAACTGAAGATCTTGTAGAAAATAAAAGAAAAGATACCAATATTATTTAATTGAGGAGGAAGCCTTTTTGAAGTCGGTAAATAAACTTTGCGTTTCAGTCTAAGAAGGTTTAAAGGAATACAAAGTCTAAACCACCAAAAAATGCTATTATTCATAGCAAATGGCGGCTGCGTATGTGTGCGTGAGTGGATAATTTGTGGTTGATACACAATTTCATCACAAAAGTCTGTTTAATTTTTATTACCCGACTACAGCAAAGCACGGGATGGGTAATGAGTTTAACATACTATCTATGTATGTATATATCTGTGTATGTGGGTATGTGGATGTTCCACCATAGCGTCGCCCCCACATAGTCGCCCCTATTGGTCCGATTTTGACAAGCGAGGTGTCTATCGATTCGTCTTCAGGTATAGAGTGTCATAGGCTATTTTTTACCTGAGAACGGCATGACTTAAGAAGGTTTATGTGTTCAAACTAAAAACTTGGTCAGATTTGACAAGCAAGGTATCAATCACTTCGTCTCCATTGCAAGAGAGTCATAGGCTATTTTTTAGCCAACCGTAGTCGGGTTTTAGTTTTTGAATTTATGACTTGTTTTGAACAGATGATCAGCATATCATGGTGTACTCGTAAGTGTGTGCGTGAGGCTTGTGCGTCGAGCGGATCGGCATATCTTTAGTGCTTCACTTTCGATTTAACTGTGTGGAATCCATATTTTTTAAAATATTCTTGATTCTGCCATCATCATACTCCGGAAGAAGTCCACTGCTGAGTACAGACAGCCCCTGTTCTAAGGAGGATCAACAGATTCTATGGAGGATAAATTGGTTCTATAGAGGATAAATTAGTTCTATGGAGGATAAATTGGTTATAAGGAAGATAAATAGGTTTTATGGAGGACGACACCTCCTTAGAACCTATTTGCTCGTAGCTCGCTGTGGGACTATCATAAGAGTGGTTTAGCCATCTAACCGCGCTCGGAAGGCGCCTTAGTCACCGCAGTAGTTAATGATTATATACAGGAAAATACTAATGTCAATTTCCGGAAATCCCTTTGCTGGTTCTCACAGAACCCGCGGAATGAGAAGGTTAAATCCAGTTGAAGCTAAACTAAGGAAAACAAGGGATTGGTGCCATAGATCCAATTAAATGTGGGAAGATAAGGTTAGGTTAATCCTCAGGCGTGGACCGCATAAATTAGGTGCATTGCACATAATTGGCCTTAATCACAATCGAAGTGGCCTTTGTGAAGCACGTAATAGCAGTGACTCTCATTCGTTCTACAATCTGCGTATGTCTCTCTATTTTTGTTGGACATGAAACACGACGGTAAGAATCTAGCTGTGTGGGTGTGTTTGCTGTAGATGTGTCTAGTCCAGTTTTTGTTTCATCATCATCATCAGCCAATATTTTATCCACTGCTGGAAGTAGGCCTACTACACCGCAAATTGATATTTTTCTATAGCACTTAGTAAGTAACTAAGTATAGTTATTTACATACCTATTTTATCTCCACTTAACAAGTGCTAATGGCGTAAAATGAATTAAGTTAATTGAATGCTTGATGTCTTAATAAGTATCATCATCATTATCAGCCTATATATTTTGTCCTCTGCTGGTCGTAGGCCTCTCCTAATGCACGCCACTGAGCTCGGTCTTCAGCTCTCCTCGTCCGTTTTCTGCCGTTCACTCCACCTGACCACAGGTCGTCCTACGCTACGTTTGCCTAGACGTGTTTTCCACGCGAGAACTCTTCTACCCCAAAGGTTATCGGTTCTTCGGGAAATGTGACCAGCCCACTGCCACTTTACCTTGCTTATCCTTAGAGCTGAGCCAGTTACCTTGGTTCTCTGTCGGATATCTTCATTACGAATCTTGTCATTCAAATAAACTCCAAGCATAGCTCTCTCCATAGCTCGCTTAGCGACCTTAAATTTGTGGACTAGTTCGACCGTGCGTGTTCTCGTTTCGGCTCCGTAGGTTCTGACTGGCAGGAAGCACTGATTGAAGACTTTTGTCCTTAGGCAGTGTGGTATGGACAACGAGAAGACTTGACGAAGCTAGCCGAATGCTGCCCAACCCAGCTGAATTTTGTTGTCTTCTTTCTCAAAGTTGATCTTACTTAATTGCAATATTTGCCGAAGGTAAACATATTGTTGGACAACTTCAAGAGGTATATTGACTGCATTCGGTTCCGCGTAAATAAGATCGTTAAACATGATATTTGTCTTATCTATATTCATTCAGAGACTGATTCATTGAGAAGCATCATCTAGGTTAGTCAGCATACTTTGCAAGTCGTGTAGCGACTCCGCCATTAGAACGATATTAAGGGCAAATTGTTAGTGTGAGATATTCTCGCCATTGATATTAATGCCCATTCCTATCCAATCCAGGATGCTTATTCCCTATGCCGCATGAAATTCCTTGCCGAAAACGTGTGACATCAGTACGGCAATTGCCATACGATTCCACGCAGATATCTTAACGCGGCGCGTAACGTGTCTTATTGGCAATAGAGAATAATGGCCCAGCTTCTTAAACATATCTTTCAAGGCATTAGTGAATAGTTTTTACCAAGTTTTCAAGTCAAATTTCTTGTTTGTCTGTCGGTCCGGGTGGAATCTTGCAACTCAAACTTTGAGCCCTTCCAGATTATCTATTCGGCTGAAACATTCAGGGTAGCTCACAACTTGATGATAATGCATATTGAAAAAATAAAAACATCCTAAAAATAAAAGTGATTTTTAGATTAGTTTTTTAATCTACATTTTACAGTTTTTGTTTACATGTATTAGCGTGCCGTATCCGCCCCCTTTTAACTAGATCTAAGGTTGGTGTCCATATTATTGCACAATGTATTTCCAAAGGTTACTCGGGATTTTCCCTGTGTAAGTAAAACCAGCTTCAGATAATCTTGAACCATCGCGCTACTGGGATACCTTATCGATACAAACTAGGGACGCTATACATGCCCATCGCCGTATCTGAAACTGCCTAATATCCGAAATAAACATACATAACTGGTCAAACGTCGTAACCATAACTGAAAGATGTTTACTCACAGGAGCGCCAAAAGGGTACTCACGAAAGTTAACTATTGTTTACTGACCTATGATGTATCTTTGGCTGTATTGCCGTCTAATTAACTGCCTAGCCTGTTAAACACCGCCGCACACAAATTTTAACTGCCTGAATTATATTCATTCATCCAAGCAAACAGCTAGTGATTCACGATCACGTTTAACTACTTGCCTAGCCTGTTCATTTAAATTTATTTTCACTTTCAGCCTTCACCTGGCGCTGAAGCCAACACACACTGTCAATATACGTAGTATCGCTATCTAGTCTGTGGTCAATATGGCGTCGGCAAGCAACAATATTGTTGGTGTTTCTCATCGTTTGATTGCGTTTACGCAAAAAAAAACGTCTGTTTGCACTACTACTATGTATGATAGAATTTCACCTAAAAACTAGGTAGGTTAGTTAGGTTGAACATGAAAACTGTTTAAAAACATTGGTCTGTTTGCAAACTACTATGTTTAATAGAATTGCGCCTGCAAAACTAGGTAGGTACCTAGGTTAGTTAGGTTGAACACGAAAACTGTTTATAAACATTTGTTCTGTTTGCAAACTACTATGTTTAATTGAATTGCGCCTGCAAAACTAGGTAGGTACCTAGGTTAGTTAGGTTGAACACGAAAACGGTTTTATAAACATTTGTTCTGTTTGCAAATACTATGTTTAATAGAATTGCGCCTGCAAAACTAGGTAGGTACCTAGGTTAGTTAGGTTGAACACGAAAACTGTTTATAAACATTTGTTCTGTTTGCAAATACTATGTTTGATAGAATTGCGCCTGCAAAACTAGGTAGGTACCTAGGTTAGTTAGGTTGAACACAAAAACTGTTTATAAACATTTGTTCTGTTTGCAAACTACTATGTTTAATAGAATTGCGCCTGCAAAACTAGGTAGGTACCTAGGTTAGTTAGGTTGAACACGAAAACAGTTTATAAACATTTGTTCTGTTTGCAAATACTATGTTTGATAGAATTGCATCTTTTTTGTCACATATTTACCTAATTGTATGAATGGCCTATGAATCAGCCAGCCAGTTCATAAAATGTCATACGGCTAAATATCATTCAGGTCGTTAGTTGAATGGCACCATTAATTTACATATCCATATCCAGAGTTATCCGGAAGATCACGACAAGATAACGGATTGAAACAAAATACATATTCGTAAGACTTATATTTTGTATTCTTTATATCCGAAAATCTATTGGTATCCTTAAAATTCCTGATATAAATTATACCAGAGAAAAAAAGTGAATTTTGCGATTAACAATCTTTGTGTTTTGAACACAAAGCGCAATTTCTATTACAACTTGTTTTATAGTATCGTCATTTTTGCAAAGATGTTTCATTCGGTAATGAATCTTATTCTTAACTAGCCGCGGCGCCGCACGCGTGGCCATTTCTCTATGTACGTTGAACTCTATTACTATTCCAAGACCTAATATACCAATATACCAACATTTAAACAAAATTCCTTCGGCCGTCTAAAAGTTTATATCGATTGCTCGGCTTCTACTGATCGGGTTGAGATAATAAGTACACCTGTTTTTAAGTCAAACCCTAAGCTATCCAACAATGAAAAGCGCATCGCAATCGGTCCCGTATTTATTACGTGATGCGTGAACAGACCAACAGACTAACAGACAGACACGAATTTGTTTTATTATTTTTCAGTAGCGTATTTTAAGTACCCTAGTTTTTTATTTTAAATGTCTTCTTTATATAGATTTTTTGGTACTTACTGCTTTATTTTAGGTATAGAGATGCCCTTCACTGCCTTCACACATGCCTATAAAATAGTACCGTGACATGCCTACTGCCTGACTGACAGACAACTCCCAGCCTAAACCGATGGACCTAGGTATTTGAAATTTGAAGGAATATTCCTTGAGTATCCTAGAAGTGAACAACGGAAGTAACTATTAACCGTAAAACATTAATACCAACTCCAAATAACATATCCCTATCCAGCGGGGACCGTTTAATTTACCGGTATGAAAACGAAAAAAAAAAACAGTTTTGGCTACAGAAACAATCCAATTATTTTTAATAAATGTTTTCACTGTATAGAATTTGGACCCATATCCCGCAACCTTTATTTTTTCGGTATAAAAAGTATTTTCAATTTTCACTCATCATATAAACTATAACTTTTGCAAGTTACAACAAAATTTGTGCAGTAGTTTTAACGTGATGCGTGTTCTTTTAAATTACTTTCAATCCCTATCTTGCGGGAACCCTTTAATTTATCGGGATGAAAAGTATCCAATGTTCTACCTCGTAGTATGAACTCAAATCATGCCAAGTTTCATTTGAATTTATTCAGTAGTTTCGGCGTGATGCGCGTCCAGGATACAGACAGACAGACAGAAAGACAAAAAATAAAAATAGAACAGTTTTGGCTTCAATATTGAATATATAAGAGCTTCCAAAAAATACAAAATATCTTCAATGCACAGAATTTGGACCCATATCCTGAAGGAACCCTTTATTTTTTCGGTATAAAAGTTATCCTCAATTTTTACTCATCAGATAAACTATGACTGTGCCAAGTTGCATCAAAATCTGTCCAGTATTTTCAGCGTGACAAGTATTCGTTGAAATAACTTTCAACCCCTATCTTGCCGAACCCTTTAATTTTTCAGGATGAAATGTATCCTATGTCCTACCTCGTAGTATGAACTCAAATCATGCCAAGTTTCATTTGAATTCATTCAGTAGTTTCGGCATGATAAGCGTCCAAGATGCAGACAGACAGACAAACAAAAGAAAAATAAACAGTTTTGGCTTCAGTACGAATATAGAACGCCCTCCAAAATATATTACAAAATATCTTCAATGTACAGAATTTGGACCTCTATCCTGCAGGAAATCTTTATTTTTGCGGGATACAAAGTACCCTCAAATTTCACCCATCATATAAACTATGACTGTGCCAAGGTGCATCAAAATCCGTCCAGTAGGTTCAGTGTAAGTGTGTCAGTAGTAAGTGTTTTCTTAAATAACTTTCCACGCCTATCCTGCGGGACCCATTTAATTTTTCGGGATGAAAAGTATCCTATATCCTCCCTAGGTATAGATATGTTTAGGATGACATTTATATAATATTATACCATACGTTGAAATTCTCTTTGCATTTGGAACAGAATATAGCTGCCACTTCCTCTATCTCCTGCCAGCGTTTAAGCTTTTATTTAATTTATCTTGTATGTATCTATTTATTACTGTCTGTCCTGCAATCTACCAACTCAAATTTCGAGCACTTCCCGATTAGCTATCCGGCTGAAACTTTCAGGATAGCTCACAACTCAATGACAATGCAAGAATAAAAACGAAAAAAAAGAAAGATTTTATAATATACATTTTTAAATTGTACATATTTTAAGTTATTTATTGTGTACAATAATCATACATCTATCTATACTTATAATAATGCAATAGGAACGAAAAAGTCCGTACAAAGAAGATAATTAAAAACAGAAATGGTCTCGGGTACATAAAATAAGCTACTGAAAAAGAATATAACATTTTAAAAATTCGTGTCTGTCTGTTTGTCTGTCTGTATGTTTGTTCGCGCATCACGTAAAAACTACTGGACCGATTGCGATGCGGTTTTCATAGCTTATGTTTTGACTTAAAACCCGGGGCACTTTATATCTCAATCCGATGAGTAGAAGCCGAGCAATCGATAAAAATATTTTTGACGGCTGAAGGAATTTTGATCAAATATTGGTATATTGGTATTTTAGGTCCTGGAATAACACAAAGAGTACTTGCGTGCGAAGCCGCGGGTATCAGCTCATAATATATCCAGATCATTTACATCCAAATACATTAATATGTCGTTTGTATTATTATTTGAGTCGAGTGTCGTGATTCGTACTTCATGTTCATTATTTACAATGATAGAGAGACGTACGCAGTCTGTAGTGTATGAGAGTCACATGACCAAACCACAGAATAAATAAAACGCCACTCCGATTGTGACTAAACCCAAAGAAGGCCAACTGAATGCATTACACCTAATGTATGCGGTCCACGCCCGTGGTAATAGTACCTATCTTCCCCACTATGTGTCACTGGCGGCACTGCACTGCTCTTGTCACCCTGAGACTCTTATATACTAATATACTTGTTTCTAACGAATCTAGTATTCGCTTGTAACATATTATTGACCTTGAAATCGGATCACAGATATGTTTGCTCACTACTGCTTGGTGGTTGAATATCTGGCAATGGTATAGAAATGGTATGGTACTTCCACAGACGAACTTTTGCAGAAGAGGCTTAACCGTACTGGCAGGACCCTAAATACTCAGAAAAAACGCTGTTGTCAATTTCCTGGATTCCCAAAAGCACCTGAAAAAAACAAAAAAATAATATATAAGCTTATGTTTGTCTTTATATTTATTATATATTCTACGAGTACGCAAATATTTCAAAATGCAAAATTTCAATAAAATTGAAAAAGACGTATTGGCATGAAAGCAACAGAAAACATTTCATTGTATATTTAATTCTAGTTGTGCCCACGGCTTTGCCCGCGGCTTCTCTAGGTTAAAGTAAACTATGTGTTATTCCACGAACAAAAGTACAGTACATTATCTGCACCATTCGTAAGTTTCTTTAAAATCAAATAGTAATCTATTTGATTTAAAAATATAATAAAATATTTTCTATGCACAGACTTTTTATTACTTACTGCTTTATTATAAGTACACACAGATATACTTCAGGCACAGTACATATTAACTAACTAGCTGTACCCGCGGCTTCGCTTTAGGCTCAAAGTACCATAATGTGATATTCCAGGACCAATGTACCAACTTTTGATCGAAATTTCTTTAGCAGTCAAAAATACTTTTATAAATTGCTCGGCTTCTAACTCATCAGATTGAGATACCATTTGCACCAGTTTTTAAATCAAACCCTACGCTATCTAACAATGGAAACTGCATTGCAATCGGTCCAATAGGTTTTACGTGATGCGTGAACAAACAAACATACAGACAAACAGACAGAGCGACACGATTAAAAATATATTATATTCAAGTTCAATACCTTTTTTAAGCACCCAAGAGCATTTATTTATTTATCTTCTTTTTACAGCCTTTTTCGTACCTATCGCTTTATCATAAGTATAGATATATGACTGTGTCAATTTGCATCAAAAAAACTGTCTAGTAGTTTCAGCTTGATACATGCTCTTTTTAATAACTTTCAACCCATATATTGCGAAAACCCTTTAATTTTTCGGGATGAAAAGTATCCAATTTCCTACCTCGTAGTATGAACTCCAAATACCAAGTTTCATTTGAATTCATTCATTAGTTTTTGTGCGATGCGCGGTCAAGATACGGACAAACAGACAGACAGACACACAAAAATAAAAAGTAAAACAGTTTTTGCGTCAGTATCGAATATAGAGAACATCCAAATAATATTATTTATTACTTAAATATTAACATATCCCATATCCCGCAAAAGCCCTTTAATTTTTCTGGACGAAACGTATCCTTAATTTTAAATCATCATATATCTTAAGACGGTGCCAAGTTGCATCAAAACCCGTCCATTAGTTTCAGCGTGGTACGTGTTCTTTTAAATAATTTTCAACCCCTATCCTGCGAGAACCCATTAATTTTTCGGGATGTAAAGTGTCCTATGTCCTACCTCGTAGTATGAACTCAAATCATACCAAGTTTCATTTGAATTCATCCAGAAGTTCCGGCGGCGTAATGCGCGGCCAAGATACAGACAGACAGACATACAGATAGAAATGAAAAAACATACCGTTTAGGCTTCATTATCGAATATAGATAAACCTCCAAAAAAAAACACAATATCTTTAATGTACAGAATTTGGACCCATATCCCGCAGGAACGCTTTATTTTTTTCGGGACAAAAAGTATCTATAATTTGCCCATATAAACTATGTCTGTGCCAAGTTGCATCAACGCCCGTCCAATAGTTTCAGCATGCTACGCGTTCTTTTAAATAATGTCCATCCCTATCCTGCAGGAACTCTTTTATTTTTCGGGATGAAAAGTATCCAATGTCCTACCTCGAATTATGAACTCAAATCGTACCAAATTTCATTTGAATTCAGTGAGTATTTTCGGCGTGATGCGTTGCCAAGGTACAGACAGATAGACGGACAGACAGACAAAGATACAAAAATTACAAAAATACAGTTTTGTCTTTGGTATTAAATATGGAACGGCCTCCAAAAAAAAATACACAATATCTTCAATTTACAGAATTTGGGCCATTATCACGCAGGAACTCTTTTTTTTCGGGATAAAAATTATCCTCAATTTTTACCCAATATATAAACTATGACTGTGCCAAGTTGCAACAAAATCCGTCCTGTAGTTTCAGCGTGATACGTGTTATTTTAAATAACGTTCAACGCCTATCCTGCAGGAACTCTTTAATTTTTCGGGATGAAAAGTATCCAGTGTCCTACTTCAAAGTATGAACTCAAATCATACCAAATTTTATTTGAATTCAGTGAGCATTTTGGGCGTGATGCGCTGCCAAGATACAGACAGACAGACAAACAGACAAAAATTACAAAAATACAGTTTTGGCTTTAGTATTGAATATAGAAAGGCCTTAAATTTTTTTTACTAAATATCTTCAATTTACAGAATTTGGGACATTATCCCGCAGAAACTCTTTATTTTTTCGGGATAAAAATTATCCTCAATTTTTACCCATTATATAAAATGACTGTGCCAAGTTGCAACAAAGTCCGTCCAGTAGTTTCAGCGTGATACGTGTTCTTGTAAATAACTTTCAACGCCTATCCTGCTGGAACATTTTAATTTTTCGGGATTAAAAGTATCCTATGTCCCTACCTCGTAGTATGAACTCAAAACATACCAAGTTTCATTTAAATTCATTCAGTAGTTTCGGCGTGATGCCTAGCCAAGATAAGATACAGACAGACAGACAGACAGACAGGCAGACAAAAATGAAAAACAAAAAACAGTTTTGGCTTCAGTATCGAATATAGAGTACCCTCCAAAAGGAAATTTCAAAATATCTTCAATGTACACAATTGGACCCGTTACAGTTTTATTATAAGTATAGATATATGTACTATGCTTCAAGTCTAAAGACATATACTAATTATGTTTTTCAAAATAATAAAAATACCCAACTGATAACCGTCCCACTGATAAGTTTGACCTCAACGTCTCTACATTCAGATTTCATAATAAAAAACGCGGACAATCATCTATCTGTACATAAAATCTATATATACTTGTAATAAAACTGTAACAGGTCCAATTCTGTACCATGAAGATATTTAGTACTTTTTTTTGGAGGCTGTTCTGTATTCCATACTGAAGCTGAAACTGTTTTTTTTTTTCATTTTTGTCTGTCTGTCTGTATCTTGGCTAGGCATCCCGCCGAAACTACTGAATGAATTTAAATGAAACTTGGTATGATTTGAGTTCATACTACGAAGTAGGATATAGGATACTTTTCATCCCGAAAAATTAAACTGTTCCCTCAGGATAAGGGCTGAAAGTTATTTAAAAAATCACTTACTGAAACTAGTGGACGGATTTTGATGCACCTTGGCACAGTTATAGTTTATAAGTTGGGTGAAAATTGGGAATACTATTTATACAAAAAAATGAAGGGTTCCTGCGAGATATGGGTTCAAATTCTGTACATTGAAGATAATAGTAAATTTTTTTTGAAGGCAGTTCGATTATTCGTACTGTAGGCAAAACTGATTTTTTTTTTCATTTTTGTCTGTTGTCTGTCTGTCTGTCTGTATCTTGGACGTGCATCACGCCGAAACTACTGAATGAGTTCAAATGAAACTTGGCATGATTTGATTTCATACTACGTCCGTACGTACTATGAAAAGAATTCAATGTCCTACCTGGACATTGGATAATTTTCATATTTTTTTGGAGTTGGTATTTATGTTTTACGGTTTATAGTTACTTTTGTAGTTCATCTCTAGGATACTCAAGTAATATTCGTCCAAATTTCAAATACCTACGTCCACCGTTTTAGGTTGGGCGTTCTCTGTCAGCCAGGCAGTCAGTCAGTCAGTAGGTATGTCACGGTACTGTTTTATCGGCATGATTAAAATAATTTAATATATCACATATTTTTATTATAATTAGCTCAAACGTGAAGGGCATACTTATAATAAAGCAGAAAGTACCAAAAAGTCAATAAAAAAAGTCATTTAAAAAAAACTTTGGTACTAAAAATAAGTAACTGCAAATGAATAAAACATTTTTTAAATTCGTGTGTCTGTTAGTTAGTCTGTTCACGCATCACGTAAAAACTACTGGACCTATGGCAATGCGGTTGTTGTTGTTGGATAGCTAAGGGTTTGACTTAAAAACTGGTGTACTTATTATCTCAATGCGATAAGTAGAAGCCGAGCAATCGATAAAAAACTATTTGACGGCTGAACGAATTTTGAAGAAATGTATTATTTGTACTGTAGAGGTACTTTTAGTCCTGGAATAACACTGTGGGCTACTTTTAAATGAAATGACAACGCGGGCAAAGCCGCGGGCACAGCTAGTAATTAATATTTTCGTATGAGGCAGCAATTTATATCGAATAAACTTTAAAAATTTATTGTATGAATTTTCGTACGAACAGTTATTTTTTAAAATTGTGTGTATAGTTTTACGGCAAAGCAAGGGAAGGGTAATGAGTTTAACAGTCTATGTATGTATGTATGTATGTATGTATGTATATATGTATGTAGATATGTGGATGTTCCACCACAGCGGGCGACGCTATTGGTCCGATTTTGACAAGCGAGGTGTCAAACGATTCGTCTTCATGTATTGAGTGTCGTACTACGAATAAGTAATAAGGTGTCGTAGGCTTCTTTTTATACTCGACTACGGCGGAGAAAAGGAAGAGTTATGTGTTCAAATTTTAAATTTGGTCCAATTTTGACTAGCGAGGTATTTATAAATTCGTCTTTATCGGAAGAGTGTAATAGGCAATTTTTTGGCTTTAGTTTTTGAACTTATGTTTTGTATACTGAACTCTCTAGAAGATTATTACAGATGTTAAGAGATAAATTTAAGTTATGTCACTGTCTGCTCATTCTGCTCCTTAGAACCCAAAATGTATATAAATAATATTAAGCAATTTATTTCGTTCACAGCTTGAACATCAACTCATAATGCTGTATTAAAAAAGTTCACGCTTATATCATGATACCTAAAACGAGTTGTTGGAGTAAACGAGAGAAGTAGGAGGGGGGAGGGGGTCTCGGTTTAATATTATGAATAACACACATTGCATAAAACACTAGTCACTGAGGAACCGAGGCTGGCCTCGCACGGGTCAGGGTGCCGAAGTTCGTACACATGCGTGTGCGAAAAAAGTTTTCAAACGCGATCCCTAAAATATAACATACTTAAATATTTTATTTTATTTTAGTGGAAATAGTGACCGCAATGAAGTGTGTGTTGTTCTTAGGTGAGTAATTCGTACATTTTGAAATGATTTTATAGATCGATCGTATCATAATTTATTTAGTTAAATTTTATTTAGTATAGTACTAGCTATGCCCAAGGTTTTACACACGTGGTACTTTTTCTGGAAAAAATATGATTTATTGTATAAGTTACTCCAGGAAAACAAATTATATCAAAATTAATTCCCGTCTAATAGTTTGTAATCGATGCTCGGCTTCTACATAACAGGATTGAGATGTAAAGTTGGTACTTTGCACACCAACACTAGATTTTATTTAACTTGCGTTATTGTATGTAAAAAAATGTATACGTATGTATATATGTTTGTTTAGGTCAAATCTTACATGCTGAATTAGAACCACTTCCTCTTATCCTACGGAGTTGCGGATTGAGATGCGGTTTTCACTATTGGATAGCTTAGGATTTGACTTAAAAGCTAGGGTATCTACTTGGTATCTTAATCCAATGATTAGATGCTGAGCAATCGATGAAGAACTTATTGACGACTGAAGGAATTTTGAAATACAAAGCTAGTAAATAATATACTTCTGCAGTTGCAACAGCAACCATCTGCCAGATTGTGGTTGGGACTCCACACCGTGGCAGGTGGCATGATTTCGATCATGGGTACCATAGCCATTCCAACTCAGGCGAAGGTGGACATCCATTCAAACATCCTTCTTGGGGGCAATACACTCAGAAACCTGGTGAACCCAAACCACAGAGACCTGGGCATTACGGTCCTTTCGGCGGTGGAGAGAGCAGTGGGGAAGTAACATCAAGGTAAAATAATATGGTCATTTAATATACAAAAGAAATTGGATATTTATGTATGTAACTTACACTAAAGTTAAGATTAGAAACGGGATATTATTTCCGACGTAGTTCTTTCTTTAGTTTTGGATTTCCCTTTATTTATTTCGAGTCTCCAAGCGCGCCATATTCTCGGACCAACTGGGACCTCAGAATAAATAAAAGTACAAACTAGGAACGTGATCATAACGCTCGCTTGCAATAATGTCGAAATTTCGAAAACTAACAACAAAATACATAATTACATGGGACGAGTATATATCCCGTTTCTATGTTGCACTTATTTAGTAGTAGCTTTAGCCCGCGACTTCGTGCGCGGACTACAGTTTATCGCGAGTCGTTGCGTAAAAACTGCGTATTCCGATCATAACCATGACTTTTCCTACTCAAGCGAGGGTGAGCACTCTTACCATCACCCCTCCTGGTCGCAAAGTTCTAAGAACCCTGGCACACCCACATCAAGCAAGCCACCAGGATCGTACAGTCCTGGCGCCTATGGACACAGTTCACACAGTGATGAAAGCAGCTATGAGAGCAGTGAGGAAGTAACGTCAAGGCAAGCTCTGCATAAACAAGTTTTTTACCGCCTCCGACAAACAAAGGCGGGGGCCGCTGCATAAAAAAATATTCTATTCTCTTCTCTCCTTTCTTTTCGCTTCTCTTTATTGTGGGCCAAGATGTAGATTAAGGTATCTTTCTGTTTGTAGCAAATTAACATGTATAATATGGGGAGAGGAATCAATAATAATAATTAACTCAAACTCATGTTAATTTGCTTTGAGTCTGCAGTATTTTTAATAATTATTATTCATGCCTCACCCAATATTATTCTCTTTTATCATTTGCTGTTTTTCTATCTTCGGTATTATCTTATTTTGTTAAACAATAATGACCTGAAGAATTACTTGTTGTTGATAATACTTGCCATTTAAAAAAAAATACTTACTTGTACGAAGGTACTTAAAAATTTGCTATAATTACTAAATTAATTAAATTCAAATTAATGCTTTAAATAGCTTCTACTAATTATTACGTAGAACGTAACTGCTTTTTAAATATATACATAATATTCTTAAAAGTTTCCTCATTTGGACTATACTAAAACACAGAGAAAATGTATTTTTTGTGCTATACTATAACATACCGACAAAATTGCAGCTTTGCAACCAATCCCAGCCCAGGAAGTGGTTATAGCACCAATGGATGGGGGAATGGAGGATATGGAGGATTTATGGCGACCAGACCTTCCTCTACCACAGAAAACCCCACCCCTAAGCCGAATCCCCTGTCTTCTTCAGAGAAAGATGTGAGCGACGAGGACGTGGTAATAGCTTGTATTGCATCGTGCCCCGTGACTGCAGAGTATAACCCAGTTTGTGGCAGTAACAATATTACTTACCCAAACCCTGGGCGGTTGGAGTGTGAACAGAGATGTGGAGTCGGTATGCATTTTTCTTTATACCACGTTTTTATTAAATCAGTATCTTGTATGTCTGTCAGTCGTATCGAGTGGAATTTTGCAACTCAAATTGCGAGCACTTCAAGATTGGCTTTCCAGCTGAAACTTTCATGGTAGCTCACAAATCGATAATAAACTATTCTAAAAAGAACGTGGTTTTTAGATTAGTTTTTTAATCTACATTTGCTGCTTGTTAGGCTACTACAGTCCGTTGACAGTAAAAAGTCCCTTAGTTCAGGAATTGATAGCCCTGAGTAAAGGGCCTGCCAGATTTTTCCCAAAAGGCAAAGTCAAGAGTGAATAGGTATCTACTAGGCAAGCGTGCTACACCTTCGACCACATCATCGCTTTCCATCAGGTGAGATCGTGGTCAAACAATTGCCTAGTCCGTAATAAAAAAAAAAAGAAAAAAAAAGGAAGTCCCAAAAAATAAGGTACATGAGATAGATTATAGAAAAAGACATGAGTAGGCTTTTATAATGTAAAAAAATATCCTATTCCTAATATCATTTACAAATGAGTAGAAACTGATAGGCGTTATCATATTAGTCAGGTCAGGTTTGGTGACCCACACTTGAAAGGGTTATTTTCGTTTAACTTTAGACGCCTTAGTTTTTTAGTTATGCCCAAAAACAAAAATAAACAAATTATTTATCATCATCATCATCATACAATCAAATATAATATATTGGAGTTCCTTTCATGCCGACTTTGAGATCTGGCAACTGTATTTTACTGTAATGGCGGCAACTGTCATCATTGATAGTCAGTAGTGCCAACATTACGAGACGAACAAGAAACGTGAAAGAACGTATGAGAGGGACAAGTTATAGTGAACGGTGTACTGCCAGAAGGTTTACGATGAAGACAGATACAGACAGTTGAAAACCAGTTTTAGATAAATTTATGCGGCTTGTTTTCATTCTCGTTCTAAGTTCATTGAATTAAAGACTTTATAACGGTATTTATTTATTAATAATATTTACCTGATGTTTCGAGAACTTTGCAGTGTTTATGGCCACCGGTAGAGTTATAAACTTATTACACGTTAGGAAAATTGTAATAAACAAGCTGCGCCCCGCGGTTTTGCCCGCGTGCTATCTCCCAATTTTATTCAAAATAGTGTCTGGTTGCTTGTTATATATATTTGGTTATTTATATGTATACCTTTCTATTATTGAAGTGGTTTTTGTTAAAAAAATATTGATAAACTTTTTTATTCTAAATTATGATGATTTGATAGCCTCGATTTACCCTCGTGGGCTTCGTCAGAAGTCCTCATTGACTCCTGTCATTTTGATAAAAGCTTCAAAAGCTCAAATACCTTAGAATTTTGGGTCAATTATATATTTGCTTGTTTCATCATCATCATCATCATCATCATGTCAGCCTTTAGAAGTCCACTGCTGAACATAGGCCTCCCCCAAAGAGCGCTAGACGTAGACAAACATACATACAGATATTCGTGAAATTTGGTATATTCAGATACCTACTCATATAAATAAATCAATAAATATATTCGAGACAAATCAAACCAATTACCTAGCCCCAAACTAGGATACCCTATGCTATGGGTACCAGACAACGGATACATAGATACGAATATTACATCCATGACTCGTAAACAATATTAAGAATTTCTAACAATATTATATACATACACATTAACTTAAGAACCTAATTTTTTTGAAGGCGGTTAATAAGAGACTACATTAGGAGGTTTATTTGACTCTTGAATAATTTTCAGCGGTTGAATTGAGTAGACTGACTGCCTGTTCAGTTTCCGAAACAATAACTACGGAGAGAAATAAAAGCAGAGAGGAATTGGTAGCCTGCATTAGGCAATGCCCCGTTACTGAAGAATATAACCCAGTTTGTGGCAGTAACAATGTGACCTATGCGAATCCTGGAAGGTTGGCGTGCGAGCATCATTGTGGAATACGTAAGCATGTTGTGTTTTTAAAATAAGTGCTAGTTTATAACTGTAGGCAAGTTTTTAAACCCAGAATGGAAAATTATTAAAGCAAGGTGCTGAATAACATAACTTCTACCTCTCCCACTCCCTCACCTCCCTCCCCCCTCGCCAACTCCTGCCCCTCGTTTATATACTTCCTAATTATGTTTATGTGCGGTTTTCCATCGCTTTGAAGGGCACGCTAAGCTGTCGGTCCCGGCTGCTATTGATTAATAGCATTCGTTAAACCATGTAAGAGACCCTCGGGCGGCCTGAAAAACTGACACCAGAGGCCAACACTGCCTCATACAACAAACAAGCAATTACTGCTGCAATACCAAAAGTCTGACAAACATTAGACAAACATTAGTCGTTATTAGAATGTCGGTTTTAATGTGTGGCCCTCTCATTTCAGCGGTTCAATTAGTTAAATTGACAGCCTGCGTAGACGATCTTATCACTACGCAAAAACTTCCAAGCCAAGAGGAAGTGATAGCAGCTTGTATTAGAACATGTCCCGTAACTGGAGGGTTCAACCCTGTTTGCGGCAGTAACAATGAGACTTACGCGAACCCTGGGCGATTTGAGTGCGCACGAAACTGTGGGGTCGGTGGGTATAAAAAGCTTTTTAAACTGGTTAAAAAACGATACAAGCTTTCAGACTTTTGCATTATAAGTTTAAGAAGAATTACGTAATCTTAAGATAGCAACAAAATTAAGATCTTATTTACTTTTCAGAGGTTCAGTTAAGTAGAAAAACATCTTGCGATGCACCGCCAACTGAAGAAGAAATTAAAAATGCTATTCCTTTAAGTACTGTTACAAATAGCACTATTGCACAAGCGTTTATAAATGAAAATGGAGAAAATAATTTTGATGGAGAAAATAGTGGAAATACACAAAATAATAACAGTGAACATCATTTAAATGTTGGTAATGGTAACGATGGAAGTTTAGATGGGGCTAATAGCTCGAATGAAGGCATTAATTTAAACGGTGATAATAACGAAAATGGAGAAGAGGAAAGTACAGGAATTATTTTCAACGGAGAAAATATACAAAATCCTGGAAATCAAGCAAAAGGAGTATATCATAGCGGAGCAGGAAGTGGTGGTTATGGTGGAAGCCAATTTAATAAAGGACATGGAGGGAGTCACGGAAAGCAACCCGGAAATAATTGTAATGGAATAAATTATAGTAATAACAAGAGGCCACCAAGCGTGAAGGAATTGTTGGAATGTATGCAGTTGTGTGCCCTTACTTCTGAGTCCGTCCCTGTGTGCGGAACTGATGACATCACTTACATGAATCCTGGACGATTGTTATGCGCACAGTTCTGTGGAATCGGTAAGAATTTAAACAGTACAAAACAAAACTATAAGGGATCATCAGTCCATCAGTATTATCATTAGAAACGGGATACCTCAATATGTATTCTCGACATTTCGACACCCTTGCAGGCGCCAGTCATGAACTGATGTTACTGCGGGTGGGCAGTTATATCAATCAAATTATATAAGTACCCCCTTTCTCACTCGTTTTTACTGGCTGACAGTATTGTATACGTCGTGGCGATATCGAAAAATTGATAATTGTAATTTTATCAGACATCATTAAATGGTTTAGCCAGATGAATTAATGATGAGCGTTTGACGAGATGAATAGCAAAACGCATGGCTACTTCATGATATGGTCGAACATTAGTGATCATATCGTAAAAAAGTTACATTATAGAGATAGAGGCGCTAGGTGGAAGCCCGATTTGGCCATGATAGGTTAGATGGCTTCTTCTTGTGTTTAAGCCTTAAAATCCTATCTGTTTGAACACCTTTGGTATCATTATTGTCCCTCATACGACGACAAGATAAAGTGGTTATCTGATAGCAAGAAATATTCTAGTAGGCATGGCTCTCAACAGTTGTCAATACCACGGCATCGTACTACGTCTTTCAAAGGTTGCTTCCGCTATGCTGCGACCAAGTGTTGGAATAATCTGCCGCCACCAATCCGGGGGCTAAGAAATTTATACTCTTTTAGGCGTAAACTCAGGCAATATTTAATTGGTGGCAATATTAATATAGACACATCGTTTTTGTGATATATATACTTATTATTTTTCCTTGAAATTCATTTCTTCTCACTTATTAGTTGCACGTAATAGTAGAGGTTATTTCGCTGCTACCCGAGACTACATTATTTGATTCCTTTGTCGTTGCTATATTTTAAATATACTTTTTTATTTATTTATTTATCTATGTTTATTTAAATTACTTATATGTAATTATTATTATTATTATATATATATACATTTATATATATATATATATATATATCTCTGTAATAATGTGTTAATTTCATTTTTTATACTCTTATGTTATTTTGTCCGCTCCCTCTGGGCTTTAGCTGAAAACCAGCGCTGCGTGCTTTCGGCAAACAGCCTAATGCTGAGTTAATGCTTTCTTTTCTCTTTTCTTTTCTTTTCTTTTTCTTCTTTCATAAAAACCCTACATTAATGATATTTAATTATATGGCCAAACGTAGATTGAAATATTATTAAACGTTGATGTTTCAAAGATACGGTCAGTTTTAGCTAGTCATTTTGTAATCAATTCTACGATATCGCTACGATATACATTAAAATAGGGCAACATCTCAGCTCGCCGAAAGATTACTTATGTAAACAAATATATGTATTTTAGAATGGCAAGCGGATATAAAATAGGGTGTTGATCAAATGTAAGTTCAAACTATAATTTAAGCCTTTTATGATACAGATGACTAATAACAATATAAAACTTGATTGGGTTGGGATGTGCACACGATACCAGTTTCATTTTAACCTAAGTGACTTTATTGGTTTGACTTTGGTATTATTTTATCATAGCAGATACATTATCTTGGCTATTGACCTCGTTGCCAGAAACATAGTTAACTGCTATTCAACATCAGCCTATACTAGTCCACTGCTGGACGCAGTCCTTTCCTAATAAACGCCACTGGGTCCGATCTTCGGCTCTCCTGATCAAGACGCTGCCATCTGTATTTCGCAATTCGTCTCTCCACCTAGCCAGCGGACTACATTTCTCTAATCGTAGTCACTCTAGAACTCGTTTTCTCCGACGGTTGTCGGTTCTCCGAGAGATGTGACCAACTTATTGCCATTTCAGCTTGCTTGCTATTCTTCTGTCGGTTACCTTGGTTCTGATTCTGTGCTTCAGATATACTGCGAGCATAGCTCTCTCCATAGCTCGCTTTTTTTCCATAGTCCGGTTGATCGGACAACGGAACCGTACTACGTGCGGAGTATAACTAAGCGACTTTAAACTTATGGAAAAGTCTGTTCTACTAAGCTAGACTAGTCATAAGTTTGATTATGGTAGCTATCCTAATCAAACTCGTGAAAATGTTTAAATGAAGATAAATTCGTAATCATTCTATCTGACGTCGTATCGCCTTTATCATCCTCATCACATCCTCATCATAAGAAGATGTCCAGTGCTGATACATAAGCCTCGCCTTTAGGAGGTTGGATACACATGCCTCGCCCCAAGGAGGTTGGATACACATTCTTCTCCCCTACAGAACACTACAACAAGCGGTCGCTCGCTGCTTGACTATCATAAGTGGTGGTTTATTACATAACCACCGCACTTGGAGGCATCTTGATGATCACAGAAGTTGGTCATAAACCACAGAAAAATATTACTGGCCATTTCCTGAACTCCATTTGCTTGCACCCGCGGGATAAGGCAGTGTCCTTATCACTAGTAGTTCTGCGAACAGTAGACCTCGCGAGCATAAACTCTTTTGCTACAATCTAGCGGTACACAGTAGCGCCATCTAGTGACCTTATTGTAACACTAACATTACTAACCAAGGTGTTCCATCAATCCCTACCTAGTAGGTAAAGGGCTGATTCCACTGGTAGAAATCTAAAAGTGAGCAATTTACTGCATTTTCAGGAGCTATTCTGCTCATCAGGCCGAAGATCCTCATCAGATATTAACATAAAGTTACTTGCCTTTCAAATAAAAAAAAGAATCATCGAAATTGGATCTCCTATGGCGGAGATATTCAGTAGCCCCCTTATTGCCCCTTTTTGAGGAAGTACCCCCTATCAAAAATCTCAAGACGAACAAAAAAGTAAAAAAATTGGTTATACCTGCATACCAAGTTTCATCTAGAAGTTCGTTCTTGAGAAATGCGACCTGTAGAGGCCGGACATTCGGACATACGGAATAATTTTTTCCCAAGCTGAAACGGAGACTCTTCGCCCGCGCTTCGCGCTCGCTCGGTCAAATATAATTATTTAATTACATTTTAATAATTGAAAGCCGCAAAATATTTGAAGTAGGTACTAAATACTTAGTATGACTTAAAAAGAGCTATGTTGATGTAGGTCATATGTTATCTTTGAGGTCTAATATCTCAGATACGCCACACTTTAGGATAATAGTGTGTTTTTTAAAATTATGCTCCTATATTTATCTTGAAGCAGAGACATTTTGCCCGCTTCACTCGTACGGTCAACAAAACCAGGTAGCACACGACGGGAATTCATCATTATAGGAATCAATATTTATGTAATTTCAGACGTCAAAGTGAAAAAGTTCGCGGCATGCCAGTCCACCAGTACATGCAACTGCCAACATTGTCCAACACCGTGCACCAACCCCCCAGTAACCAACGCTCCAGAGGTCACTCCTCCCCCAATCACTTTAAAGGACTGCATTAAGGCCTGCCCGACTACGAACATCTTTAAACCTGTATGCGGAACAAACAACATCACCTACAAGAATCTGGAAAAGTTGCAGTGTGCCAAACGATGCGGAGTCGGTAAGAATACAACCTTGATTTATTTTCCTCATGTTTTGGAATGCATCGAACAAAGTATATATAAATTATTTTGTGGTCGCAGTTACAACCACTTATCTATACATATAATAAAACTGTAACGGGTCCAATTCTGTACAATGAAGTTTTTTTTGTTTCGTACTCTATATTCGATACTGAATCAAAAAAAAATTTTTTTTTTCATTTTCGTCTATGTGCCTGTTTTATCTTGGCTAGGCATCAAACCGAAACTATTGAATGAATTTAAATGTAACCTGGTATGATTTGAGTTCATACTACGAGGTAGGACATAGGATACTTTTCATCCCGAAAAATTAAAGTGTTCCCGCAGGATAGGGTTGAAAGTTATTTAAAAGAACACACCACGCTGAAACTACTTGACGGATTTTGATGGAACTTCGCACAGTCATAGATTATATATGATGGGTTAAAATTAGGAATACTTTTTATCCCGAAAAAATAAAGAGTTCCTGCGGAATACGGATCCAAAGTTGTTAAGTATGAAGTTCATACTTAACATAACAATGAAAAAAAAACAGTTTTGGCTTCAGTATGGAATACAGAACAGACTCCATATTTTTTTTACAAAATATCTTCAATGTTCAGAATTGGACCTGTTAGTTTTATTATAGGTATAGATTGATATTTTGTTTTATTTCGTAGATGTTTCACTTTTAGAAGAAACTCATTGTGCCGCTCCTGTCCCAAACCCGACCAATGGCAACCCACCAGTATGGGCCAGTACAGAAAAACCAACTCTTCAGGAGTGTATTCAGCGGTGCTCAGTGCAACAGAAATATGAACCGATATGTGGCACAGACAACGTCACTTATAACAACTCTGCTCACCTGATTTGTGCCAGACAGTGTGGACTTGGTAAGTTAAAAAACTAAAACCAGACTACAGTCGGGTAAAAAATAGCGTATGACACTTTTGCGATGCAGACGAATCGATTGATACCTCGCTTGTCAAAATCATAGCAAGTTTGAACACATAATTCTTCCTTTGCTTCGCCGTAGTAGGATAAACAAGCCTAAGACACTCTGTAATGAAGACGATTCGATTGATACCTCGCTTGTAGAAATCAAAGTTTTATAGTTTGAACACATAACCCTTTCTGTGCTTCGCAGTAGTCGGCTAAAAAAATAGCCTATCTATACCTGAAAATGAATTGATTGATACGCTTGTCAAAGTCGGAACAATAGGGGCGAAGCTATGGTGGAACATTCATATACCCCATGCTTACATACATATACTGTTAAACTCATTAACCATTCCCTTGCTTCGCCGTACTCGTTTAAAAAGCGGAACTCACAGACGCAATAGACGAACAAATATTTTATCTGTAATGTTCAGAAAGATTACAACCCAATTTTTATGTTTCCAGATGTGCAAATAAAAGCACAGTCACCGTGTTCCAGCATCTTCCCAACTACAGAGAAAGGACCAGTCACTCCTGCCCAAAACGTTACAATTCCAACTGACTTGCTCGCCACTATTTGGGGCATAACCACGAGTACGCCTAAAGATGACGACGAAGATTTTGAATTAGACCAGAGAGGTCAGGATCAAAAGTAGTCTACCTAACTAATTGACTTATATCTGTACCATATTATCCTGTCAACTACCTGTCATAAGCTTTCATCTTACCAAGAAAGTAATAGGGCCTAAAGTTTTATTCGGAGTTTATGAAAGTATTCAAGCTATCATGTTGTTATTTGTTTTTTTCTCATAGGTCTGTTTTTTGAATATTAATGAGTAATATTGGTGGAATATTAATTATTAAGTGTTCGATGGCGTGCTCGAGTTTAGGCAAGGGATAAAAATTCAAAAAACGTCTCTTTGTGATGTTTTCAAAACTCTCCAGGAAGTTTTAGTAAAATGTCCACCATTTTACCAATTATTGAATGTGACGTGTCAATCTATACTTATAATAAAGCAATAATACTTTTATATAATAAACTTAACTTGACATTGTCAAAATTGCTAGGAGGCCAGTGCCTCCGCTAAAGCCATTATAATAAAAGATTTATTCACCACTTTGTACTGAAAAACCCATAGATCTTATTAAAAGTGTGCAGATTCGGTACTAGCTCCTTGGACGTGGACAGCTTAAACTAGGTGCAACGCACACAAATGGCCTTAGTCACAATTATAGTGGCGTTTGAGCAGCAAGTGTTAGTTAGTAGCAGTGCCTCTCATTCGCGCTACAGTTTGTGTCCGTCTCTGTATCTTTGTTGTTGATATACATGAAATACGACGGTGGGAATGAGCATGTTTTCCTGACGAATTAAGTACAGATTTTGTGTACATAATATTGAAGCGTGCCATATCTTTACATAACTACATAGATCGTTGGAAAAACCTGTTATTGTCTGATAATGGTTATGAAAAGTGGATTTTGATGTAATTGTCTCAATTAATTATTTAACTGACCGTAGGTAATTTATAAAATGAAGTAGTTTTTAGAACTGTAGGTATATTTGGTTTGAATAGCATACCCTTTTTACATTAAACATTATTCAAATAATTTTTGTTTGATTCCTATAGCCGTTTTTCTGATTCCACCCACCATTATTTTAGTTTATTGCATTTTGATGCTAATGAGCATGTAATCTATGGTATAATAATATAAATGTAACCTTATTGGCATAAGTAACCTTTCGCCATTATGAAAAAGTTTATCTCTAGCATGGAGTGACATGAACTATATAATTTGTAGAATTAAATATGGCTGGTGTCAGCTGCCTTTTACGAACGATACGGAACGATATGGTATAAAATTAAAGACATTAATGAGACGAGTTCTGACACATGCGACTGTATACTTATATTTTATGAACACATAGATTGAAATTAGCCAAACAACGTTTGAAAAACAAGAACAAATAAAAAATTACATAAATTTTATTTACCCCCAACCCACCTCCCCCCATATAGCTAAGAACCATGTCGATCACAACAGTTTTGAAACATAGAAAACTTCAGCTAAATCGGTCCATTCGTTTGGAAGTTTAGATTCCCCCCCCCTCCCTCACCTCCCCCTCCTCCCCTTTCCTCCCTACTTCCCCCCTTTATAGCTAAGAACCATTTCGATCACATCAGCCGCAAAAAAACCGCATCAAAATCGGTCCATTCTTTTGGGAGCTACGATGCCACAGTCAGACACACGCACACACACACACACACACACACACACACACACACACACACACACACACACACAGTGATACACACCCGTCGTAGTAGTAGTAGTACTCACTCAGTGCTGTGGAATCTTTTCAAATTGCCTTCTGCTTGAATTGAATTTTCAATACGATACGATACGATACGAAATACTTTATTGTATACCAAAACAAAGAACAAACAATATCAAAACTTAAATAAGGTAATACAATTGGCGGTCTTATTGCTTAAAGCGATCTCTTCCAGACAACCTATGGATGGACAGTATCAGAGGAAGCAGAAATAGACGGTGGTGTACAATTAAGAATAATTATGAATTACTTAAAAATACTTAATTATATAAAAAGTTTATATGACATAAAATATATATATATATATAATAAATAAATATATATTACATAAAATAAATATATAATTATAATAAATTAATACATATCAACATAAATAATTAAATGAAAAATTTTAAGCAGCTGTGTTGTCAGAGGTTAGACAAATAGTGATTTTTCACCATATTTTTAAAAATTGACAAGGATTTAGCGCGTCGGATATCTAGCGGCAATGCATTCCACAGTCGGACAGCTTGTATTGTGAAGGATTTGCTGTAGAACTGGGAAGTGTGGATAGGGATTTTAAGTTGAAGGGCTCTAGAAGAGCGCATGGAGTGTGAAGGTAGTAGGAACTCAAAGCGTTCTTTGAGGTAGGGTGGAGTGAAAGGAATAAACAGGATGCTATAGAGCAAAGATAGGATATGTGCATTCCGGCGAAAACGAATGGGCAACCATTTCAGCTTTTTGCGAAATTCAGAAATGTGGTCATATACATAGGTTCAATCATAGGTATTACGCGTAATACTGTTAATTATTCCGTGGTATAATCTGATTTCACTTCCACCAGATTTTTTCTTGACATTGTTTTTTCTTGAATTAACTTTATGAATAATATATGATATTTGTATGTATGTATTTATTATGATGATGTCAACTGCAAAGATGTTAACAGAGAAAAAAATAAAAATTTATTTACGCCCTATAATTATACTTTACAAGGCTTTAAAGTATGTTTTACAATGAACGCATACATTGTTACTGATTTTGTGTTTTGCACAGAGATTTTACACATCTGAATGGCTCCAAGCATGCTCCAAGTCGTGGGGTTCTCGAGGCGCTCCAGGCGCTTGTGTGACGTGAAGTAGACAGCCTTTGTCAAAGAAGTGACGTGATTTTTTCAACGTTTATTCATTTTCTATTATTTTTATGATATCCTATCTTCTCTCCCCATTGCGAAAAGAATATTTCACTCCTGTTGGGAGTGACGTGGATGACCTTCCGTCACAGTCGTATATCTGCCACCACAGTCCGTGCGGCGTAGTAGGCAACCGCTATTGTACAATTCTTCCGATGGAAATGATGAAGATGAGCGTTCGCCGCGGTCACCTCCACCAACACTGACAGTGTGGCGTAGTAGGCGACCCCTTAACAGCTTAACGGTGATATCTCCTTCGCCTTCCTTACTATGTTTACAGATTGCAGCTGATAGGAATGATCATCAAAATTCTAATTCTGATGTGTCATTTGAAAATACAAATCTAGTGAAATGTGACGTGTGCTCCCAAACAACATTTTTGAAAGGTGTTCGTTGGCTAAAAATTCATGTAAGATAAGCTCACTGCGCATTTCCTGGCTCTCTTCTTTCGCAAAACTCAAATTCAACAATACCCATCCAAACACCTTAGGCTCAACCTTTTTGGGAAAACTTAGTAAATTCAATAATAACCTACCCTTAGTTAGGTGAATCCCGCGCGGTGCTTGCCTATCTTTAGCACGTTGCCTTACTGAAGATATTAAAAATGTCACAGCCATAAACTCTACTCAAGCTTGGGAGCACTTGTTAACTTTTATCTATAGACTTTTACATGTTTCGAACAACTTCTCTCCCAATTTTTTCTTTTACATCACGTTCACATGCAGCTCAGTCTTCTGCCATATCTTACCGTATGGTAGAAGACAGGCTGAGTGAAGGTGACATAAAAGGTACAGCAAGAATTTTGTTTTCTAATGACTCTATTGCACCAAATACTCCTGAAACCTTGTTGGCACTAAAATATAAGCATCCACCTTCCGCAGCTAATGCCAATATGCCTTTGCCCCCAGGCCAAGATGCAGATGCCTTAAGATGAAGATGTAGCGAATGCCAAACAAATATACAGACAAACAAACTAACAAACATACAAACAGACAGACAAGATTTAAAAACAATAATTGAGTAGCTTATTTTAAGTACCCTAGACCTTTTTTTTTCTTTGTACAGACTATTTTGTTCCTATTGCTTTATTATAAGTATATACTCGTAGATAGATTAGGAATAGGATATATTGGTTACATTATAAAAGCTTATCATTTTCTATAATCCATCTCATCTACCTTAATTATTGGGATATATTGATGGGAAAAATCTGGCAGCCTCACTACTCGGGGCTACCAATTCCTGAACTAAGGGACTTTTTATAGTGAACGGAACGGTGTAAAAAGGCACAAGGCGATGCACTCAACAGCCTCTTCAACCACTTGAAGAGTTACTCGGGCCTCTATAAAAACAACGAGATGTAGATCGATCGTTGGTCGCAGGTCACGAATTTATGGGTATTTAGTTGGGTCCCCATTCTCCCAATATTCCTGGATCCTGCCTTCCATCACGTTGACTAGGTGTTTGCTTGAATAAAAATCTAGAATTCTCTTTACGGGATAGAAATAATGTAGTTCTGATCAATTTAGTAAAACAATTAGATTCCTTGAGAAATATTTTCTCACGTCTCACATTAATATTAAAAACCGTTGCTAAGACCTGTCTCCAAATCGTGTTCGAATATGCAAAACATACAAAGAACTATTATTTATTCTGTGCCATCACTACCAACCATTTAACAGGGATGAGCCGTCACAAGCAGACATTTCAGTGGGCATGACCATAAATCTAGTTTCTCTATACCTTAATCTGTAACTATGTTCTTACAAGCACAAATTAAAAATGTATAGATCTTCCGACCCACCCCCCCCCCCCCTATTTATAGCTAAGAACCATCTAGATCACATAAGCTTTCAAACATAAAAACCCGCATTAAAATCAATCCATTCATTAGGGAGCTATGATCTGGAACCCTCCCCCCCCCCCCCCTTAATATAGTTTATCGCATCAAAATCGGTCCATTCGTTTGGGAGCAACGATTACGATGCCCCAGTGAGACATACACACACGCACACTCCCTCTCACACACACACATGCACAAACAATTAGTTTGTTTGTGTATGTGTGTGTGTGTGCACATACGCAGTCACACTTTATACTTAACACCCCTGTCTGTTCGCGTTCTGGGGTTAAAAACCACGAACAAACGTACAGAAATCCGTCGAAAGTTCCTGCGTTGCGTGGTGCGTACCAATGTAAGACGTCAGTCACTTAGTTATAGAGATTGTGACACAAGGTAATTGTGTAAATCTTGTAAAATGGACAAACGGAAGACGGATGACTCAGTAGGGGCAATCCCAGCACATTCCATTGCTAAATGAAATAAGCAATAAATATGTGACGTCTGTAGAATACCTACAAGTTTTGGTGAAATCACTTTGTTTTTTACCCGATTATAGCGAACCAAAGGATGGGTTATATGTTCAACCTAAAAACATGGCCCGATTTTGACAAGCAAGTCATCAATCGATTCGTCTTCAGGTATAGTGTTCCAAAAACCACGAACAAACGTACCAGAAACCCGTCAAATTCCTGCGTAGTGCGTAGGTACCTATGACGTCAGTCACGTCATTCTCTTAGTTATTGTGACACAAGCACTTGTACTATTATTTATTCTGTGACACAAGGTCATTGTGTAAACCTTGTAATATGAAAGACATGTGTCATGTGTGTGTAAACCTTGTAATACGCAAGACGGATGACTCAGTAGGGACAATCCCAGCACATTCTAAAAGAAAAAATGCTTAATGAAATGATGAAAGGTTAGACAATAAGAAGATTTATATTATAATTATAATACAGAGTTTTGGTGAAATCACTTTATTTATGTCGTGAAATGTTTACTCATAAAAGTAAACTGAGTTTGTCTTGACCAAGTTAACCAAGCACCACTTATTTTTCACTAACTTATTTATGATTTTGTAATGAAATCAACGTTAATCTTATCACCGAATCCTATAAACTACGGGAATATAAATTGCTCATAACCAGCTAACCAGTAATTCTTGTAGGAGCAATGTTTAACCCCCGAACTCAAAAAGAGAGGGGTAAGTAAGAGTATATATAAGTTTAGGGTATGTATCGTTGTGAATGTCTGTGGCATCGTAACCCCCAATTGTACGGACCGATTTTGATGCGTTTATGTTTGTAAATTGATGTGATCGAGATGAATCTTATCTAGGTATAATGGGGGGGGTGGAAGGATCGGGTGTTATATAAAATGTATTGTGCTTTATAATATTAACATTTCTCTTAACAAAAAATAAATCAGTTCAAATGAGATATCTGAATAATAACGATCAGGTAAGCTATGGAACCACTTATAAACTTCAACATCAAGGTGATATCTACAGAGAACATATCATATGTTCGAATTCATCAGCTACATAAATGCCTTTGCATGCGCCCTCATTGTCTTCGGAAGGTCATATAGTCTATAATGATCTGGTTCACGAGGACTTCAGTAATGATTCGGGACAAGCGCAGCCTCTCACAGACGAAACACATCATTGCAACCCTCATCAACGTTTTTATGCTTAAATAATAATATTAAATAAAAAATATATATAATAAAAATTAACTTTATATAAATTTGGTGTGTATACATATTATACTGGAGTATCTCGAGAATATTTATTATTATTAATTATTACCAAATAAACCACCAAAACCACGCTGGCACCAAATGACTATTCACACCAATATATAAACGTGAAACGTTGTCTGTTTGTTTGTTTAGCATTGACGCGATAACTTCTGGACGGATTTTGTTGAAATTGGACTGGAGATGGCTTATACCCTGGAATAAAACAATGGATACTTTTTATCTTGGAAAATATTGATAACTCGCTGTAAGAAACGGTTGCCATTGAAACGAAATAATAACAAGTCTGTTAAAAAACATCAAGGGCGTTGGTGCTTTACTTTTGCATTGGTTTTTAATATCCTAGAATTACATACCCAGGGTGTTTTTTTCGTGATAATCTGTATTCCGGGCAGGCAAAAGCTATAGCTTTTGCACGGAATATAATATGTTATAAAATATCATACTAGCTGTACCCAAGGCTTAGTCATTTCATTTAAAAGTTACTCATACGTGTTATTCCAGGACCAAACGTACCTATAATATACAATAATATACTACATTTTTTCAGCCATCGAATAGTTTTCTATCGATTGCTCGGCATCTAATCATCAGATTAAGATACTAAGTATCCCAGTTTTTTACTCAAACCCTAAGCTATCCAATAGTGATTGCAATCGATCAAGTAGTTTTTACTTGATGCGCGAACAAACTTACATACAGATCTTCAGTAGTGACCCGACATGGCCGTGATAGGTTAGAAGACGAAGGCGGGAGCTCGCTAAGCTTCGCTCTCGCCTTCGTCTTCTACGGCCAAGTCGGGTTGCCACTGAAGGCTGTTGGCAGAAATCTATCTGTGTTGCAATAGCAAATAAATAATTAATAGATTGGTCTAGTGGCTAGTGACCCTGGGAACGAAATCAAACGGTCGCGAGTTCGAATCCTGCAAGGTGCAATCATTTGTGTGATGAGCAAAAATGTTTGTTTCCGAGTCATGGATGTGATATTCGTATTTATGTACGTTATCTAGTGCCCATATTACAGGGTATCCTAGTTTGGGGCTAGTAATTATAATTGGTATGGAATTGTCCCCAATATATTTATTATTATTTATTAATGTTTGTACAGCCACCAAGACACTTTGTGGAATAGAATAGAATAGAATAGCATTATGTGGAGCGTTATTCGAAACTACCTATACCCGATCTCAGCTCAGCCAGGGACGTCATAAATGTTCGAATGTATACATTTACGGTGTACTTTCGAAGAATACATTTTCGCTTTCTGGATTAAACATACTCGATGCTGACCACGAACCTCTACAGATTCATGATGCCAACACGGTCTCTGACGTCAAGAGCGTTGTGTACGTAATGTACCTATATTTTCGAAATATTATGCAACGACGTCGGCTTTCCTTTAGTTAGTGCATCAGTACAACATTAACTGTTAGTACAACATGTAAAACATTAAGGATTCTGGCTCAGAGTACTATGTATATAAGGAAATAGAGGCCTATCTTCGCGCCCAATAGGGGTAAAAGCTCAGTGGCGCCTCTGTATTTAGCTAATGGAACTATTGCTTCATGAAAAGTTTTTGTTGAGTGCAAAAGTTTTTGAGGTTACTCAGATACGAACCTGGGAATGACGGCACGTCAGTTGGGTACTAACACCACTGTGCCACAAAGGATCTAAAACACTGGCCGAAAATTGGGTGTCCGCTTCTGTCTTTACACTTTGTTTGTAAACCATAATAATTAAAAATTACCATCTGCAATATTACGTAACAAAACTTGACGGTTTACTTCAGGATATTACATAAGCCTTAAAAAATCAAAGAAAATGTAAAAAAACGCAAAAAATATGTAAATGCTATAAATATTGAGGCAAAACATTCATAGCAGCGCGTGGATTCGATTCATGTGCCTCTGGGTTGTAAGCCAGACACCGCATCTACTGTGCCACTCTGACTTGTGGCATAGGAGCCGAATTCACGGTACCATTTTATAAACGGATGTGCAATTATTATTCCTTTCAAATTAATATAACTTTAGACTCATATCCCGCAGGAATCCCGTATTTATTCGTGATTAAAAGTATCATTCATTTTAACACATACTATAAACTTTGACTGTGCCAAGTTACTTCAAAATCCGTACGGTAGTTTCAGCGTGATATGTGTTTTTTTTAAATAACTTTCAATCCCTATCCTGCGGGAACCGTTGATTTTTCCGGGATAAAAAGTATCCTAAATGCATCAGCCAATCCAGTACATCAGCTATGATTCTGCCAAATTTCATCAAAATCAGTCAGTTTCAGCGTGATGCGTGTTCAAAGAGACAGACAGACAGACAGACAGACAGATAAAAAATAAAAAAATAACCTTTTTGCACTCCATATCGATTTTGAAGTTTATCTCAATCAAAATTTTCAAAAAATATTTAATGTACAGATTTAGCCCAGTTACAGTTTTATTATAGTATAGAAGATAGATAGATAGATAGATAATATGTTTTCATGCATACGGTAATAATAAAGAGACGACCAAATAATACAATGATGTGTGTGAACTTGTGAAGGTAGATACGAGAGTCTTGAAGGTCTGAAAGTTGAAAACATTATAGACCAAGGAACAAAGGGAGCCGTTTGTGTCGTACATAGTCGCCAGATCACGAATCTTCGTGGAATACTCGGTGGGGCGTCCGATCGAGTTTAACGTCTTTTTTACCACTTCTTTGCTTTCGCAGACATGTTTTTTTTATAAGGCTTGTCGCCATCATTTGGCATTTCTAGCTTCTGTATCATCAGGGACTCCACTCATACTCAATGGCATCTATGTCATCATCAGTCACTAGGTCTGCAAGAGACACTACCATATGAGAAATACCGAGTAACACCATAGATTTGATAACTTTTACGCTATCCTTTGCGTAAAGGTCATCGATGTTGGTTTCAATAAGTTGACTGTCGAGATCAGTACATCAATTTATTTACTTGAACGGATAATAATTAATAAGGAAATTATTTGTAACTAGCTGATGCCCGCAGCTTTGCACGCGTGGTCATTTCTCTAGGTTAAAAGTACTCTATGTGCTATGCTAGGACCTAAAATACCAATATACCAACATTTGATCAAAATTTCTTCAGCTGTCAAAAACATTTTTATCTATTGCTCGGCTTTTACTCATCGGATTGAGATACCAAGTACCCCAGTTCTTAAGTCAAACTCCAAGCTATCCAACAGTGAAAACCGCATCGCAATCGGTCCAGTGGTTTTTACGTGATGCGCGGACAAACATACAGACAAACAGAAAGACACGTTTTTTTATTTAATATATTCTTGTTCAGTAGCTTATTTTAGGTCCTAGAATACCACATAGAGTACTATTAAACTAGACTAATAATCACGCATGCGAAGCCGCGGGCACAGCTAGTTTGCTTGGCTTCTACTGATCGGGTTGTGCACCAATTTTTAAGTGAAACCCTACGCTATCCAATAGTGAAATTCGCATCACAATCTGTTCAGCAGTTTTTACGTGATGCGCAGACTGACAGATCACTGTTGAATAGCTTGGAGTTTGACTTAAAAACTGGTGTACTTGTTATCTCAATCCGATGATTAAAAGCCGAACAATCGATAAAAACTTTTTGACAGCTGAAGGAATTTTGATCAAATGTTGGTAAAAGTACAGTACAGTACGGTATTTTAGGTCTTGGAATAGTAGAGTACTTTTAAACTAGAGAAATGACCACGCGGGTACAGCTAGTAGACACATACATATATATATATATATATATAAATATTTTTTCGAATATATATATATATATATATATATTTGAAAAAATAATTTTACCCTACCGTAGTTGGGTTTTAGTTTTTGGACTTATGTCTTGTTTAAACTCTGAGTAACGAGATGAGCGGGTCATCCACCTTGAATGTCATCTTATCATCCATGCAACAAAAACAAAACAAAATCTTGCGTGGAACAGATTTGCGGTTGTTACCCCGAGACAAGCCTGAGACCATGACTTGTGAGACTCATAGATAAATAGTTAAACACTTTATTGCAAAATACTCAAAATAATCATCTATCTATACTTATAATAAAACTGTAACAGGTCCAATTCTGTATATTGAAGATCTTTAGTAATTTTTTTGGAGGCTGTCCTGTATTCATACTGAAGCGTTTTTTGTTTTTTATTCTGTTGTCTGTCTGTCTGTATCTTGGACGAGCATCACGCCAAAACTACGGAATGAATTCAAATGAAACTTGGCGTGCTTTGAGTTCATACTACGAGGTAGGACATGGGATACTTAAAATCCCGAAAAATTAAACGGTTCCCGCAGGATAGGGGTTGAAAATTATTTAAAAAAACACTTACTGAAACTACTGGATGGATTTTATGCACCTTGGTACAGTCATAGTTTACGAGTATATGATGGGTGAAAATCGGGAATACTTTATATCCCGACAAAATAAAGGGTTCCTGTGGGATAGGGGTCCAAATGCTGTACATTGAAGATATTTTGTAATATTTTTTATACTCAAGCCAAAACAGTTTCTTCTTTTTTTCTGTTGTCTGTCTGTCTATCTGTCTGTCTGTATCTTGGACGCGCATCACGTCGAAACTACTAAAGGAATTCAAATGAAACTTGGCATGATTTGAGTTCATACCACGAGGTAGGACATAGGATACCTTTTATCCCGAAAAATTAAAGGTTTTTTAAAAATTTTAAAGATATATTGTAATATTTTATTTGGAGTTGGTATTCATATTTTACGGTTTATAGTTACTTCCGTAGTTCACCTCTAGGATACTCAAGGAATATTCCTCCAAATTTCAAATACCTAGGTCCACCGGTTTAGGCTGGGCGTTGTCTGTCAGTCAGTCAGTCAGTCAGTCAGTCAGTCAGTCAGTCAGTAGATATGTCACGGTTACTCTTTTATAGGCATGATTAAAGCAATGTAATATAACACATGTTTTTATTATTCTGCCCAAAAGTTAAGGGCATCTATACATATAATATTGCAGTAAGTACCAAAAAATCTGTTAAAGGAAGGTATTAAAAAAACTAGGGTACTAAAAATAAGCAACTGAAAAAGAATAAAACATTTTTTTTAATCGTGTCTGTCTGTTTGTCTGTTAGTCTGTCCACTCATCACGTAAAAACTACGAGACCGATTGCGATGCGGTTCACTGTTGGATACCTTAGGGTTTTGACTTAAGGCGGGGTCAGTCCCGAAATCAGCAAAAATACCAATAGCAAAACGTTGAGAACGACGCACAGAATAAAACAACATTAGGTATGCAAACCAAAAAATACTGTGGATATAAAAGTACCTATACTACCTAAACAAATAACAGAAATGTCTTGGTATCCTTGGAAAAAAATCACAAACTACCGCATGAAAATAACTTGTTGCATCGCTGTTCTCATTATTTTCAGCGACAGCAACATTTTTTTTAAATAATTATTTAGATACCCTTATTAAACTAGACAAATAACCGAACAATTTTTTATTTTTTTTAAATTATTTAAAGTCGACGCTCGAGCTGCATCACCTCTCCCGCTCACACTGCACCTGGACGAGCAGGACAAACCATTGAGAGACTAAGATAATTGAGATAATAAGTACACCAGTTTTTAAGGCGTAAAAACTGGTGTACTTATTATCTCAATCCGATAAGTAGAAGCCGAACAATCGATAAAAACTTATTGACGGCTGAAGGAATTTTGTTTAAATGTAGGTATATTGGTATTTTAGGTCATGGAATAGTAATAGAGTTCTTTTAACCTAGAGAAATGGCCACGCATGCGAAGCCGCGGGTACAGCTAGTAAAGCAATAAGAACGAAAAAGTCTTTCCAAAGGAGATAATTGAAAATAAATAATAGTTTAAAAAAACTAAAAAACATGCTTTATATAACTAAAAATAGAAAATAAATTTTAGTAGTGCAAATAAGATAAAAAACATTTTTTTGAAATAAAACTTTTTTTCTTATTTACACTACTAAAATTTATTTTCTATTTTTAGTTTGGTTTTCTATATAAAGCGAGTTTTTTAGTTTATTTACACTATTATTTATTTTCTACTTTTTTTTTTGGAATTATTGTTGCATTGTCATCGGTCTTTGACAGGTGTGCAAAATTTGAATGAAATCTGACCGTTTAAAGTGGGTCAAAATAGCGTCCAAAGGAGTCGGTTTCAAACATACAAACATACAAACATACAAGTGAAGCTAGTATAAAGCGTATAAAAATATGGTCTATGGTACTTAAAATAAGCTAATGAACATGTATATAACATTGTTTAAATTCGTGTCTGTGGGTTTGTTTGTTTGTTAGTTTCTTTGTTTGTCTGTATGTTTGTTCTCGCAGCACGTAAAAACTACTGGACAGATTGCAATGCAGTTTTTCTGTAGGTTCAAAGTACCATAATATTAGCATATTAATATACAGAACCATCAAAAATATATTATTTATTACTTAAATATTAACATAACTTTGGAACCATATCCCGCAGAAGCCCTTTAATTTTTCGGGATAAAACGTGTCCTCTATTTTACTACGATATAAATTAAGACGGAGCCAAGTTGCAACAAAACCCATCCATTAGTTTCAGCGTGGTACGTGTTCTTTTAAATAAGTTTACCGAAAAATTAATATAAATTTTATTTATATAAATTTTTCGGGATGTAAAGTATCTTATGTCCTACCTCGTAGTATGAATTCAAATCATACCAATTTTCATTTTAATTCATCCAGTAGTTCCGGTGACGTGATGCGCGGCCAAGATACAGACAGACAGACATACATACAGACAAAAATGAAAAAACATACAGTTTAGGCTTCATTATCGAATATATAGAGCAACCTCCAAAATAAACACATTATCTTTAATGTACAGAATTTGAACCCATATCCCGCAGGAACCCTTTATTTTTACGGGATAAAAAGTATACATAATTTTCACCCATTTTATAAACTATGTCTGTGCCAAGCCATCAACATCCGTCCAATAGTTTCAGCGTGCTACGTGTTCTTTTAAATAATTTTCCACCCCTATCCTGCAGGAACTCCCTAATTTTTCGGAGGATTCATCCCGAAAAATTAAAGAAGAATGAACTCAAATCATACAGAATTTGAATTCAGTGAGTATTTTCGGCGTGATATGCTGCCAAAGTACAGACAGACAGACAGACAGACAGACGGACAGACAGACAGACAGACAGACAGACAAAAATTACAAAAATATAGTTTTGGCTTTAGTAGAACGGCCTCCAAAAAAAATACACCTTATCTACAATATACAGAATTTGGGACATTATCCCACAGGAATTCTTTATTTTTTCGGGATAAAAGTTATCCTCAATTTTTACCAATTATATAAACTACTAGCTTACCCGCCCGCGACTTCATCCGCGTGGACCACAGTTTATCGCGAAAAAAGCATCCTACGTCTTCTAAAATTAAAAACCAATGAATATTAAAAACCAATTATTATTAAAAACCAATGCAAAAGTAGACTTAGACTTCTTGGTTATGGCCTCTGTGGCTTGTTGTTGGTATAGCATCAACTACTTACTCGGTAGCACCAACGCTCTTGATGATTTTTGACAGACTTGTTATTTCGTTTCCATGCCAACCGTTTCTTAAAGCGATTATTCATCATGTTCCAGTTTTCCCGTGGAAACTTCCACGGAATTCGTGGAATTTTCCGGGATAAAAAGTTGCCCTTGTTTTATTCTAGGGTATAAGCTATCTCCATTCCAAATTTCATCAAAATCCGTCCAGCGGTTATCGCGTGAAAGCTCCCCAAACAAACAAACAAACAAACAGACAACGTTTCATTTTTATATATTGGTATGGATGAAAGTTGCAACAAAATCCGTCCAGTAGTTTCAGAGTGATATGTGTTCTTTTAAATAACTTTCAACGCCTATCCTGCGGGAACCCATTAATATTTTCGGGATTAAAAGTATCCTATGTCCTACCTCGTAGTATGAACTCAAATCATATCAAATTTCATTTAAATTCATTCAGTAGTTTCGGCGCAGATTCGGCGTGATGCCACAGAATAAATAATATGGTGATGCCTAGAGATACAGACAGACAAAAAAAATCCTCCAAAAGAAAATTTCAAAATATTTTAAATGTACAGAATTGGATCCGTTACAGTTTTATTTTATGTATATATATATATATATATATACATATAAACATAAAAAATGAAAGGCTATATATATATATATATATATATATATATATAGCCTTTCATTTTTTATGTTTATATATATATATATATATACATAAAAAATGAAAGGCTCATAAAAGAAGAAAAAGGAAAGGGAAGGCTCATTTTCATTCTCAGTGTGTTTTTTTTTTCAAAATCAACGTGTTCGATTCCTGGCTAGGAAAATTCATTTTTCAAAAATTCAAAGATGCAGTTTTAGTTTTGTTAATAAAAGTAGGTACCAACATTTAGACATTTCCTACGACAATGATACCAACGCTATGGTAAACGGCCGTTTCAGAAAACGGTCACTTTTTCCTCATTATTTTACTAAAAATCATTCCTCATTTTTTTTTTATTTAAAGACCTATAAATGTATCTGTACATAAATAAATACTATTAATTTTGAGTGTTCTACTCTCCTCGACTCAACTCAACTTTTGTTCAGTTTTGTTCAGTTACGTAGTCTACGTACATATGTATTTGTAATTCACTCAAATTTTTCGACATTTCGGAAAAGTCGACAAGCTAATTGAAACCTTTTATGGAACATCGACACATTATTTAGCTTTAGGTACAATAAGTACATAACTATAGATTTGTAAAGGTTTTAAAATTAAGTAAAATGCAACTGGTTGGTACATACAGTTTGACGAGTAAAACCAAACTAAAACCACATAAAATCTAATAGTACTACGTTATAAAACACTTTATTGACACACAAACTAAAACTAAACAAAAAAAAAAATATAACTAAAGTAGATAGGTATAATAAAAAGTATAATTTAAAAATTAAATTTTAAAAGGTAGCTTTTACGACTTTTTTTATGAATGTTTCTTTTTTCATTTTCACATATTTTTTTTGTTCTTTTCATTTCCTCTTTTTACATTTGCACGTTTTTTTTGTTTTTTTTTTTTACTTTTTACATTTCTTTTTAATTTTTTCCTTTTTTTAATGGCTTAGTCATCGGTTTGTGAGCTACCCTGAAAGTTTCAGCCGGATATCTAATCGGGAAGTGCTCAAAATTTGAATTGCAAGATTCCAGTACAAAATACGTAGATACATCGATACATACATACGTACATACAAGTGCAGTTCAATAAAAGCTTTTAAAATAATTTACATGAACAAAAGGTACTTACAATCGGTGCTATAAGTAACAAAATATAATGAATGTTCTACCTAATGTTCTACCTATATAGCTATATTATTTTTACTTAAATAACTATAAATATTTAGTATTTCAAGATCCTCACATGAAAAAGATAAAGATACAGGTATTATAGATCACCTATTTCACAAATGCAGCAAGAAAGCATGACATAAGAAATTACGCAAAATGAGATACCTGAATAATAACAATCAAATAAGTTGTGGAAACACTAATAAATTTTAACATTAATGTAATGTCTACAGAGAACATGTCATATATAAGAATGCTCAAGGGCCATGCTTCTATGAGCTCCATAAAAGCCTTTGCCTGCACCCTCATTGTCTTCGGGAGGTCGTAGTCCATAATAATCTCATTCGCGAGGATTTTAGTATTGTTTCGGGACAAGCGCAGCCTCTCACAGACGAAACACATGATCGCAACCATCATCAACGTATTTATGCACCAAATGATGATCGCTATTAACGGTCCAGCGTTGTTCTCGGGCGTACGGTAGTAATAAAGAGACGTCCAAATCGTAATAACTATGTATGTGAAGGCAGACACGAGAGTCATAAAGATCTGAAAGTTGAAGACTTCGTTGACTAAGGAACAAAGGGAACCGAGCGTATCGTACATGGTCGCCAGATCACGTATCTTCACGTTATTTTCGGAGGGACGGCCGATCAAATTTAACGTCTCCTTTACCAGTTCTTTGCTTTCAGAGACGGTGAAAACAGATATCTTGTCGCCATCATTCTCGTTTACAAACTTTGCTAGGTATCTGTTGATTAAATCGAGCCTACTCTTCAACATATCGATTGCCATACAAAACACTAGTATTTCGAGTTTCTGTATAAGAAACATAGGTAAGAAGATAATCTTGCTGGCGTTTAATTTATCTGCTGTCACTAAGTCTGCTATAGATACGACAATATGACCTGTAGCGAGTGAAAACGTAATTTTGCTATATCTGGATCTAGTCTTTTGGTAAAATTCATCGCTGCTGGGTGTAATAAGTAGGCCGTCAAGATCAGCAAGAGTAGTGAAGAATTCTTCATTAGCTTTATAGAAAAACATATTCGTAGCAATTAACGTCGTCACATACTGAATCAGGATAAAAATGACGGGTATCTCATCTATCACTTCGATCACACTGTTCCCTCCAATTATAACGCTTAGTAAATCCAGAAAGGCAAGGTATAAGCCGACGTGCAAGATGATTAAACATAAGGCGTAAGTCTTTTTTATCCAGTTTGGAGGAACTATTTGTCCATCTTTGAGCGAGAACCTGTAAATGCCGGCCAAGTGTTCTGCTAGAAACACAATCTTGAGTGTATCGAGTAGATTTGTAATCTTCTTGGTACGTTGTGTTTTGTTTCTTTCTTCCTCGTTTTCTTCCATGTCGATATGAGATTTGTGTTTTCTCATCAGAGTATTATTTAAGCAAAAGATATTTATACCTGCGACTGATGCGTCTTTCATTTGAAGATCCGCGGAAGGTTTTGAATAAATGTCGACTATAATAATATCCATCAGCAGCAATTATTTTAATGAATTAAATTCCATCAATTTATTTGATTGTTTACCTACATGACAGGTGTGTAGGTAGGTGTTGACCAGAGTTTACGATCTAAATAATAATAACGTTAAGCTTCTATTTTTTATTATCTTTAATCAATCAATAAGCAATAGGTACCTGTTATTGCTTGTCACACCTACCAGTTTACCCTTACTGGGGTAGGTATAGGCACCTTACTTACTTATTTACATTCATGGTATTCCTTTTCAAACTAAAATACCAAATTATGATTGTAGGTACTTAGTGACCTACCTAATTTGACCGAGTGGCGAGCGAAGCAAGGTCTCCATTTATGTTAGGTACATTTTAAAGAATTATTTTACGCATTGAGTAAGTCATACCACTATGGCTTATGATGATTTTAAATGAGGACTATTATGCATCGTAGCAGTAGTATAATTGGTTGAGCCATCTGATTCAGACATTATAATATAGCGACAATTGCCATCTTTTGACGATTTAATTAACTAGTTGATGTGGCACCACATGTTCTGTGGGCGCCACAATGTTTACTAGCAAATACGACTCCTACATTATGATAATTTGGCTACTCCACGCTAGATGGCACTATTCGAAGTAAACCTTGAACCCGGTTAGGTAAAACAGCTAAAATTCTGTGCCTATTGTTAGGGTTATTTTAACTACCGATGCACAAGAATTTTAGAGTGCTCTTAAGTACTTTCGAATAATTTAAATACTTACACAAGACATTCTAGAACTCAAAAAATAAAATGAAGGTAAATATGAGTCAGGACATTTACGTCAGTATTTTTTGTACTGTATGCCCAAATGTATACTCATATACCTAATTGTAGACTAATATTATTAAGACAGTAATAAAGATACTTCCAAGCCATTCCGTCGTTTTACCATTTGACTCCCCTCAACGAACCTTACATGGCGACCCTGCTAATTAAGGCTTCATCGGGAGGACCGATCGCATTACGTTCCTTAAAAGTTTAGTACGCGAATAGACAAAATGTAATTTGTACGGTGAATTATACACCGTGACTAATATATACCGAAAATTAAAACACTATGTGAAAATGTGTCATTCATCAGTTGAAAAAGATGAAGTATTCATCACACAAGATGCGTCGGGAGGAACAAATTCAACGGAGTACCATCTTTCAAACATAAGCATTGTTATATGTACCATGTTGATAATTATGGGATTGTTTGGCTTATATCTGCTCTACAAAAGATGTCACCATGACTGGATTAGAAGTGAATTCTTCGCACAGAGTTTGAGGCGATCTTTTCGGCGATCAACTCAGAGTTCGAATACAGCTGTAGAGGAGCCGCGTGTTGCGTACGCCTGCCGTGACTGGAGGAGAGTAACCTTCGAAAGTGCATCAATAAATGCATAAATAAGTGTTTGGTAAAGTATGTTATACTTAAGTAATTATAGAAATAAATAAATGGCAAATGAAAATAAAGTCATACATGAGCAATTTAAATATTCAAGAGATAATTTAGTTAAATTAAATTACACTAAGAAAACAGAGATTGTTTTGCAACAAAAATTAAAAGAGGCGATCGAATTACGACGTCAGTTTGACGAGTGCATTATATTCGTATCAAAGCAAATTGATAAAAAAACAAATAGTAGGAGATGTGTTGCAAGATATCCAATCGTATAGCGATTCAATTAGAGATCTATACATAGAAATAGAGTTATTTTGTTCCAAAAATTACAGCTCAGGGAGTATTCAAGGTCAGGGTGTACAAAACCTAACCAGCACAATGGAGTCATTCAATTTTAGGACTGCGGTTTCGCTGCTGCCGGTGATGACGGGTAATGAAAATATCACCAAAAATGTCATGGACGCCATACAGTTGTACAATTCTTCGCTCACATCTGAAGGTAAGACTAAGCTAATAAGTTTTGTTTTGAAAACGAGATTGAATGAAAATGCGAAGTTGAGGTTGTCGACTTTATACACCACATGCGAAGCGCTACTAAGTGATATGCATAATCACTTAATTTCTAAAAAAACAATGTGTATAGCTGACACAATGAGTTGATACAGTTGCGACAAAATGGTATGAGTGTGGATCAGTATGGGAGTAAAATTGAAAAGTTATTTGTGGATTTAACTATTTCTCAAGCGAAAGGTGACCAAGCGGCGTATAAAATATTAAGTCCATTGAATGAGAAATTGGCGATCAGAGCTTCACGGATGGTTTGCGGAATCGTCAACTTAGCACGATATTATCAGTGCGCAATTATTCTGCCTTTAAGGATACTATAAGAGCGGCGAAGGATGAAGAGCCATCGTGCAGTCGTCAAAACACAGAGTCATCCTTGTACTTTGGACAGCGAGGACGATCAAGTAAACGGAGATTTGCAGGTAATAGAGGTAGATTTAATAAAAACAACTGCCAAAGTAATTATGCGAGGCGAGCACTCTGGTAATGTGCAATCTTCACAGGGGCGCTACCAGTGATACTCACAAAAACGTGGTCAAGTAAACGTACAACGGGGTTATCGGGGTAGTTACTCTCGAGGATTTTACCGAGGTAGGCAAGCTCATACTAATAATATGCATTATATGAATAATGATCAGAACAGCAATTCTGAACCGATTCAACAGACAAATCAGAACTCAGAAAAGGCCAATGACGAGCTTTTTCAGTTTTTTCGATAATAATTTTATATTGGCATGTGATTATAGTAGTTCAGTACAATTTTTTGTTCAAGGTTCCAAACATAGTTTTCTAATAGATTCCGGAGCATCGTTATCGGCGTTGAAATATGAAACTGTAAGGCGTTGGAATATTCCGATACATTCAGAGTACATTCACATAAATGGTATTGGAGGCAAAGTCCAAACAGTAGGTTATGTTTTCATAACACTGAACATACATGGTCAGGAATTTTCTCATAAGTTCTATGCGATCAAAAGTTTACCTTGTACGCAAGATGAAATTTTAGGACGAGATTTTATTAAAAAATATAAAGCAATTTTGGATTTTGAAAATAATACGGTTTCGATTGGTAATGATAGTGGTAGTGTAACATTATCTTTGAATAAAAGCTCATTAGACAAAGAAAGTTATTTATGTATTCCACCAAGATGTGTTTTTTTTTTTAGTATAGACTGTAGAAGTGAGGAAGACTGTGTGGTTTTACCAGGTGAGTTGAATAAGGGAGTTTTCATAGCAGGAAGTATTTGTAGGCCTAGTAATGGAAAGATTATTATACAAGTAATGAATACTCGTGAGTCTGAAGTGAATCTTAGTTATTTTAGACCGGAAATACACTGTTTATTGGATTATAATGTAGGCAGTTTTGAGGAAAATAGTAGTGTGAGAAAGAGAAAGAGAAAGAGTACGTACGATGTTTACTCATTTAGATTTGAATTATTTAAACAACGAAGAACGTACATCTATTGAATATTTGTGCGAAATTTTCAGAAAATTAACCACAGCCAACTTATACGACCAAACGATACAACTAAAACCTAATATAGATCCTGTATATGTAAAACAATATAGGTTACCTTTTTCACAACGTAGTGAAGTTGAAAATCAAGTTCAAAAAAGGCTTTCTAATGGTATTATAGAACCAGCCAAAAGTGAATGGTCAAGCCCTGTTTTACTGGTACCCAAAAAATCAAATAATGAATCTGAGCAATGGAGACTGGTAATTGATTTTAGAAAATTAAATGACCGTATTATAGATGACAAATTTCCTCTTCCAAACATTACTGATATTTTAGATTCTTTATCAAGTGCTATGTATTTTTCACAATTTGTACAAACGTAAATTCAAATCAAACAGTAAATTAAAAAAAGAAGCATTTAGAGCACAACAGATCATCATAGATTTATCTCAGGCTTATTTTCAAAGTCATTTGAATCCAGAGTGTAGAAAGTAAACTGCGTTCACAACCAACTCAGGTCAATACCAGATGACACGTCTTCCTATGGGACTAAAAATCAGCCCAAGTTCTTTTTCTCAATTAATGACAGTAGCTATGTCTGGCCTGACATACCAAAAACTATTTATATATTTGGATAATATTATTTGTTTTGGTAGACATTTAGAATTACATAATAAAAACATGATAGACATTTTAACCAGATTACGAACGGTTAACTTAAAATTAAATCCAAGCAAGGGTGATTTTTTTAAGAAAAGAAATGCAATTTTTAGGACAGGTAATTTCAACGGAAGGCATAAAACCAGCTTCCGAAAAAATTCAAGTAGTTCAAAATTATCCGGTTCCGAAAAACGCAGATGAAACAAAAAGATTTGTGGCATTTACAAATTTTTATAGAAAATGTATACCAAACTTTGCAACGAAATCATTACCTTTGAGTAGACTAGGTCGAAAAAACGTAAAGTTTGAGTGGACACAGAAATGCCAAGAATCATTTACTTTGTTAAAAAAATGCACTGATTTCTCCACCAGTGTTACAGTATCCAAATTTTGACCCATCAAATACATTTATTTTACAAACTGATGCTTCTGGTTATGCCATAGTATCTGCCATAGTATCTGTATTATCGAATAGTAACAATAGCTTATACCAGTCGAACTCTTAAAAGCTGAAATACGATACCCAACGATAGAAAAAGAATTATTAGCAATCGTATGGTCCATTAAATATTTTAATTTTTATTATTAGGCGTACCTGCAGAGGTATTGAACAATTATTTTTTTGTTAATCGTGTCTTTCTTTCTGTTTGTCTGTATGTTTGTTTGTTCACGCATCACGTAAAAACTACTGAACCGATTACAATGCGGTTTTCATTGTTAGATAGCTTAGAGTTTGATTTAAATCTGGTGTAATTGGTATCTCAATCCGGTGAGTAAGAAGCCGAGCAATTGATAAAGTATTTTTGACGGCTGAAGAAATTTTGTTCAAATGTTGGTATATTGGACATTATGGTACTTTGAAACTAAAGAAAAGAACACGCGTGCGAAGCCGCGGGTACAGCTAGTATATAAATAAAAGCTAGAAGAAAACACGAAATAGAAGATCGGAAATACTCCGACCTTCGGACTATTTTGAAGTCCTTCGTCTGGGAGTGTTATGACTAGGACTTCAAAATAGTCCGAAACTGGTTGGAGTATTTCTAATCTTCTATTTCGTGAGATTTTAGCCGTTTTATTTATATTTAATATGAATTTCACTCGCGTTAGTTATCAAAACCAAATAGATACCTATTACCTACCCTAGACCAATTTTTATTTAATTCTCACTGTACAGAATTTTGTACTTACTGCTTCATTATAAGTATAGATATAGATATATTGTCCTTGCTTATGTACAGGTGTGAGGTGAATAAAGTGAGAAAGTAGAATTTCCCAGCCCCCGCCGAGCATTGCGGGCCTGCGCTCGCATATCGACCGCTAGGCTTGTCCTTTATTCCATCGAATGTCGAAGAACTCGCTCGACATTGATGATGAAGCTGATTTTAGTAAACAAATCTTCATCTTATCCTTTTTTATCACGGATTTGGTAAAAATATATAGGTATTACAACATTTAATTTTAGCAAATCGAACGAATCAATCTCTGAATGAATTAGGTCATTCATATACAAAAGATCATCAGCCCGAAGAAGCTCACAGCTGAACATGGGCTGAAAAAATTAGGGGAATTTTTTAGGCCCATGGGCCTAAAGGGATTTTGCCATAATCTCCACGCCTGGCAATCGGCTTGGTGCGCAGTAGATGATGCTACTGACATAATCTCCACGCTTGGCAGGCGGCTTGGTGATCGCAGTATATGATGATACTGACATAATATGCACGCTTGGCAGGCGGCTTGGTGATTGCAGTAGATGATTATACTGACATAATCTCCACGCTTGACAGGCGGGTTGGTGATCGCAGTAGATGATGATACTGACATAATCTCCACGCTTGACAGGCGGCTTGGTGATCGCAGTAGATGATGATACTGACATAATATCCACGCTTGGCAGGCGGTATGGTGATCGCAGTAGATGATGATACTGACATAATCTCCACGCTTGGCAGGCGGCTTGGTGATTGCAGTAGATGATGATACTGACATAATATGCACGCTTGGCAGGCGGCTTCTGATTGCAGTAGATGATTATACTGACATAATCTCCACGCTTGACAGGCGGGTTGGTGATCGCAGTAGATGATGATACTGACATAATCTCCACGCTTGACAGGTGGCTTGGTGATCGCAGTAGATGATGATACTGACATAATCGCGCTTGGCAGGCGGCTTGGTGATCGCAGTAAATGATGATACTGACAATAAAATGCTGCTGCCCATTTTCCGAATTCCTGCAGGTTGAGAAGGGGTGGACCTACTTATTAAGCCGAGCCTACTCGGGATAACTTATTTGCTACTTTTTTACCCAAAAACATAGAACTCACTACATCTCCCAGACACATCCTTCGCAATACCAATTATTTATAGTATTTATTATTGTCATAAATACCTTCTGTCCCACTAGCACTCCGTTCATTCAGCACATCCCTGCGCCTGCATAGAAGTGACGTAGCTAGATTAATCAACCTTGCAGCTTGCCGCAGTGAAGGTGAAAGTAGCATCAGGCTGCAATGCAAGTCACGTACCTATCACCACGGAATAGAAAAAATACGTGGAAGTGCAGTGTGCGGAGGACCTGTGCCACAGTTATGCACAGGAAATCATAACTTGCGTACAAATATTTCGTAGGCAAAAATAAAATGAACTCTATGAAGCAGTCGCTATAGCAAGAATCTCGCGGAACACATCGGGTTTGTCGACCAAACCTATACTTAAGACGAATTTGTCAAGACTAAATTACATTGTAGGTTTTATTGTATTAGGACATTATTTTTGTAATTTATTTGATTATTATTTGTGGTTTTTTTTTGTGCTTATTTTTTTAGGTGCTATTACTATTAATTATTAATTGACGTTTATTTTTTACGAATAAATGACCATTGACCATTAACGCATTATTTTCAAATTTGATTCATTAGCTTAAATCGTCTCAATAATACACACCCAATTACAAGAATGGTTTGTTAATAATGCAGAATAGGGCTAAAGTTTTATTAGTGTGAGTTTGGCGACTGTGGTTCCAATGGAAGTGATGTAGTGTACCACTTCTACTTGTTTTTCCTATTCCGTGGCTATCGATGTTGCGCATCTCTAGTCGCGGGGGCTCGCGGACAGCGGTGGAGCCGCCACCCTCCCAGCCGGCGCGGCGCGGCAGTGGACGCGCGGCTGCCACGCGGCCCACCGCCGCCGCCGCCGCCGCTGCCGCTTCGGCCCGAGGCCCCATTCGGAGTCCATCCCCGACCGAGAGCTATGGGGCAGACCGCCGCCGCCGGCGCCGATTGTACGGCTGACGAAGAGGAGAAACCCCGCATTAGGTTCAACACCACCGATACATCGCTGGTAAGTTACCTAACCTCGATTGACCGCGGCGTACATTTTTACTTTCATAATAATTTTTGTTTATGAGATGAACTACAAACTTATGTAAGTAACTATGTGTGATAATTTCAAGAGCAAATGAAAAATAAGTATCAGGTACCTAGTCGCATGTATAGAGTTTTCAGCAGGTACTTATTCGATAGGTACTTGTAATGTATAATGTTTTTCAGTGCGTTGATTTTTATATGATTGATATGATTTATTTATGTCTCTCCCCATTGCATTTATCCTACTGGTGGAACAAAGCTGGTGGGAGAAAGGCTGGTGGGAGATAGATAGGTACTCCCTTACCATAGTGATATCATATCATGCAAAATTTCCCCAAAAATTAGATTAGTACTTTGGATGACGGGGCCCGCGCCCTGCTGCGCCAGGCTTCGCAGGTAGGTAAGTACAGCTAGACTGTGACTGATGATGACATGGGTTACATATTCTAAGGCCCGAAATCACTATTCCCATAATTTCAAAGGTAACTATGAAATTTTATTTTTTGGAACGTTATTCCGAAGTAAAAAAATACAGATTATTTACTTTTTTGTTTTTCCATTATGTAATTAATTTTAAATAGGCACTCGACAGAATCCTCGCTGCGTCGTTCCTTCGCTCAGGTACTCTTTGCAAGTTTCTTGCTCCGCGCTTTGTTTTGGGCAAATGGTAGGGTAGGGCAGAGTCGGATCACGTGAATGTCGATGTGCTCTGATTTCTGCCACCATGCTCGCCTGCGAAGACTTCCGCTTCGCGAGCTTCACGTGCTCCGCGTGCTACGCTCCAGCCTGAAAAGCTCTTGCCTATGAATTTGGTTCTGTCTATATTATCAACATCATCATCAGCCTATACTCGTCCACTGCGGACGCAGGCCTCTCCCAGTGAACACCAACTTCAGTTCTCGTCCAGTCGCTACCAGCCGCTTTTCCCAGGACTTCAAGGCGTGCGTTCTACCAGTTATAACCTACGGAGCTGAAACGTGGACACTCACTCACTGAGGCCGGTCTACAAATTTAAAGCGTGCTATGGAGAGAGCTATGCTTGGAGTTTATCAGTTAACTAAGGTAACCGACATAGCTCAAAGAATTAGCAAGCTTATGTGGAAATGGGCCGGTCACTGGGGCCGGTCGCATAGCTCGAAGAACCTATAACCGTTGGGATAAACGAGTTCTAGAGTAGAGACCGCGTTTAGGTAAACGTAGCGTAGGGCGTATGGAGTGTGAAGTCTTGCGAAAGAGAGCGGCAGTAATTGGATGCGGAAGGAGAGCTGAAGATCGGGTTCAGTTGCGTTCACAAGGAGAGGCCTACGTCTAGCAGTGGACGAATACGGGCTGATGATGATAATCCTATTTAAAAACTTTTGCCGTACTATCATTTTATTCTGTGCTTCTGCCATCTAGGTACTGCGGAAAACCTATAGGTAAGTTCAGATTTATCTATGCCAAGACAAAATCAATAGCACCTGGTATACAGGTATACTTAACGTTGACGTACTTAGGTAACTAAAATCAATAGCACCTGGTATACAGGTATACTTAACGTTGACGTACTTAGGTAACTAAAATCAATAGCACCTGGTATACAGGTATACTTAACGTTGACGTACTTAGGTAACTAAAATCAATAGCACCTGGTATACAGGTATACTTAACGTTGACGTACTTAGGTAACTAAAATCAATAGCACCTGGTATACAGGTATACTTAACGTTGACGTACTTAGGTAACTAAAATCAATAGCACCTGGTATACAGGTATACTTAACGTTGACGTACTTAGGTAACTAAAATCAATAGCACCTGGTATACAGGTATACTTAACGTTGACGTACTTAGGTAACTAAAATCAATAGCACCTGGTATACAGGTATACTTAACGTTGACGTACTTAGGTAACTAAAATTTACCTTGTTGCAGTATACGTTTACCTAAGCTTAGCGCGAAATACTTTTATGATTTTTAACATCGCTAGTTCAAATTTAATGCAAGAAAGGGTCGTAGGTTTTCTTTTCAAAGTTTCTCGGCTCCAGAAACGTGATCACTGGTACCGTACGTACACCATACTCTAGCAAGTAAGTAGGTAGTAGAGTCGCTTGAGCGAAGGAACGTGAAGATATAAAAATTAAAAATGTAAAAAAAAAGTTGTACAAAGTTAGTCAGGTCAAATGGGGTCTCATGTATTAAAGGGTTTTGTTTGTTCCTTTCAAAACAAATTTTTGTTTAAATTTAAGCTTTTTGGTTTGAGTGTTAAGACAAAAAACGGTACTACCTACAGTAACTACATCGCTAGGTCTCAGTTGTTGAGTTTTACAAAGGTAACCTTCGGACAAGGTTACTTGGCTCGAGAACCGTGTTCTCAGAACTAGAGTTTGTTTGTCGTGTGAGAGAGAGATGACAGAGTTTGTCAGGCCGCCCGAAGGCCTCTGACATGGCATAACGACTGCTATTAATCAATAACAGCCGGGACCGCCAGCAACGCGCCTACCGAAGCACGGAGCGATGGAAAACCGTACATAATTTGTGCGGAGTTGCGGAGCCCTGTAGGACCGACACCTGTACCAGTATACCGCTAGGCTGCCACTACTAGAGTGCTTACACTCTAGCTAGAATATACTCATGTACCTATTACCCCTCCAACCCTCTCTAAGAAAGAACATAGATCCAGTTAATGAGATCTATGGGATATATACCTACCTACTAGGGAAAGTGCTAGTACCTAAACCTTGTACTATTATTTATACTGTGCCTAAACGTGATAAGTATCTCAGAACAAAATATTATGACTAAGGAAATATTTACTCGAGCGTGATACTCTCTGAAGATAAAATTAATACCTAACATACTTTTAATTAACAAGAGGTAGGTAAAGTCTAGGTTAACTAAATTTATTCAAACAAGCTAGTAATGTGGTTATTATTTCAAGAACCTTCTGAGACCAAAGCGACTCTTGATTAGGCGCCAGCAAAGTTGTATGGAATTTTCACTGTTGTGTTTTGCGGCCTGCAATTTCCTTTGAAAATCCATTATTGTCGTGTTTTGTTGTAGTACTATTATTTATTCTGTGGTTGTGTTAACCACAGAATAAATAATACTAGTAGTAGTCTAGTAGTAGACTAGTAGTAGTAGTAGTAGTAGTAGTACTAGTAGTAGTCTCTTGTGACCGCCACACCGAGAGGACCTTGGCAAGTTAAGTGTTTTTTATATTACTCTGTTATGCTGCTTATTTGTAACCGTGTAATTATTATTGTGTATTTGTTACTGAGTATCACTTCATTGTGGGGTGATGAAATAATCTGTAAGAATATACGGGATTATCATCTATTTGATTGTGTTTAAATGCTGTTTCCGAAGTTATTATGCCTAGTGTAACTAAGGCAAATATAAATGTTTGTTTGTGACCAATTATCACATATAAATTGTTAATAACTATGTATCTAAATAGTTATTCGTTTAATAATATTACAAAACATATTCGCCACGTAGTGTCTTGCTAGTTTCTTTCTATAGTGGTGTATTCCGAATCCGGTGTTAAAATGAGTAAACAATATACAGAATTGTAAACTTATTTCCTTGTTTTTATTAAATATTCCTTAGGTTATTTATTCTGTAGCTGTAGCTACTAGGTACTATAGATACCAACTATAGGATAAAGCAACTTGCTTTAATTACTAGGTGCAGATAAGTTTTATTTCCTATTCGACAAACCTGACCAACCGGAGGCTAACATTACAAAACTTAGGTTTTGATAATCTTAACAGTACGTATAATTATTATACATATGTTTATAAATCTCACAACCAATTCAATCAATGGTGGTTAACACAACCACCGAACGCGAAAAGAGAGGCGTCGTAGCTCCCAAACGAATGGACCGATTTGGATGGGTTTTTTTCTGTTTGAAAGATGGGCTCCAATTCTACTAAAACAATTGTAATGACAATTGTCAACAATTTTCGCAAAATTTTCGCTTTTACCTCTTAAAAGTAGTACAAGGGAAATATTTGTGAAAATTTTTGAATTTTGAGTTTTTCTTTTTTGGAAATATTTTATTTTGAAAATTTTCCAATAATTTTCTTTCATTACATTACAATTATTTTAGGTGGTCGTGATGGTTCTTAGCTACTCAAGTAAGGACGGCCGCAGGACTAGTTTTTAAAAATAAAAAAATTAAAAAGTTAAGTGTCGTTTATTCGACGGATCGCTTAGGACTAACTTAATATTCTAACAAAGAAACCGTACCACCAACCAGACAAACCACCCGAGTCGTCTCCTTATCGTTCTTATTCCTAAGAAATGAGCTTATCTACGCTGACTAAGCCCGAACGGTAAACGTTACAGGATGGGACTCAGGTCGCATGACTAGCTATTGTGTTGTTTTTTTTGTTGTTGTTGTTTTTATTATTGTTGTTCTTGCTGATTTTGTTGTTTATTGTTTTTTTTTGTAGTTTTTTTTTTTGTAGTTTTTTTTGTTGTTGTTGTTTTATTGTTGTTGTTATTCGGGGGTTACATACATTTTTAATCTGTGTGCTAATTATATTTAAATTACTCGCATTGTTTGAGTAAAGCACTATACAAGCCTTGGTCCGCAATGGCTGCCACGCTAGGATGGCCTCGAGCTTTGCTTAGCTAATTTCTTTCGTCTTCAAGCTTGGCCATCATTAGCCCTTGCTATCCGCGCGATAAAGGCCTTGACCTTTGGTCTCGGCCTTCATTCCAGCTTGGCCATCAAGGGCTGCAATACTGACCGCGCTGTGATAGCCTCGAGTTTAGCTTAGCTATGCTGTCGGCCATCATCGTCGCTGCTAGCAACGCAGTCATTACATATCGCGGCAGTAATGTACTATTATTGGATTGAAGTAAGCAAATAGAATATAATCACTACGTTTTAGGAGTTAGCGCAGACCCACAGAGTAAGTACTCTGTTATCTGTATGAGTGTGTATGTAAGACGGGAACACAAACCCATTTTTTTTCTGGCAAGGCAACAATAAAAGATAACAGTAGAACAACAGTAGTAGTTGAGGGAAGTGGTCGTTAGGTATTATTAAATAGAACAGTTAAAGGAATATTGATAAAAAATTAATACAACAAAAGTTAATTTACCTACGTTTAGTCACTGTCACTCATTGGCATACCACCTTCTACATAATTTTCAAGTGGTATACCAGACCTTGGGCCAGGAGTTGCGATTTCATCTCCTATGTCAGTTGAAGAGTCCAATTCAGAATCACTGCTGTCAGAATCTCCAACTCTTATTATAAATTCTTCTGTCATTCTATCGATGATGTTTGCTTTTGACGTAAGCTTCTTCGATTGTCTTGACTTTGTCGCATAGCTTTTTCCAATCACTAGGTCCCATTGCATTTACTTTTTCGTTCACTAACTCTATAACACGGGGCACATTCCATCGTACATTTGTGCTACTAACATAACTCTTTATAGCTGTCCATGCCATTTCTATAGGGTTCAGATCTGGATGGTAGGGAGGCAGGCGTTGTACGTCATGACCATGTTCGTTGAAAATCTTGTCTTTAGTAAATGTTTTGAAGCAATCTTTATTATTTTTTATCAATTGGTATAGTTGAGGCTTCAACATTTCACATCTAAATTTTATTCCTTTTTCTAAAAGCCAAGCCTGCATATCAGCTTTCCTTGTGTTTGCGTTTGGTGCTAAGTCATATTCCTTGTTATGGTATGATGCATTGTCTACAACTATAATTGAATTTTGAGTAGCGTGAACATATAACTCAACTGTGTATACAATTGGTCTGTTTTGTTGTCGATACTGTCTTAGTTTTTGTAAGTAATTTATTCTTAATAATCTGATGGCTGATGTTTCTATTAAAACTTTCCTTCTATTTTCGGTGACTTTCCATTTAAATCCGAGTTCCCTAATGATGCGGCGAAGACTTTTTACAGAACCTTCAAAATTTATATCAGGTCGTAATTTTGCACGAAGTTTACCAAGGGTCGGTAATTCGTTCTCAGTAATATGAAAATTGTGAATGTTTATTTACCTCCTTGTTATGTTTGTTTTTTTTTAATTTACTTTTTATTGTTTTGTTACCCCCTTGTCAAAATCGTCTATGCCTGTGACTGGTTTTATTCGTTGTCTCTTTTTACCAGGGTTTAAGAAGATATGGCGTAATTTCCCGAACGCTGCCCATCCGACTTGGATTCTTCGGTTGACCTCTATGTCGAAGTTGGATCTACCCAGTTGGATCGTCTGACCCAAGTAGACATAGTGATCAACAGCTTAGATAATATCGTTCCCAACATAAACCGGCATGGGTACGACATGGGCATTTGACATGATGTTCGTCTTACCCGTGTTCATTTTAAAACCCACCTTTTGGTTAATAATATTGAGGTCACTGAGCATTGTGCTTCGGTCTTCCAGGGTTTCTGCCATGATGACTATATCATCAGCAAATCGAAGGTGAGTGATGTATTCGCCATTGATGTTAACACCAAATCCGTTCCAGTTCAGAAGCTTGAATATATCTTCCAGTGCAGAGGTGAATAGTTTCGGAGAAATAAAGTCTCCCTGTCTCACCTCTTTTTGCAGCTGGATAGAATTCGTGCTCTGATCCTGAAGACGAACTGTCATGGTGGCCTTGCTGTACAAACGCTTCAACACTTCGATGTACCGGTAATCAATCTGGCACCGCTGTAATGACTGTAGCACTGCCCAGGTCTCGACTGAATCAAAGGCTTTCTCGTAGTCCACAAACGCTAGATATAGTGGCCGATTATACTCCTCGGTCTTATGTATAATCTTCCGGAGCGTATGGATGTGGTCTACGGTGGTAAAGCCTTTCCGGAATCCAGCTTGTTTGGCAGGCTAAAAGTCGTCAAACCTACGAGAGAGACGGTTTGTAACTACTCTCGAAGACAGCTTATAGATGTGGCTCAGCAGCGAAATGGGCCTATAATTCTTCAAGAGGGTTTTATCACCTTTCTTAAAGAACAAAACCACTGCGCTCCTGTTCCACGCCTCTGGCGTAGTAGCCTCGAGGATGACGGAGTTAAACAGCTTCTGAAGGACTTTAAGTACCGGTGTTCCACCCGCTTTCAGTAGCTCTGTCGTTATTCCGTCCTCCCCTGGTGCCTTGTTGCTCATAAGCTGTTTGAGAGCCATTCTGATATCGTATAGGCTGACGTCCGGGATATCTTCTGTATAATGTCGGGTCAAAAGGGCTCTTTCATCGCTAGTCCTGCTAGGAGGACTACGCGATAAGGCGTATAATTGTCCATAGAACTTCTCGAGCTCACTCAAAATCTCTGGCTTCGACGAAACTTGCTGCTGATGTCGGTTTTCAGCTTCGTCAACAATAGACAGATCTCTTGCGAACTTTGGAGCCCTTGTTCTGCTCTATTGCGTTCTTAAAACAAGTAGTATTATAGGAACGCAAATCGTGTCGCATTAACTTGGAGATCTGTTTATTAAGCAAGCTGTAACTCAACATATCCACTGAAGACTGCAGCCTCAGCTCGCCTCGCTCTGCCATAAGTTTGAGTGTATGCTCAGAGAGTTTGTGTTCTTTTTTTGCGGAGGGTCTTAACCGACCGCGTGGACAATTTCCACCAGCCCGTTATTTAGTTCGTCCACTGTATCGCATTCGGTAAGGATTTGGAAGCGATTTTGGAGCTCCAACTGAAAGCTCTCGGGGTTTTGGATTTGGGCAGGACTTGGGCGAAGAGTAGATCTCATCAAACGAGACCTCTCCAGCTTTACGTTGATATTCAATGAGCCTCTTACCATGCGTTGCTCACTGCCGGTCTTAACCCTGTTGATCACAGAGACATCATTGAATATATGCTTATTGGTCGTCAAAATAAAATCTATCTCGTGCTTATGACCGCCGGGGTGCAGCCACGTCCATTTCCTTGACGGCGCTTATTGAAAAAGGAGTTCATCATAAAGAGTCCCTCCTTCTCCATGAAGTAGGCCAATCGCTGCCCATTTATGAGTATGGCCCTTCACACCTATACCGTATAATATGCTTAGCAATATCTGATACTTGTTTTCCCGCCCGCGCCTTCGTCCGCGCAGACTACTGTTTATCGCGAAAAAAACATCCTATATTCTTCTCGGATATTAAAAACCAATGCAAAAGTAGGAAACCACTATTGATGTTTTTTGACATACTTCTTATTTCGTTTCCATGGCAACCATATACCATTCTGTGATGGCAACCGTTCCTTACAGTGAATAATCAACATTTTCCAGTTTTCCCGCGGAAACTTTCTATTTTCCAGGATAAAAAGTATCATATGTTTTATTCTAGGCTATAAGCTACCTCTATTCTAAATTTCATCAAAATCCGTCCAGGCGTTATCGCGTGAAAGCTCCCCAAACAAACAAACAGACAACGTTTCACTTTTATATATTGGTATGGATTTGTACTATGTCTATAGTCTATTTGTAACTATTTCACGATTAAACCACACTAAACGGGATATTTTGCACGTATTGTTCTGTTTCTCATTGTATTTTGCTCGTTTTATTTTTTTATGGTAAAGTTAAGTGGTAACGTAAGGTTTGAGAGGAAAAATATTTATTTAGAAAAAAAAAAAAACATTTTAATCTAATTTAAACTAGGACACTGTACATAAAATTGGAGCTGTCTAGAAGCTAAATGAACGTGACTAGTTCAAAACAAAATGAAAGTTTACCAGGACAGAGCAACGGCGAAGCAAATAAACGTTTACTGCTTGTTTGTTTGTTTGTTTGTTTGTTTGTTTGGGGAGCTTTCACCCGATAACGGCTGGACGAATTTTGATGAAACTTAGAATGGAGATAGCTTATACCCTGGAATAAAACATAGGATACTTTTTATCCCGGATAATTGTAAGTTTCTTCGGGAAAACTGGAAAAACAGTTTTTTTTTATTGCTCGTTGTAAGAAACGGTTGCCATGGAAACGAAATAACAAGTAAGTATGTCAAAAAACATCAAGAGTTGTGCTATACCTACTTTTGCATTGGTTTTTAATATCCTAGAAGAAAATAGGATGTTTTTTTTCCGCGATAAACAGTAGTCCTCACGGACGAAGTTGAGGGCGGGAAAACTAGTTATGTAATTTTTTTAAGCAGACGATAATTTTTTAATTATTATTTTTACATGACTTTTTTATACCAGGTGTTAACCTTATCTTTCGTTTTACATTCTTAACTATTAGTCGCTTTTTAGGTATGCAGTTGTTAAGTACTTTATTTAATGTTGAATTAAAAGAATTTATATTTTGGTTTATGTTGTTTTCTATTTTTATGATAGCAGACCAATCAATGTTTTGGATTTTTAACTTGAAGTTAAAAATCCAATTGGTCCGTGGTTTTAGAGGGAATTTTCATTAGATTTAATTAGTTATTTTTATTACATTACTTAGTTGTTTATTAAGTTAAATCTTATATCTATAAAACAGCACACACACGTGACACACCAACTGAATGACAGGCAACGCACAGCCTAAACCGGCCGGTTCGCCTAGAGATTTTAAATTTGGAGGGAATATTCCTTGAGTAACGAGCTACGAATAAGTAACTTATTATTTATTCGTAGGTAACGAGTGACTTAACGAATGAGAAACTTGCCGAATGAGGGATGAAACGAAGCGGGCACATAAGGGTATTGTGTGACGAAACTCCTAAAATGTTGCCAAAGTCGTTTTGACAAAAATATTTCCGACCCTTTTTACTTGAAAAACTGCATTTTAACGATATGATTTAAATCGCCTTATCGAAAAACATTTTATAAATATGGAGGTATAACTGATGGTAGCTATATTAAAACATTTCAATTCCTTTAGTTTGTTTATTTACACTCATAAGTATAGTAAAATGCTAAACAGTGATTGTGAACTCTAAATTGGTGGCACAATGACATACATTACGCACGGCAAGTCTAATCACCTTAACACAACACCAAAGTAACGTAGCTACTACTGGAATACCAGTTAATACAGCTTTTTAAGCTCAAGTGGTAAAAAAAAACCATTATAACACTGTTTTAGAACATATACAATGTTATACTATTTTTTTCAACACACTTGCTCGTAAATTGTCTCTTAGGGCAAAGTACTTTAGTACTACTAGTACTACTGCTTTTTACTTTACAATTATTTTTTCAGTCTCTCCAATGAGTCTTTATGTCTAAAACTATAAATAACCAGTGAATAAATAAACTATTTTAGATTACATATCGTTGTTGGAGAGCAAGAAGTCACTAAGTGACATATTTAGGCAAAATGAGTTAATGATGTCGAAAGTGTTTTTAAGCCCATTATCTACCTTAGGGAATGATAATAAGAGTTGTTTTTTTTTTAGTATTTCCGATAATACAACAATGTCAGAAGTACATAACTAGTTGTCAAGCAAAAAATCAGTCTGTCAAAATTAACTAACGATACTTGAGTAATAAGACAATCTTTTTACTAACGTTTAATCAAATACTGGGGCAGCACTGCGCTATTAACTGCTCTTAGTTATTTCTGTCAGAGAAAAAACTTTGAATAAAATGCAATTATGTGGTTCGGTAAAAGTCACCAACATATCTTAAGTAATTTATATCAAGGTAATCGCACGTCTTTACATCTCCGAAATCTAACAAAAGTTTATTAATTAAAGCAACACCAACTCAAGTTTTTGTTTTTTGAAAATGCTAGATTTAACTAACATACTTTTTATTATATATCTCATTGACGTTATAAATATTTAAATAATTTATTTATTAACCTGAGGACGAATGCGTTTTTGGAGTAACTGTGCTAAATTTTAAATATAGAATTATTAAAAGTTTTGCACAGGTTAATAGGCTGCAGGGTAAAAATATCAATATTTTTGTATTTATATTTTTAATCCTCTCCTTGGAGGTTATTTGCCCCCTCTTGGAATTCCAACATAGTCACGGAGATATGATGGAGGGCGTCTGTTGCGCTTTTTGCGACGAGTTACTTTCTGTTTCATGTGCATGTTATCCATTCTATCTGTGTATGTTTCTTGGGCGTTTTCCATGTTTGTTTCATGCGTGCTATCTGTGTTTAATTCATGCATTTTATCTGTATTATCTGTTGTACTGACGTTATCTTTACCTTTGTCGTTTTCTTCTTCATTAAGTGGGATTGCAGGTACAGGCACCAATAAAGAAGATAACCATCTTTTGTTTCATATGCAAAAAAAAAATACAAAAAAAACTACGAGAATAACTGTGTTTTTATTATTTTTCTATCTTTAAAACTGACCGACATATAAAAGTGCAAAGTTAACATATTCGGTCTAAGCCGCAGACCAAGCGCGATATCGTTGATGACGTCACGGGACCCATCTCCGCGCGAGCGACTCGGGGATTCGAAACATTTAACCGAATGTGCCCGTCGCGCACGGAACTACTTTGTTTATATTAACTTTGAAACAATAAAAACAATATGAGTCCATCTAGACAAATTGTACGGAGCCGAGATTTTAATAAAATAAACATCAAATTAAATTTGAAGTTAATTTTATTGGTCTTACTTTTGACCGTACAATTCAAGCGAAGATAAAATAATGTCATTTTTTTCTTAATAACTTCCTTATATAACTTTTATAAATGCGTAGACGATTTCTAGTACATTCTTCATTGTAATAAACAACTAAGTAGTTACTTTTCTCATACAATATCGAGAAAAACATCTAAAGTACATAAATGCTTATTCAGCTATGCGCAATTAAATCAAATCAACATGTAGAGTACCTCTACTGCGCATTATTCATAGAAAAACATCATAAGTACAAAAAGTGCTTACTTGGTACTTTCACAATCAAAGGAAGTACCTACTTGTATGATTAAATATGTCGCAATTGGACTTCGGTAAACAATGGTGGGTTTGTGGTGCATATAACTTCTCCACCCTGAGATTGAAAATTATCTGAAAGTTCATTTTCTGAAGTCAGATTATTTTCAATTTTACATAAATTCAAAATCTTATCATTATATTTTATAATAATGTATACAATAGTTAAAATCATTATAATATAAAGTATTAATGTCCATAAACTAACACTTTTTATTTGCACTTTATTGACCATTTCACTAATTTCACTATATTCACTGTTTTCACTTTTCTTCAAAATATAAGACAGCATTTGTAGTTCCATGTTTACTCCATCTTAGTTAACAGGTTTCCTTTTGAAATTATTTGTAACTGGAACACTTGGTAAATTTATCAATGGTAGTTTAGGAATATGTAAGTTAATTCCTCTAAATAATTTCTTCCGTAGAGTAATATCTTCAACTTGTATTTTACAATTATCATCCAAGGTTAAAATATAAGTACCAAGGATTTTCTCTCGAGTAATTTCATTTTCACAGGTTTTTGTCAAGTACGTTTGGTAACTTGCAAAAATTATCCATATGTTCATTTCAATTTGTTGAACCTTTATTTCTGAGGTTTTGATTAAAATTGGAGAACACTACGTAATATTCAACGTAAATTTCATTAAATCAGTAATATATTTATCTTGTTCCATTACGACTGCATAACTTTCTTTACAAAGAAATAGTTTTTCATCAATCTCGTCACATGGCTTGGAGAGCAATGTGATAGAGTTCAAATCCTTTACGAGGAAAAAGGGATATTTAGGAAGTATCAAGGATGTAATATTATTAGAAGTATCAAGGATAGGTAAGGGAAATAACTGGTAATATTTGTAAGTGTTTTTGCGTACAATTGGGATTGCCAGTACAAATGTAATTTGCCTACCCTTAATATAAGCTTTTATCTCTATATTTTGCTCTATGTTAACAAAATTTTCATAATTAACAGGGAAAATTAACTTATCTGTTAATATTTTTAACAATTCAAATAATTCATTAGTATCAATTATTGATCTATGTAATATCTTATTTTTACTTAATGCGATTGCTGTATCAATCTCATCTAAGTTAGAAAGAATTATTTGAAAATTATGAGTTAAGAAACTATAAGTATGAGATACTTTATTTTCAAAATCATTTATTTTACATCTATTTAATGCATTCTCAATTTCAATTAAATTTTTCTCAAATTTTATAAAGTTATAATAAGAAGTATTTGTGAAATAGCATCTTGCTTAGTTATAATTTCAATAATCAATTCATCTTGATTGCATCAATAAAAAAAAATGCATTTCTTTGTTCTTGATGCATACGATTTAATCTCATTTTCATTACATTTTTACATAATATTTTATCTAATTCACAGTCTGTTTCCATTTCCCAATTATATTATTCACCTGATTTATAAAGATTTTTCAATTGTAGCCATGTCTTAACATCGCTGCATTCATTGAGTAATGAGGCTGCACTGCCTACAATTTTACTTGAAATTACATGAAATAAATTTAATTATTGTGCAGTTGTAACTTCTGATTCACTCTAGCCACGCACATGTTCACAAAATCAAACTAAGGAATAAATTAAATTATTTTTCATTCCCATCAAATTTAGGAATTAAATTCACAATTTAATTTTTTATAATACTCATTTGTTCCATTTTATTTTATTATTTGTAATTAATTCAAATTATTAACACTGACAATTTGTTTGTACAATTTAACACATAAAACACACAAATTCAAAAATACAATTAAATACACAAAAAATTCAAGAAAGACACTTACAAGTTCAAATAAAACACTTAAGAAAATCACTAAAAGCACATAAAAAACAATAAAGACACATTAAAAAATAATAAATTCACATTTAAATCAATTAAGACGCATAAAAATCCATCAATTCACATATAATTCAATAAAAACACATAAAACTCAATAAATTCAAATAAAAATTCAATAAAGACATAAAATTCAATAAATTCACATAAAATTCAATAAACACACAATAAAATCAATACATTTCACATAAAAATCAATAAAAATCACATAAAAGTCAATAAATTCACATAAAAATTAGTAACAATAAAAAATCAATAAAGACACATAAAATCAATAAGTTCACATAAAAAACAATAAATTCGCATACAATAAATCAAAAATAACAAGTGTATTGGCAATGTTTGTCCAAAAACACTAAGGGTCGAATAGCAGGGCGAGAATACGGAAAGTGAATGATTTTCGACTCACTTAATACCGCTCGATCCCATGCCTCGATGATTATTCCACTCGTTGAATTGTTTCTCAACTCCTTTTGCCAATACAGTCGTATTTATTTGGTTCGAGTATTTTTTCCGTGGATTTGTCAGGAACACACTGAAGTTATTCAGGACAGCTGCACCAAATATGTCGGGTGCCAGACAAATTATATTTCACAATTTTTGAAGTAAGCGCCGGACAAATTAAATTTCCATGACTTTAAAAAAAAACCTACTGGCTGCGCCAGACAAATTGGACGAAGCCGAGATTTAATAAAATAAACAACAAATTAAATTTGAAGTTAATTTTATTGGTCTTACTTTTGACCGTACAATTCAAGCGATGATAAAATAATGACAATTTCTTTTTAATAACTTCCTTATATAACTTTTATTAATGCGTAGGCGATTTCTAGTACATTTTTCATTGTAATAAACAACTAAGTAGTTACTTTTCTCATACAATATCGAGAAAAACATCTAAAGTAATGCTCATTCAGCTATGCGCAATTAAATCAAATCAACATGTAGTAGTAACCTCTACTGCGCATTATTCATAGAAAAACATCATAAGTACAAAAAGTGCTTACTTGGTACTTTCACAATCAAAGGAAGTACCTACTTGTATGATTAAATATGTCGCAATTGGACTTCGGTAAACAATGGTGGGTTTATGGTACATATAACTATCTATTAAATATTATAGATAGTTATATGTACCACTGTAAATATGTATACCATGTAAATATTGTATTGTGCCACAGTGTAAAAATACGGCCACAAAAACACCCGAAAAGTTTTTTTACGTTCTTAAGGATCCGAAAATAAGAAAAAAATGGACAAATGCGATGAGAAGAGCACATCCATTAGGACCAAAAACACATTCTTGTAAGGATAATTTCGATGTAAGTATTCAAACTTAGTATTTCACCTTGCCATGTGAAATACTAAGTTGTTTGTAGGTACTTGGTTATTGCTAGTAATATGCTTTTTGTATGTATGTAGATACTCGACTCGCAGTGTTTAAGCACTTAATATTAAAACTAACGATTTATTGAACCTTTCCAAGGTTAATGATCAGTGCTGTTCAACCTTCACAATTTGCGGGCCTTGTTAAATATAAGTAGTTAGGTACAAATTTTAATAAACAACAAACTTTTTTGTGTGGAGCCTATAATCACATTTTAGGCTCTCTGTGATACAACCTTAAATGTCACTTTTTGGTGTACACCTCTGAAACATGTGTCAATCGAAAAATAAAGTAATTAAAAACAACAAACACTTAATGTCAAAATGTCGTAAGTGATGCGGTTTTTGAGATAATGACGATTCAAAAAATAAAAAAGTAAATACTTTTTTGGTTTTTAACTTTATCGCGTACACTTCTGAAATCACGCCATTCAAAAGATAAAAAACATTACAAGCAATAAATATGCTCTGTGAAAATGTCGTAAATGATATACTTTCTAAGATATTTAACTTATTTTTTTCAGTTTTAAACTTAATTATCTTAGAAAGTATATCACTTACGACTTTTTTACATGGAATATTCATTGCTTTATTTTTTTTATCGTTTGAATGGTGTGTTTCCGATTTGTACGCGAAAAAAAAACAAGAACATATTTGTTATTTTTTATTTCCATTAACTCATGTATCAGATCAGTATGATGGATGTATCAGGTTTACACCAAAACGTGAAATTTAAATCACATTAGAGGTACCTACGTCAAAGGGGTTCGTGATTCTTTCAATATTGATTTCTAAAACGAGTCGTAGCCATCGGGGATTAAAATAATGAATGAGGGTTTGATTGGTAAGTGACGAAACAAAGTATAGGAAAACTTTGCTTTGTTTGGTTCATTTTTTTATTGACCTTAAATGAGTCTGTATTTTGTTTTAGGTCGAAATCGACATGGAAAACTACTTGAAGTACAAATTAGTTGGTGGCCCTCTCAAACTTAAAAAATATATTTTGCCTCACAAGTTTGCTTGTCAAAACCGGCGTATAGAAAAACCAGAGAGATCTTTATCATCAAAACTGAATGCAAAATCTAGGTCAGAAACTGTTGCACATGCTATTGCGACTACTCCACAAGAAATTGAACATGTTGAAGATCCTGTCTCTACTCTAGCTGATAACATTGATATTGATCCCTTACCAGAAGAACATAGCAATCCTGATACTCCCACAACACAAAACAAAAAAAAGAAAAGTAAACCTATATAAGAAAGTTTCGCATAAAAGTACTGAAACCAAGGATAAGTATGTTAGGTCGGCACAAGGTAATAAACAGAAACCACTTCAACGTGAAGTAATAAGTTCTGCAAGTTTTGAAGAAAACTCTTCATTTTCAAAAGAAAGTTGCAATTTGGAAAGCGCAGATGACACAGAATCAGAGTCTGAATTTGAAAAACTTTCTTTTAAGATATTTATGCAAAAAGCCGCTCTTCTGTGCGTGTCCCGAGAGCCTCAGTTGCTATTAGGTTTTCCAAAAAACTGGTATCGTAGTATTCAACTATTAAGTGAATCTTGCAAATGCTCAAATACAGACGTAATGATAGTTTAAAAAAATAAGGTTGTACCAGTCCAACGCTTTACTAGGGCTTGATTTTGGCATGTCTAGCGTTGCTGTCAGAAACATTTTTAGAAAAAAGTTGCCTTATATTTCTTCATGTTTGAAAAACCTTATTTTTTCCCCAAAATCATCCCAAGTAGTAGCATTGCTGCCTATTCCTTTTCGCAAAAAATACAGCAATGTTCAGAGCATCATCTATGATGCTCTGAACATTGCTGTATTTTTTGCTTAGATTTCAAATTGAAAACCAACCAATGCAATTCAACAAGATCTTACTTGGTCAGAGTATAAATCATGTAACACTTTACTGACTTCACTGACTTAGTTATATTTGAAGACTGTGGCATTTTGGAGTTATTACCTAAAAATTCAGCAGTCATGACTGACCGTGGTTTCAAAAATATGGCTCATCTCATTTGTGAGAAAGAGTGTATTTTAATCAAACCTCCTAGCGTAAATGCAAAAATCACTCCAACAAAATAAGAGGTTCTAGAAACGAAAAAAAATGCTGCACTACGAATACATGTTAAGAGGTCTATTAGTAGGTTAAAAAAATTTGAATTTTTGAAACCACATGCCACTGTAGACCTTAAAAGTGTGGGTTTGTTAGATTACGTAATAAATACTGCTTGCGGAATAGTAAACTTACAAAATTCACTGCTTAAGATAAAACAATGAGTTCTTACCGCTTCATTGAATATTTGTAATTATGTTTAGTTTTATTATGTTACTAGCCGCGGCTTCGTACGCGTGTTCTTTTCTTTAGGTTCAAAGTACCATAATGTGCTATTCTAGGACCAATATACCAACATTTGAACAAAATTTCTTCAGCCATCAAAAATACTCAATCAATTGCTCGGCTTTTAACTCACCGGATTGAGATACCAATTACACCAGATTTAAATCAAACCCTAAGCTATCTAACAATGAAAACTGCATCGCAATCGGTTCAGTAGTTTTTACGTGATGCCTGAACAAACGAACATACAGACAAACAGAAAGAAAGAAAAGATTAACAAAAAAAAATATTCAATACCTTTTTTAAGCACCCAAGAGCATTTCTTTCATTTGAATTCATTTAGTAGTTTGGTTGAGATGCGTGGTCAAGATACGGACAAACAGACAGACAAAATTAAAATGTAAAACAGATTGGTTTCAGTATCGAATATAGAGAACCATCCAAAAAATATTTTTATTACTTAATTATTAACAAAACCTTGGACCCATTAGCCACGACGAAACCGAATCATTACTGAATATAAAAGATAAAAATCGCGCAGTGGCTGCTCAGGAAACCATTTCCAAACAAGAAAAATGACCGAAGAGCAACATGGTCATCACTTCCCGTCTGAGAATCATTGTGTTAAGTAAATTAGGGTACGACTTCGGAAGCTTGACTCACGATTTTAGGGGGGGAACGTGTAGGGGGAGGGTGTACAAAAAAAGTGACCAAAATATTTTCGTGAAAACAAACAAAAATTTCAAAAATTTACGGCTCGCGGAGAAAGGCCGTGGTTTTAATTTAAAAAAAAAAAAAAAAAAAAAAAAAAAAAACTTCTTTAGTGTTTTTACGTATAATATATATTCCTTTTAAAGACAAACCCACTAATTCGATAATATATGCGAGATTACATTTAACTAGATTTTAGTAGATCAAACCGTTACAATTAAATTCCATGTTTTTTTTTGGTTGCTCTAGCGACCAAGGGGGATTTGCGGTTTTGGATCTTGGTTGCTACAGAGCCAAAGGGGATTCAGCGGTTATGATATAATCAAATAATGAGGTACTAGGTCTCTGATAAAAATGACATTATATGTAGTTAATAGAACTATCAACATTTATAACAATAAGTAATAAAATAATAAATTATTACGTAATTGTTTATTCAGTTACAATATCTAAGTCATATTATATCACAGAATAATTACTAGTACAAGTACCTCGTCATATCTTGATACAACCCTACCGAGCGTAAAAGTGACAGAGCGATTCTGAAACGATTAGAGCAATGGAAGCACTCGCGCGTTGTGATACGGTACATTCTAGCCTGCACGTGTGAGATTTATATAATTATACGTACTGTTAAGATTATCAAAACCTAAGTTTTGTAATGTTAGCCTTCGGTTGGTCAGGTTTGTCGAATAGAAAATAAAACTTATCTGCACCTAGTAATAAAAGCAAGTTGCTTTATCCTATAGCTGGTATCTATAGTACCTAGTAGCTACAGCTACAGAATAAATAACCTAAGGAATATTTAATAAAAGCTTGAAAATTACTGAGCAGTTTAGTACCTACCTAATGTGTACCAAAAAAGGGTATAATCTAAGGATTATTCATAGAAACAAGGAAATAGAATTGTTATATTTTTATTGATTCTACCACCAGATTCGGAATACACCACCATAGAAGAACTGGCAAGAAACTACGGGGCGAATATATTTTTTCATCATCAGTTTTACAATTATCATTAACATAGGTATCATACACTAAATACCTAACATACTAACAACCTCTATGTGATACTAGGTCATAATGACACTATTATCGTTTTACAATCACCATAGTTACACCAGGCACAAAATAAAAGCATTTACCATGAACAAAGTGATCCTAATCATTTCTAACACAGTCACATTGGTTATAATAACCAATATGGAAAAAACCATAGAACCGACAATATCTATTTGCAAAATACACAGTTATACACAGTAAATATGGGACAAAGAAACAGTAGCAGAATAACAGTGTAGGTAATATTAATTGTACTTAACTTTTGGTGTCTTGTTGATGCAACGACGACAGAAAACGAACAGAGAGGGCTGCTCAGCCCAGAGGCTGCTTTTTTATAGAGATTCTACCCGCCAAAGTCACGTAGTCTTTGCACCAGCAGGAATGAGCCTGCAGATGGCGCCGAAGTGACGGAAATGTACACATTTTATTACATTGAAACTATTTAATAATTGTTAACTCGGTATTGTTTACACATTGTTAATCATTTAAGTAATTAAGACGTATAAATAAATATTTTCCAGAATGTTAACAAATATTGAAAGTGAGAACAGTATTCTATATTATTCTCATAAATTACAATTTTTAGCGGGAGAAGTTGTATTTTTACTATAATTATAGGTTTAAATGTACAGAGCTGATTAAGTAATAATACATTAATATTAATCGGGTAAGTACTTAGTTTTAAGCATTTCTATCAATATCGAAAGTTTACATGATTTTAAATCATTCTAATTTGAACGGAAATATAAATACAGATGTTTCAGAGTTATAATACAATGACTCCGTAATTTTACTTAAAATTAATGGATAACTGCAGTACTAAGCATTTTAAACAACATTATATAAATCTATAATTATCAATTGTAAGCTATTACTTAATAAGTTGTGGAACAGATTCCAGATCAGTTTTTGTTCATAAACATAATTTGTTATTATCACAAATTACAAACTCGCCATAGATCTAAGAAATTACATAATTATTTACAAAAAGATTCAATTGGTAGTCACTTTTGTCTTGAAGTGCAATATTTTATAAATACGTTATAATATCGTCAGTGGTGAGGTGATTCAGTGAGAATATAAATTACATTGTTAAATACGTAAAACGTAAGTACCAAGTTGTATTATCTCGTCCAGTACGCAACTGATTATCGTCAGCTCTTACATTGTTATAAAAATGGTTGTTACTAGACAGATTAAACATATCAATAAGTTATAACCTAACACACGCAATGCGTGAGCGCCTTCTAGGTAAATATAATTGAAAGCTCGCAGCGCTGTGCGAGTTAAATTGCACTTTATTGCGTTGTAGCGAGAGTTGCTATGTATTTAAATGACTTTACTCAGTTATCCTTCTGTACTTGTACTATTATTTATTCTGTGGTAAAGATAACGTTGAAATTCATATAAAGTATAATTTTAGGCAAACGGCATCTTGATGCTTTTTAACATTGCGACGGGTAGGGAATTTTTGGATATTTTTTATACCATTGATTGTCATTAAGTTTAAGGAAAATAAAACAATATAATAGAAAAGTAAACTTGTTTATTGTTACTGTGTTTGCCCTATTTTGCTGACAATCAATACCAAGATCATTCATCTTCTGAACTACTTTGTCCAAAAAGTCTTCGCCGCTGTCTTCGCATATTGTCTCTTCTTTTTTTCTCTAAAGTCCTTAGATTTAATAAATTTATTTGTAGTTCCGATTCCTGTAACATTAATTTTCTGGTATACACGAAGAAAAACAATCCTCGTTGGTATATGGCCAACGAGGATTACTTTTTTTCGTGTTGGCTCATATGGTCGTGGATTTGTTGACCCTTAATGCTTTTTAAATAATAAACCTAAAAATCTAAATTTTCAATGTCGCTCACCCTAAGAAACAATGAACATGTTCAAATTTCGAGGCAAAAAGTATCTTAATCGTATATAATGGTTACCAAATTTTATCCCAATCGGTTCAGTGGTTTTGAATGAAGTAGTAACAAATATATTACAAATATCCATCCTTACACAACTTCCGCAGCCAGAGGTTACTATTATTTAAAAAGAGTTTTGAAAACCCGACTGCAGTTTTAATGTATCCAGTGTTACTTGCGCCACCAAGCATCTATAAACGTATTTGTTTTTTTTTTTCAGTAACATTTTATTTCAGTTGGAGAAGGCTCTTCTGTGCGCCTGTGCAGCCACATTAAAAAGGCAACTGCATGTTTGCAACCGCCTTGGCTGTCTGGGCAGCCTTCGCAAGTTATTACTTGTATTTTTTGTTCTTTTTCATCGCATTCCAAAGCACAGTGGTACGGTTTTGTCTGTACTTTGTGCTCTGGCGTTATTCTGCATTTGACTGTACAAATATCACCTACTCTTTCAACTTGCACGTAACCTATGGCGTTATCGCCGTAGGTTTCTCTTCCAGCCCTAACAATTTAATGCGACCCTTTTTTAGTATTAGGTGACCAGATTTGTTGTATGTAATCGAAATCATTTTCAAGTAATCACGATATTAAATTGCCGTGGATTGACAGCGGGTACCGATCGTGCTAGCAGCTACGTGCTGTGGATAATTCGCGCTAAATCATTGCGACCCTTTTTTTAGTAATGATTGAAAAGATCTGGTGTTTTCAAAATCATATTTTTATACTACGAGTAGTATAGGTATTTTTTTTTGTAGAAGTAACAAGTAATTTAAAAAACCATAAAATAAACAAAAATGTTGGGGTGCACTTATGGGGGCTGACGAAAAAACAAAACTAAAGAAGTTAGATAGTAAACATAGGTATTTTTGTTAAACCTATACTTACTCATTAGGAAATGGATCCCAGTAGTATGAATGTAATAATAAGTAGGTTATAGAAATTATATCTTATCTGCCTTTTCATTTTAACTCCGCGAATTTCAGCTGCAACAAAAATCTTTATTTTTTATAAAATATTCTGCCACTATCATATCGTGGACTATGGGAAGGTTGTCGGAGTGGCCTTTTTGAAATCCTTCTTCCATTTTAGTTCTAAAACAATCATTTACACAATACCTACACTTAATCAATCAGCATTATTTAAAATCAATAAAAAACACCAGAGCGCACGAGAGCAAACACCTTACCAGTACTACGGACGTATGAGGCGGGCGCCCGCGCCCGCGGCGCGCCGTGCCGTGTCACGAGGCGATCCTGGGGTTGGGTTTGTTCCACTAGCCCAGGGACCAAACCTCAGTGGACACAAAATTACAGGAACAATAGGAGTACATGGAGATGTTGATAGACAGAGATCTTGCACTCGACTATTCTATTCAGTCTTCTCTCAATTTAACTTCAACGATACGGATTAAAATAACCACATGCGAAGGTATTATCATATATATTTAAAATACTCATATATATTTGTAATAAACTTATTTAGGTATTTATTTATTGGTAGACTATCTAGGTGAGGCGGCAAGTGTGGCCCAACAGCGTTACCCGTCTGCTCAATTGGTGTTTTTGGGGGATTTTAACGCCCACCACAAGGAGTGGCTTGTCCCATACCAAAAAACCGACCACGCTGGTAGAGAGACGCGGAAGCTTGCTCTGGCGTTAGATCTCTCTCAGCTTGTGCAGGAGCCGACACGAGTACCTGACCGTGACGGTGACACTGCCAACTGTCTCGACCTGTTGATAACGACTGAACCAGACCGATACTCCGTATCAGTATCCCCACCTCTTGGTAGCTCTGATCACTGCCTGGTTGAGTCCGTCTCAGTGTATTCCCCACCTTATCCTACCCTTAAGGGAAATAGGCGCGTGTGGAGATACAACTCAGCAGATTGGGACGAGATGCGGCGATTCCTTGCATCGTACCCCTGGCGGCAAACATGTTTCATCTCCCAGGACCCGTCGACTTGCGCGTCTGCTGTTACAGAGGTAATATGTCAGGCAATGGAATATTTAATTCCATTCAGTGACAAGAATCTTTCCAGCAAAGCTCAGCCTTGGATTGGATCCAGCTGTGGTCATGCTGTGGCTCTAAAGCGTGCGGCATATCTAGACTGGGCTGATGCTCGAAAGCGCAAGTCTTCTGATATTCGGGCTAAGAAGAGAAAATTTAACGTTGCCGCTAAGACCTGCACGAAGATACTTAGGAAGGCCCATTTTGATCACGTAAGTCGAATTGGGGCCAAACTGGCTTCATACCCCGCGGGTAGCAAAGCTTTTTGGTACCTGGCCAAGTCGGTCGAAGTAAACTTCTGCCGCCCCTCACTGCCACCATTGCTGAAATCTGATGGATCACTAGCTCACACTGCTGGAGACAAAGCGAATTTATTTGCTTCTCTTTTTGCAGAAGCCTCGCATCTAGATGCTTCTGGAAAGATACCTTCCTGCCTTCCTCATTGCGGGGTTTTTATGACCGAAATTCGCATTCGCCAGAAGGAGGTTCTCAGAACGCTTCGAGCTCTAGATGTGAACAAGGCCAGTGGTCCTGATGGTATTCCAGCGATTGTGTTGAAAAACTGTGCGCCCGAATTGTCTCCCATCTTAACGCGTTTGTACCGCCTCTCTCTTCACTCAGGTAAAGTTCCGCAGAGCTGGAAGCTTGCCAATGTACAACCAGTACCAAAGAAGGGTAGTCGTGCTGATCCGGCCAATTATCGTCCCATCTGGATTACCTCCTTACTCTTTAAGTGAATGGAGCGTGTCATAAACATTAGGCTCTTGGCATACCTTGAAGACAATGATCTTCTTAGTGACCGGCAATACGGATTTCGCCGAAACCGGTCTACTGGGGATCTTCTCGCGTATGCCACTCACGTACTGAGTGAAGCCATAGAGATGCATGGTGAGGCGCTTGCCGTCTCCCTTGACATATCGAAGGCATTTGATCGGGTCTGGCACGATGGCCTTTTAAACAAGCTTCCCTCATATGGTTTACCTGTTGGCTTATGCAATTGGATAGTTGATTTCTTGAGGGAACGATCTATTCGAGTAGTCTTAGAGGGCTGCTCATCTGATCAAATGGCTATCAATGCCGGTGTACCTCAGGGATCGGTTCTCTCGGCTACACTGTTTTTACTGCACATTAATGACCTTCTGAAGCCCGGTACCTTTGGGTATGCTGATGACTGTACTGTAGTTGAGAGATACACTTCCAATGCTCAAGCCAGCTGTGACGCTGTCCAGTTTCAGAGAGACGCTATGGTAGACCGTTTAAATTTAGCCTTAGAAGCCGTGTCCGATTGGGGCGATGCTAACCTGGTTAAGTTTAATGCTACTAAAACGCAAGCGTGTTTGTTTTCTGCTAAAAAGAGTCCTCTACACCGATCTCCGTCTTTCAAAAGTGTAACACTACCAATAGGCGACCATTTGGAGCTTTTTGGTGTCGAACTCACATCAAACCTGAGTTTTGGGTCTTATATTGAATCCACAGCCAAGGTAGCTGCAAAAAATCTTGGTATTTTGTCTAAGGTTAGGCGGTACTTCACACCGGGACAGCTTTTGAATCTTTATCAAGCACAGATCCGATCTTGTATGTAGTACTGCTGCCACCTCTGGGACGGTTATGCCAAGTATCAGCTCCAGTCTTTGGATTCAATTGAGAGACGTGCTATCAGGCTCATTGGGGATGACACTCTGGTAAAGAGTAAGCAGTCTGGCGCATCGACGTGAGGTAGCAAGCCTGGCGGTATTCTACAGATTGCACTATGGAGAGTGTGCACAAGAACTGCACAACCTGATTCCCTCATCACCTTTCGATCACCGTAAGACTAGACGATCAGCAAAGCGCCACCCTTTCATGGTTGAAATACCTCGCACAAGAAGGAAGCGTTACGCTTCTTCATTTATTATAAGAACTGCAAAGGAGTGGAATGCCCTGCCCTCGTCAGTGTTTCCGGTAAATTATAACCCCGGTGTGTTCAAGTCAAGAGTGAATGGGTATCTACTAGGCAAGCGTGCTACACCTTCGACCACATCATCGCTTTCCATCAGGTGAGATCGTGGTCAAACGATTGCCTAGTCCGTAAAAAAAAACAAAACAATTCAGCTGGGTTGGGCAGAATCCGGCAAGCGTCGTCAAGTCTTCTCGTCGTCCACAGTGCCTGAAGACAAAAGCCTTCAATCAGTACGTCCTACCAGTCATGACCTACGCGTTATGGTGCTGAAACGCGGACACTCACACAAATATAAGATCGGTCAGCGAGCTTTGGAGAGGGTTATGCTTGGAGTTTCTGTGAAGGACAAGATTCGTAATGAAGATATCCGACGGAGAACCAAGGTAACCGACATAGCTCAAAGGATAAGCAACCTAAGGTGGCAGTGGGCTGGTCACATTTCCCGAAGAACAGGTAACCGTTGGGGTAGATGAGTTCTCGAGTAGAGACCATATTCAGGCAAACGTAGTGTAGGATGCCCTGTGGCCAGGTGAAGTGACGACCTGCGAAAGGCGGCTGAAAGAGAATGGATGAGGGGAGTTGTAGACCGAGCTCAGTGGCGTGCATTAGGAGAGGCCTACGTCCAGCCGCGGACAGATACAGGCTGCTGATGATGATGATACATCGACTGTTAAGCTAGGATAGGAGCAGTGAGCTAAATAAACATAAACGTTCAAAAACTAAAACTCGACTACGGTCTTAGTGGACTAAAAAGTCACTATAAATAATATTCAAACGTTTTAGGCACCGCCTTCAAAAAACTCTTTCTTATTTTATGTTGTATTTTTTAGTGATGCAACGAATACGAATACGAATATTCATATTCGCCGAATAGTAGACATTTACCGAATATTCGTATTCGGCGAATACTAATACGAATATTTAAAAACTAATATTTTACGTACAAACGCAACTCTAATTACTGGCAGACTTGAAAAACGCACGTGTAAAAATAAGCACGTGTGCAGAGGGCCTTAACCGCAACGACGACGCAACGGGGGACTCCCCGGCCATAGTTTGTACAGTACCGCAGCTCCGGGAGTTTCCCTATCATTACAATTACGAACCATTGATTGATTGATTCATTTCTTTCACTTCATTTGTTAGTCGAAAGCAGAAGTCAAGCAAGAGAGTATTGTTTTATTTATTTTCTGAGGTTGCTTCGAAGTAAAAGAAGTTAAAGTTGAATTGAAAATGTCTTCTCGTAAACGAGATCAAAGTGACATATGGAAACACTTCGATAAATTACCGAGTAAGTAGTTATATGGTCTGTATTTCTTTGGTATCAACAAAAGGTAGGATAGTTAGTAAGTAACTTAGACGAACGTTGGTAGTTAATGGCTGCGTCAATGTAGTACTAGACTTTGCCCGCGGACGAAGTCGCCGGCCATCGGTTTTACTTTCACATGTAATATTATAGTGGGATAGGATTTTAAATTGTGCTGTTTTTATTTTAGACAATGAAAGCAAAGCTAGATGCAGATATTGTGCTTGTGAATTGTCTCGGGGAGGGAAAAATGCATATATTAAAGGATTTACTACGACCGCACTGTGGACTCATGTGAAGAGATTTCACGAAAATGAGCTTGCTGCCAGTAGACGAAACAAGCACTGAAGTTGAAGTAACTCCAGCGAAGAAACAAGCGTCCTTAAAGGAAATATGGGAAAAGCGAACTACGTATGAAACGGGTGATCATCGGGCTGTCAAAATCACATATTTGATTGCTGAACAAGTTTGTCTAGACATGGAGCCCCTGAATTTGGTAAATAAACAGGGATACCGTCGTTTGCTCAGTGAACTAGCTCCAAGGTTTGTTTGCTTTTATTAAAATGCTATACATTTGTTCATTCATACATATCAGTGGGATTTTCTTTCAACTTTCACAAAACCCTTTTTAATTCCTGACTGCTATTTTTTTTACAGATATAATATTATATCTAGAACCCACCTTACAGAAAAAAATCTGCCGGATATTAATGAACGTGTTAAAATAAAATTGAAGGAGCAGTTAACAAAGACCCCATATCTCTCTGTCACAACAGACATGTGGACCAGTGACGATTCCTCACAAGTCAATGATTTTATAAGTCTTACTGGACATGGTGTCAATGAAGATTTCCAGCTCAAATCTTATTGTCTGGAAGTGTTTCCCTTTGAAGGTGACTCACATTCAGGAGAAAATATTGCCCACAATATGCATATGATGTTTCTGGAATGGCAGCTATTGGGTAAAGTTGCAGCAGTTGTAACGGACAACGCATGGAATATGGTTAAAGCAAATGATGAGCTTGATCTTAGTATTAAACATATTTCTTGTTTGGTACACAGTATCCAATTAGCGCTGAAAAAAAGTTTATTTGGTCAAGAACGCTTGACCGAAATGTTAACCACATGCAGGGGAGTTATTACTCATTTTAATCACTCAACCTCCGCACTCAAACAACTGAAAGATTCTCAACAAGCTAACAATATACCGAAACATGTTTTGTTTCAAGATGTTGAAACTAGATGGGACTCAACATATCAGATGTTGAAGAGATTACATGAACAACGCATAGCGATTCAAGATGTTTTACCATCTCTACCAAATTATCGTCATGAAATCACAGCAAGGCAATGGGCTCTTATGAGCCAAATCATTGATATTCTGGCCAATTTTGAAGAAGCTACTAAAGAGCTAAGCAAAAAATCAACGACGTTATCTCAAGCAATCCCAATAATACGAAGTCTAAAATCTTGCCTCAATAAAATTTCAAATGATCCTTCTTCTCATCCTGATGTAAATGATCTGGCAAACTCCCTATTCAGTGGACTTTCGAATAGATTTGCCTTTATGGAAAGTGATGAAACTTATCTATTAGCAACGATCCTTCTTGACCCACGGTTCAAAACAAGGATTTTCAGCTCAACAGTGGTCGCTGAAACCGCTCGATCAGTTCTTAACGCTGCTTTTGATGGCAGAGAGGCCGTAAGACCGACAAGACCTCCAGAAGAACCTCAACCGTCGACAAGTAGAGGAATTTGGCAAGTATGCCAAGAAATAATTGAAGAGGCTGAAATGGAAGAGCCAATTTCAATATTTTTTGGTGAGTATGAAAAAAGTTAGAAAAGTTATTAATAGGTAATAGGTACTCTTTGTCATCTACATAGTATACTAAAAGTTAAATTTAATTTCAAAATGTCTTTTTACAGGGGATTCGAAAATTAAAAACGAAATAGATGCTTATCTAAAGCTCCCAAATTTATCGCCGACTGCTGATCCACTGGCCTTTTGGCGAGAAGATGTCCATTTTCCAAGTCTGAAAAAACTTGCCCAAAAATATTTTTCACTGAAGCCATGTACAGTCGCCTCAGAAAGACTTTTTTCAACGGCTGGGAACATTCAGACTGAAAAAAGAAAATGCCTTAAACCAGAAAATCTACAAATTTTATGTTTTTTAAATAAAAATTTGCCTGTTGTAAATTTTAGAAGAATAGAAATTTATCAAATAAATTAGTCTTTTATTACCATGGCGAGATATTCGTATTCGTATTTGTAAAAGTACTATTCGTTGCATCACTAGTATTTTTGCATTATTATTACATTGGTAATTTCGAAAAAGTGATACTGTTCTGGCTCAATTGTAATTATTTTATTCTTTTTAGTGGTAGTTTACAAAATAACATATATTTTTTTGGATTTATTTTTTATTTTTTGAGTTTCCGTGGCCTAAGCAAACTTTGGAAAGAATATATGCCAAAGAAAATAGTAGCACTCACTCACTTTAGACTCAAAGCGTTGGTAAATCAAAACCAAGGATGAATAAACCTACATAGGTATGTCACGAGGCGATCCTTGGCTTTGGGTTAGTTCCACTAGCCCAAGGACCAAACCTCAGTGGACACAAAATTACAGGAACAATAGGAGCATTATTATCACAGACTTTTCGTGCTTTAACAATCTGGATCAAAACAACCATTTACGAAGGTCTTATTATATATATTTAAAAGAGTCCAGTTGTAATAAACTTATTTCTGTATTTTATAACATATTATTTCGTAAAATTCGGATTTGCTAATCCAATCAGTATGGGAAAATGACAGGTTATTTGAATTTAGAATTAATAATGACAAACTATCAAATGGAATGAAATGGATAATGAAAGAATTAAGAACTTATGAAAGAGGTTAGACATCGTCACAGGTATATTAACAACTGAATTAGTTTTGAAGAAAATTATCTATGATTTCACTGGAATGAAATGGAACTCTTTAAAAAATGGTAACACATCTCGTAGATGAGGCAACATAAACCCAAAACAAATGGATTAATAAGTTACATCATTCTGTTTGTTGAGTGCCTTTGACTATTTTCCTGCTCTATCATCAGACCCTGGATACCACATAACACCAGTGAATTCATCATGACAAACCAAATGAGCCCAAACTCGAAGGGGTTCCATCATTTTGTTGTTGAGTTCCTTTGACTACCTTCCAGCTCCATCATCAGACCCTGGATACCACATAAAACCAGAGAACTCACCAAGACAAACCAAATGAGCCCAAACTCGAAAGGGTTCCATCATTTTGTTGTTGAGTGCCTGTGATTACCTTCCGGCTCCATTATCAGACCCTGGATACTACATAACACCCGAGAACTCATCAAAACAAACCAAATGAGTCCAAACTCGAAGGGGTTCCATCATTTTGTTGTTGAGTTCCTGTGACTACCTTCCGGCTCCATCATCAGACGCTGGATACCACATAGCACCAAAGATCTCATCACGACAAACCAAATGAGCCCAAACTCGAAGGGATTCCATCATCCGATTGTGTAGTTCCTTTGACTACTACTACTTCTGTAGTTTTTTAATTGTCATCAGAACTAAAAAACTACAAAAAATGACAAAAAAAATGTCAATGTTCAAAATTGACTTGCAATCCAGTCCTAAACATTATAACACAGTGAATTAAATTAAAGCTTGTTTAAAGCTACAAAACCAATTTTGATGAAATTTATACAATACCACACTAGATTTCTTCTTACTCAAGTAAAAACAAAAATCTAATTCGGTTCAGAAATCCCAATTTATTAGAGAACATAAACTATAAAACAAATAGATTTTCTAATAAAACTACTAAACCAATTGTGATGATGTTTATATGGGACTGCACAGAAAGTTTACCCTTTTGAATAAAATAACAACCATCTAAATCGATTTAGGAATCTTAGAGATAAACACAAAATAAAGGCAATATAAACACAAAATCGAATGGATGTACTCAAAAAGTATTTATTCTTGAAAAACTGCTGAACCAATTTTGATACAATTTCTACTGGACTACCTACACTTTCAAACAAAAAAATAATTTTCAAAATTGGTCCGCAATTGACTGAGATATCAACCGACATACATAAAAAAAACATATGTACAGTCGAACATAATAAAACAATTTCCTTTTCCGAATTTGCTTAAAAAATTACTAGTTCACGTCTGTCTCCTCTAGAGGGTGCCATATCCAATTTAATGTCACGTCAAATAGCCTGTAACCAGCGGACGATGAAGACGCTTCCAACGATATCTCATTTGTCAAATGATAATTATGATGAGTAGTTTACAAGTAATGAGGGAACAGACATACATAACGGCTAAAATCATAACCCTCTTATTTTCTTCGCCGTAGTCGGGTAATAACTTATTAAGACCAGACTCTGCTTATTAAGGGTTTTATGCATAAATATGCTGGGTCAACCACAAACCTGATAAATGTGAAACTTAACATATATGTTTTTGAGATCTTTATCTCTTTAAGACTAAAACAAAAACATGATTAACAAAATTTCATTCGATACATTTTCTTATCAAAAATTACGTTATTTTCGGTAATGTTTACATTTTTCTACTCAACGGCTTAAGTTTTATCTCTAAAATAAATCTCACAGCAAAAATATAAAGTTTATTATATAAGGCTAAGACAAAATTTACCTAACAAAATTATTAGCCTGCCAATAAAATAAATAACTTTTGAGACATACGTTATTTAGTTCCGAGCTAAATTGTGTGTTCAAACTGCGCTCGCGATATTCAACCTTGTTACGCAGGAACTTCAGTGCTTATTGCGGGTAGCGGGTGGCAGAGTTTAGGGTAGGTAGCATGGGGAGGGGGAATGGGAAAATGTAACCTTGGAGCCTGGCCTTAAACTGGGAAATACTTACTCCAATATCGAGGTAAGTAATCAAAGGAAAGTCTCAATGTTATAAAATATCATCATTCAAATACACAGTCGCATATTTTTTAAATTGCACACGATTTTTGCCTCAGATAACACCGGCGCTGCTATTAGCTAATTTCTGTAGCTATTTGAAACAAAAAAGCGTGCATGCTAAATTGCACTTCAATTCCGCGTAATAGAGTTAATATTACAATGCGCCGTATAACGAAATTATAATTGCAACTGTTTGCATTAGAACAAACCAATATCAACTCTAATGCGCGGCACCTAATTGCAATTTAGCATGCACGGTTTTTTGTTTCAAATAGATACAGAAATTAGCTAATAGCAGCACTGGTACAGTAGTGCTTGATAAACTCTGACACCAGAGGCCAGCACTACCTCCTACGACAAACAAACAAACAAACAACAAACAATTGATTGTTAGAGTCGAAATTGCTATGAAAATTTGAAAATCAGTTTGCAACAAAGATCGGTAATAGCACTACTGAACCGTAGTTTAATACCTACGTTATAAAATGGTGTAGCTGACTGTGCTGCCAGTATCAGAAAATATTGACAAGATAAGCCAGAGTAAGTAATAATTTTGAAGAAACAGTAGTGCTATTATCTATCTTGGTTTCAATCCGATTGTTAATATCATTATCACTAATGCGTTGCGATATCTCTCAGGGAAATTATAATCGATAGCAATTCGAATTTGCTATGAAGAAAGTGACAATCTGATTGAAACCAAGTTCTGTAAAAGGACCACTGTCCTCCCCGATCCGATGTTACCCCAACATACCCATAGATATTGTAGTCTTTGAATTGAACTTACTTTATTAATGACTAAGAAAATGTAAACATTATTTTTGTTTCAAAAATGTTGCAATTTCGTTTCGTTTCCGTCAATTTATTTAGTTATTTTCTAGTGACGACCAAAGCTAACGCCAAATGGCAAAGTTGTCTGATTTCACGGTAATGTGATTGATTCCGAGAAAATAATTTAAAATATTTACAACAAAGACACGAGTCACAAAAGCAATTTTCGCGCCGAACGCACTTTTTTGCGCGCATAAAAACTGACAGTTGTCGGCCTGACGGCACCGAGAACGGTTCATGTGGCTCGTCTGTTGTCGTCTGTGAAGTGAAACGAAACGTCACAGAGACGCATTGCAATCTGTCAAACAAAGTTTTATTGTAAAAAATATAATTGAAAAATGAATTTTAACTACAATAAGAACTAAAATTGTGTTTTTGTATTGTGCCTTGAGGAGATAGTGGCATAATTTATAAATGGTTAAAAGGGACAGATGAGTGTATTTATATATGATGCTGTCCTAAATCTTTTGTTTTCGTCAAACTATAAAAGCAAAAGTGGTGCCTAGATCTTTATTTATTTTCCCTTGAACTTGTCGTGGTTTTAAAACGCACAATACCAGCGTTGGAGTGACTAAACCGTCTATTTTTTGTTGTTTGCGTGACGAACCTGTCTAAAAAAGACGTAGGATGTCGAAGGTATCCCTGAATAATGTGCCCTCGAATCCAAGAGTTAATAGGCTGAGAACATTTTCAAGGGTAAGTGCCACTGTTAAATAACTTTATAGATTTCTGAACTGTGCTACCAAGAGCCTTCCTTTAATTCGGCTAAAATTAGATATGTTTGAGGTTACTTTTAATTCAGATTTCATGATTTCATGTCTTCTAATAATATTGTATGACGTGCTACTGTTAAATATCTATTTGTATTGAATACCTATAGACCATAGTAGTCCTCCTCAGTCTTTAGTACGCCCATTAAAAATCGATTTTTGGTACTTATAAATTAGTTAATAAATTAATTTTGAGTTAATTCAGGGAATAGGCACCAGCATTTTCACATTGTATATTAATTTATCACCAACTACTGTGATCACCAAGATGCCTGCCAATTGTGATGATTATGCCAAAACACTTTGTATATATTTCAGAAGAATAGTGATGTGATGTAGCCCTCTTGCAGAATGTTTCTAATTACAGTTCTTACCAACTTGTTATTTTGCTTTAGGGACTAAATTAAGTGTGATTAATTATTTAAAAATACTTTAGTTGAGTTTTCAATGAAATGCCCCGAGAGTGATAGTCATATTATGTTTCGTTTCTTTTTAATTTTGTTTAAAAGCCCTCATTTAATTGCTTAAGGCTAAACAACTATTGCTTGGCTCTTCTGCCTCAGGCTAATTATCTCCAAGCAGACAGTCTTTGTTTGACTTTGTATGCTGCATTAACATTAGATTATCTAATAACTGTCATAATTTTCTAGTAGGTTCTTGATATCTTTACACTATAAAATTGCAATATACAGGTTGTTTTTTTTTAACCACATATGGAGGAAAGTACTCTAAATACTGGAGCACGACCTCGCGTGTACTGCGAGTGTGATAAGCAACTGGATAAGGAAATCCATAAAAACTTAAGTTATTTTAATTGCACGAAAAAAAGGGTAAACTAATTCGATGCTCGAAATGAGCTCCATTTTGTTGGATACACAAGTTTGTTCTTTTAATAAAGAGAAGAGAAATTATCTAATAAAGAGTTTATTTACAAATATGTGCAAAAAGATGTAATTTTTTCAGATTGTAGCAGGTTCGATTACCGAGTGTGGCAAGGGAGTTTTCAAAATCTTTGAATTCAGAATTGTTCCTTTTTAAAAATAAAAGAATGTTTCCTTTGAGTAAAATTTGCTATCTCCAGTATTTAGAGTACTTTCCTTCTGGGTGTGGTTAAAAAAAAATCCAGGGCCCTATTTCATAAAACTATAGTACACTGATAAATGTCAATCGAACCGACAATTGACAGTCAAACTATCAAAATGTCGTACATTTTTGTTATATGACACGCAGGTTTGGCGTATTCGACTGACATTTGTAGGTTTATTATGATTTGCGCTTTATGAAATAGGGCTCAGCCTGTATATGTGAATTTTAATAAACTGTAACTTTTAAAGATTGATGATTCAAACACATTGTTGAGTTTATTTTAGACATAGTTTTCTTAAGGTGATTAAGTCCCATGTCCCGTTTAAATGATTAATTATATTACAACATAATAAACTGGGTCTAATTTTCTACATGTAAAGGTTTTTATCAATACATGCCATTGTTTGTTATTTTATCAGTGACTAAGCCTAATTAACCTTATTATAATAATTTTAGTGAAACTGGTACATAAATGAATAGATCATTTATAAATTGATTTCATTTACTTTTGAAAACAATTTGTATGTTTGTAACAAGGTAATTACTTAATTAGTAAGAAAGGTGGTTTTGAATAAGTTTAATTGCCAATTACATAGGTTTTAGGTGTATAAGTTTAGGTGTTTAGGTCCCATGGTCATGAAATGAAGAACTTTGGTCTAAATTGATTAAGGATGCAGGTGCACCAAAGGGTTGCTGGTGCACTAGGCAAATGGTTTGCAGCTGTTTGCCTTAAGTTTGCGCCCAATACTATTTCGATGGCTTTGAAACTTGGTCAAAAAATATTGACCTGATTTATAAGTTCAAAGTCAATCATCAATCTTTGGAAAGAGCTCTGGAGCACTTCATCATCGTCATGAAATGGCAATGGCCACATATCTTGTAGAACTATTAACCATTGGTGATGAAAGATTCTCTAATGGTGACCATGGACCAGGAGATGGAATATTGGACGTCCCCTCACACAGTGGACCAACCGATGACCTGGGAGAATCAGAGGGACACACTGCGGAATAGCGAGCAACTGCTTGTTCTGGCAATTTACGGGGAGGCCTATGTTCAGCACTGGATGTCTTCCTGCTAATGATAATGACTATTTGAATAGAGCTTTCAATCTATGTGTACAGAATGCGGAGTTTTACTCGCCAAATCATTCAGTCAATTCCTGATTTGCAGCAAATGTAGTGCTGGCCGCTTGATGCACTGCACAGAGTTAGTTTGAGAGTTCCACTGACTGCAGCTCAGAGTCAGCCAGGTAGCTGTTAGCCGCAAACTGTTTTTCTGGTGCATCCACACACTTCATTATCAGCCTGAATACACCCACTGCTGAAAATATCTTACCTTAAGACCGGGCTCCACTTTTTATGGGTTTTTTCCATAAATATGCTGGGTCAACCACAAAACTGTGAAACTTAACATATATGTTTTTGATATCTTTATCTCTCTATGATTAAGACAAAAACGTGATTAACAGAACATCATTTGATACATTTTCTTATCAATAATTATGTTATTTTCAGTAATATTTTCATTTCTCTACTCAACAGCTTAAGCTTTATCTCTAAAATAAATCTCACAGCAAGAAAATATACATTATTATCTACTGTTAGACAAAATTTACCTAACTAAATTATTAGCCTGCCAATAAAATGAATATCTTTTGAGACACACGTCATTTACTTCCAAGTTAAATTGTATGTTCAAACAGCGTTCACAATATTTTACATTACGCAGGCACTGCAGTGGTTATTGCGGGTAGCTGGTGGTAAAGTGTAGGGGAGGTGGCAGGGGAGTGAGAAAATGTAACCTTGGAACCTGGCCTTAATCTCCACACTTGGCCCGCGACTTGGTGATCCCAGTCAGATACTTACACAGGAAAATGCTGCTAACCAATTCCTGAATTACCTTTAGCAGGTTCTCACAGCACCTGCGGGATGAGAACCAGTTGGACCAATTATTAAGCTGGGCCACAGAATAAATAAGATATCTGAGTGAAGTCATTTCAATACATAGCGACTCTCACTACAACGCAATAATGTGCAGTTTAACTTGCACAGTGCTGCAAGCATTCAATTATGTTTACCTACAAGGCGCTCGCCCATCATGCGCATGCTAGAATATATCATAACACTACGCGCGAGAGCTTCCATTGCTCTAACTGTTTCAGAATCGCTCTGTCACTTTTTCGCTCGGTAGGTTTGTATAATGATATGATTAGGTGCTTGTACTATTTATTATTCGGTGATATGACTTAGAATTTAGATTTGTAACAGAACGCACACTTCCTTTTTTTCCTGTCAGTGTTTTTTAAAGCTTTTATTTAATTTCTCTTGTATGTATCTATGTATTTCTGTCCTGGAATCTTGCAACTCAAATTTCGAGCTCTTCCCGATTAGCTATCCGGCTGAAACTTTCAGGGTAGCTCACAATCGATGACAATGCATTCTAAAAAAAGGTCTTTAGATTAGGTTTTTAATCTACATTTGCTGTTTTTTTAAATCTCCATTGGACAAATGCATTCATTCAATATGAAAATCATAAATCCTTTAGTGTACTCTCTATGTAGTACTATTATTTATTCTGTGTCTCTGCTAAGTTTAAATAATAAAAATAAAACAGGGATACAATTGAAAAAAAATACTGTGCAGTATAATGGATTTTGGTAAGTAAGTATTGGCTTACCGAATTGAATTTATTAAAAATATATAATAAACTGTGCAGTATTGGATTTCCATACTTACCCCACTGTTTTTCTGATGAGCATTAATGGGATACTTTCTACTTACGTTTTAGGTGAACAATGGTGATATTACTGTGTAGTGGGAAGAAAAAGAAATTGCTTATTTAAACTGAAAACTAAAACTCGCTATAATTATAATGCAGTAGGATGATTTTCATTTTGCACCCATCTTTCAGCCTTAGTTTGATGTTGCCAAGAAACTATCTGAATATGAATTTGTATCGTAAATATGCGTAAACAGCGCTTTGACTCATTGGCATGTCACATCCTCATAATCAGGATGTGACATCATTTCATCCAGTTTGTACTAGCAACTTAAACTGAACACATGACGCCATGCCATGATCGATGGCAATCATTGCAGTAAGTAATGCAGGAATGTGCTTGTGTCTGCATGGCTAATTGCAATTTTATTGCTGTCAGGGTTGCAACTAATAATAAGTAAGTACATTATCTATACTTAAAATAAAGCAATAAGAACGCAAAAGTCTGTACAATGAGATAATTAAATAAAAATGGTCTAGGGGCCTTGAAATAAGCTACTGAGCAATAATATAACATTTTTATAAATGGTAAGTGTATGTCTGTTTGGTCGCACATCACGTAAAAACAACTAGATCGATTGAGATGCGGTTTTCACTGTTGGATAGCTCAGGGTTTGACTTAAAAACTCGTGTACTTGTATCTCAATCCGATGAGTAGAAGCCAAGCAATCGATAAAACACTTTTTGATGGCTGAAGGATTTTTTGTAGGAAAAGTATCACATACATACATACAAATAAACATTACATACATGAACCCTGAAAACATTAAAGAAGAAGTTTATCGTGTTTTTTGCTGCAATTATCTTTAATATAATTATTTATTATAATTATTTCTGTTTGTAATTGTAGCAAATAAACTTATTTCTTCTTCTTCTTGTAAAAATAGCCTGTCCTTCCCCAATCCTCAAGATTTCATCAAGTCTGTTCAACATCGGTTTTTTAATTGTTCAGTCATGAAATGGTAACAAACAAACAGAGAAACGAAGCGAAAGTAACTCTACTTTCGCATTTATTGTGGTTATACTTTTTATCGTTCCGCGGTCCGATAAAACGAATACCTATATCCCCAATGTTAGATTAAAAAACCCATCTATTAACAATGACACATCAAAACGTTTTCATACGCCCATCACCATTAGTACGCGACTACCAGTAAATTGGCACAACTGCTATGCGGTCACAGTTTTATCAATGGTTGTAGGTACCTAGTTGGACAGTCATCGTCACATCGCATGCCAACTCCCCATTGTTGTATGTAGGTATGAATCGTTTGGGATCTTTATGAAATTATTTTTTACACAGTTACTGCACATACTCGTAAGTATATGTATAATCGAAAAATATATATGTGATGTTCATTGACCCTATTAAACAAAGGTGACTATAAATGTTTGGTTTTCGATTTTGCCCTATACTTGCGCTATAAGACATTGCTTGTTGGCAAATTTCATGACTCTAGGTCGACAAGAAGTACCCTATAAGTTTTGATTCCCTTGCGAGTGTCAAATTATGCGGCATAAACGGCCGTATCTTTTGATTGCGTTGACTTAAAAATTTGTTTCTTACGCATTTTTAAGGGATTGCAGACTTGAATATTTGATATTAATTTCATCTTGATACCTCCCACGCATTCATGAGAAAAAGGGTCTTGACAGACAGCCACGCAGAAAGACGAACAACGATGTGATCCTATTAACCCTCGACATTCCTTGTGACAAAAAGTTACACTGTATGCCTTCTGGGTCTGTCAAACCAGGATTTTAACCTTGCTATTTTTCATATAATTTATGCTAAATAAGGTGTTTAAATGTGCTATTAATTATGCACGGGGTATATATTAGGGACTGCAATGAAAAATGTTTAGAAAGCAAACTTTCATACACTTATGAATAATAATAAAATAATCAGTCTTCATCACTTTCAACTAAATTTTCTTGGGCTCTGCTTTGGTAGATTAAAAGTCACACCATATGTCTGGTAGAGTCTGTGAAACCCGGGAGCGCTTTACGCACGTCTCTCTGCAACGTGAGCACGCTCCGGACTGAGGTAGCAGGCGGAAGACGTCAAGCGGTTCATAATTCATAACAGCCAGCTACAGAGAATGGTTACGGACACAATTCAAATTTGAATGAAGTACAATGGTTTATTTGCCAGGATCTGACAGACCCTACCAGGCATGCCGAGGGTTAAGGGTTCCTTTTTTCCTTTTGAGTGGACCCTAAAAACATCCATGTATCCGTATAAATTCGGCTTGATCCTATTTCTGATATAACACGTTAAAAGAGTCCAAGCCTTCCAGCTTCCAGCCTGACATACCACTGACACATTCAAGATCGTGTTTACAAAATTTCATAACATATTTTTTTTACGATTGAAGCGCACGAACGTGCTTGCGAAATAGCGAAAATGTTTTTCGTTTTTCTCTTGAAAAAAGCCTCACGTTTCCTGAAGAAACTAACAAAATTATTTGTATACTTATCGTAATATATATTTGGCATTGCCTTGAAATTTCGCGAAAGTGATAAACCGCACATGTTAGCAAACAATTTTATCTCTGTCCCGGTCGATATCTCTTGTTAACTAAGATAATACTGTTACATTTTCTTACTGATAATGATAACTAAGATACAAACTAGATAATCACTACATAGTAACGAAATCAGTAAAATGTAATCTAGGCAGCTTGTAGAAATCTATTCATCAGATCTCATTTACTTCTCATTACGTTAACATGCCTGATTTGCAAACGCAAACAAATTTAATTAGGCAGTGGTCTGTATCACTGCGGTCTTTTGCAGACTAGGTACATACGAGGGTGGACTGAAAAGTAGTCGGCCTAACCAAGAAAATAAACACGTAAAATCAGTTATATTAATATTTTTCTACATAATCACCATCAAGTTCAATGCACTTTTGCCTCCAAGCATTTGGAGTTGAAAAAAAAAGAAGATTCTTCTATAGAGTCAAAATATGCGTCTACTGCTGCTTTGACCTCGTCGTTTGTCGAACATCTTTGACCTCCCAAGTGCTTTTTTAGGTTAGGAAACAGAAAGATGCCTGATGGTGCCAGATCAGGTGAATAAGTCGGAAGCGGTATGTGGATTTCAGCCATTGACTGCACAGACGTGTGAACAAGGGCGTTATCTTTATGAAACAGGACTTTTCTTCCGAGCATTCCTCGACGTTTTTCTTTTATTTCCTCTCGTAAACGACGTAGTAATCAGAGTTGATAGTCTGACCCCTTTCAAGATAATCAATCATAATCACACCTTTCGAGTCCCAGAATACTGAAGCCATAACCTTGGAAATGGACTTAACCTTTTGAGGTTGTGGTGAACCAGATCTTCTCCACTGTTTTGATTGTTGTTTTGTTTCCGGTGTACAGTAATGAACCCATGTTTCGTCCATAGTAACAAAACGATTCAAAAAATTATCTGCATCGGCTTCAAATAATCGCGTCCTTTTTTGTTCAACTGAAAGCAGTCGCGGAACCCACTTCGCAGACACCTTGTGGAAACCCAACTCGTTGACTATGATGTTTTGAGGTCGTTCATAAGAGATGCCTATAATCTCGGCTGTCTCTCTAATTTGTAATCTGCGGTCTCCCATTAAATCAAGTACTTTTTTAATATTTTCTCTCTCTACCACGCTTAAATTCTGCTATCCATTTTTTGACGGGTGAATATGAAAGAACAGAATCCCCTAATGTACTGACCATGTGGTCAGTACATTAGTAGTATGGTCATCATCATGGATGGCTTTTGATGATCCCCTTCTTATGGATGTACTTAATGACGGCACGCTGCTCGATTTCCTCCATCTCGCGGAATTTATGTCCGATTGCTTTGTTAATAAATTTATAAAATTACAACTAATTATCGCACACGAACTTCACACAAATAACTAGTCTGAACTGAACTAAATAATGTGGGTAGATTTGTTTTTTAGAATTTAATAGATCTGTGTTAGGCCGAGTACTTTTCAATCCACCCTTGTACCTAATCTACAAGCTACACTTTCATTTACATGTCTATACTAATATACTTAGGCCAACACGGGAGCAAAAGTACTGATGAGACTCGAATCCTTTAATCGGACTCACCTCCGTTTTACAGAACTCATCTCTAAAATGCGGTCTGGATTAAGACACAGTCACAGAATAAATAACAATAGTCAAACCCTATCCAATAGTGAAAACCGCATCGCAACTGGTCCTATAGTTTTTACGTGATGCGCGAAAAACATACAAACAAACTAACAAACAGACAGACACGACTTTTAAAAATGTTCTATTCTTGTTCAGTAGCTTATTTAAGTAACCATTTTTTAAATTATCTTCTTTGTACAGACTATTTCGTTCCTTATATTGATTTATTATAAGTATAGATACTTAGGTTAACACGGGAGCGAAAGTAGTGGTGAAAGAAACTCGAGTCCATTAGTCGGATTCACCTCCGTTTTACAGAACTCTTCTCTAAAGTGCAGTCTGGACTAAGACTCAGTCACAGAATAAATAATAGTACTACGACTCAGTCGTTACGATAAGACACAGAATAAAGATTTATTCTAATATACTCGTACTTAGGCCAACACGGGAGCGAAAGTAGTGATGAACGATACTCGAGTCCTGTAGTCGGTCTGACATCCGTTTTACAGAACTCGTCTCTAAATTGCAGTCTGGACTAAGACTCAGTCGCACAATAAATAATATTACTACGACTCAGTCGTCAAGATAAGACACAGAATAAATATTTATTCTAATATACTCGTACTTAATAAATAACTCAGTCTTTACTATTTATTCTAAAAATATAATAAAAAATAGTACTAAACAGTTGAGACAAGACTTAAACGAGTTTTTTACGTTGAATGAAAGGCAGATATCAATTCACAAAGTATGGACTCTACACCAGCTAAATGTTAAGAAAAAAACCTTTAACCCTGTTACACATTACAATTCTGTTATAGGTTAATGTTATAATTGCGTACGTGACCCAGGAATAACTCCATAAGTTCAACCTTCATTCATATCGATTATTTCAATCATATATATTTTATAGTGTTTCTACGTCACATTTCTCTTCTATACTTGTAAGTAAGTCATATGTGAAACTGTTTTGTTCCATCCACGGTCCTTATGTTGTTTTGATAAGGTATAGTTTCCCATATCTAAATTCGTCACATTAAGAACCTTGAAATGTACTCTGTAAAGGTTTCCATAGCCTTGTGATCGGTACACAGGATGGCCATTGTCAAAGCCATGGTTTTATTAGGTGCTTTTTGCCGTGACTTTGAAAAGAATACACGTTCTTCAGACAAGGAATGAAAAGTAGTTCACGAGCATAAATAAATACAAATTATTTGCGTGGGGAAAGTTTGCAAAATGTAACCTACTTTATTGGAAATAAAACCTGCGTGGTTATTGCGTGGGATCTTCTTCACAGGGCTGCCAAGTGTTTCTTACGAAACACTTGCCAGCCCTGACATCGACAATATTTTGTATGTGCATTTGCAACCTTTAAAAAATTACTTTGTCAAGTGGTAGGTATCATTATTAAACACGGGCCTTCAAAACTTAGTAGCACACTTTTAATGTCTGTCTGTTCGCGCATCATGTTAAAACTAATGAACCGATTGCGATGCTATTTTCAGTGATGGTTAGCTTAGGTTTGGACATAAAAACTGGTACTTGTGGTATCTCAATCCGATGAGTAGGAGCCAAGCAATTTAATAAAAACTATTAATATTAAAAGTGTGGTATAGTACGAACCAAACTTAATGGCGGCTGTGAAGTACGCTGCTAGCGCGGCATCGCGCATCCTCTCACCCCTCCAACGCCCGCGCATACCTAATATTTGCTATTGCGCAGCGCTCCGCGCCAACTTCACAGCCGCCATTAAGTTTGGTTCGTACTATACTAAGTTTTGATGTTTAGCCATTTAGTGTATTTATAGAACACCATACACCATACATATTTACAGAGCACTGAACACCAGACTCATCCACAGAATAATGAATATCTGCGATTTCGTTTCGTAACTATAACAAGCACCTACAAGAGTGATCCTTTGTCATTATGTCAATCTGTTTTCTAGAAGCAAACACCTCGATTCTTATTGTGAAGCAGTCAACAAACATTTGTATACGTAGTGGATAAGTGATAAGCCTCCATGACATAAGTCATTAAGTAAAACAGTGTTAGTGGAAAATAACTATATAATCCTCGGTGTTTATCCTTTGTATCGAATTATTATAGAATAATTATATATAGTTCGTTTAGGATATTTTATAAAGTTAAGGGAAGAGTACGATACGAAGATATTTCATATCTTCGTATCGTACTCTTCCCACTTACTGGGTACAGACTTCGATGGATATACAATAGGAATTAAAATGATTAAATAATAATACAAATTAATTAAGTAACAAGTAAAATTATTATAAAATTACAAAAGCCCGACTGTTTTTTTTTATTGAATATGCGCTGACCGCATGCAAAAATAATCACACTAATATTACAAAGGCTTCACGGCTGAACGGATGTGGATGAAGTTTGGTATGGAGGTAACTTATACCCTGGATTAACACATAGGCTACTTTTTATCCCGGAAACATGCACATTTTCTAAGGGAAGAGGGTGAAACCACGGGGCGCAGCTAGAATTTATATAAATTTTAATATTAAATTATATTAAATTTTAACTTTACTTTAATAATTCAGTTGCAACATTATTTACATAAACTTGAATAATCTAAAATTGAAAATTTTGTAAGAAGCTTATAAGACAATTGCTACTGTTTAGTTATAAGAATTATAATATTTGAATGATCACTTTATATATCCTATAGCACTCGTGATCAAGACGAATCCAATGATACCTCATTTATCAAAATCCGTCAAGCCGTTTAGGCTGTAGGACGCGCCTAAAAAACGTACAAACAAACATAGGTACAACCCAAACACATAACCCTCCGTGCAGTAGCCTAAAAATTAAATTTAAAAACAGTCAGTCAAAATGACATGAAAAAGCGGATGCGCTTGTTGTTGTTTGTTGCTTGATGAGAGAACAAAGTATTAAATTAACTAGTGACTCGCCCCGGCTTCGCACGGCTAGCGCTCATTTTCTTAATTTTACCATTGTAATAACCTTCGTAACTTCTAAAAAAAAAACGTCAGTTATCTTAATTCAAAATCTTTGCCAACAACGATCTTGGTGCTTTTTGACCATAGACAACTGCATTATTTACATTTATTACTTACGTACTTGACTGACTTGTTATTATTTCGTTTCCACGGCAACACGGTTCACTTACAGCGAGTAATCATAATTTTTACAAATTTTTATGCCTTGGGTTACATACATTATTCGTAGGGATCTCATTTTTTTTTAAATAAAGTACATGCCATGTCTTTTATCTAATTACTGGCCTAATAATTTAAGCCAGTAATTAGATAAAGGAGATGGTCAGAAGTGGTATTTTATTCCGAGAAAATAGCTATGATTTATACCTCATTTACAAGCTTATTTACTGGGCTACATAATATATGTAAATTATATTTTATTGAGCCTCCATTTCTTAAATAAAAGAGAAAACATTTCCCTTGATATAAAGTTGAACAAAGGTCTTAATATTTTCCATCCTATTGAGTTAGTGCGTTTTTCGTGCACTGAATAAAATAAAACAGATTTTTATATTTTATATGTTTTGCTATTTCAATTATTATATTGTACCATGTGAATAATAAATAATAATAAAATTACAAAATGTTCCTAACGCAATGTCATAAAAAAGAACCCGTGTGAAGCCTGTAGAAGAAAAAAAAGTCCTGTCATCTGTCATCCATCAGCTGTCAGTTCCAGATCTACATACATTGTGCCGTGTTGAATGTCACTGTCGTCAGTAGTGTCAAATCAGAGTTGCCAGAGGTACTTAATGTGGCAAGTTTTTTTCTTTCTATCAAACGAAAAACAAAACTCAAATAAAAAAATGGAGGCATTTTTTTTGTTTTCATTTGCTAGTAATTATCAGAATAATCCAAATAATCAGAGTTAATTATCCCTTTCTTCTCAAATATCTAACATCTTGTTTAGAATTTTAAATTATTTTAGTACCAGCTTTCATACATTTTCCGAACATCTCTTTTTTCTTGCAAAGGTGGTGTAGTAATGATGGAAAATCCAAGTTTTCGACCTTGGCGGGCGGGAGCGTAGCCGCCACCTTGAATTTTTTTCTAAATAGTTCTTACAATTTACTTTCTTGTAACTTTTTGGCAAAAGTGTCTATGAACAATATAGTTGTTCTGTAAGTCTCATAGGTAAAAAGTTACAAGAAGCAAAAAAAAACATCTTTTATAAAAATGCTCCAACGTATATTCTTAACCGCTGAATGAACAGAATTTATATTTAGAGAGTGTGTTTATAAAGAGGTAACAACTTACAAGAAAAGATGAATTAAAAAAAAAACATTTTAAGGGGTTTAAAAGGGGGGTCAGTTTTAACAAAATACCTCTATTTTGAAGATCGAAATTTGGAATGTAAGGACTCAAAATAAAATAAACTTACACGTGTTTCAGGAACTTTCGAAAATAAATGGTCAGGCTCAGTTTTTCATCAAAAATCTCAATGTTGCTAATTTTTTTATCTTGCTCTTGCATGGCTTTGAGTGCTTGAGCCACCAAAGGCTGAGATAAAAGAAGATTGCATGCAGCAGAGATGCGAATGTTGAGATGGATGTGTGAAGTGACGAGAATGGATAACATTAGAAACGAATATGTCAGAGGAAGTTTGCCAGTAGCGCCGTGACTGAAAAGTTGAGAAGTAAAAGGTTATCTTGGTATGGGCATGTAATGAGGAGAGAGCTTAGAAAACCAGGGCCCCAATTCTGTGAACTATTGAACCGCGATAACGCAAGTCGATCGCTAGTTTTTTTTTTTGCGATTTTTTCTCAATTAACCCTTAAAAAAACCAAAAACTTTGCGTAAATTTTCGCTTCCACCACTTTTAAGCTTTTAAGTAATTGCACGCTTGACACTCGACTGAACGGACCCGAATATTGGGTCCTCGAATTTATTTATACATGTTGCGGAGTGCGAGTGGTTCAGTTCCGGTGCATTGCAATCATTAACCATCACATTTTTTTTCTTCCTTTTATATAGCACCTAGTTAACAAACGCGAGAGTGCACATTGCAACGACAGCCGTCATTCGAACATTATCCATGATGAATAGCGTGCGGGCGCCGCCGGGCGACTGAGCACCTCGCGAAGTTGCACGAGTGTATAGTCAAGCATTTCGGTCTTCGGTCAATTTCTACCAGTGCTTCGTCGAAGCAACTTCGCGAGTAGCGTAGTGCAGGTTTAAAAATAATAATATAGCCTATGTTATTCGGGGGGATGTAAGGATTACAACGATACCCTATGCGTCTAAATCTGTTCAGGCATTTAAAAGTTACGATGGAATAAAGAAACTTACATACATACATAACAAACATACATACATACAAACATACATGAATCCTAAAAACATTACACTTCCTTTTTTGGGCAGTCGTGTATACGTCTAAAACTGTTCAGGCATTTAAAATTATGGTAGAATAAAGAAACTCACATACATACATACATAAATCTTAAAACCATTACATTTCTTTTTTGCGCAGTAGTGTAAAAATGAACGTGAATACAAGCGTAGAGGAAGACTAAATAAAACGAATGGATTGTGTGAGGGATGATGTGTAAGAATAAGAAGGGAGTTGATACTGAGATGACAGCTGATAGATAGAAATAAAAACTAGCTTAAAAGTTAAAAAAGCACGCCTGCCCTGCCAAAATAGAGTTTTTGCCAAAAATTATAGTGTTGAAATGGGCTTATCAAGACCTTCAATTTGATACCCATATTGTAAATTTCGAAGATAAAATATTTTTTCGTGTTTGTAAATGGTGCCATACTGCCGCTATATTGAATGTTTTCAAAAGTATATATAGCCTATGTTACTCGGGGGATGTAAGGATTCTAACGATACCCTATAAATCTGTTCAGACATTTAAAAGTTATAGTGGAATAAAGAAACTCACATACAAACATACACACATACAAACATACATGAATGCTAAAAACATACCACTCCTTTTTTTGGGCAGTCGTGTATAAAGTACTGTTGTACCGATTGCCCTCATATAATAGTGTGATAAGGGTAGGGAGATGATACTGTGATAAAATATAATTAATGTCACAGAATAAATATTAGTACAACTAATGTAGATGCAAAACCTTTTAGTATAAGTGCGTAATGTCACATTTCGTTCACGTCACGCGTGCTACAGAAAACACCTGCGACCATCGCTCAATGTAGAGTATGACCCCAGACTCCATGATAATTACATAGCTTTTATTTTATTGAAAACTATATGTGCCCGCGGGCTTCGTTCGCGTGGTCTTTGCTCTAGGTTAAAAGTGCTCTATGTGCTATTTCCAAGACCTAAAATATGCACCAATATACCAACATTTGATCAAAATTCCTTCAGCCGTTAAATAGTTTTTTATCGATTGCTCGGTATCTAATCATCGGATTAAAACACCAAGTACCCCAGTTTTAAAGTCAAACACCCTAAGCTATCCAACAGTGAAAACCACATCGCAATCGGTCCAGTAGTTTTTACGTGATGCGCGAACAAATATACAGACAGACACAGACAAGTATAACAAGTTTTTTGGTACTTACTGCTTTATTATATGTATAGATCCTGTCACATGATGCGCTGTAAAAACATTTTGTTGGCCTTCATTAGGTGTTGCTAGGCGGGTACTGATTTGTAGGCTTATGGTATAGACATAACACCAATCTATTTTATCGATAGATAACATCATAATATTTCGTATATCGATAAGAGCCGACGAGAGTTATTGCAAGCAATCAAGTAATTGTACATAGATATATGTGTACCTGAATTTGATCGTTATACTCAATTCTTGGAACAAAACAATTGATTAGTTTCAGTATATAGCTAGTTGGCTCTTTCATATAGGTATTCTTATTCCTTAATTAAGGCTTAAGGAATACTCTAATTAGACTATCTCAACTTGAACAAAAATGACAAGAAAATACCGAATGTTATGTAATTGTTAATCATGAGTGCGAACTCTCGGGAATGGAGCCAAGAGCCACCCGAAACTTGCTCTAATGCATTTCTGCTTTCATTAACAACAGCTGAGCAGGTAATATGACCAAAATGCTATTTCTAAATCGTTCACAGATTATATAATAAAAAAGTAAAGAAGTTTTATCTCTCTAATTAATATCACTTCTTGCTATTTTGTTGTTATTCTGTTGTGGTTTCACTGTATATTATTTTTATTATGTTTGTATATATTTTGTAAATGTATATGTAGTAAATGTAATTTATTATAATGTATATACTATGTATATGGATATATATTTATATATATATATATATATATATATACTGTACTATATATTTACATATTTATGTGTAGGTATATTGGAATATATGTGTATATATGTTTATTCATTGTATTCAGTTTTTATTATTTATTTGTTATATTATAATGCACCACCGTCTTTGCCGTATATTAATTCCTTTCCATCAAAAGGTTGTCTGGAAGAGATCGCTTTTTAGCGATAAGACCGCCCATTGTCCCATTTATTTTGTATAAATGTTTTAGTTATTATTGTATTTTTTGTTTTATGTGGTGTACAATAAAGAGTTATCTATCTATCTATCTATCTATAATAGTAGTTGGAACTACCATTCGGTCAACAGTCTTACACCGTAGGTGACTAACAGTATTTATTTTATTAATTAATTTGTATCTTCAATAAAGACTAAACAATAAATTATTTGTATTATGTTGACTGACTATTTTGTAATTCTTACTATTAAAATGTATTGAAATATTGAAAATATTACCCAGTTTTCATTCATCATCATCATCATCATCATCATGTCAGCCTTTAGAAGTCCACTGATGAACATAGGCTTCCCCCAAAGAGCGCCATGACGAGCGATCCTGTGTCACCTCCATCCACCGACTTCCTGCGATGGCTACAATGTCGTCGGTCCATCGTGTGGCTCTCCACACTTCGCTTACTTGTAATTTTCATTATCAACGTCTAATCATTATATTTAAAGTCGGTTGGTATTTAAAAAAAAAAGTTTACATATAACCTCTTCATTTTTTTTGTAGTCGCATTTTCAGACAATATATTGTATTACATGTCCTATATTCTTTCATCATCATCGTCACTTAACTGCTGCTCGATTCTGTCAAATAATATAAATTATTACAATTTAATTATGTGGGATTTATCAAGGCATTTAATCGATTAGGATATGATATTGTATCGAATTAATTACCGCTCACGTTCAGGCTCGGACCCTTGTTATCAATATGTCATTGTTAGTTGATTTTGCAAGTGGAGTGGTTGCTGTTTCCTTTGAGTGGAGTAAATACTTTTGAAAAATCAATAATGGTAACGGTAAGTCCTACTTTGATAATCTTATAATACGATTCTATGGTACTGCTTGTATTCACACAGATGTGATTTCATTTCAAATGTCTGAAGAGTGTAAAGACTTGAAAGGTATATTCAGCGCTGTCGTAATTATTCTCAGACCGTATCATCGAAAAGTCAGCATAAATCATATTCTCTTCATCACGCTATCCATTTCGGTACTAGGTACATTGCGCACCGCCCGTGTGCTCCCTCTACCTTCAGTCAGATTTTTAGATACATGTCTTTTAAATAATAAGCAGAATAACTCCTGGGACTCGTCCACGCTAGTGACATCTTGTTGACATCCTCACGGGATCCAAGGTTCAAAGGAGGCCTGCGATAGGCGGGCGTGCGTCGCTAATCAATTAATGCCAATAGGTGTCACGTGCGCGCGACTGGACCACGTTGCTTTGGCTGTAGGGCGGCATTGCGATGAATTTGTTTCCATTCCAGGGCATAATTGACCTGATTTCGATTTCTGAGCAAGTTCTAAAGTTTTCGTAAGGCTTTTCCTGTTGATAGGTACTTATGTTCCGGTGTATCCATCATACTCCATACTAATATTATAAGAGCGTAAACTTTTATTTTTTTATCACGGTCTTGGCAATCGTTTGAACACAATCTCACCAGATGGAAAGCGATGATGTGGTCGAAGGTGTTGCACGCTTGTCTAGTAGATAGGTACCTATTCAATCTTGAATTGAATACACCTGGGTTATAATTTATCGGAAACACTGACGAGGGCAGAGCATTCTACACCATTGTAGATAGATAGATAGATAGATAGATAACACTTTATTGCACCAAATGAAACACTTACAAACAAAAATAAACTTAAAACTATAGTACAATCGGCGGCCTTATCGCTAAGCATTGTACCATTGTAGTTCTTATAGAAGCAACACTTACTATATCTTCGTATAGAAGCGTAACGCTTCGTTCTTGTGCGAGGTATTTCAACCATAAAAGGGTCTTTTTTCTGCTCTCTGTCTTACCTTTTCACGACTAAACGGCAGAACCAATCTTGATGAAATTTGGTATGGAGATAGTTTGAAACCTGGGGAAGGACATATGATACTCTTTATCGCGATAATCTGTAGGTAGTCCGCGCGGACGAAAGCTAGTTTTAAAATAAAGAAATTTTTTGTTTGGTCCGGCTGGACCCTTGTATATTTGTCGCGTTATCAGTTTGTAATTAAATTGACTCAAACGTCAACCGATGATGAATCTGCGTGAAATTATAAAATATTAAGTTCAACTTTCAATACTTTTCGTATCGGGTAAACATTACTTAGCTTTCATTTCAAGCAGAATACATATTACAACAAATATCGATTTAGCTTCACAAGCAGCGACATCGCGTTCTTTTGTACTTTACGCAACATTAAACTACCTACTTTATCTGAGACCTCCAATTGCCCTCAAAACAATTTCAAAGCACGTATGTAAGGTTCGGAGTTGATTTCTGTTTGCTCATATCCGTCTTTGTCCCAAAAACTTGGGCCGGTTATTGACTTTCCTCTGACTTGTCTCTTCGATCTTCAAGATTTTCTAAATCAGTTATATATACTACTAGCTGATGCCCGCGGCTTCGCACGCGTGGTCATTTCTCTAGGTTAAAATTACTCTATGTACCATGACCTAAAATACCAATATATAGGTCGCGTCATGTAAAAAGAACGCTGGCGGTTAGGCTGCGCATTAGGCGATTTATCGTTCTCTTTAGTGGTATGAAGTGCGGCGCGGCAATAGCCAATATACGAAGTTGCGAGCGAAAGGCTAATTAATAATTATTTAAAATAATAAGCCTAGTACTTCTGTGCGCGAGTGTACCCATGCAAACACACCCACTCCACTTTCTTCCAGCGTTATTTTCACCTGACGCGACCTATACCAACATTTGATCAAAATTTCTTCAGCCGTCGAAAAGTTTTTATCGATTGCTCGGCTTCTACTGATCGGATGAAAGATACCAAGTACACCAGTTTTTAAGTCAAACCCTACGCTATCCAACAGTGAAAACCGCATCGCAATCTGTCAAGTATTTAAAGATCGCTAGAAACACTGACCGTTTAGAGATTGCTGAGAGCGATAAGACCGCCCGTTGTACCTATTGCTTATGTTATTTCTATTTTGTAATTTGTTTAACTGTGTGTCAATAAAGTGTTATTGTATTGTATTGTAGTTTTTACTTGATTCGCGTACAAGCATACAGACACAATTTAAAAAAATGTTATATTTTTGTTCCCTAGCTTAATTTAAGTACTCTAGAGCATTTTTTTAAAATTATCTTCTATGTACAGATTTTTTCGTTCCTATTGCTTTATTATTAGTATAGATATTAAAGTAGAGCATAATGTCTACTCGGCAAGTAATATCGACGTGTGTGTGTTTGTGGCCTACGCGTGACCTTAATTTCCAAGGATGAAGGGTTCCGGACAAAGTTACGACCTGAAATAATATCCTCTTCAAGTATTGACTTCATCAGCTTTACACGTCAAAAACAATTTCATTTTGTGTTTTCGTGAATCATAACTTTGGCCGGTTCATTACACTCGGTGGTTCTTTATAAAAGGAAAGCTTAAAAATGAGGACGATACCCTTTTAAAGATTTCTTTCGTTTGCAAATGTCGATTATTTCCTTGTTTTTGTATAAAAGTGAGAAATGTAATGTATAAGTATAATAATAGAATCTTTAACTGTGATGCATAAAATGCGGAACCTTTAAATGCTTTAGTTTAATTTATTAGCACTTGAACTACGCGTATATTTTTTCTCGCATGAAATCTAATAGCAAGTGAGAATTCTTTGTTACTTACAACGTTTACTGTGAATTTACTTAGTCCTGTGTTTCTCATAGAAAACATTTTAAGGCCGCGTTGGCTTCCTCATATTTCTCTCGTATTTTGCAATTAAACTTACATATTATTTACAATAAAACTAAGTAATTAGTTTGTAAACGACATATTTAAAATGTCTGTGTAAACACCGTTGCCTGTTGCTTTTACCATGGTCATCTAAGATTATTTTCTGTAGGTAATATCTTATGAAATATCTCACGTGTCCTCATGTCGTGGAAATTAAGGAAATTTACAATATGGTGTATGTTAACAAAATAAATCATTATGTCGGACCTGTATGAGTTGTAAACATAGGCAAGGTCGAGCACCCGCGCTCCGCAAACAATGCTTCGCTTTGTTTCTTGGCTACGCCACTAGGTGAGACAGTAACCGAGAATGTGCTCGCCAATTCACGTATTATGTATCCTAATTAAAAAGCCCCCTATTAAACATAGTCTATATAACCGTATAATTCAAAACTCCATTTCAAAGATTCGTAATGCTATACAGGTATATCATATGCTACTCGACATCTGACCCTCGTATATATTCGAATAGAAAAATGGGCCCATCAAAACTGAACATTTGAACTCAAACTCAAAGTTTCTAGCTAAAATAGAGCCTGTCTATTTTAGCTTTGAGCAAACTTTGAGTTTGTGATCCCTTCAGATAGAGTATTAAGAGCAAAATATATATGCCACGATTTCTTCCAAACAAAGCTAAGAAAACGTCTCGCCAACTCCAGCTTTATAATAATAAACTGCATTTAAATCGGTTCATCTGTTTAGGAGCTACGATCCCACAGACACACAAATCACACAGATCAAAGACTTTAAACAAGACATAATTGAAAGTACTAAATAGCCGACTGCGAAAAAACTAAAAAGAGGCAAAAAAATAAAATAAGGGAGAATGGTCGCTAACCAACTTTAAATATAAAATATAAGAGAAACCTGAAGATGATTTTCAAATACCCATTCAATGATCATCCCACTTAACATAGTGCGACGAGTTTTTTTTCTCTATATGGCGTCCGGTTGTCGCCATAATGAATTTTGATTATTGTTATGTCTTTAGTGACAGTCGCAAGATTAAGAAAAATCGATGGACTAAAGAATCAACAAAATCAGCCCACGAGTTTGGTCTGTAGAGCGCTACAAAGGAACAGACATACATTCATAGGCTGATAAACACATTACCCTCCGGTCAGACGAGTAAAAATTGTAGCTCATAATTGTGACAACTTTTATTAAAGAAGTCATATCAATGGTTTTTTTATATAATTGGAAAATGCCGATGTTTTCTTGCGAACCCTAGTGTGGTTGTCGCAATCACAAAATTGAACAAGATTGAATAGGTTTTGGAGCGATTGATTGAAGAATTTCGGCTTTGATTGCCTGATCGAGTGAGTGAAGTACCTATTGATTGGAAATATTATCAGCACCTTGGCCCACTTCGATTGAAAAAGATGACACTTTTCAGCGTTACTACACGTTGTTGGCGTCAGTGAAATTGCCACAATGTGAGCTGTCTTGTTCTTCGTGAAACAACGTCAAGTTTATTTTTAATTGTGAACTAGCTGTGCCCGCGGCTTTGCGTGTGGTAATTTCTCTGGGTTAAAAGTAACCAAATGTGTTATTCCAGTTCCAAAAGTACTATGTATATAGTACAATATACCTACTAACATTTCATCAAAATTTGTTCATGCGTCAAATAGTTTTTTATCTGTTGCTTGGGTTCTGCTCACCGGATTCAGATACCACCAGTTATTAAGTCAAAACTTGAGTTATCCAACAGTGAAAACTTCATCCAGTATTTTTTACGTGATGCGCGAACAGCAGATAATCATGCAGATTTGATTTAAAAAATATGTGATATATATATTCATGTTCATTTGGTTATTTTAAGTCCCCATTTTTTATTACCTTTTTTGTACAAACTTTTTGTTACTTTATTATAACTATATAGATAGATTAAGATACACTGTATTTATTATAAGAATATAGATAGATTACGATACACTGTATTTATTATAAGTATATAGATAGATTAAGATACACTGTATTTCAAGCTCCCGCAGAGATATCTATTCTCTATTTAATAGTTTTGTATGTATCCTTAGGTAATGAGTAATCCCATTTACAACTTTGTGTAGTTACATCACTTTTAATCCACTAACTGTAGGTCATCAGTCTGGTTTCGATACAAGTGTTCGTGGTAAACAACCAACCGAAAACAAATTCATATGCAAAATATTACAATTAAATGTATGTCCTATGTGTTGATGGACTACTAAGTACATACAGTTCTCTACCTAGTCAATTAATACCAACAAAGCCTCGAGTCAATCTATGGCGTCAGATATTCATAATTCTTCGATAAAAATTGTTGACAAGTCATTATTTACCAATATTATCCAGGTCAGCAATCGTAAGAAGAATATCACATTACACATGAATATTATTATAGAGTAAAGAATTTAATTACTAAAGATTTATTAGAATTTCCCATATAGTTATGACATGTTTCTTTATACCTTTTGTAGTATTGGTAGCATACAGACGTATGCTACCTTTTCACGACTAAACGGTTAAACCGATCTTGATGCAATTTGGTATGCAGATAGTTTCAACCCTGGAGAAAGTCATAGGATACTTTTTATCGCTATGAAATGTAGCCCGCGCTGACGAAGTCGCGAGGAAAAGCTAGTAACTAAATATATGTTCTTTGTACGGCTTTGAATATAAACTTCGAATACAATGCGCTTGCGACACCATTACCTATGCGACTTATCGTTCTCACCGCGTGTGGATTGACCTTCTACTCGATTCTTATTCCGCAATATCATTGCTTATCCGGCAATAACATTGACACTGTGTATTCAAAACGGTATAGTATAGCGGTTGTTATAGCCGAATCGGTATTACATACCACAAAGAATAACAATAGCAAATGAGCATATCTATCTACCTATATATGAAGCAGCAGTCAGTCTTTTGTTTAGTGTTTCTCATTCATGTTAATTTAGGCAGTTAAACTCTGTAGATCTCAAAGGCGAAAAGGAAAATAACAAGATTGCGCGATTAAAGCCAAAGGCTGTCGACGCCACCGTTTTATTAGAAACATCCAGTAATTTTACGAGTGGCAACAGTAAAGTCAAACTCAACGCGAACAATGGTATTTAAACGGAATGAACATGACGTAAGGCATTAAATTTATGACGCGATAATTTTTATGCCAAATATAAAGTGTTGTTTTGGTTAGACGAGGCTGTGACATTGGTTTTAATGCTAAAACAGAACGCCTTCTTTTAGCAGAACTACATGAAAAACCTTCATCATCAGTTATGTGAGAAACATAAGACAATATTCTATCAATGCAGCTCATCTTCTCGTCGTCCATACCGCAGTGCCTAAAGACGAAGGTCTTCAATGCGTGCGTCATACACTCATGTTATGACCTACGCAGCCGAAAGGTGGACGCTAACTGTGAAGCTGGCCCACAAGTTTAAAGTCGCTCGCTCTGCGGCGGAAAGTGCTATTCTCTGATTTCTCTGAAGGACAGAATCTGCAATGAGGGGATCCACCACAAACATAAATCTGCAATACCTAATTAAAACGACAATTCATCATCATCACTGATGAACGTAGACTTGTGAACGCCATAGAGCCCAATCTTCGGCACTCCGCTTCCAGCCGTATTCCGCAAGTCCTCGCTACATCCATACCTTATTTGCTTAAACGTGGTATCGTCTCTAGAACTTGTTTACTCCATCATCGGTTGTCGGTTCTTCGGTATTTTTACCCCACTACATATTTTTACACTACTACAGCAAGTCAAAGTAAAGGTTATGTGTTCAAACTAAAAACTTGGTCCGATTTAGACAAGCGGTCAATCAATATGTCTTCATTTAAGGAGTGTCATTGGCTAAAAAAAATACCCGTCTACGGTGAAGCAATGGAAGGGTTATGTGTTCAAACAAAAAACTTGGTCCGATTTTGACAAGCTAGGTATCAATCGATTCGTCTTCATCGCAAGAGTGCCATAGGCTTTTTTTTATTTTTTGAACTTATGTCTTGTAAACCGGCCCATTGCCACTTCAGCTTGCGAATTATATTCGTATAAAAGCTATATCTAAATAAGCTGTGTCGGTTATCTTGGTTCTATGATTAAAATGGGATGCTGGTGAAGTGTCTTTTTACCACGTTTTATTAAGTCACTTTCTTGTTTGTCTGTCTGTCTGTTGTTCCAAATGGAATCTTGCAACTCAAATTTCGAGCACTTCCCGATTAGATTTCCGGCTGAGACTTTCAGGGTAGCTCACAACTCGATGAAAATGTATTATATAAAAAAACGTGGTTTTTTTAATGTACATTTGCTGGTTGTTTACTAGGTATATACGGATTTCTGTTATTTCACGAAGAAAGTGTTGACTTGCGTTGATGGATCACCTCGCTCGTCGCCTTGAATATTACCTGGATGTTTGTTTTGGCAAAATGAATTATGCATACATTGCTAAAGGCACATATTTGTAATATTATGATCGCCCACATATTCCTGATTAGTTTTCTCAAGTGCCTATATGGAGCTTTTTATGTTTTTTTCATTTGGGAAATGGGTTCATCCAATTTCCGGTTTCATTACCTCATTTATATTAATACTAGTTTTCCCGCCCGCGACTTCGTCCGCGTGGACGACTGTTTATCGCGAAAAAAAAGCATCCTATTTTCTTCTAGGATATTAAAAACCAATGCAAAAGTAGGTATAGCACAATGCTCTTGATGTTTTTTGACAGACTTGTTATTTCGTTTCCATGGCAACCACAGACCATTTTGTGATGGCAACCGTTCCTTACATTGAGTAATCAACATGTCTCCATTCTAAATTTTATCTAAATCCGCCCAGCCGTTATCGCGTGAAAGCTCCCCAAACCAGCAAGCAACCAAAGAAATAAACATACAAACAGACAACTTTTCACTTTTATATGTTTTACTTTTATGAGTTTATTATTAGGCAATTTGTTTTACTACAACCAATACTTAAAAGTCACATGTCAATGTTTATATAACTTTTCTGATTGGGGTAAAGAAAATCTGAATTTTCATATAAGTGATCGTTGGACCTGCGCACGAATCTAAGCTTTCAATCCATACACTTTCCCCATTCCCCATATAGTCCAAGTAAACTGCATTGAAAAGAGTGACCTATCTAACTTTGACACTGAGGCTATTTATAAAAGCTTTTATTTAACTTGCAATGTTAGTATGTATGTTTGTTCAGGTTAAATCTTGCAAGCTAAATTAGAACCACTTCCTCTTATCATACGGAGTTCAATTTTTGCATGTTGGTTCAGTTGCGATGACAATGCACTTTTATGGTAACCATGACCTGAATTAACATGTTAATTTATTATAAAAATACAAAAAAAAAAAACGACTGCGAACAAAATTATTGAATACAAGTAGACGGCCCGCAAAAATAATAACACTAATATTATAAAGACGAAAAGTATGTAAGGGTTTGTGTGTGTGGGTGTGTGTGTGTGTGTATGTTTGTTACTTCTTCATGCTTAAACGGCAAACGGATTTGGATGAAATTTGTTAAGGGGGTAGCTTATAACCTGGACTAGCACGTAGGCTACTTTTTATCCCGGAAAATGTAAGGTTCCTGAGGGATGCGGGTGAAACCGCGGGGCGCAGCTAGTATTTATATAAATTTAATGTTTCTTTTTTACTAACATATTTTACTTTACTTTAATAGTTGCAATTACAACATTAGACTATATTATACATTTACATTAACTTAAAATAAAATGAATAATCTAACATTGACAAAGTTGTAAGAAGTTTGAAAGAAATTTGCTACTCTTTAGTTATAAGAATTATATATTTTTGAAATGGCCTTTCAAAGACCTGTATTTTGATACCTCACTCGATAGGTTTTGGTAATTTTTTGTTGCGTCGGAAATACAATATGGCAGCTGTAGGCCGCCATATTAATTTTCTTGACACTTCATATAACTTATAGCACTCTCGTGATCAAGACGAATCCAATGATACCTCATTTTTCAAAATCCATCAGTTAGGCTGTAGGACGCGCCTAAGAAACGTACAAACAAACATACATACAGCCCAAACACATAACCCTCCTCAGTCGGGTAAAAAGACTGTTATATATATTATGCATAGTGCGACTCTCATAGAATCTACCTTTTAAATATTCTGTAATATCTGTCCTTACATAGGTCTCTGTTGTTGCAGACCGAAAGCGAGACGTCATGCGAGGAGGCGGCGCGCCTGACGGCGGAGGGCGCCGCGGCGGACGCGGACGATGACGATGCCTACGACTACGGCGCCCTGCCCCCGCCCCCCGACGGCGGCTACGGCTGGGTGGTCGTGTTCGCCTCCTTCATGTGCAACCTCATCGTGGACGGCATCGCCTACACCTTCGGGATATTCCTGCCGGAGCTGGTCACGTACTTCGGCGAGGGGAAGGGCACGGTCGCGTGGATCGGCAGTCTGCTATCCGGCGTCTATCTAGCGGCAGGTAACGATCGACAGTTTCTTTCTACTGCAATGTAATATCACAATCGTGCACCTAAAACGAAAGCAGAAAGCACCTTGTTTATGGTCATCATAAAAACAGTTCATAAAGTACGTATAGAAAACCTCACAGCCATCCATTACATAACAATTCTTAATAAAAAATAAAAAACAGGTTTTTGTCCCTGTTTTGTTTGTATTTTTTTATCTTAGCAGGGGCTACAGAAAATTAGTTTCATATCAATGAATGAATGCATTCATCCATTACAAATTTAAAAATATAATGTACTGGCCTTAAATAAATGTTTAAATATGAGCGCGACGGAATTGGCGCGAATTTAAAAGTCATTGTGACTGAAAATTGTATTATGTAAGCTTTGTGTACAAATTAATTATATTCAAATTCTCTAAAAATGTATTTGTCTAATGAAAGTTGAGTTTTCTCTAACACCAGAAGATATAAAAAACGAGGCATAACTCGTTATAAGTAATCTCTTGCCGGAAAAATCAGAACTACGATATATCAAAACGTATAACACCTTCAATAACTATACATTTTTTAAACAAATGATTTAGCTTTTGTTGTTGTTTTGTCTTAAGTTTTCGCTGTAGTGGAAAGAAAAGCAGATTATGACCCCTCGCTCAAACAACTTCTTGCTGCACTCCTGTTTTTACTAAAGTTTTCGCTGTAGTGGAAAGAAAAGCAGATTATGACCCTCGCTCAAGCAACTTCTTGCTGCACTCGTGTTTTTACTAAAGTTTTCGCTGTAGTGGAAAGAAAAGCAGATTATGACCCTCGCTCAAGCAACTTCTTGCTGCACTCGTGTTTTTACTAAAGTTTTCGCTGTAGTGGAAAGAAAAGCAGATTATGACCCTCGCTCAAGCAACTTCTTGCTGCACTCGTGTTTTTACTAAAGTTTTCGCTGTAGTGGAAAGAAAAGCAGATTATGACCCTCGCTCAAGCAACTTCTTGCTGCACTCGTGTTTTTACTAAAGTTTTCGCTGTAGTGGAATGAAAAGCTGATCATGACCCTCGCTCAAGCAACTTCTTGCTGCACTCCTGTTTTTACTAAAGTTTTCGCTGTAGTGGAAATAAAAGCAGATTATGACCCTCGCTCAAGCAACTTCTTGCTGCACTCCTGTTTTTACTAAAGTTTTCGCTGTAGTGGAAAGAAAATCAGATTATGACCCTCGCTCAAGCAACTTCTTGCTGCACTCCTGTTTTTACTAAAGTTTTCGCTGTAGTGGAAAGAAAAGCAGATTATGACCATCGCTCAAGCAACTTCTTGCTGCACTCATGTTTTTACTAAAGTTTTCGTTGTAGTGGAAATAAAAGCAGATTATGACCCTCGCTCAAGCAACTTCTTGCTGCACTCCTGTTTTTAGAAATCTCACATGCAAGAAGTCACTTTCCGATCGATGCAACAATCTAGGTATTTTATTATGCTCTTTACGTTTTCCTACTGCAGTGACGCACGCCTTCTATTAGAGGTAGAGAAAGGGCGAGTATCGGATTTACTCGTATATCCACGACCACGACACATATCAGAGAAACGACGGTCACATAACTGGCTCAAAACAAAGATCCCCTATCCTTCATCATCGTCATCAGCCTGCATTGGTTCGCGACCTACCAGCTCCGAACTTAAAAATGAAACGACAGCGCATTTTGCATGGTTATTACTTTCGAGAAGTATTAAGTTTTTGTTTTGTTTTCACAGGTGAGCAAAGTGTTGTTTTAAATGTTTAGTAAGTTGTCAATATACGTAGTATTCTATAAATAAGGCTGTAATCGAAACTGAATTCTTATTATTGGTAGACTATAAATACATTTCTAATTAAAGTTGATCCCTAAACATGTAATATTTCTTTAATAAAACAACACCCTCCTGTTCATTTTATATTTTACCCTGGCCTAATTATCTCTCCCTTGTATATCTCCCCTGGTCTCTTTCAAAACATGAAAAAAATGATTAAATGACTGGGCGTCTTATACTCGTACATATGCACAAAATACTTGATTTAGGAATATGCTACTGTTAAACTTTGAATTTTAAATGTCATATACCTCTTAACGTAGAATCACCCATGTGAAGTGTCAATACAACTATAATATGGCGGCAAAAATGACCAAAACCTTTCGAGTGAAGTATCAAAATGAAGGTATTTAAAAGATCTTCCCAAAAATCTATACTTATAGCAAAGCAATAGGAACGGAAAAATCTGTACAAAGGAGATAATTGAAAAAAAAAAGTCTAAGGTACTTAAAATAAGCTACTGAACAAGAATATAACATTTTTAAAATTCGTGTCTGTCTGTTTGTTTGTTTATCTGTTTGTCTGTGCGTTTGTTCGCGCATCACGTAAAAACTACTGGACCATTTGCGATGCGGTTTTCATAGCTTGGGGTTCGACTTAAAAACTGGTGTACATGGTATCTCAAACCTATGAGTAAAAGCCGAGCAATCGATAAAAACTTTTTGATGGCTGAGGGAATTTTGATCAAATGTTAGTATATATATTGGTATTTTTAGCCTTGAAATAGTACATACTAGCTTTACCGCTCGAGACTTCGTACGCGCGGACTACTGTTTATCGCGAAAAAAGCATCCTATTTTCTTCTAGGATATTAAAAACCAATGCAAAAGTAGGTACCAATGCTCTTGATGTTTTTTGACAGGATTATTATTTCGCTTCCATGGCAACCGTTCCTTACAGTAAGTAATCAACAGTTTCCATTTTTCCGTGGAAACTTACAAGTTTCCGGGATAAAAAGTATCCTAAGTTTTATTCCAGGGTATAAGCTATCTCCATTCCGAATTTGTTACCTAAACAGTAGCAATTGTCTTTGAAGTTATTAAAGTTCTATTATTTTTGCGGGCGGTAAGCTCGCATTGTGTCCGTCCTCTATCACGGCTGAAAAGTAAAAACTTGTGCGTAAGTTGCGTCGTGCCGATCCCGCGTATTACTGTGTGGTCCCGTGCCCCGTGCCTGCCGCCTGCACCGCTCTGCGAATCTACGCACGCTAGTTATTCGACCTCACGACGAAAGGTCTTTGCCCGAGTTAATTCGTTTGCGGGGAAACTAAAAAGGTTAAAATAAAAATAAAATATTGTAAAAAAAAAACTAAGAACAAACAAGCTTTAGATTATTGATCTATGTATAGATATAATAAAGCAATAAGAACGAAAAGGTCTGTACAATGAAGACAATGAAAAAAAAGTCTAGGGTACTTTAAATAAGCTACTGAACAAGAATAGGACATTTTTAAAATCGTATCTGTCTGTTTGTTCGTGCATCACGTAATAACTATTGCACGGATTGCGATGCAGTTTTCACTGTTGTATAGCTTAGGGTTGACTTAAACACTGGGGTACTTGGTGTCTTAATCTGTTGATTAGATGCCGAGCAATCGATAAAAAACTATTTGACGGCTGGACGAACTTTGAAGAAATGTAGTACATTGTACTTTATAGGTACTTTTGTTCCTGGAAGAACACGTATGGGCTACTTTTAAATGAAATTTTCACGCGAGCAAAGCTGCGGGCACAGCTAGTTTTGAATAAAAAAGGTGCACCCGAAAACTCGTATAGGTCACGTAGGTATAGTTTCGTGTGTTTGCAACAGGTTGTTATGATGTGACCGGCGACATAGTGCTCCTTGGGATTACCAAAACAATTAGCTCAATGTGTGTGTCAACTACTGTACACTGACCTTCAACTACTGTACACTGACCTTCAACTACTGTACACTGACCTTCAACTACTGTACACTGACCTTCAACTACTGTACACTGACCTTCAACTACTGTACACTGACCTTCAACTACTGTACACTGACCTTCAACTACTGTACACTGACCTTCAACTACTGTACACTGACCTTCAACTACTGTACACTGACCTTCAACTACTGTACACTGACCTTCAACTACTGTACACTGACCTTCAACTACTGTACACTGACCTTCAACTACTGTACACTGACCTTCAACTACTGTACACTGACCTTCAAAACTTAGTACCACACTTTTTAAATTAATAGCTTTTTTTATTAATTTGCTTGGCTCGTACTTATCGGATTGAGATACCAAGAGCAACAGTTTTTTAGTCAACATCTAAGCTGTCCAACAGTGAAAATCACATCGCAACCGATCCAGGTTTTAACGTGTTGCGCCAACAGACAGACACCTATTTTTTGGTTTTTATCTTTTTTTAAGTTAAAAACGTTTCTAATGTATCTATATCTATCTATTCTATCTATACATCTATTCGAATAAATAAAATGGAAGTGTCTGTTTGTAATATCTAAATAACACTTTTTTACTAAATGCATATGAAAAAGTATACACGGTACGCATAACAAAAAATATATTATTTTTATGTCTGTCTGTCTGTTTGTTCCTGCTAATCTCCGAAATGGCTGGACCGCTGTTGACATGACTTTCACTGGAAGATAGCTGATGTTACTAGTGGTAATATAGACTACTTTTATTTTCCAAAAATAATTAGGGATCCGCGTAAAAAAAACCCATAAATTTTGACCACGCGGGCAAAGCTGCGGGCTAGTAAGGCAGCTAGTAAACTTTAATTTCAAAGAAAGTTGATGAAGTTTGCTATAAAAAGCTTTTTATTTCAAAACTTCTTTAGACTTCTATAGATTAGGAAAAATTGCAATTTTATAATTGTGGTACTAAGGTTAAGGGCTAGTGTAGTAAGTAGAGTGACCTAAATTCCAAGATTGTTCAGTGATCTGTCGGCTCGCTAGTTCCACATCTATGGTTAAGTCGCAATGATGATGTTCAACAGTCCCCTGGCCTTTAGGCCTTCCGTTTCGGGTGCACGTTGATAGATCGTGACTCGTCCTTTCCCTATCAATTGCTCACGTTGTTATTTTGTGGTCACATGCACGAGCTATTAGGCATTCATGGTTCAGTTGCAACTTACTCATACTTACTGCACTAGAGATAAACAAGTATCTGGTACTACTATTTATTCTGTGCCTATACTTATATGTTTGTTGTGTATGCATTGTGTGTTGTGTATATATATATCTAACAGTTCCTATCCGTTTAGTTCCATGTATTTCTCGCACTTGTTGATGTTATAGGTGCTGAAATATTTTTGAAAAATATCTAAAACTAGCTGCGTCCCGCGGCTTCTCCCACGTGGTTTAAATAATGAAAATCCAGTATAACATGTAGCATAGGATGTGTATAGGATATAAGCTATCCTGGTACCAAATTTCATCAAAATCCTTTCAGCTGTTTGAGCGTGAAGGAGTATCAAACACACACACACACACACACACACACACACACACACACACACACACACACACACACACACTTCTAAAGATAGATGGTAATAATCTTCTTTTTTTTTAATGTATTTCATGACATTTTATATGGACTGTCAGTTCTAATGTTTGGAGTTCTACATCGTGCATTCGAAGTTTTCCGCTCGATAAAAGTGTACTCATTTTAAAACTTAGGTCTAATTGGCCTGGTTAGGAAAGTGGCTAAACTTCTCTAATTTATAATATTAGTGTGATGAAAACTGCATTAAAATCTGTAAAGTTTAGTAGTGTCCGATCCCGAAGCTATAAATATAAACGAATAGACATAGAAAATATCCTTGCATAGAGCACGTAGCGTAATATAAACGAAAGGGGACAGACACTATAACAGGGAACAGATGCGAAAGCAGACAGACGCTTGAAAATTATAGATGGATTTCGAATGTCGAATCTTCCTATAACTTCAACGCAAGGAATTTATATACTAACGCTACGTTGGTATATAAATTATTTGCTTCTACGGTTATCGTAGCACGGCTGTGACAGACGAATAAATACGTTCTCTATCGCTCGCTCATAAATGTATGTGCGAGTGTGACAGCTATACAATTTATACGTGAGGATAGAGATAAGTAGTGTGGGGTCAATGTACGAATTTCTTCCTGTATCGTAGCCGACCTTTAGCTAGCTAGCTGCCATAGAGATCACTGTCCAATCTCTTCCTGTTTGTGTGTATATCTTTGAATTGTGTTTGTATATCCTAAATAATTTTACCGAGAACCCCAGTATTTAAATCAAATCCTAAGCAATCCAACAGTGGAAACGCTGAGTTGGGACCGACAACATTCACATTTTTTTTGGTACTTTATTATATGTATAGATAGGTATTTAAATGTCATTACCATACAAGTTGCAGATTATGATAACTATCTTCTCTCATGACACTATATATTACGGGCTTAAAACGTGTGGTAAATCCCATAATGAACTGCGCACGACTTAAACCCATAGTTAGTTGTAGTTCTATAGAATTACTGAAAAGATATGACTTAATTTATCTCCTAGAATTTATCAAAACATAGGCAATATTTTGATAATTACAATGTACGTACATGCAAACGGTTAAACAAATAATTTGGAAAACAATCTTATCTACATGAAATGTCTTCAGACGTAAATAAGTCGACTGTAAGCCGTAATGCCCCTATCTTTAAATACTTATCGGTTAATCACTTAGTAACTAATTTTATCTTCATGCACTAACAAAATTCCCTCTTGTCTGCTTTGAAATTTAATAACTAGGTTGCTATATCTAAAATAGTGGATTGCAATCGGAATGTTTGTAGGTACGCTTTTGAAATAGATTGATGATACGGACGTTTATGTTTGATAACTGTGTGATAAAGTATTATGAGATATTTTAGTAAATGTGTTGCAAAACTTAATTAACTCAATTAGGCGTTACAACAATTTTTCTGCCCTATTTTTTTCTAATATCTGAGAATTAAATAAGTTCATTTGAAAACGTTAAAAAAATATGCTGTAGGCATGTGAAACTTAGAACGGGCTATCATATCACAATTAAATGCGTATAGAACATTTCGTGTCTGGTCTGTTAACCGTTGAGGAGTTCCCTAGTCAGGACCTAACCATGAGTGCAGCAACTATTTCACGGTGCGGCCATCATAATAAAATGTGTACAGAAAATTTCGTGTCTGTGCTGTTATATCTGGAGACCATATCATGGTAAAACTTAAAACCAGCTATCATAATAAAATGCGTACCTACACAAAATTTCGTGACTTGACCGTTGAAGAGTTCCTTTACCCGGGGCTGTTCCTGGAAGTCGATTCAGATCATGCTTACCATAAAAATGAATTGTCATCGGAACTGAACCAACTGAAACTGGAAGTGGTTCTTATTCAGCTTGCAAGATTGGACCTAAACAAACATACGAGTACACTCATTGCAAGATTGGACCTAAACAAACATACGAGTAGGTACACTCATTGCAAGATTGGACCTAAACAAACATACGAGTAATCTCATTGCAAGATTGGACCTAAACAAACATACGAGTACACTCATTGCAAGATTGGACCTAAACAAACATACGAGTACACTCATTGCAAGATTGGACTTAAACAAACATACGAGTACACTCATTGCAAGATTGGACTTAAACAAACATACGAGTACACTCATTGCAAGATTGGACCTAATCAAACATACGAGTACACTCATTGCAAGATTGAACTTAAACAAACATACGAGTACACTCATTGCAAGATTGGACCTAATCAAACATACGAGTACACTCTTTGCAAGATTGGACCTAATCAAACATACGAGTACACTCATTGCAAGTTAAATAAAAGCTTCTTTTTTATTTTTTATTACTGACTAGGCAATCGTTTGACCATGATCCCGCCTGATGGAAAGCGAGCTTCTATAAAAGAGAACACTATGACCTACCATGTAATAATTTGTAAGATTTTATGTATATGTAGCCATATCTATCTACCTATACTTATAATAAAGCAATAAATACGAAAAAGTCTAAAAAGAAGACAATTAAAAAAAACGATAAGCTACAGAACAAGTTTATTTTAACTTGTGTCTTTTGTTTGTCTGTATGTTTGTTCGCACATCACGTAAGAACTACCGAACCGATTGCGTTGCGGTTTTCACTGTTGGATAGCTTAGGGTTTGACTTAAAAACTGGGTTACTTGGTATCTTAATCCGATGATGATTAGATGTCGAGCAATCCCTAAAAAACTATTTGACGGCTGAACGACTTTTGAAGAAATGTAGTATATTATACTTTTTGAAGAAATGTAGTATATTATACTTTTTGGTCCTGGAATAACATGTATGGGCTACTTTTAAATGAAATGACCACGCGGGCACAGCTAGTACGTAATATCTATATAAACTTGTTGTTAGTTGTAAAACTCCCATTAGTTTTGTAGAATACCGCGAAAATCCCTTCCTTATCTCTCAGAACCCGAGCCCGACACTGTGACCCAAACATTTCATGCTAGAGAATTTATCTGAAGTGCGACCTAAAATACTGTTATCATAATGTTACTAAGTACTTACTCCGAAACACTTAACTCTCACGCCTGCCAACATTTTGTGGTATTATTTTTGAACTTAATGAATGAATGTCTACCCCCAAAATCATCTTCGTCAGCCTGTACTTGTCCACTGCTGGACGTAGGCCTCTCCTAATGCACGCCACTGAGCTCGGTCTTCAGTCTTCACCTCTTCTCATCTATTTTCTTACTCCCGCTTTTCGAAGGTCGTCACTCCTCCTGTCCACCCTGTGGACGCGTCGTTTGCGTAATCGTGGTCTCCACTCGAGAACTCGCTCGTCTACGCCAACGGTTATTGGTTCTTCGAGAACCTTATCCTTATCCCACTATAATCGTCGGTACAACATGCTCTATTCTTTAATTTCTCTATCAGCCGCCATCTCTCACACAATCCATCCATACTTTTTTTGTTCTTTCATTACATTTACATTAAGGCGAAATGGGCTCCAAATGTGACGATTCGTCCTCACGAATATTTAAAACTAAACCTTTGAAAACGGTTAATTGACTTTATTTTTTTATGCGTAATAAATGTTTACAAAATACTTTATCCGGGTGTGGTCACCGAAACACGATCAAATAAATTTGGCTCTATAGAAATAAATCGTAGTTTCCTGAAAAAATACCCGTTTTGATGTTCCGGTCGATGGAATGAATCAACTTCATTCAGTGTCAACCGAAGCTAATTTTACAAAAAAATATGTGCAATCCCAGTAAACATTCAAATACTTCTGTGAAATCAGTTTTTTGAAAAATCGTAAATGAAAATTCAAAGTAAAATTACATTGAAAATATTAACTAAAATCGCTCCTGAGATGCATCACCTATCCTGCGGAACCTGCACCTTGAAGAGCAGGACAAAAATTTTGGCTCCCTTAGCGCCTTAATTTCCGACAGTCACCTCGTTACATGATATTCCTTTTCCATACCAAGATAACCTGTTACTTCAGCTTTTCAGTCATCGGCGCTATTTCAAACATCCTCTTACATCCGTTTCTAATTTTATCCTTTCTCGCCTACCCCTAAAATCACAAAGTGTTTTTTTTTACTAGAACACGGAATTAATTATAGACTATGAAAAACTTCGAGATCTGAATTGGTGTTATGTTCTTGTCTTCTAACAAAAAGCCGACTTATTATTTCTTAGTTTCACTCCATTTAATTAAGATTCCTTCTTTCCTTAGCACCGATATTTACTAGGTTCATTTGCAAGGCTAGCTTCGAAAAATACTTAAAGTAGAACCGTAATAAGGTGTTATTTACGAGGAAACGCGTTAATAAATGTCTCTGTTATGTAATATATAGATTCCTTGAACTGAATTGCAAGTATTTAAGTGATACATCCAGCGGTGATCAGGTTTGCTATGTAGGTTGTGTAACAAGGTTGTTATTGCAATTATCATGATTAGATGTCAGTGCCACATATTGTCGTTGGATACCACAAAACTATCTGAAGTTAAATATTATTACTTATAATAAAGCAGTAAGAACTCGAGTGGTGTCCACGTTTAGGCTAACTTAGTGTAGGCCGCCCTGTGGCCAGGTGGAATGACGACCTGCGGAAAGCGGCTGGAATAAAATGGATGAGGAGAGCTGAAGACCGAGCTCAGTGGCGTGCATTACGAGAAGCATACATCCAGCGTTGGAAAAATATAGGCTGATATGAAGTACCAAAAAGTACAAAGAAGATAATTTAAAAATAAGCTATTGAAACTTAACATATTTAAAAATCGTGTCTGTTTGTTTAATCGCGCATCACGTAAAAACTACTGGGCCGACTGTAATGCAGTTTTCACTTTTAAATAGCTTAGGGTTTGACTTAAAGATTGGTGTACTTGGTATCTCAATCCGATGTGTAGAAGTCGAGCAATAGATTAAAAACATTTGACGTCTGAAGGAATTTTGAGTATTGGTATTTTAGGTTCTGGAATAGCACACTGGGTAATAATAACCCAGAGAAATGACCACGCATGAATGATTGGACGTTGTCTATATTTTACTTGTTTTTAAATGAAATGAAATAAATAACTTTGTAACAAAAATAAGTTATGGTACGTAGATGTAGGTACGTACAAGGACTAAGGAGTTTGCATCGATGCTTCTAGCATTTTGCAACAATAAACGTTACTGACCTAAAAGGATAATTGCAAAACTATGAATAAAAGATTTCAACTCATTCTGTAAACAAGTCCACCTATCTTTCTAATACGTAAACATTATCTATGGAAATGTATGTTGATGGTCTATTAAACGGTTTAGTATTGTCCAATACCTTCTAATTAATTCAGTTTAATAAAGGAGTAGTCAAGTAGACGACCTCCGAGAAAAGAAATAATCCTACTGTATTCGTCTCTCTTTTCTATTCAAATTTAAATTGTGTAAATGATCCTATAGATAATTGAAATAAATTATTCATTATAATTATTTTAAAACGTGTAGTTTTGCTCCCACAACTGGAGGTAATAAATTCAAAGAGGGATGGATAGATATACAATAGACAAGCAGATAACACTAGTGGCTCTGTGAGCTGTACGCCTCGCGAGCACAAACTTTTTTGCAAACAATCTAGCGGTGCACAGTAGCGCCATCTAGTTACCTTATTATAACACTAACATTAATAACCAAGGTGGTCCATTAAATCCCTACCTAGTAGATAAAGGGCTGATTCCACTGAAAGAAACCTAAAAATGAGCAATTTACTGCATTTTGAGGAGCTATTCTCCTCATCACGCCGAAGATACTCATCAGATCTGAATCAATTTTTTTATGAGACTAATGAAAACTTACTGCCTTTCAAATAAAAAAGAACCATCGAAATTGGATCTAATAAGGCGGAGATATTCAGTAGCTACCTTTTTGCCCCTTTTTGGGGGAAGTTATCAAAAATCCCCGATGACTACAAAATTAAAAAAAAAAAAGTTTATCCTGTATATCCAGTTTCGTCTAGATCGGTTGAGAAATGCGACCTGTAGAGGAGAACAGCCGGAGATCCGGACAGCGCGCGGACTGACATAAAAAAGTATTTTTGCCCAAGCTGAAACGGAGACGCTTCACTCGCGTTTTGCGCTCGCTCGGTTATTAAAATACCTTAGATACTCTACCCAAAATCTAAAATTACGTGTGTGTTGTAGTAAAACAAATGGGCATAATATTGCTCAAGGAGCAAACACTGATTTTGAGCTATTATGTTCGAGATGACGAGCGAACGAGGGCCTCTGACATGACTGCTATTAATCAATAACAGCCGGGACCGACAGCTTAACGTGCCCTCCGAAACACGGAGTGATGGAAAACCGCACATAACTCAGAAAAGCCATTGGTGCGGAGCCTAGGTTTTGAACCCGGTATCGTAGGATTCTAAATTGCATTAAAGAACCGTTAGACCACCATCGCTCTAATGACAAATATAAAAAAATACGCTTTTGACTATTAAAATTGGATGAAGTATTCTTAGCAATTTTTTTTTAAATTCACTTTTTTTTTTCAATTTCATATTTTTTTAGTAGAATTTGGGCCCAGTGTAGGTACCTATAAAAAGTCAAAGTCAAAGATTTTATTGTAAACAGACAAAATAATAGACTTACAAGTCAAAACAAAAGGACGACGACACGTCGTCGTTTTTTTTTTTATTTTAGTATAATATTTTATGTATTTCTCCTTGTTCATGAGATATTAATTTGAACTTGTAAGTCTATTATTTTGCCTGTTTACAATAAAATCTTTGACTTTGACTTTTTATAGGTACCTACACTGGGCCCAAATTCTACTAAAAAAATATGTATGACAAAAAGCATTGCTACTGCGATACATTTGCGATTGGACTACCTATAGTGTCAAAGTTGGTAGCCTGCTTAATCAAGTACACTATCACAGTTATATAGCAAAAGTATCCCTCAGAAGCACGGGATGTTCTACGGCTTTCAAAAATCCCTTGAGTGTTGCTACTGAAATAAAATTGATAATAGCTATCAATCAACCATCAGTCACCGTTAAAACATCATTATTGTAGTTTTCTAGTCAAAGCTATCGATAATAGCTATCGGCCTGCGATCGAGGCTAAATACCGAGCCAAAAGCAAGCTGACTACGAAAACTGTCAAAAATCGGCAATTTTCAAGCAATAGACTGGCGTTATCGCGATTCAATACTAGGGGCCCTGCACCTGTGATTTTCAGTGATATGGTAATCTCAATAGTCACACAATGATCGGACGTGAGTCAAGAAATATCCTTAGGGAACGTAGATTAGACGTACATTTAACGTATTTCCCGCCAGATAGTAATCACTTTACTGCAGTGATGCGTTCTGTCTAGGATGTTACATGTTTGCACATAATCAAGAACAAACAGGTATTGTTTTTTTTCTTTGAAAATTCCCACTACATAGAAATAGTCAATCATGTCCTCACCAAATGATCGGAAATAAGTCAAGAAATATCCATTACGAACGTAGAATTAAAACATTTAACGTATTTCTCGTCAGATAGTAAGCACTTTACTGCAGTGATGCGTTCTGTCTAGGATGTTACATGTTTGCACATAATCAAGAACAAACAGGTATTGTTTGTTTTTGATTTGAAAATTCCCAGTACATAGAAATAGTCAATCATGTCATCACCAAATGATCGGAAATAAGTCAAGATATATCCATTACGAACGTAGAATAAAACATTTAACGTATTTCTCGCCAGATAGTAAACACTTTACTGCAGTGATGCGTTCTGTCTAGGATGTTACATGTTTGCACATAATCAAGAACAAACAGGTATTGTTTGTTTTTGATTTGAAAATTCCCAGTACATAGAAATAGTCAATCATGTCATCACCAAATGATCGGAAATAAGTCAAGATATATCCATTACGAACGTAGAATAAAACATTTAACGTATTTCTCGCCAGATAGTAATCACTTTACTGCAGTGATGCGTTCTGTCTAGGATGTTACATGTTTGCACATATTCAAGAACAAACAGGTATTGTTTGTTTTTGATTTGAAAATTCCCAGTACATAGAAATAGTCAATCATGTCATCACCAAATGATCGGAAATAAGTCAAGATATATCCATTACGAACGTAGAATAAAACATTTAACGTATTTCTCGCCAGATAGTAAGCACTTTACTGCAGTGATGCGTTCTGTCTAGGATGTTACATGTTTGCACAGAATCAATAACAAACAGTTTGTTCTTGCTTTGAACATTCCCAGTACATAGAAAGTTCTCACTAAATGTAATCGACCCTGGAGAAGACTAACATTCTAAAATGTTGTGTGTTCCTTCAGGTCCCATAGTATCAGCGTTATGCAACAAGTACGGATGTCGAGCGGTGTGCGTGGCCGGCTCGCTGGTGGCGTGCACAGCCTTCGTGCTGTCTACCTTCAGCAAAAGCGTCACCATGATGATGATCACCTACGGGCTGCTGGGAGGTAAGTTATGAATAACACCTTCATCCGTGACATGATTATCACCTTCTGTTTCAGCAATAATTTATGTAATTCTTATAAATTTTACTTACACTTAACTTTAATATTCAAATTCAATTTCAAATTGTGTGAGTGGGTATGACTGTATGTTTGTTAATCCCTCACACTTAAATGGCTATATTCTAAAGATGAAATAGATATCCGGTAACTATCCTGTACCCGGCCTTAATTTACTATCCAGCCTGTTTTTTTTTCTTTCGAATTATTGCATTGTCTTCGGTCTTTGACAGGTGTGCAAAATTTGAATGAAATCTGACCGTTTAAAGTGGGTCAATAGCGTCCAAAGGAGTCGGTTACAAACATACAAGTAAAGCTAAGCGCATAAAAGAACCATCGAAATCGGATCTAATATGGCGGAGATGTTCAGTAGCCCCCCCCCCCCCCCCTTTTGCCCTCTTTTGGGGGAAGTACCAAAATCGAAAACCCCCGACATCTAAAAATTGGTTTAACCTGTATACCAAATTTCGTCTAGATCGGTTGAGACATGCGACCTGTAGAGGAGAACAGATATCCAAACTGACATCCGGACATACGAAAGCATTTTTGCCCAAGCTGAAAGCTTGCTGAAGTGCCCTTCTTTTTTGTCCAAAGAAGGCCAATTTTATGAGTTGCACCTAAATTTATACGGTCTACACTCGAGGAGATCGTATTAAATGGCTTATATTACAATAGGTCCAGGAATAATTATTATCATCTGACAACAGAGTCCACGCAGGTAAAATCGCAGGGCGCAGCTAGAGTATATCATGTTTTACTTACTATATTTCGCCCGCGACTTTCCTCTGGGTTCAAACTATCGCCATACAAAATTTATCAAGATTGTTTCAGCAGTTTAGTCGTGAAAACAAATAGACAGAGAGAGAGAGAGTTTCGCTTTAATAATTACTATAGAATGGATATAATTATTCATTAAATTAGAGGGAAGGAACGCTGCATCCCGATCTGTTAAAAGTCTGAATCATTTTTTTCTATTGCCGATACGACAACATTTTCTTTATTAACGTTGGCTTTGAAATCCAGAAGTTCTTTCTAGAGAAAATTAGACCTTGAATTTGGCTTTAATGAATGTAATGAGTGTACCTGCATTGTTGGACCAGTGCCAAGACCTCCCGTAACCGACTGAACTGTTCCACGCTTCACGACGTTTTTCCTTCACCAGCAAACACTTCACAACACAAATACTGGTTGTATTATTTTTTGCGTGTTGGTACTTTGGTAGGCATACATTTCTGTACCTATTTGTTTATTTTGAAACAGTCCTCGGTCCATACCTAATGTTTACAGTAGTATTAACACATATATTATATACCTACGGCGAAAATTAATAATATTAATCTCGTCTGTGTAACATCGCGCGCATGAGAAATTCAGATACTGTTGTTGTCATGTTACTTAAGTCGGTCATACTATTTAGTAATGCTAATAAGTTAATTAAAGTATAGAGTAATAATTGAATAATTGTAATTTGAATTTTGGTTATAGACTCGTTATCTTTGTGGATTACATCTTACTCCGTTTCTTTGTTCATCATATTCGCAGATTACAGTATGTTTATTGACTTCACTGGATTTTTGCACACGCCTATAATTTTTAATTGACTTCACAAATAGAGGATTATATGTTCGACTATGTTTTTTATTTGTTTTTTTCACCGATTTCTCCATCAATAGTTAGCGAACCGCTTTTTTTTAAATTATATTGTCCAAAAAAAGGGTAAGGTTGATCCCATAAGTTGTATCAAAATTGAATCAGTTTTTTTTTTGTTATTAGTTAATCCATTTGAAATCTATTTTTTGTACCATCTATATTATTGTACACCGGTGCGTTTAAGTCAATTATCCAGCATAAAATTTACACTGACTAACCGTCAAACACCCCGATAAAGCACACCGCGAGGCGAAAAATTAACCCGACAAAAATTTAATCTGCCCCGTTCACTGGCGTCTGCTGGTATAAGTTTTCGCCTGGCTAGGATAAAGAATCATGCCCACGTCCTATACTTGCGATAACCTGTCATTCTTTTTTATTCAGTTGGTGTATAATGATTATTATTGGTTTAAATTACAAATTAGTTTTCATAAAAACGACTGTGTGAATATGTATCGGTTTGCCAATCAGGAAAAAAAGTTATAATTAAAACAAGTGGTCAGCTATCGACCCATTACTAAAATATTTGTAGACAGACATATAATTCTTTCTATAATATACTAATCGTAGACAGAAATTTAATTCTCTATGGTCTATGGGTAATATTGGCACGGACATTGTTTCATTCAGATTTTCATTATCACGTGCACTTAATTAAAGTGGTGCGTTAGAGTCGATATTTCTATAACAATCTGATTGCAACAAATCGTGTTGGCTTACGGAATCGCACTGCAGAGCACAAACTAAGCATTGACGCAAGAAATGTCTGTTACTGTATGGTTGTATGATATTATTCTAGTCAGAGAAAAACAAAGCGTAATTCAAAATCTTTGCTTGGTACAAAAAAAAAAACATCAACCATAGACTACTGAAATACTACCTCCTGTGGTATATTTACCTTCTTTTAGATTACTACCTATTTATACAACCCAAAGATTTTGAATTACGCTTACTGGCTATGATACAACCCAAGAAAATATTATTTAAAAATTCATTTTCTTTATTTCCGGATTACTAATTTTTATTTGTGTTTGTGTTATGTAAATAGTAAAAAAATACCTTTTTTATGCAATATATGACATCGATATACACGACATCTGTCAAAATGTTGGACAGGTTAAATCTGGACATGATTCTTTTAGAGAGCTTTTGAGGTCGCAAAATTTTAGTCTGCTGTCAGATTGACAGCTGTTTGTCATGCGATTCGCGGTTAGATTAAATTTGTTGGTTGTTATAATCTAAAATACTATCTATATTTATAATAGAGCAGTAACAAAGAATTGGTGGTAGTATACCGGCCCTCGGGCGGCTTGACAAACTCTGACATCAGAGGCCAGCACTACCTCATACGACAAACAAACAAACGTAGAATTGCTAACTATATCTGCCGTCAAACTAAATAATAGTACAGTATCAGTCAGGTTAACAGTTTGATAATGACTATTTGAATTTTACTTTGTTGTTATACTATATCTGCCGTCAATGTTAAACTTCTGTTATGATGACGTGTTCAATATTCGATCACTTGTTTTCTTGCTTTGCATAATATACTCGGTGAAGCATGAACTATCGTGGCGCGTGAATAATAAATAATTATACGCATTACTTATTAATTTACGGTGACTTGGGTTAGCTCCATTAGTAAGGCTATTTATTGTAAACAGTAGGTACTCGTATTTATAAGTTATAAGAATACTTTATGTTTTAATGTAATATAAATCCTTCAATTATTATGAATGGGGAAGTCGTTTGTATGTTACCATAACACTAAGCTCCGTAACGGATGACTGGATTTTAATGAAACTAGTTCCTGGAATAACACATAAGATACTTTTATCTCAGATATATGTCATCGCGGGCAAAGCCGCGGGTGCTGCTCGTATATTATAATTATTTAGTAAGATTAAGCTATAAATAATTTCACAAAAGCTGTCAACGTAACAAGAAATAGGGGAGTTAAAAAACTTTTAAGATTTAGAGTAGTGACTCGCCCCGGCTTCGCACGGGTAGCTAAGGGTTTCTCTAAATATTTATTCTAATTTGAACAAAAACCAGTTATTGTGAGTTAACTATAATAGTTAGACATATAGCCACGTGGGCTTTTTTGTGGGTAATGATGAGTACTATACATTATGTAGTACATTATTTTATGTATCATCAATAGTTTTCGCAGCGCATGCCACATTATCACTCATTTAGGCAAATTTTTGATACCTTGGATTTCATTATTGCAATTTTCGTAGGTATCTCTAATTTTTTGAAATATAAATTACAGCCCACGCTACTCGCTGATAAAGTAGCTTTCTATCTCCATATTTTTTATAATTCTTAACCAATTATAAAAATATTTTTTTTAGTTTATCCATTACAAACAAACAAACATAAAAAAACAAATCTTTCCTCGTTACAATATTAGTGTAGAGTTATTAAGTGAATGTATGAACTAAAAACATGTATACTACGATGCAACATATAATGTATACATGTATACTACGATGCAACATATAATGTATACATGTATACTACGATGCAACATATAATGTATGAACTAAAAACATGTATACTACGATGCAACATATAATGTATGAACTAAAAACATGTATACTTCGATGCAACATATAATGTATGAACTAAAAACATGTATACTACGATGCAACATATAATGTATGAACTAAAAACATGTATACTACGATAGAACATTTAATATTCCATTAATCTTATTTTAATGCTCTTGGTTTACGATAATCCGCGATCCTAAATAAACACTGTAGAATGACATGAAACATCATACTGTGTAAGTACCGGAAGGTTTACTAAGATCTATCAAGCTAGTGTTTTGTATTCAATGCCAGCGTTGCCTAGTTAAAATTCTAGACAACTTGTCAGCCGACCTTTACCCACAAGAATTATATTAGATTTTTCCGCAAGTTTTCTCAAGTCTTTGGAAATGGAAACGATAAAAAATATAGATATTTTCTTTATAAGTTGCTTTTGTTTTGCTCTCTTTTATCTGTTCTCTCTCGTTGGGTCTTAACAAAAGCTGTGCAGCTTTTGTTAAGACCCAACGTTGAAAGGTTTACCTTTGTTTTTATTACCCGACTACGGTGAAGCAAGGAAAGGCTAATGAAGTAACAGTCTATGCATGTATGTATACATGTGGATGTACCACCATCCCTGCGTTTGAGATGATGAGATGGCTTTGTGGGCAGTTTCGAAATGTACATTTTTACCAATCTTTTTCAACACTTTTGCCATTTAGGCAAACCGAATGAAAAACGACCAATACGGAATAAAATCACTTTTCATATGTCAAATTTACACGTCACGTCGTTTGTCAAGTCATACATGCAAAACGAACGGTGATCGAAAACATTTCAGAACGCTGATTTTGCCCACAAATGTTCAATGCGAACGCCAAATGCCAAATGTGATCATATATAGCGTTTTTAACAGTTATTTTCGCCATTTGCTTCAAAACGAACGGCCTCAATAGCGTTGATCGATTCATGTTCATCGCAAGAGTGTAGCTATTTTTTTACCCGACCATAGTGGGGTTTCAGTTTTTGAACTTGTGTCTTGTTTATCTCATTGGTTGGAAAGTTGTAAACAAACTGTCAAAAACGCTTGTTTTAGATGTTGAAACCCAGTCAGCAGAACAAATATTATGAGAACTGAAGCCAGTTCAATATGAAACGTTAGGAAAACGTAGATTGGAGATTTATGAAGCAAACAAGGCGAATTATATTTCAGATTGTTAAACATTTCTCGACATTACGCTTTCGAATCGATTTGCGAAAAGCGCCTGGCAGAAAATTGATGCGGACTGCTGAAGACCGAGCTCAGTGGCGTGCATTAGGAGAGACCTACGTCCAGCAGTGGACAGATATAGGCTGATGTTGAATGGATTTGCCGTGTGGTGTCCGGTTCAATAACAGAACCAGCCCTTCTCACCCCGCGGCGGGTGAGAACCTGTGTATTATCTTATCGCCTACAACTACGATCACCAAAAGCCCTGCCAAGTGTGGTGCTTATGACAAAAACCTCTTATAGGATAGTCAAACAGTGATCCAGCGTTATATGATAAGTCTTTCGCTGTACAAGCAGTACGTCTGGGGAACTCTTTACCGGTTCCTGTAAGAAAAGCACAGTCGTTGCAAAGTTTCAAACATCTGGTTAAGAGTTTTTACCAGTCGGCATTGTAATTTTTCAATTTGTGCTGGAACTATCTATACCGCATGTATATTATTATGTAGGTACTTATAGCATGGCTGCGATATAGAGATAAATCCGTACAATGAACCCTCACTACTTGTCTCTGTCGCTCGCGCATATATTATGTTGCGCTGTCGCGCTCGCACAATACACATTTACAAAACTTCATTTGCGAAACTTCGTCGAGCCTTCTCCTCGCCAATACTTCAAAGTTTGAAGATAAAAGTCTTCAACCATTGTGTCCTGCCTGTTATGACATACGGAGCCGAGTCGTGGACATTGACGGTACGACTAGTCCATCAATTTAAGGTCGCTCAGCGGGTTATGGAAAGGGCTATGCTCGGAGTTTCTCTGAAATATTGTATCCGGAATGAGGTGATCCGGCAGAGAACCAAAGTTGTCGACATAGCCTTTAGGATTAGTAAGCTGAATTGGCTGGTCATATCTGTCGAAGGACTGATAACCGTTGTGGTAGACGTTTTCTTGATTGGAGACCGCGACTCGGCAAATGTAGTGTAGGGCGCTTCCGGATAAGTGGAGCGACGATATAAGCAAAGTGTCGGGCAGCGGTTGGAAGAGAGGAGTTGAAGATCGAGCTCAGTGGCGTGCTTTGGGAGAGGCCTGTGTCCAGCAGTGAAGTTTAGCCAAATTTTTGAACGTCCTAAAGCATCGAAACGTGGAAACTTCCACAAATAACATTACAAGCCAAACATTCGTGATTTTAACGACGCAAACCTTGTCAACAGTGGTCTGCAATAAACTTGAAATCGCCTGAGTTTAATGTATGCTACATGCAACCTTGACACGTTGGCACGATACGAAAATGGCATGGCGACGCTGTGCCGTCCTTCGTCGCTTGGCACCGGACACTTAAAGGATGAAGTGTCTATTATACATTGCGAAAATGTTTGATTTTAGACCGATATCGATAGGCAGTCGCTTGTGAAGTTACTACAGAAACAAATAAGTTAATTAAAAAACATTTAAAAAAGCTTTTATGCAGCAACCATTATAAAAAAAAACACAACTAGTGTACAATATGTTCCCATGTGTATCGTCGCACATTTTAAACAACAGATGTTTTGGGACAATTAGTTGCGGAAATTAGGACTAACAAATATGTCATTTTGGCATCTGCATGACCACATATTTTTATGAAGCTTGATTCGCGTAACGTTAATCAACCTTACAATGGAGACAAAAATTTGTGAATACATGTTTTTAACAAAATATTTTCATATCGGCTATCTATTTATTTATTTATTAGGTGCATGTAAATTATGGAAATTACATGATAAAGATAACAATATGGTATTACGAACAATTCCATAATCCAAAAATACATTCACACAGCATGTAACTACACAAAAACATAACAACAGTACAATTTGATACATCACTAAACGAAAAAAAAAAACAAATGCGTACATAAATTTTCGTGTTTGTGTTGTTGTCCGTTGAAGAGTTCCTTTATCAAAAGCTAATCCTAGATGTCGTTTTTTAAATGCTTATTTTTTTTGATACTGTACCAACATGTAAAAATTCAAGAGGAAGTGATTCTAATTCAACTTGCAAGATTTGACTTAAGCAAACATACATACATAGAAACATACAAACATTGTAAGTTAAATAAAAGCTGCTTTTAAAAAGGCTTAGTAGTTCCTTAAAAGGAACTGCTAAAGTAACTACGTAGGACAAAGGGATAGCTTGATAGTCGCAGTAGTTCCTTTAGCTCTTGTGAAGGAACTACAGAGACGAAAAAGGCTCAGTAGTTTCTTCAAAGGAACTGCTAAAGAAACTACTGAGAATAAAGGGATAGCTTGATATTCTCAGTAGTTCCTTTAGCTCTTGTGAAGGAACCACAAAAACAAAAAAAGGATCAGTAGCTCCTTCAAAAGTACTGCTAAAGGAACTACTGAGAACAAAGGGATAGCTTGATAGTCTCAGTAGTTCCATTAGCTCTGGTGAAGGAGCTACAGAGACAAAGAGGCTCAGTAGTTCCTTCAAAGGAACTGCTAAAGGAACTACTGAGTACAAGGCTTGATAGTCTCATTAGTTCCTTGTGAAGGAACGACAAAAAAAACATAAAAAAACGATTCAAAATCGGTCAATTCATATGGTAGCTACGATCATGACCTAAATAATATAACTAGGAACCATTTCGATCACATCAGCATTCAAACAAAAAAAAACTGTGTGTTAATCGGTCCATTCGTTTCAGATACGACACCATAAACAGACACACGGATACACACATACACACCCTAAACTTATAACACCTCTCTCTTTTCGAGTCCGGGCTTAAAAATGAACTAAGTATTTCTTGACCTATCAAGTCGAAATTTTGTACTCACTAAAATATCCTTCGAGCGAACAACCGACTCCGAAGTTGGAGTTTGCCCGAAGTAAATACTAAAGACCCGATGACACTGCATATTTTGCCAAAAAAGAATCAAAGAGAAAATAACAAAAAACAATGATGATGCAGATATCCCACTTTGTGCAATTCTGCATCTGCGACAGTACGCATGGGAACTCCCTAGTCATTAATGTGTATACCGAGGAGCTCATGTTGCTCAGTTGTACTTAGGCGGCTGTTTCGAATAAAACTTATGACATGTACATAAATATGTATATCTATGTACATTGTAGTCCATAAACTTGTGATAACTAGGACTGTTTAATGAATGCCACATGAGACCTTGGCACATTGGCACGAATTGTGTATGTGGTGTACGTATACTCTGCTATCCTCGTCGCTTGGATCACCTACCTACAGCAAGCTTAGCAATTTCAGTAAAGTTTTGTCTGTTATTGGGTAGTGGTGTTGTACAAATTTCGAATCTGTACTTATATTAAAGTAGTAATGTCACGAGGCGGTCCCAGGGTTTGGGCTTGTCCCACTAGCCCAGGACCCAAACCTCAGTGGACAACAGAATTACAGGAACAGAAACAATAGGGTGCACTGTGACAATTTCGTCCAAGTGCACCCTATACAATACGGATGAAAATAATCTCTTATGTAGGTATTATCATATATATATTTAAAAGAGTAATTCAAGTTGTTATAAACTTATTTATGAATTTTATATTATTATTTCGGATTTTCCAAAAATCAATATTCGAATGACAGGTTATTTGTATTTAGAATGAATAATGTAAAGAACCAACTATCAAAATGAAAAGAAATGGATTATGAAAGAATTAAGAGATCAAAAGAGTATTATTATGAAACAGGTTTTGACCTCGTCACAGTAAGTAATTTAACCAAAGTCTGTACAACGAATTAATTTAAAAAAAAACAAGGGCCTTTAAATAAGCTACTGAACAAGTTTTTTTTTTACATGTTGTCTGTCTGAAACAGACAGACATCATTTAAATCACGTAAAAATTACTAGACCAATTTCGATGTGGTTTGCACTGTTGAATAGCCGAGGGTTTGACTTAAAAACTAGTGTACTTGATATCTCAATCCGTTTAGTAGATGTCGAGCAATCGATAAAAAACCATATGTACGTCTGAATGAAGGTTGATGATGTTGGTACTTTTGTTTCTGAAAGATCCTTATATCCCATTAAAAACACCACGCGTGCAAAGCCGCGGGCACAGCTAGTGTATAATATGTTCCCATATGGTGGCTATTGTCCCACATTTTAAACAACAGATGTTTTGGGACAATTAGTTGCGGAAATTAGGGCTAATAAATGTGTCATTTTGGTATGTGCATGACCACCAACATTATGAAGCTTGATTCGCGTATTGTTAATCAACCTTACAATGGATACAAAAATAATTAGAGAATACATGTTTTCAACAACATAATTTTTTAAAGTATTTTATATTATTCTCTTTGTTTCAAATAGCTTTGAGGTGACCCCTTTCGTATTTCTTTCAGATAGATTGCGTCATCATAGTCTAGCTGTTTTATAGATTAAAGCGATGGTATCCTACGGTTCAGTAGTACGACTTAGAATCCAACGATACCGGGTTCGGTCCAAGGCTCCGCACCAATTACTTTCTAAGTTATTGCGGTTTTCCATCGCTCCGAGCCTTGGAGACGGTCCCGGCTGTTATTGATTAATAGCAGTCGTTAAACCATGTGAGCGGCCCTCGATCGGCCTGAAAACTGACACCAGGGCCTAGCACTACCTCATACGGCAAACAAAGAAACAACAAGCTGGCTTATCCTTTCACAGGGATGTTTCTACAAAACAGGACTATGAAATTAAAATATCGACTCAAAAGAAGAAAATTGATAAATAATTACTCGTCCACAGTAACAACACTTCAATATTACCCTACTTATATTTCGTACATTCACCTCCAGCATCTTTCAGTCTGTACTGTCGACTCACCAGCCTGGCGTTTCTGATCATCTGATTGCTTCTTTGTTTATGCTCGTATATTAGGATGTTTTACGTGATTTGCGTCAGTGCACTGGGTAGGCGTACTTTAGGTAACCTACTCGCCCGCTACTGGCGCAGACTGGACTGGAAAGACGTCTTAATTTGCACCTCTTCTAAACAGTACTTCTTCATTTTTTAAAACCCCTAGTACATACCATACTTTAAGAAAAAAATACGTCTTTGATCAGCTTAATTGTTTACCATTGTATGCATTATAATCACTACACTCTACTAACTGGTTATTCAATTGACGTTCCTATCTTCCTATTCAGTCGTTAAGCATCTGTGGTCAGATCGCTTTGTTAGATTGATCTGACCACGGCCTCTGTTTAGTGTATGTGGTTAGACTGGTTAAATTACAGTCAGAGTGGTGGACGTCGTCAGATCAGTTAATTTATTTAATCTGACCACGACCACTGTTTAGTGTCTGACTAAACAGTGACTGTTAGACTGATCATCAATTAACATTTTTTTCTCGAATAATTAATAATATAACCAATCCATGGGGAAATCGTTCTAAGATCAATACTTAGCTCGTAAGCTAGGAGGCAAAATTAACCTTATGCGTCGTGCTATTATTTATTATGTGCCTCTGGCGCCGACTGGAAGTCTTATTAAATACGTTTTGTTACTCAAAGTGTAAAGCTTCAAATGAAAACGTGTTCTTTGTTCCCTGAAGCCCTTGGAAACGGCGCGGCACCGGCCGCGTGTGAAATTGGACGTTTGCCAAGCGCTGTATAAACGAAACAGCTTATGTCCCCGCCCACTCACGGCTATTAGGCCCTTCTGACAATCAACACGAGAGGGAAACCAGGTTTGCCATTCGCGTATGCATTTCGTTCGCGCCGCCCGCCGCGCTCCGACGTTTTGAATGACTGATATTATGCTGTTAGTATCCAAGTTAGCCCACTTTTCAGGTTTTCCAGCTATTTAATGAAGGGTACTTTTCTTGGAACTAGAGGTTGACGGCCAGCCCCCCGATTCAGAGTTTTCGATAACTCAGTTGTTGAATGATATGGTATTATTTATTCTTTGGATTCAGTTTTAAATCATTCAATTCAATACATTTTTCATTCACAAAATCAAATCGAATCGATTCAATTCGTTATCGAAATGTTCTGGTTTGGGGGCCGGTAATGAATAATGAATTAAAAATCACTAGATGCGCCCCGCGGTTTCACCCGCTTGAGGGATGATGATGATGAAAAGAAAAGTATCCTATGTGCTTTTCCACGGTATAAGCTATCTCCTTTCCAAATTTCAAGAGAGCTCCCCAAACAAACAACAGAACTAACTTTAACTTTTATATATTTGGCGTGGATTGTGCTTGTTATTATTTCAGTCTTTTTATCTTACGTGAATGTGTTCTAATTGACACGGGTTCGTGCGATCTTCTTGATTCGGGGTCGTTGTCGGGCGGTTTGAGGGTTGGTTTTATTGGACAGCGTACATATTAAATTGATTATAAGGAGTTATACTGACACAATGAAAGACGTGGCTTATCTTATGACATACTCATTCACACAAAAGGCAGCCAAAAGTTTGAATGCTCCACCATCGCAGCATGTCTAGGTTACAGTTAGGTCCGGTTTGTTTTGAAACTGGCTTGAAGGTCACATGTGATGGCTGGCACAGTGCCAGCTATCGCAGACTATGCGGCGCCGTACGTACCTAAGTAATGTTTAATTGCACGATTTTCTTTTGAGATAGGTTTGGATTATGAGCCATTTCTCGCCGATGGATGGTCAAGTCGGTCACCTAAGGGTTTTTGACTTCTGACGTCGCTTAACGACTGGCATCAATTTGTAACCAAGACCGACGGCTTAACGTGCTCTCCGAAGCACAGAGCGATGGATAATCTGCACACGACTTATAAAATGTATTATTTTTTAAAGCTTTTATTTAACTTCACTTGTATGTATCGATGTATCTATGTATTTTGTCTGTCCTGGAATCTTTCAATTCACATTTCGAGCACTTCCCGATTAGCTATCCGGATGAAACTTTCAGGGTAGCTCACAAACCGATGACAAAGCAATAAAAAATACAAAAAAATGAAGAAAAAAATTACTTACGTAAACAATACAATACGTTAAAAGAGAAAAGGCAAAAAAAATAAAAAAATGTGATATTCATTAAAAAAAACCGTAAAAACTTTTATTAAATAGTTTTTTTTTAAGTTATAGTTACGAGTATACTATGACGGCTTCTGCGGAGGCACTGGCCTACTAGCAAGTTCGCGAATGTCAAGATTGTATCATAAGTTTTGTCACGTCACAGTCAATTAATTTGTGTAAGTAACGATACGTGTACGAACGCCTAATGGTTAATATTCTATCAATATTATTCATTAAAATTAACACCCGAAAAAACACAAGTACGAGGAAAAAATTAAAATTAATAACATGACAGCTTGAATACTATAAAAAAACCTTATAAAAAGTCATTGGTCGAGCATTGATCTCGTTGTCTTTGGATTGCAAAGGGCACATGATACCGGTCAGTCACCTAGCTTTTTCCAATTAAAATGGTGAGCACACTGACACAGCCAATTTAACAAACTAAATCCGCACGGCTCGAGATCCACGCATAAAACGTGTCGGTTACACAAGCCTTGAAAGCGCCACATTGGCCCCAATTCCTGTGGGTATCGCAGACGTAATCAAGGCGCATATGCGGGACAAGTTATATAACATTTGCGGACATTTGGCCTCGAGTACTTGTCATCTAAATGGTGTGAACAATACTGGGCTTCACTGCGTTTCGTATCTTTGAATATTTCTTCGGTTTCAGTTCCTTACACGAGTTATTTGAGTCACAAACTTAAACCTCCTAAACTAAGGTTGTACTTCCAATCTAGAGAAACACATTTTAAGTTAAATATTTACACTAGTTTTCTAATTTAAGAACAAGCACAGTCAAAAAACCCGACTGTGAACAAAACTAAAAAAAAAGAGAGAAAAAAAAGAGATAAAGAAGTGAGAATTAAACTTTAAATCGTTATAGATCTTAAATTGTCATGCAAAATGAAAAATGATAATAGGAACCTAACGATGATTTTCAAATACCTATTCAATGATACCCCTTTTTTTAACGGTTCTACAGTGCAATTTAGAATCCAACGATACCGGGTTCAAAACCTAGGCTCCGCACCAATGACTTTTCTGAGTTATGTGCGGTTTTCCATCGCTCCGTGCTTCGGAGGGCACGTTAAGCTGTCGGTCCCGGCTGTTATTGATTAATAGCAGTCGTTAAGCCATGTCAGAGGCCCTCGGGCGGCTTGACAAACTCTGACACCAGAGGCCAGCACTACCTCATACGACAAACAAACAAATGGTACCCCATAGTTCGTCGACTTTAATTATTTTCTATTCATAATTTGGCGTCTGGTTGTCGCCATATTGAATTTTGATTACTGTCATGTCTGTAGAAGCACACGCAAGATTAATACAAGTCGATTGACGTAAGAATTATCAAAATCGGTTCACGTGTTTGATCTATTGCCACAAAGGGACAGACATACATACATACATACATAGGCTGATAAACAGAATACCTTCAGCTCAGTTGGCTAATAAAAGGAAGCTCATTTAGCCATAGAATAAATAATAGTACAAGATTTAGCATCATCAACAAAAAGCGCGTGACCAAAAAAAACTCTAAAATATCAGGAAAATCTGGTACTCTTAACACCGTAGAATGTTTCTCTAGAATATATTTGTCAAACATTTTTAAAAATATGTCTCGATCATTAGCACCCCGGTTAGCGCCAATTGTTGCTGCCTGAGACCCAGTTAGTGGGTAGACCACTGAGATCATCGAGTTTCAATGTCAGGGTGTTAGGAAGACGACATTTTGTGTGGTTTCATAACTACACGTCAACTTGATAAACCTACAGACGAGATAATTACCGACATAATTTCTAAATAGACATAGTTTTAATTTCAGCTTCACAATGGTGTATTCATTCTGGGTATGGTTCAGTTTGATAATAATGTGGAGGCATAACGATCATAAAATCAACATTATAAACGAGATATTTACCAAAATCTCGGGAAATAAAAACAAAAGAAAAACATGGTCCCGTTTCTAATGTCTATTTAGTGATATAATATGTTAAAAACTAAGGCATATTCAATTCTATCTAATCTACAAATAACGTTTAATATATTAAATATTCGGTTGAGATAGTTATATCAATTTTTATTTGTGCTAGTTGAAACATTTTCTTATAACGGCAGGTTATTCGCTATATTGGCAGCTAGATTAATCGCAACCGTACATAAGAACGTTAACTTCGACTTGACGAGCTAGGCGCGTTAATCCATTTTCATACTTTTGAACTAATTGTAAAAAAGCTATTGCTCTTATAAAATAATGTATCCTCAAAATGGACTTGTTTATAAGAATAACTTTTATTGGAATTGATGTGGCCAAGGTGTGGCCTAAAAGGAAAAAAAACGCATACATCTTCATAACGGCGATTTCTTTTATCGACGAAAGTTCAAGTTATTGGTACCCACCCTCCTTATACAAATTACTTAGCGAAAGATTTATCTATAACTAGCTGAACCCCGCAGCTTCACCTGCGTGCATACGTTGCCACCCCATTAAGGATGAAATTTCAAAAAATACCTTTCTTGTGCTATGTAAGTAATTATCGGTGTTCGAGACCTGCAAGCTAATGTTCTTTGTTCCTACATGCGATACATTTCTTTGTCTATTGTAATACTGTGTGTGTTATTTCATCTGTACATTATCAACATTATTGTGTGCAAATCGTCAATTAATTTATTTGATGAGAATACTGGAATATGTCGGAACATGACGCACCACGTTGACGACCTCTGCACCAGGCAACAACCCATATTATGCTCCTTTGTTTCGTTTCAAATTATTTGTGGGCCGACAGCAAATACTGACTCACGCCATATCATGTTGCTAATGATTAAGTATTTACCACATTTTCTACTAAATACTAAGACATGCGTAACGCGGCCCCTTTAAATCTGCGTAGTCGATACCTTTCATATTGATCGGGTGCTGTCGAGGATAACAGTAAAAGATGCTATAAAATGCCTGCTCTAATTCGCTAAATCCTGTTTCGTACATCGTTTCGTGCAAAATAAAACCTTATTTGTTAGTAGATAAGATAAGGCTATCGACAAAAACTAATTTTCGTATTTCGATAGAGTAGAGCGCTGATTTCGAGTATCTAAAAATATTTTATTAATCAACGACGCCTTATCATTCGGAAACATTATAGACCCAGTGGCCTATGTACCTACTTACTAATTAAGTTACTAGGTGCTCTTGTAGGTAGGTATCTCTCGCCCAGCCCTGCGATCGTTCGTGTAACAACTAGATAAAACTCAAACAACGGTGATGTAAATTAGACGCCCTATCTTATCTATCTGTAGATATTTTGGCGAGTACCTCATTAATTGATTGAGGTTCAAATTCATCATATTAAAATTGCAGTCAATATTATTGAAGAAAGGGTTTATTGATAAGAGATGATGGAACACACGTGCAATTCAAGCTAAAATAGGCGCCTCTCTCACACAAAAGGAGCGAATTATAATCAGAATTTTATCTCAAGCCAAATTATACGGGTAGAGTTGAGGCAAATTGGTCAAAGTCCTCAGTAATTTGGCGCGCTGCCAAATTGGGCAATACTCACCAATCATCGCAGTTCTTCTCAGGGATGTGGAGATTTCGATTGTTGGCATGAACATTAATGGAGGAGAACGAACACTGATATTTTAAATAATTATGTAGGCTTGACAACGGAGTTAGTATATTATGTTATTGCTCTGTTAGTTATATTGAGCGGATTTGCCTTCGCACAGAGGCTCAATTCACACCGAGATGGCATCGGCCGGCGACCATTTTCAACCGACTTCAAGAGGAGGTTCTCAATTCGACCCGTATGTTTTTTTCTGTATGTATGTTACGCGATGTCTCCGGCAATTGTGGATCGATTTCAAGAAATATTTTTTAATGTATTAGTTATGCCTCAGGGGGGTAGTCCCATTTAAATTTCATGATAATATCATACCCTAATTTTCCACATCTAAGGGTAGAAAATTAAGGGATGACTTAATTCTTTGCTTCATAAAGTGGGTACTCCGTCAAATGAGGGTCGAAATAGAAGTTTTATTTTATAGAATTGGTTATGCTTTAGGTATGGTCCCATATATATAAAATTTGGCGAAGATCTGATGAAGACCTTCAGAGATACAAAGGAACTCCTCAATGGATAGCAGCAAGTCATTTGTGATTGCTGTAATCGCATGTTCATGTATTGTTCACGCCACTCAAAATATAGAAATAAAATAAACTAAAAAAAAGTAAAAACCTACTTCAAATGAATAAAATAATCTTACGTGGGAATCCGTTAACCAGTCGCTTGCTACGCGTGCGCACGCGCAGTATGCGCATTATGCGTAAGGAAGTCGATGCCCAATTTCCTTAAATCTAACCAAATCAACGGCACAGTTTTCCTTAACTGTTTCCCACATATGATTATTTTATTCATTTTGAAGTCGCTTTTTACTTTTTTTTTTAGTTTATTTTATCAGACAACCGGCATTGCATGTCCACAAGAATCTCAAAAATTAAAGGGGGACATCCTTCCGCCTTTTTTTTCCTTTCATTGAAATCCTGTATATGATGGTGATACCAGCACTAGTGATGATAATGATTACAGAGTCACCAACTGATCAGCAGGAGTAAGCCGACCTACTTCTGGGCCCCAAGTCTACTAAAACAACTGTTCATAGATTGTTAATGAATTGTGGCAAAATTTTCGCTTTTACCTTCAACTTCAATAGTTTTTCATTTGACGATCTTCTTCTTTTTCGATTTTAAGTTTTCGTAGATGTAGAATACCAAAAGTGATAAAAGCGATATTTTTACCACAATTTATTAACAATATATAAACAATTGTTTTAGTAGACTTGGGTTCCTGGTATTGTTAGATGCTATCGGATCTTATTCACCTGCTCGAATCCTTTACTCCTTCACCGTCAGCATGTTATGTGACGCAGGTCTTCTCTCAAAGAGACGGTGAGCTCCACCACGCTGGTCCAGTACGGCTAGGATTGCCGCATGTCCTTGAAACTAGATGTGCTTGGACATGCCATTCCTCGCGATGATTTCGTTCACCGTTTCTGAAAATCTGAACACAGTTTCTGCAAACCAGTCATTAGTTTAGGACCTAGGTTTTAAACTGGGTGTATACGTTGAATTGTGAAGCGCATGTACTACCGCACAGTCTATCGCTCTCCTCTCTACTTATGTTAGGGATTTTGCAAGATGCTTGTTGACTTACTAGAATCTTTCTTTGATTGTTCGTTATTGCTTCTTTTTAGGCATCGGCTTTGGCATGATCTACCTGCCATCTGTGGTAGCAGTGGGGTACTACTTCGAGAGCCGGCGCTCCCTCGCCACCGGCATCGCCGTGTGCGGCTCCGGGGTGGGCACGTTCAGCTTCGCGCCGCTGGCTGCCATCCTGCTCAAGGAGTTCGGCTCGTGGCAGAATGCGAACCTGTTGCTGGCCGGACTCATTCTAAACTGCGCCGTGTTTGGGGCGCTGATGAGGCCGCTGGTCTACCCCAAGGTGAGTCGAGTCGGCCAGATTCTTATTTCAACTATACTGGTTATAAAATGAATAATAAATAGTTCCTATCGTATTTTGTGTATGAATGAGAATCAGTTTTAATGTTTAAACCAACGTAAAAACTGCTTACCTACAACAAAAAATGGCCAGAATAATAATTATTTGAAGCAAAACACCGACTTGAAATATAATAAATAAGGAATTAAAGCAAATCGGCCCAAAATTTTTGAAGAAATCGTTGCACCATACGTAAAAACCGCGTCAAATTGAGAACCTCCTTTTTTGTAGTCTGTTATAAATAATCCTAGCATCGAAATGTTGCCCATTACATATTAGAATATGTCATCGCATGGAGGACTTAATTTTATTTATTTTATCCGTTCTATTGTTAGCAACTTGAAACTTTCCCCCATTCCTATAAAAATGAAACGAGTCGTTTTTCCAACGTCTCGTTACTTTTTGACGTTTCTTGTATGGCGTTTATGTCAAAAGCCTACGGATAGTAAGCGAAAACTGTTCGTATTAAGATATAGGAACCGGCCGTTAGTTAACTTAGGTCAGTGTTTCGTACCACGACCTTTTCATAGAAATCACTGAATTTGACCAAGCCGATAACAGTAGCTATAGCACAGTTTGTTAAATTGCAGACGTCAGGCGACAAGCCGCTCCTTCAACGTATGGCCGAAGAGAAAAGAATGCAGATGGAGCGAGGGTCAATAGGTGGGTCGTACTTCTTGGTGCAGCTCCCTGACGGCACCATGGAGAAACGAATGAAGGTAAGCTTGATGTCATAGAACCTCAACAAGACCTCGCTGTGCTCACACGGAGTGGTGCAGGGTCTTGTAGAGAAGGGTTACCATCCGGAGTTGTCCGGTTATTTGGCCCTCATCCGTACTTTATTTACTGAACTTGGTCCGAACATTCAAAAGAGTAAGGCAAAATATCTTACAAATGTAAGGCAAAATATCTTTCAAATGCACCAATACTTATTTTACTATTTGATTTTTAGCAGGCCTGATTAGGAAAAAGTATATTAGAATAGTTACTTTAAATCTGAAAATATTTAATAAACTGGGACATGTCAGAGTTTCCGAGAATCCTACTTTTGGTCCGGACCTGAACATTTCGAATTACTTAACAATTTGACTTTTAGCAGGCTTGCTTAGCGAAAAATTTAAATAATACTTATTGTAATCTGAAAATCTTAAAAAACAGAGAGATATCCAGACTTTTTTCGAAAATCCAACTTTTGGTCCGGACCCGGACATTTCAAATTTGAAATGGTAATCTGACGTAGAGGCAAGACAGTCGAGGGTTCGAATCCTGACATAACAGATTAATCCGTAATACACATATTTGCACACATGAAAATGTTAATGGGATGTTCACTCTACCATGGGCGTCATCGTATGTTCATCCATCGGTGTGTATTAAATCCTTTTACGGCGACTATAACACTCAAATGAGCAGCTTGGTCTCTATAGCTAATTATGCACATGTATTCGAAATAAATGATAAAAGTCTACCAATTATTAACACTTTGTATAAAGTAGTATTTTTTCCAGAACTTCTGGTCAAAATATGACCACGAACACTGCAAAGTGATCGAAACGTCAGGAAAAATAAAACACATAACGCGATAAATCCGTTGTAGTGTTTAATTGAATTAAAAGATAAGAATCTGGAATTAAGTGGGCTATAATTTCTATTTGGTTTGGTCGATTTTAATAGTATTTTGATTTGTCATAAGAACAATCGCGTCCAAGTGACATACTAATTACTCTATTTTTGCGATTTTCGTAGCCACGTTGCAGCGCAAGCCGATATGGATTTTATTTTAATGAGATTTCGATCGATATTTGTACCGATCCGCATGTTGCTGTTAATTTGGGTCTTATATTCGCCATAAGAGTTATGCTTATTTAATTGTCAATAGTTTAAAAGGGAAGTTCCGCTCATGGTATTATTGTCATTTAATGGGAACGATATCCGTCATTATTTTTTGTCAAACGGTGGTGTATTTGTTCCTGGGGATAATATAATAGCATTACAAATTGTTTTACGCTTGGAGTAATGCAGGTGGTGAGATTATTGTGATCAGCAGGATTTTTAGAAGAGATGCATTTATACTAAGGAGAGATGGCCGATTCCTTTGTCAACGGTATGGAGTCGAGAAAATAAACTCCTTGATACCTCATCAAAAACATGCTGTGAATGGTAAAACGACATAATTAATTTTGGTCAACATAAAACGACATGAATAATTTTGGTCAACATAAAACGACGTGAATAATTTTGGTCAACATAAAACGACGTGGTTAATTTTGGTCAACATATAACCCCCAACCAAACATAGTTTAGAACCGTCTTGTAATGTTGAAACCAGATTCCCTCGATTCAGGATCATAACTATGCTACTAATCATCAGACCCTCATATAAGCGGGTATGAAGAATGCAAATACAAACAAAGCTAAAACAATCTCGCTAACTCCAGCTTTCAAACATCAAAAACCGCATAGAAGTCGATCCATCCGTTTCGGAGCTTCGATGCCACATACAGTGAAGACACACGATGTACAGACATACAGACGGACAAATAATTCAAACTTAAGTTATGACCTTTATTGCGCGTGGGTTGGGGGGATAAGCTGACAAAACACCCTCTTTTGCTTCCTCGAAATCTAAAAAAAGACAGTTCTTTTTTTCAGGCCCCCCTGAACATCGATCCAGGAGTGCATTCCTCGTTAAACCTAGAAGCGCTGGCCCGAGTCCCCACCATCCCCAATATGCCGGGGGTGCCGACAGTCCCCACGTTACCCACTATCACAGAATCTAAGGTTTCTGACGAGAGTGACGTGAAAAGGAAGGTTTGTGCTTTAAACTGTTGTGGATAAGGTCTCGATTTGTATAGAGAGCTGGCACAGTGAAATATTATCCATTGACGCCCCGCCACTGTAGTCTACATTTGCGGCTATAATTACTCGTCAATGTATATGATGTATGTCAATTGAGCCTCTGACCTGGCTTAACTGGCTTGCCAGCAAAAAGGAACTGTACGGCCAATTGAAGAAGGCCAAGGTAGAGTTTGCTTAAACCATACTACTGGCCGCACGGCCATATAAACAGCCAGCAGGTTAACGATTGCTGTCAGCGATAACTTATTAGAGTCATTGGTGCGGCTGAGGATCGAACCCGGTGTAGTTGGATTGCAAACAAAGCATACATATTACCGCTCGGCCACCTTCGCTCATATTGGCGCTCTCTATCGTAAGGGTCTTTTCAGACGCGCCACAACCACAGCAACAAGTGTCCACGGGAAGTAGCCAGTGTGAAAGGTGTTACTACAGTTGCTTAAAATTGCGTTGTGGCGTGCACAAAATCGTGTGTTTATGGCTTTACAACAGCAACTTCATAGCTGAATCGTATTTCGGAGAAGTAGCACGCTTGTAGCGCAATCATGCTACAAGGTAATTTGCAACAAGGTATCAGCGGAACTCTCTTATTGTACCAATTTAAGTTATTTTTCTATTTTCTTTCTTTCATGGACTTCGGAGAGCACGAATTGATGTTGTGATGACATTTGCGTGAATGTTGCGTTTGTGGCCGCGATGTGGTATTTACCACAAGTCCGCGACAACCGTTGATTGCGACTGTCAAACGCCATACGTTGTGAATGGAACTACACGTTTTCGTACGATTTTGCGTCCGGCCACATTTTTGCCTGTTGTGGTTGTGGCGCGTTTGAACAGACCCTAACTCTATACTTGCTATAGTTATACCTACTCTTCAATGGATAATGATTCGCTTTTCGCTCTCCGCACATGTCGAAACCCATTATAGAATCTATGCTTGAAATAGAGAAAGTTTCCAATACGACGGGAACAAAGTCTATGCTAGGGTTTTTAACCCTACAGCGTTGAATAAAGGTTAGTATCAAGTAGTCCTAATGGGACTTCATTTTGTCCGGTCTATAATATTGTATTGTCCTGTTGTTGTAAGGGTGCTTGGATATGTATTTTATCGTCTATGAACAACACGCTGATTTCGTTCGGTCATTATTCATTAACCATTCATGGATTGGTGAGAAGAAAAACCTGTTACTTACAAGCATTTATCTTAAAATGTATTCACTACTAATATTTTGATGCGAAATTTAATATCAAAGAACTGCATGAAAGAAAAATTACCTACCTAACTTATTAACAGATGATTAATTAATTAAATAAATCATTTCCAAACGATTCACTAAAAGTACTACTGAACCAATTCCAATTAAATTAATATGGGACCACACTACCCTTTTAAATAAAGAAATAATCATCGAAATCTGTTCAGAAATCCTAGAGATATGAGTGAACATACTCACAAAAAACATTCAAATTTAGAATCTCCTCCTTGTGGTCTAAACTTTTTCACTTCTACCCACAACATCAAATCTAAAAAATTCAAACACAATTTCTGTAGCAGAAACCATTGCGGCTTACTAACTTACAATTCTCCATTTCCAGAACGAAAACGGCAATGTGATCGTGAACCCGGGCGCGCAACACATGTCCCGCAACGTGTCTTCGCCCGCGTTCAGCTCGCAAGCGCCTGGCCTGCCCAAGAACGGGTCGGTGCCGTTCTTCGACCGGCAGCGCAAGCAGAGCACGGGAGATAGGTCAGCCGATAGGTATTGTAGCTAGTTTGTTATAACAGGTGTCTCGTCTGGTGGTGGGGAGCTTTGATGGGTTTGTAAGTTTAGAATGAACTGGGCTCCAAGTCTGTTAGCTATTGACAACAAGAATATTTACTCACATAGAAAAAACCGGACTGATAATGGTTGCTAACCAACATTAGATCTTTAACTTTAGATCCTAAATAGCCATTCTTAATGTAAAATGATACGAGAAAGATGATTTTCAAATACCCATTCAATGATACCCCACTTGACATAGTTCGTCGACTTTTTTTTTCACTATATGGCGTCTGGTTGTCGCCATATTGAACTTTGATTACCTGTCATATCTTTAGTAGCACTTTTAAGAATGCACTATTTTAATCGATTGACGTAAGAATCATCAAAATCGGTCCGCGCGTTTGGTCTATATAGTGCCACAAAAGAACTTACATACATACATACCTTCAAATCGTTATAGATCCTAAATCATTCGTAATGAAAAATTAAGAAAAAAAAAAAAAAATATTATTAATTGATTACTGTCATATCTTTATTAGAATACAAATCGATTGACGTAAGAACCATCAAAATTGGTTCACGTGTTTGGTCTATATAGTGCCACAAAGGAATAGACAGACATACATACATACATACATACATACATACATACATACATACATACATACATACATACATACTTAGGTTTATAAACATATTACCCGGCCTTTGCGTTGCGCAGTCTGGTAAAAAGCCAATTGCGATTGGACTGTCTCTGCTAAATCAAGTACAGTACCCAGTTTTATAGCAAAAGCACCACGGTAGCGCGGATGTTCTACAGCTTCCGAAAATCCCTTGAGTGTTGCCACTGAAATAAAATTGTTAATAGCTATCAATAACTCATCAGTCTTAAAATTTATCGATAGTAGCTAAATAGCGAGCAGACATTCATTATCTAACGAGCTACCTTTTCTGCTTTCAGATTTAAGCCGTCCTTAGCTGCAATAAAAGCAACGTCCAAAACTTCTATGAATAGCCAATACCGCAATGACGTAAGTGAACTTAACTGGACTGAAAAGTAGGTTAAAGTATTTTAAGCAAATCCTTTGAAATTTTACAAAATCATTTAAATATTTTATAAAGTTCTCACGAAAGTAGGTAACCAGTACATAAACATGGAATGAAGGTCATTCAATTAAAATTTCCGAAGATTTTAACAATAAACCATAGCGCGACCTTGAACTTTGCTATTCTGTGCCAAATCGAGCACTAACTGGCAACACTCCAGAAATAATATCACCTGTTCCCGTTTTGTACCTCTTTACAAACATTCATGGTTCGCGAAAGGAAATTGTGTGAATTATAAACGGGTGACTTTGCTTTAAAAATACAATACTGTAAAATTAAAATGTGCAACAAAAACTGTTAGTGATACTAAAGTATATATTTGCCCACTTTTGAGCCGTTTATAAACGAAAATAACTCAGTTAATGCATTATGACTGTCAGTCTAAACTAGGATTAACTTGTACAAATAATTGATTGCACTATGGAGAGTGTCTCCATAGTGCAATCAATTAGTTGGTAGTATGGGGGAATCAGGTTGTGCAGCACAACCTGATTCCCCCATCACCTTTCCATCACCGTACGACTAGACGATCAGCAAAGCGCCACCCTTTCATGGTTGAAATACCTCGCACAAGAACGAAGCGTTACGCTTCTTCATTTATTATAAGAACTGCAAAGGAGTGGAATGCCCTGCCCTCGTCAGTGTTTCCGGTAGGTAAATTATAACCCCGGTGTGTTCAAGTCAAGAGTGAATAGGTATCTACTAGGCAAGCGTGCTACACCTTCGACCACATCATCGCTTTCCATCAGGTGAGATCGTGGTCAAACGATTGCCTAGTCCGTAATAAAAAAAATAAAAAATGCTTGCTATATCTATCTGTACCTATAAAACATTATCGTGACGTACTCACTGACTGTCTGACAGAGAGACAACGCACAGCTTAAATCGGTGGACATAGAAATTCGGAATTTGGAAGAAATATTTCTTGAGTTCTGTAGGGGTGCACTCAGGAGGGATTTTATTAATTTCCATCACTAAGGCCCACTAGCACTGCGGTCTTAGCCCGGGGATAATGTCTAGTCTGGGCAAACATTTTAAGACAAGTAGGATAGAGAAACGAACGCAGACAGTCAGTCAGATACTTTGTTTTGTTATCGTGCAAGTGGGCCTAAGGTGGTTTGTTTGTTTGGATTTTATAAATTTCCATCTCTAAGGGGGTGCGGAGTGGCACATTTTGCACGCGGGCAGAGCTACGGGTCGCGGCTAGTTGTGTATAAAATATGTATAGTAGCAATAACATAAGTTTTTAACTTCTCGCGGTTATACTCTGATTGTGATTCAATGTAAACTGAAGTAAGCCCCAATGACTTATTAAGGCTATAGGTAAGCGTTACCAGATAATACAGTGTCCGGTGGCAGATTTATGATTTAAAAATTAAATATTAAGTAGTTTTAATAAAACAAAACACATTTGTTCACAGGGCGATACAGAAAGCCAAATGTACAACTCGAAGCTATCCGTATCGGGACCAAGGGAGCCCTCCCGCATGGTGCGCCCCATGTCTCGCAAGGACATCTTCTACTCGGGCTCCGTGCTCAACCTACCGCAGTACCAGAGTCAGAAGTCGCTGCAGGGCTACCGCAATTCCGTGCTCAGTCTGCCGCAGAGCAGACAAACCGGAGATCTCGAACGAACTGAACGTAAGTATTTTTGTTCGAACTGAACGTAAGTTACTTAGAACGAACTGAACGTAAGTAATTTCGAACGAACTGGACGTAAGTTACCTCGAACGAAATGAACGTTACATAAAAGTCGAAGCTATCCGTTTCGGGATCAAGAAAGCCCTCGCGAATGGTGCGCCCCATGCCTTGCAAGGACATCTACTCGGGCTCCGTGCTCAACCTAACGCTGTACCATAGTTGGAAGCCGCGGCAGGGAAACCGCAACTCCGTGCTCTACCTGCCGCAGTACCAGAGTCAGAAGTCGCTGCAAGACAACCGCAACTCTGCTCAGTCTGTCGCAGAGCAGACAAACTGGAGAACTCGAACGAACTGAGCGTAAGTAACATCGTACGTGACGATGATAAAAGACCTGACGGAATGACTCTTATTCCATGGAAGATGGGGCGGCCTTTGGTGTGGGAGGCTACTTGCGTAAACACCCTTGCGCCGTCTCATCTTCAAGGAACTCAAAATAAGGCTAGAGCGGCGGCTGAATCAGCCGAGAGCCTCAAAAGGCGCAAATATAGTACCCTTGACAGCGGATATATATTTTAGCCTTTTGGGGTAGCGACACTAGTGCCGTTGGGACCAGGAGCACACAAAATATATAAAGATCTATCAGGGCGTCTGGTCGAAGCAACACGTGAACAAAATGCTGGCCTTTACTTTGCGGAAAGACTAAGCATTGCCATACAACGTGGCAATGCTGCCAGCATTTGGGGAACTTTGCCCACTGGCAGCGGCTTGATAGACTAGTTCTAGTGTTATTTAACTGGATGTTTATTATTTTTTATTTTATATTTCAATTTTGTATTTATTTTCCGATTTCAGAATATGACCTCTGCCCATGCCTATCGCTGCCCCAGTCGTTCAAGTCTGCCCTGTCGTCGATGTTAGACGTGAGCCTGCTGCGCGACCCCGCCTTCATGCTGATCGGCGTCTCCAACATCTTCGGCATGGCCGGACTCTACGTGCCCTTCGTGTACATCGTCGACGCGGCGCAGCTCAATGTAAGTGTGGTTCAAGCCTGCCATGTTGTAGATGTTAGACGTGAGCCTGCTGCGCGACCCCGCCTTCATGCTGATCGGCGTCTGCAACATCTTCGGCATGGTCGGACTCTACGTGCCCTTCGTGTAGATCGTCGACGCGGCGCAGCTCAATGTAAGTGTGGTTCAAGCCTGCCATGTTGTAGATGTTAGACGTGAGCCTGCTGCGCGACCCCGCCTTCATGCTGATCGGCGTCTGCAACATCTTCGGCATGGCCGGACTCTACGTGCCCTTCGTGTACATCGTCGACGCGGCGCAGCTCAATGTAAGTGTGGTTCAAGCCTGCCATGTTGTAGATGTTAGACGTGAGCCTGCTGCGCGACCCCGCCTTCATGCTGATCGGCGTCTGCAACATCTTCGGCATGGTCGGACTCTACGTGCCCTTCGTGTAGATCGTCGACGCGGCGCAGCTCAATGTAAGTGTGGTTCAAGCCTGCCATGTTGTAGATGTTAGACGTGAGCCTGCTGCGCGACCCCGCCTTCATGCTGATCGGCGTCTCCAACATCTTCGGCATGGCCGGACTCTACGTGCCCTTCGTGTACATCGTCGACGCGGCGCAGCTCAATGTAAGTGTGGTTCAAGCCTGCCATGTTGTAGATGTTAGACGTGAGCCTGCTGCGCGACTCCGCCTTCATGCTGATCGGCGTCTGCAACATCTTCGGCATGGTCGGACTCTACGTGCCCTTCGTGTAGATCGTCGACGCGTGACAGACTTGTTATTTATTCGTTTCCACGGCAACATGTCATTCCGTTCCTTACAGCGAGTAATCGACACTATGACAAATTTTTGGTACCTTGGTTTACATTAAATATTGCAATTTTCGTAGGAACCTCGAATTTTTTGAAAAAATAAAATACTGCCCCTATTACTTGCTGACAATGTAGCTTTCTATGGGTGAAATAATTTTTATAATAGGTTCTGTATTTTTTGAGTTTATCCATTACAAACAAACAAACATAAAAAAACTATTATTTCCTCTTTATAATATTAATGTAGATAATGTCTGATATTTTATTTGATAACACATCAGTTAATAAATTATTTAAGGCTAGTTGTGCCCGCGGCATTGCCCGCGTGGTAATTTTCTGTGATATAAAGATCCTATGGTGTTATTCCAGAACCAAAAGTAACAAGTTAAAACGGCAAATCGGTTTTTATCGATTGTTCGACTTCTACTGATCCCATGAGCTACCAGTTTTTAATTTAAACTTTCAGCTATCTACCAGTGAAAACCTCATCGCAATCGGTCCAGTAGTTTTTACTTGATGCGCGAACAAACAGACAGAAAGACACGATTTAAAAAAAAACTTTTTAGTAGCTAATGTTAAGTACCCTTTTTTTTTAAATTATTATTGTACAGACTTTTTGGTACTTACTTTATTATAAGTATAGATACCATCACCTCCGTTGCCTCGGAAAACTAGCAATTATGTTATACTAGCTGTGCCCGCGGCTTTGCCAGCGTGGTACTTCATTTAAAAGTAGCCCATACGTGTTATTCCAGGACAAAAGTAACTATAAAGTACAATGTACTACATTTCTTCTTAACTCGTTCAGCTGTCAAATAGTATTTTATCAATTGCTCGGCATCTAATCATCGGATTATGATACCAAGTACCCCAGTTTTTAAGTCGAACCCTAATCTATCCAACAGTGAAAACCGCATTGCAATCGATCCAGTAATTTTTACGTGATGCGCGAACAAATATTTAAAAAAAACTTGTTCAGTTTATTTTAAGTACCATAGACCTTTTTTTAAATTATCTTGTTTGTAGAGACATTTTCATTCTTATTTCTTTATTATAAGTATATAGATTATAAGTATACATCTGTAACGTTCAAATATGTTAATTTCAGGGCGTAGAACCGTCGCAGGCGTCGTTCCTGCTGTCGATAATCGGAATCACGAACACATTCGGTCGTATCATCTGCGGATGGGTGGCCGACTTCCCGTGGATGGACTCTCTGCTGCTCAACAACATATGTCTAGTTATAGCTACGGTGAGTACTTACTATTACAGGGTGTAGAACCGTCGCAGGCGTCAGAAGAGACGAAGATCGGGCTCAGTGGCGTGCATTGGGAGAGGCCTATGTCCAGCAGTGGACTAATGCAGGCTGTTGATGATGATGATGATCTGCGGATGGGTGGCCGACTTCCCGTGGATGGACTCGCTGCTTAACAACATATGTCTAGTTATAGCTACGGTGAGTACTTACTATACATTAGCCGAGGTGAATCGATGTTTCTAAGCAGATGCTATGTGAAATTACTTTTAATTGTGCTCTTTTAGATTTGACAAAACATAATCTAAACTGAACGAGGGAAAAAAAGGAATAAAAAATATGTAGCTTACTTACGCCAAACTGTAAGTCAAACTAATGATAAAAGGAAAAATAAAATAAAATAAACAAAACCTCGAGGATGGCTCATGCAGAGGCGAAACACGTGCTGTTAGACAGTGGTATATGGAAACTTGGATAGAGGAACAAAGGAAATAAGTACCTATAAAATAAAATAAACAAAACCTCGAGGATGGCTCATACAGAGGCGAAAGACGTGCTGTTAGACAGTGGTATATGGAAACTTGGATAGAGGAACAAAGGAAATAAGTACCTATAAAATAAAATAAACAAAACCTCGAGGATGGCTCATGCAGAGGCGAAACACGTGCTGTTAGACAGTGGATATGGAAACTTGGATAGAGGAACAAAGGAAATAAGTACCTATAAAATAAAATAAACAAAACCTCGAGGATGGCTCATGCAGAGGCGAAACACGTGCTGTTAGACAGTGGTATATGGAAACTTGGATAGAGGAACAAAGGAAATAAGTACCTATAAAATAAAATAAACAAAACCTCGAGGATGGCTCATGCAGAGGCGAAACACGTGCTGTTAGACAGTGGATATGGAAACTTGGATAGAGGAACAAAGGAAATAAGTACCTATAAAATAAAATAAACAAAACCTCGAGGATGGCTCATGCAGAGGCGAAACACGTGCTGTTAGACAGTGGTATATGGAAACTTGGATAGAGGAACAAAGGAAATAAGTACCTATAAAATAAAATAAACAAAACCTCGAGGATGGCTCATGCAGAGGCGAAACACGTGCTGTTAGACAGTGGTATATGGAAACTTGGATAGAGGAACAAAGGAAATAAGTACCTATATAATATAATAAACAAAACCTCGAGGATGGCTCATGCAGAGGCGAAACACGTGCTGTTAGACAGTGGTATATGGAAACTTGGATAGAGGAACAAAGGAAATAAGTACCTATAAAATAAAATAAACAAAACCTCGAGGATGGCTCATGCAGAGGCGAAACACGTGCTGTTAGACAGTGGTATATGGAAACTTGGATAGAGGAACAAAGGAAATAAGTACCTATAAAATAAAATAAACAAAACCTCGAGGATGGCTCATGCAGAGGCCAAACACGTGCTGTTAGACAGTGGTATATGGAAACTTGGATAGAGGAACAAAGGAAATAAGTACCTATAAAATAAAATAAACAAAACCTCGAGGATGGCTCATGCAGAGGCGAAACACGTGCTGTTAGACAGTGGTATATGGAAACTTGGATAGAGGAACAAAGGAAATAAGTACCTATAAAATAAAATAAACAAAACCTCGAGGATGGCTCATGCAGAGGCGAAACACGTGCTGTTAGACAGTGGTATATGGAAACTTGGATAGAGGAACAAAGGAAATAAGTACCTATAAAATAAAATAAACAAAACCTCGAGGATTGCTCATGCAGAGGTGAAACACGTGCTGTTAGACAGTGGTATATGGAAACTTGGATAGAGGAACAAAGGAAATAAGTACCTATAAAATAAAATAAACAAAACCTCGAGGATGGCTCATGCAGAGGCGAAACATGTGCTGTTAGACAGTGGATATGGAAACTTGGATAGAGGAACAAAGGAAATAAGTACCTATAAAATAAAATAAAAAAACTTTTATGCAGTAGCCATGTAATTTTACGAGATTATTGTGCTTCATCAAGCCCTTTCATTTGATACCAATATCATAGGGATTATTCTGGAAATTATAAATCGGCATTTTGTGACGTCCGGCATATTGGATTTAGAAAGATGTCACTTTACTTATTGTGTGCTCATCAATCCCTTTCATTTGATACCCATATCATAGGGGTTACTATGGAAATTATTAATCGCCATTTTGTGACGTCCGCCATATTGGATTTAGAATGACATCACTTTACTTATTGTGTATCGCTCATCAAGCCCTTTCATTTCATACCCATATCATAGGGGTTACTGTGGAAATGATAAGTCGCTATTGTAACCATCATAGTAGGGAAGAGACCTAGCAGTAGATTTACAGGTCAGATACATACATGTATGGAAGTCAAAACTTTGGCCGAAGATTGGGATTAAATTATTCCACCGACAAGAGCTGAGCTCTATAACAAGAAGAAGAATAATGTCTATTTATCTCGGTCTGAGTATTTAATATTTGCTACGGTTCAAATATTTGAACTCATGTTTCATGACTTTCAGACCTTAAAAATATTATGCATGAATAAAACTGAGATAAACATTGCACGAAATTTAATTTGATGGATTTTATATTACAGATATCCGTGGGATTGACGCCGTTCTGCTACTCATATGGCGCCTATGTTGCCATCGCAATTGCGTTCGGCATTGCTATTTGTAAGTATATCATAGTTTTAATTTTTATACTGTGGACTGGAAAGGGAATGGCATAAATATAAACGGCGAGTACATCTCACACTTAGGATTTGCCGATGACATAGTCCTTATGGCGGAATCGGTGCAGGAACTTGAGCAAATGCTAAACGGCCTGGCTGATGCTACCAGGCAGATCGGTCTCGGGATGAACATAGATAAGACCAAGATCATGTATAACGATCTTATTACCCCAAGACCTGTCGATGGTGAGCCCCTCGAAGTTGTTAATGAATATGTCTATCTCGGGAAAACTTTGCAGTTGGGTAGACACAACTTCGAGAGGGAAGCCAACAGAAGGATTCAGTTGGGCTGGGCAGTATTCGGGAAACTTCGACAGGTCTTCTCGTCGTCCATTCCACAGTGCCTGAAGACGAAAGTCTTCAATGCGTGCGTCCTACCAGTGCTGACATACGGAGCCGAGACGTGGACACTCGCGGAGGGACTAGTCCACAAGTTTAAGGTTGCTAAGCGAGCTATGGAGAGAGCTATGCTTGGAGCTTCTCTGGAGGATAAGATCCGGAACGAGGAAATCCGACGGAGAACCAAAGTCACCGACATAGCTCAGAGGATTAGCAGGCTGCAGTGGCAGTGGACTGGTCACGTTTGTCGAAGAACGGACAACCACTGGGGTAAACGGGTTCTTGAATGGAGACCACGGCTTGACAAACGCAGTGTGGGACGCCCACCGGCCAGGTGGAGTTACGATCTGCGAAAGGCGGCCGGCAAAAACTGGATGAGAAGAACCGAAGACTGGGCTCTGTGGCGTTCATTGGGAGAGGCCTATATCCAGCAGTGGACGGATACAGGCTGATGATGAATTTTTATACAAAAGTCGAGAAAACTGGCTTTACAATAGAGTACTTGACTAATTTTCGAAAACTAATCGATAAGGTACAGAAGGCACAATTTTAGAAAAAATACTACATTATAAACTAATCAAACGAAAATCTTTATAATTTTGTACTTTTGAGAGTTTTTAAATTGAATAGCGTCAAGACGATTACAGCTATCATTGCGGCAGCATGACGTCACTGTGGCTCAAAGGTGTACAATACTTGAGCCACATGAAAAACAAATCGCGGAGCTGTGACGTAACGCGCACTGCGCAGTGTTTATAGTCAAATGTAGAAATGTTACTGTTCATGTTTTTTTTTAAATAAGTTATTATTAATGAATTTTAAGTTCTATATATATTGGGATAAGATATAAACTATCCATGCAAAGAATCGTTTTTTTACAGTCAAGTACCCTATTGTAGCGCCATACAAAACCATAAATATGCAATGTATTGCGTGGTTTTACTTTGCTACCTGCCCTCGTGCTCTTTAAACCCAGACAATAATGTTCTTATGATTCGGCATTAACGCCTGCTTAGCGAAAATATAACTAATAATTTCCTATAAAATAAAATTATTGGGTCATGGCCGGAATTCGAACCCGCATCATCCATGCCTTTAACCAAATCGGCTACCGTGACCACTACATCATCATCCAAATTCTTTTCTCAGTTTCTAAATCCGTCTTACGGGCAAGGTACTATTATTGCAACTAACTTGGTGTTTTAAAGATCACGCCTCCAAAATTGAATTGGTTAAAGGCATGTTGGATGATGCGAGTTCAAATCCAGTCAATGATCAAAATTTTTCTTTAAATAATTATTGGACAATAATGTTAGTTTTCACATTACTGCTTGGCAGACAATTTTTTTCTTTGTAGTTTGACACACAAATATGAATGCTATTTCACTTGGTGATAAGCGACGATGAGGTCGATATTACACCTGGCTAAGCTAAACCAATAAGTTATATGAGTCAAAAGGTCATATTTATTTTCCAGCCGGCTATATTTCTCTAACATCGATCATCCTGGTCGACCTCCTGGGACTGGACAAGCTCACCAACGCGTTCGGTCTGCTCATCCTGTTCCGAGGCATGGCCGCCGTGGTCGGCTCCCCACTGGCCGGCGCAGTGTATGACGCTACGAAGAACTATGACGCATCCTTCTATATGGCGGCGGCTTTCTTCTTGGCATCGACGCTGACGTCCTTCGCTGCGCCTCTATTCCGCAGGTGAGTTATAAAATAAATAAATGTATTCACACCAATTACCTAGCCCCAAACTAGGATACCCTGTACTATGGGTACTAGACAACGGATAAACATACATAGATACGAATATTACATCTAAAAGTTTCTACTCTACACAGAAATGATTGCACCTAGCGAGATTCGAACCCACGACCGGTAACCACCGGTCGTGGGACTTCAAAGTCAGGGTCACTAACCATTCGGTCAACCGGTCTTCAAAGTTATTTATTATTAAAGTAACGCTTTCAACAATACTCATAGTAAGGTAACTGTCATGTGGCGCTGCTGCCATAGTCAGCTCTCTACTGGCCGGCGCAGTGTATGATGCTACGGAGAACTATGACGTATCGTTCTACATGACGGCAGCTTTCTTCTAAGCATCGACGCTGACTTATATTGCAGGATAAAAATACGAGTAATACTTATACGACACATTTATTGAAACACGAAAATCAAAAAGTCAGATTGACCAAAGTTAAAATTCTCATATCCCTCTCCAGAAAACCGGAGGAGATCCAACAACCGACCGACGTCCTGTCCCCCATCGACGAGGACCTGGAGGAGGGTGACGAGGAGGACCCCGACGACACGCCCATCACCATGGGGGCGCACATCGCCACGCGCGCTCCCGCCATCACGCACACCGCTGCCTCGCCCTCCGAGCCCAACTCGCCGAGCCCCCCTCAGGAGCACGCGCAGAAAGAGAGCGTACTCTAACAACACAAACACGGCGCAAACGTCCTTCCCCGCTGCATCGGCCCACACATTTGATATTTGAAAAGATTGCAGTGAATGCAGTTTTGCTCAGGGTGACCGCGGGTATAAAGCCTAAGTTTAAGCAAAGCTTTAGCGATAATCCACTAAAGCGGAGGTGATTCGTGAACAGCCCTAGCGTCACGACCGTGACAAATTATACTCCAGCCATTTTGGATATGGAATGTTTTCAAACAAACTTCCCTAATGATTACTCGCTGAAATTTTGCATCGGGTTTTTTGTCACTTCCATGTGAATAAATTGTCATTTTTCCCCAAAGAAAATTTAAAGATATTTCTCACAATGAAAAGCGAGCCGGTATGCTTGCAAATATTTCACATCCAAACTGGCTGTAGTATACACGACAAACCATCGATTATATTGCTTGTAAAGAAAAAAGCCCGTTCTTGGTCTTCGCTCGAAAATTCGTCGCGATAGCACAACGTGAATATTCGGGCGTGTGACCGTAGTGTTACAAAAGTAAGTACAAAGTGTTTAAGACGCCTCAACGTATTTGTAGGTGTCCAGTAACAATAGTTACTTTAATAACAATGGTTTTCAGAGTTTTTACACGTGACGAAAGGAGGGAGCCACCACTGCAAGCAGTGTCAAGGTAAACGTCCGATTGCATACCTACCTCAGTTTATTTGTAGGATTGGCGCAATGTCCTCCATCCATACAAATATTATTGATAATTTTGGACCTAAATTCTCGTCTAAAAGTTATATGAAATCGATTCTCGCCATATGGCGCTGTAACCAGTGCTCAGGATACTTTTTCTAAGACTGTACCAAACCATAGAGGGAGTTATTGGAACCTAAGTTAGCGACAGTTCGAAGATGATATTATCGTCGGTCCTATTGTTTTTTTGACGCAAAACGCCAAATCTCGGTAGGCGGCGCTTCAAATTGACTGCTATATATTATCAGTCATAATGGAGGTTCCATCTAGTTCAAAGTATTTTTAATAAGGTCAGTGAATTGGCCTAAATTGTCTGCAGTGGTGGCGAACTTAACAACCAACATTTTCAGTAGAACCACAAATAAATATACTATTGACATGTATTTCTAAAATATTATTTATTGACTGAGGCTGGACTTCAACATTGAAACATTAAATCACAGTTTATTCTATAAACTATGGTTTAACCAAGGTTCTAATGTTGGTGAACGCCAGCCTGACATATAATAATCTAATTTAATCTATGAATATGGCACGCTTTAATCTTGTTACCCGTATTGCTTGTACGCATAAATAAATGATTATGACAAAAAAAAATACAACCTTTGATAAAGAAGAGGTGTCTGAAACACAATTTGTAACCGAAACGGTAGTGTATACGGTTCGATTCGCATCAAATTAGAAATACTAAAGCATTTTATTCAACGCGACTATAGGCCTAATACCTATAGACTATAGGACTATAGGCCTAAGTTACATTGAGTCGTTTTTGGTTAAGCACGTTTGAATAAACTTTGAATAAACTCACAAACATGAGCTTTTGTTAACCTACTGTTAACTCTAAACTTATGAATATTTGACAGGTTAACAAGGAGTTTAACCGCTGTCAAAACGTTGGTGACTCCACTAGTCTAGTATGCGAGTCGAATCGAGCCGTTAAATAAAGCTAAACCATTGTCTTCTAGGTACAATAAATGTCAAAGTACATGAGTACTCGACAATGTTTCGCGTATCAACCATATAAAACTAGAGAGCTGGAGATGATTCGCCAATGGGTACGTTTCATTATGACGTGATAGAAAATGAAGCGATTTTATTGGTTATTTTTTCAGCTTTCTGATTTAATTTGCTACCTCCAGAGTATTTATGGACAGCTGCCATAAAGTAAAATATTTTTAGTACGCTTTTTACATGACTACCCAAAATAGGAGTGTAATGTTTTAGGGTTCATGTATGTATGTATGCAGTATTTTTTATTCCAGCATAAGTTTTAAATGCCTGAACACATGTGGATGTATCCTTACATCATCGCAAGTGGCATAAGCTTTTTTTTAAAGTTCGTTTCGTGGCAGGGTAGTTATATTTTTCTCTCTTACCGTTATGATTTATTTAATATATGAAGTACCTCGATGGTTTAATGTACAACAAATGTGAAATATCGAACCGTATATATTTTTCGTTTGCTGTTTTCTGCACCTAAAAGTGGTTTGATACGCAAAACAATTTGTTTCAACTTTTTCCTACGCTCCAACTTAATAATAAACTATACGATCTCATCACTGTTGGAGATTTGGAAAAAGTAACATTGAAATCTATGGATGTATATTCTCTTACATTATTGTATGCTGTAAGAATAAGAAGTGGTAACAAAATGATCTATTTTCGTATGGGATTGTACAGTGATGTTATATAGTTTACGAGACGTCGATATGAAAATGACTCATTTTGAAATCATTGTATGATATGACATACAGTCGAAGTTTTAAATGAATTTACCATTATACAATGCGGCTGGACACAAGACTTGGAGAATAAGGCCAGAAAGGGCGGATTTCTCGCGCGATATACGCGCCTATTTTTAAATTCGCGCGATGCTTGTGGACGTGTTGTATTGGCGCCCAGTACCTAGATGACGCGCGTATCAATTCGCGCGAGACGATTTATTACAATAAAATACACGAAAAAAAATAAAAGAGCCCTCCCTCTTTTATTTTTAAAGAGGAGGGGCTCTTTTGGGGGGGGGGTGGTACAACCCCCTTTTAATGCCAAGTGTTTCTTTTTTAAGTGTAAAAAATATTTGATTGTCTTTGATAATTTAATTATCAACAGAAGTAGAGACCTTCCTTCCAGATATAAAAAAAGACTCTGAAGTGAACATAATACTTTTTGATATAGTAACAATTGTCTTTACATGGCAAAAAAAGGTATTATGAGTTTTTTTGTTGATAAATTAAGTATTTATAACACATGGACTACATGGTCCAGCTCCAGACACATTGTATATTTATAACACATGGACTACATGGTCCGGCTCCAGACACATTGTATATTTATTACACATGGACTACATGGTCCAGCTCCAGTAACACATGGACTACATGGTCCAGCTCCAGACACATTGTATATTTTGACACTTATGATTGGCTATAGTTGCGATTTACTTTGTAAGATTACTAACGTAATAAAAAAACTTAAAGCGAGAAATCTTTACAAAAAATATAAAACTATAAACGTTGTATATTATATTATATAGCCTATAGGCGTTCCTTAATTACGATTTGGCCGCCGAACCCTAAAAGAAAACTTCAACCGCAACTGTAATATGTGTCTTGTAAAATACCTACTGTAAGTAACACGAAGTAATTATTATGTGTTTAAATAATCTTATATGAAATCTGGAATTGAGGCAAGCAATAAGGCGTTTTTTCACGTTGCATTTTGTAACATAAACTAATGGAAATAAGGTTCTTTATTCCAACGTGCCATAAATTGTCGTGGTGCTAATGTGTTTTGAACGATATAACCTTGCTGCGATGAACGAATACTCAGTATAGCTTGTACAATGTAGGTACCTACATGAGTTAGAACAATCGTTAACGTCATTAGCAATAATATTAGTACTTATAGAGTGTACTTAGAAAATTAATTCTAAACATTCACCCTCATTGACAGCTTTTGATCGTCATTTTTAATAATTGACAATAACATTTTTGTTACAAAGTAATGCCTAGAATCACAAACATAAACAATCTAATGTTTAATCGACATGTAAATAGTCTTGCACGGTGTAAATATTTTGGAGTACTTAGGATTTTAAATGATTGATGTACACGACTTTTCTATAATCTACGGCTTAAAAATAAATATAGGATCTATTGTAAACAAATTCCTCGATTATGGCGACGACTTTAGTGAAAATTCTTGCTGAAAGAATATGACTTTCACACGAAAGCGCGAACAAAAAAAATAGGGTAGTTTGATGTTTTTAATAATTCAATATTCTTACAACAGAATGATCGCCTAAGCATGTAAAGTAACGTATAAAGGGGATTAAAACGAGAAAAAAAACTGTGCTGTAGATAAATAGTTATAACGTTTTAAAATTAAAATCTATGAGCTTGCGTGTTCTGAATTTATTATGCTAATATCGCATTGAAGGTGGCATAACAGTGCATATAACAAACAGGGTCAAAATCTACTAAATCAGTTGTTCATACATTGTTAATGAACTGTGGCAAAAAAAATATGACTTTCTACAAAAAAAAAAAATTTGCCGTTTAAAAAAACTTTTCTAATTTTATAACAATTTGAGTTATTCTGACAGCTTGATGAACATAGTTCTGCGACTATCGATAGATGGCGCTGACGAGACATGGTCACAGAATACCTAATAAATTAATCATGGTTCAAATTTTTTTCGCATTTGTTCAGTGAAAAGACAAAGTTTACACTTATGTACTACTAATTTGTGTTGTGTTGTGGAAAAACATAAGTACGTTGTTTGATGTCAAACAATAACCACATAAACCAAAGAGAATGAATATTACGTAATAAAATAACAACAAACATGACAGAAGATATACACTTTTCTATGAGAATAAACATGTTTTTTATTATTGACCTTGCTTCGTGTGGTTTTGCAAAATCTTCAGATCCGTGTCTCAACAACGCCATCTACGCATTTTTATGAAATATTTGTATTTTTTAATTGCGTTACGGAAAACTTCCCATTGTCAAAGTTTATCAAATGAAAAACCATTGAAGTAGAACACCAAAAGACATAAAAGCAAAAATTTGAACACAATCCATTAAAAATCTATGAAATATTGATTTAGTAGACTTGGGGCCTAGATGGGTTACCTCGATATATGTAATTATTTTATAGACGGGCCAGAGAACATACTTTATGTGATAGTAGTTAGTAACAAACGTCGTAGACAAAAATTGTGCTGTGTTGTTATGAGTAGTTTTACTACGATATTTTTACTGGCTCTTTTTGTATTTTATACTTGTATAACCCCTAACTAATGTAGTCGTTTTTGTGTCACCTTCGCTGCGAACGTTGCCTTGTGGTCGAGAGAATCCGTCTTTCAGTCACTTTAGACTTTCCTTCAAGCTATGCCTTTAGGGAATAAGTACAATGCGAAATTGTGACGAGGAATGTTAACTTCGATGGTGTCAATTCTATTGTTCATCTGACTAAACTAAACTAAAATTCATATAAGCTATTCGGTTGTTAATTCCAACTACATTTAAACATCATTGCGGCAGGAATCTGACTACACTTAGCTAAAATAATTCTTAGTTTAGAGATTAAGGCTTGGTGTCATACGGCAGGGGGAAAGGGTTAGTCCACAACAATTAACATGCAGACTATTCTGATGAGATTTTAGTTTGAAGTTTTCGTAGACAGAATCATCATCAGCCTATATTTGTCTACTGCTGGATGTAGGCCTATCCTAATGCACGACACTGAGCTTGGTCTTTAGCTCTCTTCATCCATTTTCTTGCAGCCGCTTTTCGCAGGTCGTCAAGTGGTAAGGATAACCAAGCTAAAGTGGCAGTGGGCTGGTCATATTTCCCGAACAACCGATAACCTTCGGGGTAGACGAATTTTCGAGAGGAGACCATGCTCAGGCAAACTTAGTGTAGGACGCCCTGTGGCCAGGTGGAGTGATAGAATAGACTAAACTTAAATAGCCTAGTTTGTAACAAGAGAATTGGTTTAATAGTATTAAACTGAAATTTTGTCGGAATTAGTCTAGTTTCAACAGAATCGGTTTGACAGGACTAAACTTAAATTTTGTCTAGTTTAGTCTAGTGTAACAAGAGAATCCTCACCAATATCACGTTTTTTATATCTAACTGATGCGTGCCATCGCTATGAACAATTAACTACTGTAAATAAGCGCTAGATAGTTATTAGGAGTGATTATAAAGTAACGCAGTCAATTTAAAACGCATCCCTAAAACCAAAACCCGTTACTATTAGGGTACATCATATATTAGGCGTTATGTACTTGCCACATTTAAGATGTATATAATTTGAGATAAATATAATAGATAATCGCGATATATTTTTGTCATAAATATTTCTTATAAACTGCATAATTTAGCGGTAAGTTTTAGGTATTTCTTAGATTTAAAAATAATGTGTGATATAATAATGGGAAACGTTATTAATTATATTTCTTTTTTAACTTGTACTTTATGCGTATAAAGGATTTTGTTTAAGATTATGGAAATGTTTACAGATGTATATAAATAAAAAAAATACAGACAGTTGAGGATAAAAATGTTACTGTTGTTATAGCTTTATGTCAAAACCAAAAGTGTTATTATGTTTTAAGAGAAAATATTTAGACGGCGGAAGAATTAGTTGTAACTGATTGTAATCAATGTAATGATAGTAGTTAGGTAAAGATTTAATAAGTAAAGGAGAATGGGGCTATTTGGAAACTGCTGCAAGCTGCAAAACGTATAAGCTTTTACTGTACGCCCCAACACAATAGGCTGTTTGACTTATTCTAGGAATTTCTTATTGCAAATAACAACACACATACACATTCTATTTTCTCGTAAACTGCCTTATTTTCAATAAAAAAAAAGTTCCGAAAGAACGCTTTTATCTGTCGTGGCGCAGTTTTGTAGCGCCTGTGACGTCACGCTGCCACTAAACAACAAGGAGTTTCTATGGGTTACTCTCACTGATCTCTTTATCTATGGATTGGCTTTGCTGTACTTTCGTTTGTGCCGATTCTAAGAGCGTCCATGGAACTAAAATTGAAATTGTTTCATCTCCTGACGTTAGTCACAGAATAAATAATAGTACAACTACGTTAATTCCGTGAACGCTCGCTACTGCAAAACTACTGCTGTCAGCGCCAAAATTGGTGAAATTCAAATGCTCTCATTGCAACGTTCGTCTAAAGCCTTATGATGACAGCAATCCGGGATATATTTTCACTGATTATCGCCATTTCGGCGCTGATAGCAGCAGTTTGGCTGTAGTGAGCGACCACGGAACTAACGTATTTGTACTATATTTATTCTACGACTAATGTTAGAGATGTGATAATGTCAATTTTAGTTTTAAGGTAGCTCGCTGGGGGCGCTTTGAATCCGCACAAACCAAAGTACACCAACGCATCTCCGTTCTAATGGAGCTCAGTGGGGAGAACACAAAAATTAAGTCGCAAGGTCTACAGAGTCAATCTTAGAGTGTTTGCGATACCGTGACCATGTAATAAAAAAGTATATAAATATTTTTACTGAAAGTAATAATAAATTGATATTTACTATGAACCTTAATATGATATATAAGGTATATATGTATATATAAGGTATATATAAGCTATGATGATAGCAATCCGGGATATATTTTTCACTACAGTCAAATAACTTATTAAAGTAATGTTTCTTGGGCATGTTGAGCTTGTGCCTACAACTGAAACTTTCTTACAAAAATATATCAGCGGTATTTCAAATAACCCCCTCCTACTTTCATTCTGATGCCGATGGAAGATATGTGTGATTGCGATGTTTTAACAAAACTTGAGGTCTATTTTTTGAGGCAATTTTTGTCCAACTTCTTATCGTATGGAAGTATAATTTATCCTAAAGTATTGACTATCTCAATCGGTGTTTAATGTATTTTTGTTCAGTATTGGCTCAAAGTATTGTTTATTTTGCTATGTGGAGCTGTTTACATGAATATTTTACTTGCTTTAAATTTTACGTGCGCGATATATAAATTATTATCATTGTAGCTTTTATTTTTTTTATGTCATGTAAACAGCTAATCACAGACGCATGAAATTTTACCAAGATAAGCGCACGTCTCGCTTGCGCCAAGTTCTACAAACAAGCTTGTTGAATGTCCACCGAAATCTTTTGTAAATAAAATTCATTAAATGATAATGATGACTGACATCGTATTTTATTTTTCACTTTGCCTGAGTATGTTTCTAAACTGGGGTTCATAGCTCGAACTGCCGCTCAGTTTGAAGATTGCCGTTAAACTGTATAACGCATATGTTCGTAGTTCCCTTGAATTTGGCGCGATAGTGTGTGTGAAGCCAAAAAGTATGCAATTATGGCGGAAAGAGTACAGCGCAAGTTTGCAAGAAAAAGAACCATAAATAAAAGAATTATTTGTTTCAGGAATGGTAGTACTCTTCACCTTAGAGCTTGGCGTAAGCTCTTACTAGACATTAGTTATGCATGTCTGTTGATGCGAAATGTGGTAGACAATCCCTCAGTGTCAGACAGATAATAGTAGTTTATGAAACGGTTGCATAATAAGAGGTATTAAAACACGAGAGTGATAGTATTACTCGAGTGTTTTAATAACCTTTAACTAGTTAGGTGCCGCTTCATACACTACTTTATCTACACTCATAAAACAGAAACTTACTTTTAATGAAAAAATATAATGTAATATTTTCTTGATTTTTCTGGTAAAAGCTCGTTCGTCATTCTCGTTGCTGTTTCCGTGATGTCAGGTGGAGTCAAATTCTCCTCACTAACACTGCTGTCGTACATTTGTAATCAGGATAAAACTTTTGATAAACATAAACACATTAAATTGGTTGTACCTATTATGGCGCCAAAATCCAGTCCACAGCGATTTCGCGCGCATCTATCTAGCACGCACTGCCATAATGACGAAAACACTCGTAGGTGCGGAGCCAACCGGCGCATTTATGTTTTTTTTATTATAACATCGTATACCTAGTTCAAAAAACAGTGTTATAATGTTGTTTTTTTTTCATATTAGAGACGTGCCATGCGTAATTATATATCATTATGCCACCATTTTTGATGATATGAGTGTAAATAAAGTTATTTTGTGCCACAGAATGACATCCGCGTGGGTCAACGACACCAGCATCGACTGTTAGCGCCGCCTTCCGCGTTACGCACACTGCATGCACATAATGCACCAACGGCTTCAGCTCAGCTTCATCCGAGATTTTAGACTTCGTGCCTGAAAGCTGCAGCTGACAAAATCTAGTGCCTTCCTCCTAAGGATTCCCACAACTTTTTGGAGTTCCTCATCCACGTCGTTTGTGGTTTCCAAGGCAGCGAATCGATTTTCCAACTTGAGTTGACCTTGGGACTGATCTGATCCAACAGCAGCTTGGAGCAGGTTGGATCGGAGCGTAGACTTCACCAGACGGCCTCTTTCAAGCTTATGGTCGATATTCAAGAAGCTTCGGACAAGTCGGTGATCACTACCGGTATTGAACCAACTGATCACTGCGTCATCCCTGAATATGTGATTATTGTCCGTCATGATGAAGTCAATCTCATTTTTAGTCACAGTGTTGGGATTTTTTCAAGTCCACTTATTCTGGGGCTGCTTTTTGAAGAATGAATTCATCAAATAGAGGCCCTCTTTTTCCAAAAAGATAGCATTTGCCCCATAAGATTCCTGGTTCCATAGCCGTGTGGAATCATTTTCGATTCACTCTAAGTCTGTACTCCCCACGTTGGCGTTAAACTCTGCCAAGATAACGTTGTAGTGGGCCTTGGTGGAGTTATGCAAGGCCGAAGATATATCATAAAATATATCTTCTACCTCATCATCCGAGTGCTGCCGAGTTCGGTGCGTAAACCTGTACGACCTTAAGGCTATACCTTCCGGTCAGCTTAAGAATCAGGTACGCTACCCTGGTCGACACACTGGAACTTCAATAACGTTATTTATGAGGATTTTATTGACTAGGAACCCCACGCCACCCTGATCGCCCTCTAGAAAGTAGAATCGTTGCTTCCAAACAAATGGACCGATTTAGATGCGGTTTTTATGTTTTAAAGCATGAGGTAATTGAGATGATTATTAGTTATAATGCGGGAAGGTTTGCAGCTCCCAATCCTCACACAAATAAGCCAATTTTGAAGCGGTTTTTTATGTTTCATAGCTGAGGTAAACGAGATGGTTCTTAGCTATAATGGGGTATGGGGGTGAGCGTCGAAGCTCCCAAACGAATAGACCGATTTTGATGCGGTTTTTAAAGTTTAAAGGCTGGGGTAAACGAGATGGTTCTTCACAACGTCCCAACGCCTGAATAAAATACTTAGCAATCGAACTGTAATAAGTGTTACCAGGCGTTTCAGCTTTCATGAACTATTTTTTGCACCAAAACTACTATCTTACTGCACAACTGCCCAAAAAAGGAGTGTAATGTTTTCAGGTTTCATGTTAGTAAGTATGTATGTCTGTGAGTTTATTTATTCCTCCATAACTTTTAAATGCCTGAACAGATTTTGATGTACGAGTAGTATGGGGTATCGTTAGAATCCTTTTACATCATCCCGAGTAACATATAAAGGATTAAAAAAAAAAAATTGGCAGTGTAGTCGGTTTTTTTTCTTATATGTTGTTGATGTACTTGAAAGACGCAAATCGGTCACACCAAACAGCGTGACTATACGATACAATAAAAACTCGATGTCACATTAAGTGTGACAAATCGGTGTCACCACGAGTAAGAGCAGTTAGTCTCTTAATTTTTTTTTATTTATCTGTACTATCCATACCCAAAAAGGTAAGAACACATCGTTTTTACTTCAACCTATTGTCACCTATTTCACTCCTTTAGTAGAACGATCCAAATGTTACAGTATGTTATCAACTAAAGTATAGCTACGGCTACGTAGGTACAGTAAAACCCCTCCTTTATAACTAATAGGCAGTAAAATATATCGTTAGTCCATAAATTGTCACAACAATCATCATAAATCATCAATAACAATGATCTTTAACTGCCCTAATACCTATGTCATACAATGAATCTACTGGTCCACGAGGCCGCCGGTGCGGTCAGTCGTATCGTATCGTAAGGACGTACGATACGATACGATACGACCTCCCTATTACCAATGTAGTTCGGTCCAGCGTGGGTCCAGCGCTTCTATTACCTAATTTCTGTAGATATTTGATACAAAAAGCATGCATGCTAAATTGCACTTAAATGCCGCGCAGTAGAGGTAATATTACAATGCGCCGTATAACGTAATTATAGTTTGCATTAGAACAAAGCAATATCAACTCTAATGCGCGGCATCTAAGTGCAATTTAGCATGCACGCTTTTTGTTTCAAATTGATACAGGAATTAGTGAGTAGCGGCACTGAAGTCCTGTAAATTCGTAGTATACAAGAAGGTCTGCCATGCTTTTCGGTAATAGGGTGCGACGTGCGACGTGCGACATATATTTTGAGTAGTATCGAACATTGCGTCTTGAATTCTTATAAGCACCCTAATCTACTGTTCAATAACCCAAGGTATATCATTTTCCGAAATTAAATTATTATCAGTAACTTGTCTTACGGCTATACAGGTAGATACCCCGGCAAAAAAAACGGTTTTACGAAATAAATGATTCGATTGTGTGTTGTGTAAGGATAGATTAAATAAATTGTGTGAATAGGTATTTGGCAATTAATAAAATTTCAAATTTATAAACTTCAGGTATAATTTGTCGTAATAAAATCAAGTAAGTACTTATTTTAACCACAATTTGACATAAACTTGGGTGTACCTATTTCTGAATATTTAGCGAACGCATTTATTTATTTTGTTGTTCCTTTTTGCACTCCTCAAAAACAAATGTACCCAAAACCTTAACTATAAGCTTAAAAGAAAATCGCTTACTCGAAGTGCACGGTAAAAGGAACGAATTTGTCAGCCTAATGAAGTATTGTTTTTATATCAATCTAACTACGCCGGCCAATTGACCCCAGCGACTAGGCGTCTGCTGTAACAGGTTAATTCATTACATCAGCTAGTATTTCAGCACTTTCAATTGTGATGGCGACCTCGAAGGGAGGCTAGCTAGAGTGACCTTTCATTTAGGAAGTTAGATTGTTTTGATATATGAGTTATTTTATTGGGTTTTGTTTTCAGAGCTTTTATGTCAGTAGGGCAACAGGCAAGTGGCGTTAAGTTTGACATAGCACGTTAAAACCTAGCTTACCGTTCTCCCATAATTCAGCAGGTACTTAATTGTTGCATCGATAGATCAGAATGTATTTTATTTAAATAGTAGGTACGTATACTGCAACTATTTGTAGGTACCTAAAACCATAGGTAACTAAGACTGAGTTGACCTCTGATATCTTTGCCACAGAATATCTAAACAACCCAAAGCATGCAGCAACACACGTTTTTCCAAAAACAGCAAGCATTATCGATTTATTTTTTATACGGTTTCAAACACAGATTAAGTATCAGAAGTTTCAAACAAGCAGCAAGAGTAGGTAGATTAAAAAACTAATCTAAAAAAGTAGGTTTTTTTATGCATTGTGAAATTAATTTTAATCGGAAAGTGCTCGAAATTTGAGTTGCAAGTTTCCACCCGGAATGACAATCAAGAGACTAAATAAAAACGTGTTAAAATGAGTTTCTATGAATTTAAGTAATAAATCGATTTATGTAATTTTACGCTGATTTGAATCTGGCCGAGCGTGTAAAACGACTTCACAGTAGGCACACATTCATCCTCTAAGGATTTTCCAAGTTACGAACCACCTACCTAGGCAGTTAAATTGTTAATAAACTTAATGCCTACATATCTAATATGTCTGTCAGGAAAAGAATAGAATGTTATTTTAGTTTAGGAGGATACATACCTAATTAGTTACTTGTATAATAGGATAAGTATTAGAAATGAGGCTTAAATGAATAAATAAATAAATATGTCTAGATAATCATTTTTATCTATAATTAATCCAGATATGGAGTTTATTGGCACAGTCATTCCGTGTTGCAACTGGTTCCGGTTGTAAGTTCCGCAAAAGATTAATGTTTTTGCGACACTCGTGATGTGATTGCTGCGATATTATTATATTGTTTACTTCCGAAACATTGTGACAAGTAGTGCAAGTTCACATAAAGCTAGGGTGACCATTCATTTTTTTATCCAATGACACTATTGTGTCCCTTCTTGAACTAACGCTGAATACCTAATAAATAATTAAGTGGTCAAATCAATGCATTGCAAAAAAAGGAATTCTTTTAACAACTCTTTATATAGAAGATACATATTTTTTTAGTAAAATTGTCCTCAATATTCTAAAGAGAAGTTCGTGAAATCCAGCTTTATGTTTCAGCAGACGAGTTGGTACCTAATCATTCTGTATGAAGTGATAGAAACCAAATTACTTACGAATAGTCTTCCAATTCATAACAATTTTTAAAGAAAAATGTATATTTATTTAATGAGCATATAAAATAATAACCATTCGTCAGCTAAGTAATTGATTACAAGAAAACAACATATGTAGCGTATGCTATAATTAGATATAACAAACCTACTAGTTACCGGTAATAATAGCTGTATGCTATCTTAAGTAAACAAGGTACTTACCTTATTAAAACGAAGTAGGTAACAAAAACCCAAAAAACGTCAACACTTGCATTAGCTATCACAAAATATCAAAACTTCGACCGCGTGCACATCCAAAAGTGATGTTCACCATGATTTCTAAGTATTGACAGACCGTGCCTGCGAGCAAGGTTGTTGACCGGCGCGTGCGCCTGTTTGGTGCAAGTCGGGCGGCTATTACATCAGCCGGCCTTGTCCGACACGGAACAATGACAGTACTGAACCCCGCGGCCGTTTCAGCCACTGCTTCGTTGGAAATGCATCGAAAAACTGGACATTGTAGTTTTTGCCCGAAATTACCTACCGAATTTTATCTCAATAGTAGAATAGAAACATCCTGAAGCAAAAATAATGTAGGTACTCACCTAAGTAAATAGTCTGCAAGATTGGAGTTTCATGACTAGTAAATAGTGTTCAATATGACACTTAAACATTTACCGAGAAAGCGAAGCGAGCGAAAAGTTCAATTTGATATCATCTGTCAGTTTATTGGTACTTGTCTACACGCAGGCAAGGTTGCCAACTCGATCCCACGAATGGGTGCTAAATGGCACCCCAAAAAGTGCTAGATTGCTGTGGATTTCCAAAAAGAGTGCTAAACTTATTATATATGAAATAAAATAATAATATCACACACAATTATTTTATTCCCACTCTTTTCTGTAACTTTGAACATAACTCACTTAATTTCCTAAAGGAATATCCATTTTCATAGTTTTTCTAACTCAATAAACAATAAACTTTTGCGTTCGTATTAAAGAAAAATAATTTATAGAGGACAAGTTAACCTCTAACTAATGCCCGGTCGCACTAACGATCAACAAATAAAAGTTGTAACTTTAAGTTGGTCTTATAAAAAATTGGTGAAGATCTGATGAGCATCTTCGGCGTGATTAGAATAGTCCTCAAAATGCAATAAATTTCTCTCATTTAGATTTCTACCAGTGGAATCGACCTGCTAGGTAGGGATTGATGGAGCACCTTGATTATTAATGTTAGTTTTACAATAAGGTCACTAGATGGCGCTACTGTACACCTCTAGATTGTTGCAAAAAAGTTTGTGCTCGCGAGGTCTACTGTTCGCAGAACTACTAGTTATAGAAGAATTTATGACCAACCTGTCACTAAATGCGATTTATGAACGAAAAGATGATTGAAATTTTTCTGTTAAAAGTTTCTGCCCTGGCTACATTATAGAGTTAACTAAAGCGCCACGGAGAGATGACCTTGGTGCCACACAAGATTCACGAAAGCGCAGGCTGGTGCGAGATCCCTACAGAGTAATCAGCGATGAATATGGTGAGTCCTTTCCATAATATTTATAGTAATAGCGAAAGCTAAATAAGTTGTCTGGAGGCACGGGGCACGGGGTTTGAGGCCTCTGGGGGAAACTCCCAAAATACCCACTGAACAGACATCAAACTGTTCGGAGTCTTATTGAGAGGAAATAAAGAGGAGTAGCAAGACTGTGAAATATATAAAATCGAAGGGCAGGATTTGGTGGGGGGGGGGGGGGGGATTTAGGCTGTTTGTTTGAAACAGTCGTAACAGTTTATTCATAATCGGGGAATCCCGGAATGATTGCCACCCTACTCAAGGCCAGTTTCATACTGTATTATTGATGCACCTTTGTTACTTTATTTATGTACTTGTACTATGTTTTATTCTACAACTAACTATAAGCAATGATGACTGTCAATAATAATAATTACCTAAATACAACTCCTGATTATATACCCCGAAAAACAATATCATTTTGTCACCTATGCCGGGTATTAATTACTTAGTTAATTAATAGGCTTCCGAGTCAAGGGCATCGCCAGGTTGGGGCAGCTGTCCCCGCTCCCTACAGATTCAATTTATTTTTGCCAAATGCAAAGAAACCAAAGTCCTAAGCCAACTCGTTTGACCGATTATTTTCCATTCGACTTTTCTATTCCAAGTATGCCATCCGCGCAGCTACAGTCTCAGTCTATTCTTAAACCCTTACAAGTCCAAGCCTACGCGCGCTAACGTGTGAGGTCCTCGGGTAACCTGCATTTATCCGGGATGAACCGGGTTCCCATGTTCTATTTACGCCTGTACGTGCTGAATGCTTACGATTAGAATGTTTTGAGTAACTGTTCTAGAAAGCCATTGAAATTAGAAATAAGGGCAAGTGAAAATAATATGATTTCAATAACTAGTGACTCGAGCTAACTAGTGAGCTGTAGACCTCGCGAGTGCAAAACAATCTAGGGGGGGGGGGGAGGCACAGTAACGCCATCTACTTATTTACCTTATTGTCAAACTAACATTTATAACCGAGGTGCTCCATCAATCCTACGCCAGTAATATATTCATCTATGGTCAATCCCTACCTAGTAGGTAAAGGGTTGATTCCACTGGAAGAAACCTAAAAGTGAGCAATTTACTGTATTTTGAGGAGCTATTCTGCTCATCATTCCGAAGATCCTCATCAGAATTTTTATGAGACCAAATTATAGTTACCACCTTTCATATAAAAAGAGTATCATCAAAATCGGACCTAATAAGGCGGAGATATTGAGTAGCTCCCTTTTTGCCCCTTTTTGGGGGAAGTACTCCCCAATCAAGAATCCAAGTAGACAAAAAAATACGTTTAACCTGTTTACCAAGTTTCATCTAGATCGGTTTAGAAATGCGACCTGTAGAGGAGAATAGAGATCCGGACCGGACATACGAAAGCATTTTCGGCCAAGCTGAAACGGAGATGCTTTGCTCGCACTGCGCGCTCGCTCAGTCGATTATTTTAATAACTACAGCTGATTGAATCGAAAAAAACTTGAAAATTTCTGTTGTTTTTGGAATTAAATAACCTTTAATATAAAAAAATTTTGTATCTTCGGGTTATCTTAAGTATTTCCATTCAATAATAAGTAAAAAAAAATAAGCATCCATTATTAATTCTAATATAAATAATATATTGGCGGAAACTCGCCAAGCGCGCGCGACTCTCCGCGAACTAAACTTATTTTTTGTGTATAGCTTATTATAATAAATTAAATAATGTGTCATACCATTTTATAGACAAAACAATAAAAAAATTGGAAAAAACTAAACAGTAGTAAAACGTTCTAACAATATACTTCGTGAACTATTGTGTTATTCCAGGACCAAAAGTACAAAATACTAAATTTCGTTCAGCCGTCATATAGTATATAGTATATCAATTGCTCGGCTTCTAATTATCGGATTAAGATACATATAATATAATATAATATAATATAATATAATATAATATAATATAATATAATATAATATAATATAATATAATATAATATAATATAATATAATATAATATAATATAATATAATATAATATAATATAATATAATATAATATAATATAATATAATATAATATAATATAATATAATATAATATAATATAATATAATATAATATAATATAATATAATATAATATAATATAATATAATATAATATAATATAATATAATATAATATAATATAATATAATATAATATAATATAATATAATATAATATAATATAATATAATATAATATAATATAATATAATATAATATAATATAATATAATATAATACAGTTAAGTACCTGTATTAAGTACAGTATTATAATACAATGAAAACTGCATCGAAATCAGTCCAGCAGTTAAGTACCTGCAATTCATACTTTTTCATCAACTGCACACCCTCCCCACCTCCCACCCCCCGGGCCATGGACTGGCGACGCCCTTGTTCCGAATTAGTAATTACACAGAATAAATAATAGTACAAGTATAGAATTCGGAGTAGGTTCTCCCATTCTTTCTTTTTTTATTTCATATTTTTAAACTTATGAAACTGTACAGTTTTTTAATTGACTGTTTCTATTTTTTGAAATGCCCGTAAGTAAATGCTTGCCCTTGTTAAATGCCACCATAGAATAAATATTAGTACTATTATATTTAAACAGAACGTAATAGCGCTGAAAACTTTATTTTCATTTACCTCGACACGTTTCGATCAAGCTGCATTGACCCTGGTCACGCGAAGAATGAAGTAGCGGGTGTCTTGTCTCCAACTAACCGCATTTGGTTTCGTAAACAAACAGAATTGTCATGACACCTATGGATTTTCTCTGCCGTACTTTCGTTTGTGCCGATTCAAAGCGTCCCCACCGAGCGTCTATGAAACTAAAATTGAAATTGTTTCATCTCCTGACGTTAGTCACAAAATAAATAATAGTACAATTAGTTACTTTAGTTCCGTGGACGCTCACATCAAATGCACTCATTGCGACGTTCGTCAACAGCCTGTATAAAGTACGGAGTAATGTGCGGTTGTCTATGCATGACACACAACATTAGCGACATCTCCAGCAGCCCGATTCCATAACTTGGCTTCAATCGAATTCTCAGTATCGCAACCACTAATGCCTTGCGATAGAGTCGATTTTGCTATGAAAAAAGTGATAATCCGATTGTAGCCAAGTTATGGAATTGGGCCACTGATTTCTTCTGACATAAACCGCGACGCGAACACTTGCATATCACGGGATTCCAAGACGCAGCCAACTTGAAACCATCAACATTGAATGCACAGATATTTAATTCTTAATATATCCATTCTTTATTTACGACATTAATAATATACTAAGATTATGTTATTAGTATAAAAATTATAAATAGTTATAGTAAATTCGTTAATTTAAATTAAGTTATGATGTACTTATTGTTTAAGACATGCCTAATGTATAGCTAGCGGCACGTAAGTCTAGCGGTGAACAAAGTCAAAGTTTATATAATGTGTTAAAATGTTGAATACTTTTTATCCCGAAAACTGACTGTGCCAAGATCCCCGCCACGTTTCGTTCACCGCTAGACTTACGTGCCGCTAGGTATAATGTTCCTTTTTATAATGTGGTGAATAAATGAAATATCTAATATCTTATAGCTTACGGGCTTAGGTAGCCTAAGAGTTCTAATGCCTACTTGCGCTTCTTTGAGGTGTCGATGATCCTTTAAATTATTTTATCTACACTCATATCGTAAAATCCGGCTTATGACCTCAAAAATGGTGGCATAATGTTTTTTGAACTAAATGATGTTAAAATATATATTTTTTTACCATTAATGCACCATTAAGGCTCCGCACCTAAGAGGGTTTTCGTCATTTATTATCTATGGCGGCGCGTGTACCAAAGACCGTAAGCGCTGTGGACTGGATTTTGGCGCCATAATTTACTTTACATTAGTACCCTGTGTTAGTACCCGACCAATTTTAATATGTGATTTATTATGTTTATCAAATGTTTTATCCTGATTAAAAATGTGATAAAGATGTGTTAAAAATGTGAAAACAGTGTTCGTGAGGAGAATTTGACTCCACCTGACATCACGGAACAGCAACGAACACGACGAACGCGCCTTTACTAGCAATGTAGATAAAGTGGTGTATGAAACGGCACATAACTAGGTATTAAAACACTTGTGTGATACTATTAAAAACCTGCTGCTCGTTTTTTTAAACTCTATTCCTTGTTATGCAACCGTTTGATAAACTACTATTAATGGGACTTTATCGCGCTGAAAACGTTATCATCATTTACCTCGATTTAGTTTAAAAGTTATTATATTTATGTATTTGTACTAAATAGCCTAAGTTATACCGAGTACACAAGTTTTTAAGTCAAAACCGCAAGCTATCCAACAGTGAAAACCGCATTGCAATCGGTCCAGTAGTTTTTACGTGATGCCCAAACAAACATACAGACAAACAGACAGAACACGAATTTTAAAAATGTTATATTCTTGTTCAGTAGCTTATTTTAAGTAACCTAGACTATTTTTTAAATTATGTTCTTTGTACAGACTTTTTCGTTCCTATTGCTTTATTATAAGTATAGATAATACAGCAGTAACATCCTCATCACACCAACAAATCAGTACAATAAAAAAAGTGTCTGGTGTACTTAAAATAGGCTACTGAACAAGAATATATCATTTTTTCTAAATCGTGTCTCTCTATTTGTCTGTATGTTTCTTCGCGCGTCACGTAACAACTACTGGACCGATTGCGATGATGTTTTCACTTATGTATAGCTTAGGGTTTGATTTAAAACCTGAAATACTTGTTATCTTAATCCGATGATTAGCTGCTGAGCAATCAATAATTGTTTAACGGCTGAGCGAATTCTGTAGAATGTACTATATTGTACTTTATCGGCACTTTTGGGCCTGGAATAACACGTATGGGCCAATTTTAAACGAAGTGACCACGCGGGCAAAGCCTCGGGCACAGATAATTTAAAAATAAGTGCTCTTATCTTTACATCTACATCCGATAAAAGCACGCTCATGTATCAACACTATCGACAACATCCGCAGGAATTCCGCGGAACTGTCAACGGTCCATTGACGAGCGTACTACGCATGCCACTTCGAGGCAAGCGGTGACGACAACATCAACACGACACACCTTCCATTGAAGAGTTCAACTTAATTTGCATACGAACAGTCTAAAAACAGCGGCAATGAATCACACACTGAAATAACCTAACCGGACTAATATAGGCGCATGATGATGTAACAATGCGCAGACTTGCAACAGCGAAAATTTCTCGGAGTCTAAACATTATGATCATTTGCAAAAAATAGTAACATTTTTTAGTTCTGCTTTGGAGGCCTTGGATGTAATTATAAGTGTAAAAACCTACAGATTTTTTATATAGGTAATTTCCTACTCAGCAGGAAGTCCATGTAGTGTAGCGTTGCATAGAATAATGAGTTGTCAATATCAAAGTCATGAGAAATGTAACGTGTACAAGGTATTAAATGCACTGAATTTAGTGCATTTAATCTTTATTATTATGAAATAAAATAATTTCAGATAAATAATTTATCTTTTAATCTAGACGTGCGTACTTTTTTATGTGACTGTGTGTTTGTGTGTGTCTCTGTGTGTGTACGTGTACGCATCGACAACCAAGATGGAATGAACATCAATCGTTTGCCAAATTGTTGCAAACATTAGATTCGTAAACAAAACTCAACATAATGAACTAATGTTTGTTATCGATATCGCTAAATATATTTTACTCAAACAATACTAGTAATGTGGTCATTATTTCGACAACCTTCTTTGGGCAAAGTCGACCTTGCCGCGCTGCTTGAATAGGCGCCAGCAAAGTTGTATGGAATTTCATTATTGTCGTGTTTTGCGGCCAGCAATTTCCTTTGAAAATCCATTATTATCGTCTTTTGTCGTAGCACTATTATTTATTCCGTGGGTTCGTTAACCCCGAACGCGAAAAGAGAGGCGTTGTAGCTCCCAGACGAATGGACCGATTTTGATGGTCCATTTTTCTGTTTGATAGCTGATGTGATCGTGATTGTTGTTGTTGTTGTTTCTATTTCTGTTTCTGTTTTTGCTTCTGCTTCTGCTGCTGCTGCTGCTGCTGTTTCTGTTTCTGTTTCTGTGTCTGTTTCTGTTGTTGTGGTCTTTGTTGTTGTCTTTGTCGTTGTCGTTGTTGTTTTCGTTGTTGTTGCATTGTTTGAGTAAATTCTTATTATACTAAGCTGGTTTTAATTAAATTCTTCGCATTGTTTGAGTAAAGCACTTTACAAGCCTTGGTCCGCAATGACTGCCCTGCTGGCCACGCTATGATGGCCTCGACCTTTGCTTAGTTAAGTTCTCAGCCATCATCATCGCTGCCAGCAACGCAGTCATTACAGACCGCGGCAGTAATGTACTATATGTTTAATTGTCATAATAAAAAGAAAACATTCGACGTCTGTTTCCATTTTGAGAAGGCAAATGTTTTTTTTTTTTTTTTTTTTTTTTTAAATCGGGGCAATTCCACACCAATTACCTAGCAAGGATACCCTGTACTATGGGTACTAGATAACGGATACTATTGTAACATCCATGACTCGGAAACAAACATATCTGCTCATCACACAAATAATTGCACCTTGCAGGATTCGAACCCGCGACTGTTTGATTACGTAGGTACCTAGGATCACTAGCCACGAGACCAACCGGTCGTCGATTAACATACTTTTATATCTTATTAATCACTAGCTGATGCCTGCGGTTTCGCACGCGTAGTTATTTCTATAGGTTAAGGTACTCTATGTACCTACTATTTATTTCAAGACCTAAAATTAAAAAAAAAAAAAAAAAAAAAAAAAAAAATACCTACCAACATTATTTGATCAAACTTCCTTCAGCCGTCAAAAAGTTTTTATCGATTGCTCGGTTTCTACTGATCGGATTGAGATACAAAGTACCTACACCAGTTTTTAAGTCAAACCCTAAGCTATCCAACAGTAGAAACCACATCGCAATCGGTCCAGTAGTTTTTACCCATACAGACAAACAAACTAACAAACAAACAAACAGACATACACGAATTTTCAAAATGTTTTATTCCTGTTCAGTAGCTTATTTTAAGTACCCTAGACCATTTTTCTTAATTATCTTTATACATACTTTTTCATACTTATTGCTTTACTAAAAGTATACATTTTGTTTGCTTACACTATTATGACACGCTATCCATGCCAATATATAAAAGTAAAATGTTACCTGTTTGTTTGTTTGTTTGGGGAGCTTTCACGTGATAACGGCCGGACGGATTTTGATGAAATTTAGAATGGAGATAGCTGGAAATAAAACATAGGATATGTTTTATGTCGGTTTTTTTTTAAGTTTCTACGGGAAAACTGGAAAATGTTGGTTACTCGCAGTAAGGAACGGTTTCCATGGAAACTAAACAACAAGTCTGTCAATAAACATCAAGAGCGTTGGTGCTATACATAATTTGGCATTGGTTTTTAATATCCTAGAACAAAGAGAATGTAAATACTTTTTTCATTTCATTTCCTTTATTAATGCCAACATGTAGACAGACAGGTGTTACAAAAAGTCTTATTAGGAACTAATACATGTGCCCTGTCAGGGCGCTGCACTCGTGAGTGGAGCCACAATATATTAATTCTAAGTATAATTAAACAAAATAACATTTCAATTAAATTCCCTAATAGAAGTCAGTTTTAAATACTATATCGATTCTTAACTTATTTACAATTTCATATTAGTCATGTCATAATTAATTACTAGTATTATTTTTAGTCTTCTTAATGTTATCATTTTTTACCATTAATTATCGTCCAACAAACTCCTCGACCGAATAATAGCATTGTTTTATTAAAAATGCTTTAAATTTTCTGCTAAATATGTGGGTTTTAGTCTCTGACTTTATGTCTTCTGGAATGTTATTATATATATTTTATCGCTTTGCAGTATGGACTATTTCCTAATGTTGGCAGACGAATATCCGGTAGAACTTTATTATATATATTTATCGCTTTGCAGTATGGACTATTTCCTAATGTTGGCAGACGAATATCCGGTAGAACTTTATTATATACATTTATCGCTTTGCAGTATGGACTATTTCCTAATGTTGGCAGACGAATATCCGGTAGAACTTTATTATATATATTTATCGCTTTGCAGTATGGACTATTTCCTAATGTTGGCAGACGAATATCCGGTAGAACTTTATTATATATATTTATCGCTTTGCAGTATGGACTATTTCCTAATGTTGGCAGACGAATATCCGGTAGAACTTTATTATATACATTTATCGCTTTGCAGTATGGACTATTTCCTAATGTTGGCAGACGAATATCCGGTAGAACTTTATTATATATATTTATCGCTTTGCAGTATGGACTATTTCCTAATGTTGGCAGACGAATATCCGGTAGAACTTTATTATATATATTTATCGCTTTGCAGTATGGACTATTTCCTAATGTTGACAGACGAATATCCGGTAGAACTTTATTATATACATTTATCGCTTTGCAGTATGGACTATTTCCTAATGTTGGCAGACGAATATCCGGTAGAACTTTATTATATATATTTATCGCTTTGCAGTATGGACTATTTCCTAATGTTGGCAGACGAATATCCGGTAGAACTTTATTATATATATTTATCGCTTTGCAGTATGGACTATTTCCTAATGTTGGCAGACGAATATCCGGTAGAACTTTATTATATATATTTTATCGCTTTGCAGTATGGACTATTTCCTAATGTTGGCAGACGAATATCCGGCAGAACTTTATTATATATATTTATCGCTTTGCAGTATGGACTATTTCCTAATGTTGACAGACGAATATCCGGTAGAACTTTATTATATATATTTTATCGCTTTGCAGTATGGACTATTTCCTAATGTTGGCAGACGAATATCCGGTAGAACTTTATTATATATATTTATCGCTTTGCAGTATGGACTATTTCCTAATGTTGGCAGACGAATATCCGGTAGAACTTTATTATATACATTTATCGCTTTGCAGTATGGACTATTTCCTAATGTTGGCAGACGAATATCCGGTAGAACTTTATTATATATATTTATCGCTTTGCAGTATGGACTATTTCCTAATGTTGGCAGACGAATATCCGGTAGAACTTTATTATATATATTTATCGCTTTGCAGTATGGACTATTTCCTAATGTTGGCAGACGAATATCCGGTAGAACTTTATTATATATATTTTATCGCTTTGCAGTATGGACTATTTCCTAATGTTGGCAGACGAATATCCGGCAGAACTTTATTATATATATTTATCGCTTTGCAGTATGGACTATTTCCTAATGTTGACAGACGAATATCCGGTAGAACTTTATTATATATATTTTATCGCTTTGCAGTATGGACTATTTCCTAATGTTGGCAGACGAATATCCGGTAGAACTTTATTATATATATTTTATCGCTTTGCAGTATGGACTATTTCCTAATGTTGGCAGACGAATATCCGGCAGAACTTTATTATATATATTTATCGCTTTGCAGTATGGACTATTTCCTAATGTTGACAGACGAATATCCGGTAGAACTTTATTATATATATTTTATCGCTTTGCAGTATGGACTATTTCCTAATGTTGGCAGACGAATATCCGGTAGAACTTTATTATATATATTTATCGCTTTGCAGTATGGACTATTTCCTAATGTTGGCAGACGAATATCCGGTAGAACTTTATTATATATATTTATCGCTTTGCAGTATGGACTATTTCCTAATGTTGACAGACGAATATCCGGTAGAACTTTATTATATATATTTTATCGCTTTGCAGTATGGACTATTTCCTAATGTTGGCAGACGAATATCCGGTAGAACTTTATTATATATATTTATCGCTTTGCAGTATGGACTATTTCCTAATGTTGACAGACGAATATCCGGTAGAACTTTATTATATATATTTATCGCTTTGCAGTATGGACTATTTCCTAATGTTGACAGACGAATATCCGGTAGAACTTTATTATATATATTTATCGCTTTGCAGTATGGACTATTTCCTAATGTTGGCAGACGAATATCCGGTAGAACTTTATTATATATATTTATCGCTTTGCAGTATGGACTATTTCCTAATGTTGGCAGACGAATATCCGGTAGAACTTTATTATATATATTTATCGCTTTGCAGTATGGACTATTTCCTAATGTTGACAGACGAATATCCGGTAGAACTTTATTATATATATTTATCGCTTTGCAGTATGGACTATTTCCTAATGTTGACAGACGAATATCCGGTAGAACTTTATTATATATATTTATCGCTTTGCAGTATGGACTATTTCCTAATGTTGGCAGACGAATATCCGGTAGAACTTTATTATATATATTTATCGCTTTGCAGTATGGACTATTTCCTAATGTTGGCAGACGAATATCCGGTAGAACTTTATTATATATATTTATCGCTTTGCAGTATGGACTATTTCCTAATGTTGACAGACGAATATCCGGTAGAACTTTATTATATATATTTATCGCTTTGCAGTATGGACTATTTCCTAATGTTGACAGACGAATATCCGGTAGAACTTTATTATATATATTTATCGCTTTGCAGTATGGACTATTTCCTAATGTTGGCAGACGAATATCCGGTAGAACTTTATTATATATATTTATCGCTTTGCAGTATGGACTATTTCCTAATGTTGGCAGACGAATATCCGGTAGAACTTTATTATATATATTTATCGCTTTGCAGTATGGACTATTTCCTAATGTTGACAGACGAATATCCGGTAGAACTTTATTATATATATTTATCGCTTTGCAGTATGGACTATTTCCTAATGTTGGCAGACGAATATCCGGTAGAACTTTATTAGATATATTTATCGCTTTGCAGTATGGACTATTTCCTAATGTTGGCAGACGAATATCCGGTAGAACTTTATTATATATATTTATCGCTTTGCAGTATGGACTATTTCCTAATGTTGGCAGACGAATATCCGGTAGAACTTTATTATATATATTTATCGCTTTGCAGTATGGACTATTTCCTAATGTTGGCAGACGAATATCCGGTAGAACTTTATTATATATATTTATCGCTTTGCAGTATGGACTATTTCCTAATGTTGGCAGACGAATATCCGGTAGAACTTTATTATATATATTTATCGCTTTGCAGTATGGACTATTTCCTAATGTTGGCAGACGAATATCCGGTAGAACTTTATTATATATATTTTATCGCTTTGCAGTATGGACTATTTCCTAATGTTGGCAGACGAATATCCGGCAGAACTTTATTATATATATTTATCGCTTTGCAGTATGGACTATTTCCTAATGTTGACAGACGAATATCCGGTAGAACTTTATTATATATATTTTATCGCTTTGCAGTATGGACTATTTCCTAATGTTGGCAGACGAATATCCGGCAGAACTTTATTATATATATTTATCGCTTTGCAGTATGGACTATTTCCTAATGTTGGCAGACGAATATCCGGCAGAACTTTATTATATATATTTATCGCTTTGCAGTATGGACTATTTCCTAATGTTGGCAGACGAATATCCGGTAGAACTTTATTATATATATTTATCGCTTTGCAGTATGGACTATTTCCTAATGTTGGCAGACGAATATCCGCAGAACTTTATTATATATATTTATCGCTTTGCAGTATGGACTATTTCCTAATGTTGCAGACGAATATCCGGCAGAACTTTATTATATATATTTATCGCTTTGCAGTATGGACTATTTCCTAATGTTGGCAGACGAATATCCGGTAGAACTTTATTATATATATTTATCGCTTTGCAGTATGGACTATTTCCTAATGTTGGCAGACGAATATCCGGCAGAACTTTATTATATATATTTATCGCTTTGCAGTATGGACTATTTCCTAATGTTGGCAGACGAATATCCGGTAGAACTTTATTATATATATTTATCGCTTTGCAGTATGGACTATTTCCTAATGTTGACAGACGAATATCCGGTAGAACTTTATTATATATATTTTATCGCTTTGCAGTATGGACTATTTCCTAATGTTGGCAGACGAATATCCGGCAGAACTTTATTATATATATTTATCGCTTTGCAGTATGGACTATTTCCTAATGTTGGCAGACGAATATCCGGTAGAACTTTATTATATATATTTATCGCTTTGCAGTATGGACTATTTCCTAATGTTGACAGACGAATATCCGGTAGAACTTTATTATATATATTTATCGCTTTGCAGTATGGACTATTTCCTAATGTTGACAGACGAATATCCGGTAGAACTTTATTATATATATTTATCGCTTTGCAGTATGGACTATTTCCTAATGTTGGCAGACGAATATCCGGTAGAACTTTATTATATATATTTATCGCTTTGCAGTATGGACTATTTCCTAATGTTGGCAGACGAATATCCGGTAGAACTTTATTATATATATTTATCGCTTTGCAGTATGGACTATTTCCTAATGTTGGCAGACGAATATCCGGTAGAACTTTATTATATATATTTATCGCTTTGCAGTATGGACTATTTCCTAATGTTGACAGACGAATATCCGGTAGAACTTTATTATATATATTTATCGGCTTTGCAGTATGGACTATTTCCTAATGTTGACAGACGAATATCCGGTAGAACTTTATTATATATATTTATCGCTTTGCAGTATGGACTATTTCCTAATGTTGGCAGACGAATATCCGGTAGAACTTTATTATATATATTTATCGCTTTGCAGTATGGACTATTTCCTAATGTTGACAGACGAATATCCGGTAGAACTTTATTATATATATTTATCGCTTTGCAGTATGGACTATTTCCTAATGTTGACAGACGAATATCCGGTAGAACTTTATTATATATATTTATCGCTTTGCAGTATGGACTATTTCCTAATGTTGACAGACGAATATCCGGTAGAACTTTATTATATATATTTATCGCTTTGCAGTATGGACTATTTCCTAATGTTGGCAGACGAATATCGGTAGAACTTTATTATATATATTTATCGCTTTGCAGTATGGACTATTTCCTAATGTTGGCAGACGAATATCCGGTAGAACTTTATTATATATATTTATCGCTTTGCAGTATGGACTATTTCCTAATGTTGGCAGACGAATATCCGGTAGAACTTTATTATATATATTTATCGCTTTGCAGTATGGACTATTTCCTAATGTTGACAGACGAATATCGGTAGAACTTTATTATATATATGTATCGCTTTGCAGTATGGACTATTTCCTAATGTTGGCAGACGAATATCGGTAGAACTTTATTAGATATATTTATCGCTTTGCAGTATGGACTATTTCCTAATGTTGGCAGACGAATATCCGGTAGAACTTTATTATATATATTTATCGCTTTGCAGTATGGACTATTTCCTAATGTTGGCAGACGAATATCCGGTAGAACTTTATTATATATATTTATCGCTTTGCAGTATGGACTATTTCCTAATGTTGGCAGACGAATATCCGGTAGAACTTTATTATATATATTTATCGCTTTGCAGTATGGACTATTTCCTAATGTTGGCAGACGAATATCCGGTAGAACTTTATTATATATATTTTATCGCTTTGCAGTATGGACTATTTCCTAATGTTGGCAGACGAATATCCGGCAGAACTTTATTATATATATTTATCGCTTTGCAGTATGGACTATTTCCTAATGTTGACAGACGAATATCCGGTAGAACTTTATTATATATATTTTATCGCTTTGCAGTATGGACTATTTCCTAATGTTGGCAGACGAATATCCGGTAGAACTTTATTATATATATTTATCGCTTTGCAGTATGGACTATTTCCTAATGTTGACAGACGAATATCCGGTAGAACTTTATTATATATATTTATCGCTTTGCAGTATGGACTATTTCCTAATGTTGGCAGACGAATATCCGGTAGAACTTTATTAGATATATTTATCGCTTTGCAGTATGGACTATTTCCTAATGTTGGCAGACGAATATCGGTAGAACTTTATTATATATATTTATCGCTTTGCAGTATGGACTATTTCCTAATGTTGACAGACGAATATCCGGCAGAACTTTATTATATATATTTATCGCTTTGCAGTATGGACTATTTCCTAATGTTGGCAGACGAATATCGGTAGAACTTTATTAGATATATTTATCGCTTTGCAGTATGGACTATTTCCTAATGTTGGCAGACGAATATCCGGTAGAACTTTATTATATATATTTATCGCTTTGCAGTATGGACTATTTCCTAATGTTGGCAGACGAATATCCGGTAGAACTTTATTATATATATTTATCGCTTTGCAGTATGGACTATTTCCTAATGTTGGCAGACGAATATCCGGTAGAACTTTATTATATATATTTATCGCTTTGCAGTATGGACTATTTCCTAATGTTGGCAGACGAATATCCGGTAGAACTTTATTATATATATTTATCGCTTTGCAGTATGGACTATTTCCTAATGTTGGCAGACGAATATCCGGTAGAACTTTATTATATATATTTATCGCTTTGCAGTATGGACTATTTCCTAATGTTGGCAGACGAATATCCGGCAGAACTTTATTATATATATTTATCGCTTTGCAGTATGGACTATTTCCTAATGTTGACAGACGAATATCCGGTAGAACTTTATTATATATATTTTATCGCTTTGCAGTATGGACTATTTCCTAATGTTGGCAGACGAATATCCGGCAGAACTTTATTATATATATTTATCGCTTTGCAGTATGGACTATTTCCTAATGTTGGCAGACGAATATCCGGCAGAACTTTATTATATATATTTATCGCTTTGCAGTATGGACTATTTCCTAATGTTGGCAGACGAATATCCGGTAGAACTTTATTATATATATTTTATCGCTTTGCAGTATGGACTATTTCCTAATGTTGGCAGACGAATATCCGGCAGAACTTTATTATATATATTTATCGCTTTGCAGTATGGACTATTTCCTAATGTTGGCAGACGAATATCGGCAGAACTTTATTATATATATTTATCGCTTTGCAGTATGGACTATTTCCTAATGTTGGCAGACGAATATCGGTAGAACTTTATTATATATATTTATCGCTTTGCAGTATGGACTATTTCCTAATGTTGGCAGACGAATATCCGGCAGAACTTTATTATATATATTTATCGCTTTGCAGTATGGACTATTTCCTAATGTTGGCAGACGAATATCCGGTAGAACTTTATTATATATATTTATCGCTTTGCAGTATGGACTATTTCCTAATGTTGACAGACGAATATCCGGTAGAACTTTATTATATATATTTTATCGCTTTGCAGTATGGACTATTTCCTAATGTTGGCAGACGAATATCCGGCAGAACTTTATTATATATATTTATCGCTTTGCAGTATGGACTATTTCCTAATGTTGGCAGACGAATATCCGGTAGAACTTTATTATATATATTTATCGCTTTGCAGTATGGACTATTTCCTAATGTTGACAGACGAATATCCGGTAGAACTTTATTATATATATTTATCGCTTTGCAGTATGGACTATTTCCTAATGTTGACAGACGAATATCCGGTAGAACTTTATTATATATATTTATCGCTTTGCAGTATGGACTATTTCCTAATGTTGGCAGACGAATATCCGGTAGAACTTTATTATATATATTTATCGCTTTGCAGTATGGACTATTTCCTAATGTTGGCAGACGAATATCCGGTAGAACTTTATTATATATATTTATCGCTTTGCAGTATGGACTATTTCCTAATGTTGGCAGACGAATATCCGGTAGAACTTTATTATATATATTTATCGCTTTGCAGTATGGACTATTTCCTAATGTTGACAGACGAATATCGGTAGAACTTTATTATATATATTTATCGCTTTGCAGTATGGACTATTTCCTAATGTTGGCAGACGAATATCCGGTAGAACTTTATTATATATATTTATCGCTTTGCAGTATGGACTATTTCCTAATGTTGACAGACGAATATCCGGTAGAACTTTATTATATATATTTATCGCTTTGCAGTATGGACTATTTCCTAATGTTGACAGACGAATATCCGGTAGAACTTTATTATATATATTTATCGCTTTGCAGTATGGACTATTTCCTAATGTTGACAGACGAATATCCGGTAGAACTTTATTATATATATTTATCGCTTTGCAGTATGGACTATTTCCTAATGTTGACAGACGAATATCCGGTAGAACTTTATTATATATATTTATCGCTTTGCAGTATGGACTATTTCCTAATGTTGGCAGACGAATATCCGGTAGAACTTTATTATATATATTTATCGCTTTGCAGTATGGACTATTTCCTAATGTTGACAGACGAATATCCGGTAGAACTTTATTATATATATTTATCGCTTTGCAGTATGGACTATTTCCTAATGTTGGCAGACGAATATCCGGTAGAACTTTATTATATATATTTATCGCTTTGCAGTATGGACTATTTCCTAATGTTGGCAGACGAATATCCGGTAGAACTTTATTATATATATTTATCGCTTTGCAGTATGGACTATTTCCTAATGTTGACAGACGAATATCCGGTAGAACTTTATTATATATATTTATCGCTTTGCAGTATGGACTATTTCCTAATGTTGGCAGACGAATATCCGGTAGAACTTTATTATATATATTTATCGCTTTGCAGTATGGACTATTTCCTAATGTTGACAGACGAATATCCGGTAGAACTTTATTATATATATTTATCGCTTTGCAGTATGGACTATTTCCTAATGTTGACAGACGAATATCCGGTAGAACTTTATTATATATATTTATCGCTTTGCAGTATGGACTATTTCCTAATGTTGGCAGACGAATATCCGGTAGAACTTTATTAGATATATTTATCGCTTTGCAGTATGGACTATTTCCTAATGTTGGCAGACGAATATCCGGTAGAACTTTATTATATATATTTATCGCTTTGCAGTATGGACTATTTCCTAATGTTGACAGACGAATATCCGGTAGAACTTTATTATATATATTTATCGCTTTGCAGTATGGACTATTTCCTAATGTTGGCAGACGAATATCCGGTAGAACTTTATTATATATATTTATCGCTTTGCAGTATGGACTATTTCCTAATGTTGGCAGACGAATATCCGGTAGAACTTTATTATATATATTTATCGCTTTGCAGTATGGACTATTTCCTAATGTTGGCAGACGAATATCCGGTAGAACTTTATTATATATATTTATCGCTTTGCAGTATGGACTATTTCCTAATGTTGACAGACGAATATCCGGTAGAACTTTATTATATATATTTATCGCTTTGCAGTATGGACTATTTCCTAATGTTGGCAGACGAATATCCGGTAGAACTTTATTATATATATTTATCGCTTTGCAGTATGGACTATTTCCTAATGTTGGCAGACGAATATCCGGTAGAACTTTATTATATATATTTATCGCTTTGCAGTATGGACTATTTCCTAATGTTGGCAGACGAATATCCGGTAGAACTTTATTATATATATTTATCGCTTTGCAGTATGGACTATTTCCTAATGTTGGCAGACGAATATCCGGTAGAACTTTATTATATATATTTATCGCTTTGCAGTATGGACTATTTCCTAATGTTGGCAGACGAATATCCGGTAGAACTTTATTATATATATTTATCGCTTTGCAGTATGGACTATTTCCTAATGTTGGCAGACGAATATCCGGTAGAACTTTATTATATATATTTATCGCTTTGCAGTATGGACTATTTCCTAATGTTGGCAGACGAATATCCGGTAGAACTTTATTATATATATTTATCGCTTTGCAGTATGGACTATTTCCTAATGTTGGCAGACGAATATCCGGTAGACCTTTATTATATATATTTATCGCTTTGCAGTATGGACTATTTCCTAATGTTGGCAGACGAATATCCGGTAGACCTTTATTATATATATTTATCGCTTTGCAGTATGGACTATTTCCTAATGTTGGCAGACGAATATCCGGTAGACCTTTATTATATATATTTATCGCTTTGCAGTATGGACTATTTCCTAATGTTGGCAGACGAATATCCGGTAGAACTAACTTATCTTTGTTACGTCGGTTATAATTTTGATTAATTTCTATGTTTAACTTAAATAGATGTCTATATTTTTTTACAAATATGGCCAGTTGGTAATATGTATATTGACGGTAAGGTTAAAACATTTAATTTACTAAAATGCTGTTTACAGCTATGTTGCGGTTTTATGTTCACCAATATTCTTATACTTTTTTTTTTGTAGAATAAACAACTCATTGGAATCTGTGCTGTCCCCCCAGAGAATGACTCCATAGTTTAACCAGGCATATGCGTAGGCATAATAAGCTGAGAGGGCAGTTTCCAAGTTTGTATTTAATATTCCCAAAGCATAAATGAATTGGCTTAATTTTGATTTGATATTGTTATGTGTGATTTCCAATTTAAATTAGTGTCAAGTGTTAGGCCTAAAACTGTAAAGTTATTGGTTTCTTCAATTTTATTATTGGTACAAAAGCTTTTGAGTTCAAGCGGCGATCGCTGATAGGTTCTGAATTGAACAATTTTTGTTTTACTTAAATTTACTTCTAAGTTATGATCACTAAGCCATTTTTTTGTGTCATAAAATATTTCTTCAATTGCAGAGAAATCCACATTTTGCGGTGTTTTAAATAAAAGAGAAATGTCATCTGCGAATAGGATACTCGTTGTAGTTATACATTTTGGTAAGTCGTACAAGATAAAAAGGGAACATCCGAGGACACTACCTTGAGGGATAGAGCAATTTATTTTAATTATTTCAGATCCTATGTTAATTATTTCATTCATGCTTTCATCAAAATATTCCAATTCAACTAGTTGTGTTCTGTCTTTTAAATATGATTTAAACCAAGAGAATGCCATTCCTCTGATTCCTGAACCGTATATTTTTTGCAACAAGATGTCATGGGATACTCTATCATAAGCTTTAGTCATCTCCAAAAAGAGCCCAAAGACTTAATGTCCTAGAAGAACATAGGATGCTTTTTTCGCGATAAACTGTAGTCCGCGCGGACGAAGTCGCGGGCGGGATAGCTAGTCTAAGATAATAGCAAAAACTTTGTCCGGAGTATTCCCATACAAATGAAGTATCTCTTGTCTGTTAAGACGACTGTGAAAACGTCAAAAAGATGGTGGACGTCTTTTACGTTTGAGGCATGATGCCGTACGGGTGCAACGAGTGCTCGACGACCTTCCAGACTGGTAAGGCCGGTGGCGCGGTGATCAATGTGGGGAGGACCGCAGCGCTGCCGGTCTCCCGCAAGCGCATGCTACACGAGAGGCTCTCGTTCAAAGGCGAAACGATCGAGTGCATACATCAACATAAGGCCATGAATGCGCAGGTCGTTTCATTGTTTGTTTGTTTGTTTGTCGTATGAGGTAGTGCTGGCCTCTGGTGTCAGAGTTTATCAGGCCGCCCGATGGCCTCTGACATGGCTTAACAACTGCTATTAATCAATAACAGCCGGGACTGACATCTTAACGTGCCCTCCGAAGCACGGAGCGATGGAAAACCACACAAAGTCATTAGTACAGAGCCTTGAATCGAACCCGGTATCGTTTGATTCTAAGTTGCACTATTGAACCGTTAGGCTACCATCGCAGTTTGTGAAACACGCGAGAGCAGCGTGAGCTCAGTTGAGGCCAAAATTGAGCTCCAAGCTGCAACTTAAGACCAAGCTGGGGATATACAAGACTAACGTACGATCCCGCTTAACATACGCGTCACCATCTTGGTACAATCTCTGCTCAAGCACCAGTAAAAAGCGGCTTCAACAGCAGCAAAACGTTTGAGTGCGTTTTGTCACCGGAGCTGGGCGGTAGGTTCGCAACGTCACGCTCTTCAAGGACCTACATATAGAAACGATCCAGCAATTTAAAGTCAGGCTTTCCAAAAGGATGTTCGACAGGGCCGACAACGCTACAAACGTGCATCTTCACGGCATATACCCCTGCTTGCCAGGCCCCGACCATGAGACTTAGATATCGCCCACTCCCCAGGAAACTGCTGGTGTCGACTTCACAACGGTTAGTAGTGCAGGACTGACGTTACCCTTATTCTAGAAAAAAGAATATACGCATAAGAGCTTAAAGGATGAATGCATCCAATAAAAATAATAATAATAGGGACACAGTTTGGATAACTGTTAATTTCTTCATCCCCCCGCAGAGCTCCAGTAACCTGTGATAGCCGCGAGGGAACAGCAACCGGTGGGTAGTAGCCCACCGAGGTCCAGCACAGGCAATGGACCATTGTCCGAAGCCCGACCCAGCCCTCACAAGTAAGTACTGAGGAAACATGCATGTCTTTTACATATATTTTTTTGAACTACTCTTTAATTTGTTTGTTTGTCGTATGAGGTAGTGCTGGCCTCTGGTGTTAGTTTGTCAGGCCGCCCGAGGGCCTTTAACATGGCTTAACGACTACTATAAATCAATAACATCCGGGACCGACAGTTTAACGTGCCCTCCGAAGCACGGAACGATGAGAAACCGCACATACTAACTCTCTGAATAGGTAAATCTGCAATCAGTTAACTTGAAATTGACACATACATGAGATATCCCGTAGATACATAGGAGCAATGACGGCAGGTTACGCGTGTGTGAGTGAATAGAGATGATGGCCAGTTTTGTGGTGTGGTTTGGTGATGTACAATTTCATCAGAGAGCACGTCATGGTGTTTGTTTTTTCGTGAAACTGTGACAGAATTAACACAAGTAACACATCTAACACGGGCGAAATCTTGCGTACTATTATTATCCGACTACGGCGAAGCAAGGTAGGATTATGTGCTCAAACTAAAAACTTGGTACGATTCATCGCAAGAGTGTCATAGGCTATTTTTTTTACCCGACCTTAGTCTGGTTTTACTTTTTGAACTTATGTCTTGTTACCAGACTGCACCGAGGGTTATGTGTTTGAATTGATGTATTGTTACCAGACTGCACCGAGGGTTATGTGTTTGAACTTATGTCTTGTTACCAGACTGCACCGAGGGTTATATGTTTGAACTTATGTCTTGTTACCAGACTGCACCGAGGGTTATGTGTTTGAACTTATGTCTTGTTATCAGACTGCACCGAGGGTTATGTGTTTGAACTTATGTCTTGTTACCAGACTGCACCGAGGGTTATATGTTTGAACTTATGTCTTGTTACCAGACTGCACCGAGGGTTATGTGTTTGAACTTATGTCTTGTTATCAGACTGCACCGAGGGTTATGTGTTTGAACTTATGTCTTGTTATCAGACTGCACCGAGGGTTATATGTTAAAACTTATGTCTTGTTACCAGACTGCACCGAGGGTTATGTGCTTGAACTTATGTCTTGTTACCAGACTGCACCGAGGGTTATATGTTTGAACTTATGTCTTGTTATCAGACTGCACCGAGGGTTATGTGTTTGAACTTATGTCTTGTTACCAGACTGCACCGAGGGTTATATGTTTGAACTTATGTCTTGTTACCAGACTGCACCGAGGGTTATGTGTTTGAACTTATGTCTTGTTATCAGACTGCACCGAGGGTTATGTGTTTGAACTTATGTCTTGTTATCAGACTGCACCGAGGGTTATATGTTAAAACTTATGTCTTGTTACCAGACTGCACCGAGGGTTATGTGCTTGAACTTATGTCTTGTTACCAGACTGCACCGAGGGTTATATGTTTGAACTTATGTCTTGTTATCAGACTGCACCGAGGGTTATGTGTTTGAACTTATGTCTTGTTACCAGACTGCACCGAGGGTTATGTGTTTGAACTTATGTCTTGTTACCAGACTGCACCGAGGGTTATATGTTTGAACTTATGTCTTGTTACCAGACTGCACCGAGGGTTATGTGTTTGAACTTATGTCTTGTTATCAGACTGCACCGAGGGTTATGTGTTTGAACTTATGTCTTGTTATCAGACTGCACCGAGGGTTATATGTTAAAACTTATGTCTTGTTACCAGACTGCACCGAGGGTTATGTGCTTGAACTTATGTCTTGTTACCAGACTGCACCGAGGGTTATGTGTTTGAACTTATGTCTTGTTACCAGACTGCACCGAGGGTTATGTGTTTGAACTTATGTCTTGTTATCAGACTGCACCGAGGGTTATGTGTTTGAACTTATGTCTTGTTATCAGACTGCACCGAGGGTTATATGTTAAAACTTATGTCTTGTTACCAGACTGCACCGAGGGTTATGTGCTTGAACTTATGTCTTGTTACCAGACTGCACCGAGGGTTATATGTTTGAACTTATGTCTTGTTATCAGACTGCACCGAGGGTTATGTGTTTGAACTTATGTCTTGTTACCAGACTGCACCGAGGGTTATATGTTTGAACTTATGTCTTGTTACCAGACTGCACCGAGGGTTATGTGTTTGAACTTATGTCTTGTTATCAGACTGCACCGAGGGTTATGTGTTTGAACTTATGTCTTGTTATCAGACTGCACCGAGGGTTATATGTTAAAACTTATGTCTTGTTACCAGACTGCACCGAGGGTTATGTGCTTGAACTTATGTCTTGTTACCAGACTGCACCGAGGGTTATATGTTTGAACTTATGTCTTGTTATCAGACTGCACCGAGGGTTATGTGTTTGAACTTATGTCTTGTTACCAGACTGCACCGAGGGTTATGTGTTTGAACTTATGTCTTGTTACCAGACTGCACCGAGGGTTATATGTTTGAACTTATGTCTTGTTACCAGACTGCACCGAGGGTTATGTGTTTGAACTTATGTCTTGTTATCAGACTGCACCGAGGGTTATGTGTTTGAACTTATGTCTTGTTATCAGACTGCACCGAGGGTTATATGTTAAAACTTATGTCTTGTTACCAGACTGCACCGAGGGTTATGTGCTTGAACTTATGTCTTGTTACCAGACTGCACCGAGGGTTATATGTTTGAACTTATGTCTTGTTATCAGACTGCACCGAGGGTTATGTGTTTGAACTTATGTCTTGTTACCAGACTGCACCGAGGGTTATGTGTTTGAACTTATGTCTTGTTACCAGACTGCACCGAGGGTTATGTGTTTGAACTTATGTCTTGTTATCAGACTGCACCGAGGGTTATGTGTTTGAACTTATGTCTTGTTACCAGACTGCACCGAGGGTTATGTGTTTGGGTTGTATGTATGATTGTATTTTGTTTGTTTGTACATTTCTTAGGCGCGTCCTACAGCCTAAACGGTTTGATGGATTTTATATATGAGATATCATTGGATCCGTCTTGATCACGAGAGTGGTTTAGGATATATTAAGTGACAAGAAAACTAATATGGCGGCTTATAGCTGCCGTATTGTATTTCCAACGGAACAAAAAATTACCAAAACCTATCGAGTTTATAATGAAGATCTGTAAAAGACCATTTCAAGCGTATATAATTCTTATAACTTCTAATAATTCTTCTTTCTTTTATTTTTTATAATTCTTCTTACTTAATTAGTGGGGTATTAATATAATTATTTAATTCAAAAATGTTTTGCAAATATTTACATTTTGATCACAAGTTTACTAATTCTGTCTTGAAAGTTTTGTTTTCTTCTTTTAGCCACATAATTATGTAGGATACCTTTATACTTTAGTAATTACTTAACTACCTATTTTTGTGCCTACCATCAAAAAAAATATTATATACTTAGCATATGTAATGTAGATTCACTTTGGCTTATGTTCGGCATATAATGTAACAATATACATGTAACTAGTTTTAAAGCTGTTTAATCTAAGTTAATAAATAAATAAATAACCAAACAGTAGCAATTGTTTTTTAAGCTTCTTACAAAATTTTCAAATTTATTTTCAAGTTAATGTAAATAATCTAATGTTGCAATTTCAACTATCAAAGTAAAGTAAAATATGTAAGTAAAAAAGAGACATTAAATTAATATCAACACTACTTCCATACCAAATTTTATCCAAATCCGTTCAGCCGTTTAAGCGAGAGGCAGTAAATAACATACACGCACGCGCAAACGCACGCACTATTACACACACGCACACACACACACACACACACACACACACACACACGCGCACACACACATACGCACGCGCACACACACACACGCACACGCACGCACGCACACACACACCCATGCACGCAAAAACGCGCGCGCGCGTGCGCGCGCGCAAATACTGCCTTACATACATACATATAAACTTTCATCTTTATAATAATAGTGTGATTATTTTTGCGGGCTATCAGCTTGTATTCAATAATTTTGTTCGCAGTCGGGTTTTTAATTAAAAAATAATTATTTGTTCTGTAGTAATGCTCTGATATGACAGCCGATTGGCATAGCATGGTGTACATGTGTGCGTGAGGCTAGTGCGTACGAGAGTATTGGCTTATCTTAAGTGCGTCACTCTTCAATTTGCCGTTGAGGAGGAGTCCATATTTATTTAAACGTTCTTGCCAAGATATGAAATGTCAAAATCGAAACGAAATAAAATATGGACTTACTTTTGGTAAAGATCTTAACAAACTTGGACCGTCCTGCATCTCAGGCTATTGTAAGATTTTTCACGGAGCAGGTAAACCGGTCATGGCAATAATGGCCAAGGTCAGGTAAATAGTACCAACTTAATTGTTCCATAAGTATAATTGCTCGACTGTTTTCTGTAACCACTCTGTAACTAAACTTGTACTCGTTAATTACCATTGCCAATGCATTATATTTAATATAATGCATTATATTTATTCTATCTATGTTTAGTTTTATATAGTTCGGTCCGGTCCTTAAGGCCCGGTTCTAGCACTTTTAGCAATTTTCTATCATTTTTGAATGTCTGTTTCTTGTTTTATAATTAACCCAGAACTATGAAATTGGTATCACATAATTTTTTTACATATTATCTCGTACTTTGTAAACACAGAAACATGATTAGTATGAATTCACTCGATAGAAAATAAAATCAAAGGTAACACTACTTTATGCTTAGAACATTGATTGGAAAGAGAGTCACTAAATAATATCAAAGATATACCAAGAGAAAGAATTTATTATGATTGAAAAAATGGCTAGACACTTTTTAATTCAAAGCGATAGTTTTCCTACAAATAAATAAAAACCTTAAATTTTACTCCAGTGATGTATCATCTTTCCCGCTCTACTTGATCACGGATGGGAGGGACAAAAAATTCACTGACACCCGGCCTTAAACATGTAGTAAGTACTTACATAAACAAATTTCTTCGAAACCCTATTACGGAGTAGCGTACTCACAGCGCCTTAGGTATTACGCAGTCTAATACCTACTACGTTGTACTAATATATATTCTGTTTTTTTTTACGCGTCAAGTAGGTCTTTACTATTCTGTGCCAGAAGGTAGGATTAATTAACTGCGTATTTTGATTTTTATTACAAGTGGTTCTCGCTCTACATTTCTTAGAAGTCGTTTGAAACATTATGTATGTTATGATAAAGTTTTTAAGTTATATACACTTAATTCATTTAGGTTCTTTGTTTTCAATGGAGTCTACCACATGCTTGTGGTCACACCGGTATATTAAATGCTTTAAAATGCATGAACATTAGGACACCCATTTACAGGGTTCCGTAGTTAAGAACCTAAGCTAACTATGAAAACCGCATTGCAAATGGACCAGTAGTTTTAACGTAGGTATTATGGTAACAAAGTTGGTCCAATTGAGGCAACTTTATCTCGTAAATTAGTTAATTCTACATAGCGGGCTTTGAGGAATTGTTGTTACTCGCCCCGGCTTCACACGGGTAGCGCTCACACCGCGGCATTTTTCTTAATTTTAGCATTTTTATACCCTTCGTAACTTCTAAATAAATAACGCCAGTAAGCGTCATTCAAAATCTTTGGCAGCAACGATCGTGGTGTTTTTTGACAACTGCATTATAACTAACCTACTTGACAGACTTGTTATTATTTCGTTTCCATGGCAATGTGTCATTCCGTTCTGTATTTTTAAGACCTTGGGTTACATTATTGCAATTTTAGTAGTGATATCTAATTTTTTGAAAAATAAAATTCTAGCCATGTAACTTGCTGATAATGTAACTTTCTATTGGTGAAAGAAATTTTAAAATCGGTTGTTTATTTTTTGAGCTTACCCATTAGAAACAAACAAACAATCAAATCTTTCCTCTTTATAATGTTAGTGTAGATAAAAGCATAGAACTAATAAAAGTGGGAAAATTAGGCACCAACTCCTCAGACGTGGATCGCATAAATTAGGTGCAATGCACACAATTAGCCTTAGTCACAATCGGAGTGGTGTTGGTGTAGCACGTATTAGCGGTGACTCATTAGCGCCAGTCTGCGTATGTTTCTCTACCTTTGTATGATGATGCGCATTAAGCATGACGGTGGGAATGAAGCTGTGTGAGTGTGTTTGCCTGAAGTTGTATCTAGTCCAGTTTTTGTTTACGTGATATTAAAGCGTGCCGTATCTTTCCCCCTGTAACTAGATCTATGAATAAAAGTTACCGTATATTAATAGAAGATTGTACAACAAGTGCATACAATAAGCCATTTTATTCGAGACATTTATGCGCCCGAGCAGTAGGCGAGGGTAGATATTGAGCATAAAATGCCTTGTTTTATAAACGAGTAATGCACTATGTTTTTCACTTCAATGATATTTTAAATGAAACAATGTTATTTTAAATAACCAAACATTTAAAGAGACGAGGGTTTCTTTCCCGCCATTTCTTCATTTTAATCTTCTACACGAAAAATTTGGCTCGGGTCGAAGATCATAGAGGGTTAGAGAAGTGAAACACTTTTTTGCAATAGAGCATAAAGTGCAGTTTAATGTCGCCTACACGCAGCATAAACAAGAACTTTACGCGTATATATGAGAAGTGAAAAATCACTTTGTTAAGTAATTCTAAAACAATTTCATCGATTTCCTCAGCCCCTAACCACAACATTGTTCTCGCAAGGAAACGTCAAGAGACACCATGACAGAGGTGCATACTAATCAGCCCTTTGCCTTGACATTGTTTTTAAAAGAGGTTTCCGCAAATGGCGATAACAATGTCTTCTTGGTGTAGAAGTGACAATGTTTTTGGCGCAATATACATTTTGTTATCCTTATTTTGGGCAAGGCATTGTTGCAATTGAAATGTAGGCTTATCCTTATTACAGATAAATTACCGCACGGGCAAAGCTGAGGGCACAGCTAGTTTTTTATAATCCTAAATTACACCTCACCTAGAGAAAAAATGTTTTTTTTTTTATGATAGGTAGCCTCGTATTTAAATGTGACTGCAGTACGTTCTCAGATGTAGAGATAAATATTCATAGGTACAGGTTATTCCCAGACAGCATCGCCTACGTAGGCTTTGCACCATGCTATAGCTAGCTTATTTTCACTGTTAAAGACGGAAAATTGTGTGGGAAATCATGCCACATTGCACTAAACTAGGCGGATCACACACGGCGCCATCTGCCGCTGCAATGTGCGGGGGAAAATCTGCCTTTGTTATGTTCTCACCGCACATCCTTTACGGTGGTGCTGACTTCGCAGCATTGCAACGTATAGAACTGCGGTGCCGCAAGTAAAGGCCTGGCCAAACAGGAGGCGCACCTAGCGCGCGTCATAGCGTAATAGTGCGTCGATTAGCCACAGAACACCTAATAATACTACATTAGGTCACAGAGTAAACCGGAAGAGCGTCAAATCATCCATCTACTTCCGACATAGCGACAGTTGGAAAATATTATGGTATTTCCGTCGAAGCAGTCGGCACCGTTGAGAGAACCAGCCAAACAGCGCCACAAAATGGCGGCATCAAGGGAACCTGTTGGATCTTCAAAATTTTTTGCTGAGTTGTTCTTGAAGTATGGCTTTTATTGGATTTAGCTAAGTATTACAAGTGGAATTTTAGGTTGTTACAAAATATAAGCTTTTTGGAATAAAGTGAAATAATTATCAAGTTGCTAAATTGTAATGATTATTATATCTTTGGTCATCCTATTTGAAGTTATTTGGATAGTTCCTTTCAGATTTATGATTTGTAATAAATTATTTTCTTTCCTAATGCGTGTAACAAACACAATGCAGCGCTACAGCGCGGCGGGCGTTAGTAAAGTACGCCTTGATGAAACACCGTGCGTCCGCGTGCGCTCGCTGTGAAGGCACACGCTTTACTCCGTGCCGTGCAAACCTGCAAACATGCACGACGAATTACTTAGCTTGTAGAGTAGGACAGGACATATCGCTTGCTTACTGGTTTATCGTATAGAAAAGATTAAGTCTCTGGTGCGGATCCCAGGCCCGACCCTAGTATCCTCGGCTACTATCGATAGGCATATTACCTGATCTGGTTTGAACGTTCACCGCAGAGGCAGGCGGGCGCCGTGTGAGATCCACCTAAAACTACAAAGTAATTGAATGTAGATCGCAGTTGAAATGTCGTTTGACAGCCATCATTTACTTGGGTATTTTTCTCAACAAGGAAAACATAACTGTAATTCCTAACTTATTTCCTAATCAGTATAATATGGCGCCTCAGTTCTAAACTATAGGTATTCGTGATATAATCAAAGCTGGATCCAAGTGCAGGAATTCTTAGTTGATAATATAGCTGCGCCCCGCGGTTTCAACCGGTGAGTGATGATGATGATGATGATGATGATGATGATGATGATGATAATGAAAAGTATTCTATGTGTTATTCAACGGTATAAGCTATCTCGATTCCAAATAAATCTTTGTTAAAAGTAACCTATGTGTGATTCCAGTACCAAAAGTATCTAAAAAGTACAGTAGGTAAATACGAGTATACTACATTTCATCAAAATTTGTTAATCTAGTAAATAGTTTTTATCGACTGCTCGGTTTCTTCTCATCGGATTGAGGTACAAAATACACCACTTTTTAAGTCAGGGCCAGTAGTTTTTACGTTATACGCGAACGGACAAACAGACAAGATTTTTAAATGTTGAATTATTGTTCAGTAGCATCTTTTATGTCCCATAGACATTTTTATAAATAATTTTCTTTATACAGACTTCTTGTTGTTTTTTTTTATTATAATTATAGATAGATAGATAGATAGATAGATAGATAACGATTGTTTACTAAAAGGTAAATAATTATCGTATTAGCTTTACTATCACCGAAAAGTTTCATGAAAAGATCACATCATCATCATCAGCCCGAAGATGTCCACTGTTGAACATAAGAAACCCATAAACTAATGTCCACAATGCGTCGATCCCCTATGTTTCAGACTAACGAATTGTTGCTCGACCTTGCTGAACAAAACGTCTCCGGAATAAGACATACCACAACCCACTCCAAAACTGCGCCTCACTTTATTACCAATCAATTAAACAATACATTTCTTGTATGTGGCGTCCCATGAGGTCATATATGCCCATAGCATACTGATCGCGAGTCACGAGCCACGGAACCTTTGCAAACGTGGTGAGGCAGCTTAAACAGCACTAGCCCAAGTCAAAGCCAAAGTATTTATTGTGAATAGGCGAAATAATAGCACGTTTACAAGTCAAAACTTAACATCCCATAAACAAAGAGAAAAACATAAACGAAACGAAGTAAAGTATGCTTTGTTTCAAAAGTAAATTTCCCTTACATGTGCAGACTCAAAGTTAAATCTCACACAGAAAAAGGAAATACCCTTCTGACCCTGCCGGCGCTTTGGAAATACCCTTTAGAGAAGAGAGCACCAATAAACTCAACGGGGATGTAATTTTCTGCATTTATGACAATTCTTTATAAATTATTTTATATTTCAGAAATTATAATAATACTCATATAGACTAACATATATAAATATTACGCATGTTTGTCAATATAACATACATACACATACATCAACTTGAGAACCTCCTTTTTTATATTTGGTTAATAAAATGGTCTAGAGGACTTATAATAAGCTACTGAACAAAAGTACAACATTTTTGTAAATCGTGTCTGTCTATCTGTTTTTTGAATGATCGAGCATCACGCTGAAACAATTTCCTACCGATTGCGATACGGTTTACACTGTTCGATAGTTAGGTTTGCCTTAAAACTCGTGTACCTCAATCCAATGAGTAGAAGCCGAGCAATCGATAAAAAGCTATTTGACAGCTATACGAAATTTGGTACTTTGTAATTTATAGGTACATTTGGTCCTGGAATAAAATATAGTTAACTTTTAACCCAGATATATTATACCACGCGGGCAAAACCGCGGGCAGAGCTAGGAAAAGTGAACAGCTGTAGCTTTTAAAATGACTTGTGTCGGGGAAGCCTCTATATCTCGCCCGATAAGTCAAATCTTTCCTACTCTGGTAGTTTTTTAATGAGTTAATAACATACATATAGTTTAAGAGGAGATACGACATGCTTTAATATGCAACCAAATACACTCACACAGCTATATGCCCATTGTAATTCTTCATGTGCATCAATAACAATATAGATATATACGAAGACAGTAACGCGAATGAGATAACAATAATTATTATCACTGCTAACACGTACTACATAAACGCCACTCTGATTGTAACTAAGGCCAATTATGTGCGTTGCACTTAGTTTATGCGGTCCACATCCGAGGAGATAGTACCTTATCTTCCCACTTTTAATTTTCATAAATCATATATTTTAATTTAAACAATTATTGATGTAAATATTATTCTCTAGAAGTCTAGATGCATGTCATTTTTATATTAAACAAACACTCTTCTTGGTATAGAAAAACTACTGCAATCAAATTTGCAATTACTTATACCAAATGCTAAAAAAATACATTCTTATCTTAATTGTTTTTGTTATTCGTCAGCTCATTAATTCGTCCTCGCATTTATCAGCCATAGTTCTATCAATAGTTCATCATTTTTATCACAATAAGATAAAATAAAATTGATCAAGTTATCGCAATCTCGATCAATATTGAACTATTTGTAGTTCATCAAAGTTTTTTGAGCAAAAGACATCAACGCGCTCCCTCTTGTAAAATTTCAAGGTACAAAGTCACTTCAATTTTATGTATTAATTTAGTTTAATTATGACGCAATTATACAGAACATCATCTGATACACTAATAAATACCCAATTCAAAAATATAACGGTAAAATGCATGAATCTATAATGTTTATTTTATAAAATTAACAGTTATTAAATAAACATTAGAAATTAATTAAAAGCATAAGTACGTTAATTAAGAATTAGTACTAACGTACCAACACTGCGCTCCTTTGCCACGCCTCTGGCGTAGTACCCTTGAGGATGACGGAGTTAAACAGCTTCTGAAGGACTTTAAGTACCGGTGTTCCACCCGCTTTTAGTGTCTCTGTCGTTATTCCGTCCTCCCCTGGTGCCTTAAGCTGTTTGAGAGCCATTCTGATCTCGTATAGGCTGACGTCCGGGATATTTTCGGTATAATGTCGGGTCAAACGGGCTCTTGCATCGCTAGTCGTGCTAGGAGGACTACACGATGAGGTGTATAGTTGCCCATAGATCTTCTCGAGCTCACTCAAAATCTCTGGCTTCGACGAAACGATGCTGCCACTGTCGGTCTTTAGCTTCGTCAACAGGCTTTGCCCAATAGACAGATCTCTTGAAAACACTTTGGAGCCCTTGTTCCGCTCTATTGTGTTCTTAATACAATTAGTATAAGATCGCAAATCGTGACTTGGAGATCTGTTTATTTGAGCAAGCTGTAACACGACATATCCACTGAAGGCCGCAGCCTCACCTCGCCTCGTTCTGCCATAAGTTTTAGTGTATATGCTTAGAGAGTTTCTGTGTTCTTTCTCCGACCCGCCCGCTTGAACGATTTCCACCTGCCCGTTGTTGAGTTCGTCCACTATATCACATTCGGTAAGGATTTGGAAGCGATTTTGGAGTTCCAACTGAAAGCTCTCGGGGTTTTGGATTCAGGCAGGACCTGGGCGAAGAGTAGATCTCATCAAACGAGACCTCTCCAGTGTACGAATCAATCTCTCTCAGTTACGATAATATTCAATGAGCCTGAATCTTACCATGCGGTGATCACTGCCGGTCTTAACCCTGTTGATCACAGAGACATCATAGTATATATATGCCTATTGATCGTCAAAATGAATTCCATCTCGTGCTTATGACCACCAGGGTGCAGCCACGTTCATTTCCTGGACGGGCGCTTCTTGAAAAAGGAGTTCATCATAAAGAGTCACTCCTTTTCCATGAAGTCGGCCAATCGTTGACCCCTTTGGTTCTGCTGTCCAAATCCAAACTTCCCCACTCTCAGTTCATAGCGATTCCTCATGCCCAGCTCTGAGGAAGCTGCTGCCCATCTTCCAGTGTGTATTCCCTTAGTCGCCTCTTACGACATCCAAGGGAGGATTGAAAGGGGTCTTATTCTAAGCCGAGACCGCCACGGCCAACGCCATGAATTTACCAAGATTTATACTACACTAGCTGATGCCCGCGGCTTCGCACGCGTTTTCATTTCTGCAGGTTAAAAGTACTCTTTGTGCTATTCCAGGACCTAAAATACCAATATACCAACATTTGATCAAAATTCCTTCAACCGTCAAAAATGTTTTTATCGATTGCTCGGCTTCTACTCGTCGGATTGAGATATAAAGTACCCCAGTTTTTAAGTCAAAACATAAGCTATCCAACAGCAACCAATATATAGGTCGCGTCATGTAAAAAGAACGCTGGCGGTTAGGCTGCGCATTAGGCGATTTATCGATCTCTTTAGTGGTATGAAGTGCGGCGCGGCAATAACCAATATACGAAGCTGCGAGCGAAAGGCTAATTAATAATTATTTAAAATACTAAGCCTAGTACTTCTGTGCGCGAGTGTACCCATGCACAAACACACCCGCTCCACTTTCTTTCAGCGTTATTTTTACCTGACGCGACCTATACCAACATTTGATCAAAATTTCTTCAGCCGTCGAAAAGTTTTTATCGATTGCTCGGCTTCTACTGATCGGATGAAAGATACCAAGTACACTAGTTTTTAAATCAAACCCTAAGCTATCCAACAGTGAAAACCGCATCGCAGTCGGTCCAGTAGTTTTTACGTGATGCGCGAACAAACATATATACAGACAAACAGACAGATACGAATTTTTTAAATGTTATATTTTTGTTCACTAGCTTATTTTATGTACCCTAGACTATTTCTTGTTTAATTATCTTTTTTGTACAGACTTTTTCGTTCCTATCGCTTTATTATAAGTATAGATAGAAGATAGACAGATTCTGCGGTTTGCAATAAAATGAATTGACATTTGCTTAAGATGCATTTGGTTGAGATTTGCTGTGGTATCTCATGTAACGTTTTATAGAAGCCGTACTCTTTCACTCATAGCATAATGTGAGGTTATATTTTTTTCATAAATCCCAGACAAATACTGTGGGCTTCGTAATTTTTATATTTTAATACTTATAGGTAGGTACTAGGTACTAGTTGAATTATCTCGTGAAATAACTTGTTGGTGCCGTGATTATCAACTCTTGACATCAGATGCTGGCGATTCTATCACGTTTTCGATTCATAGGTGATTCCAGCTTATTTTCTTATACTTTTCTCGATGAGCAATTATTCCAAATATGTAGAAACAGTAGTTGTAATTGGCTATCATTAAAACGAGCAGGAAAATTACCGTTTTGCTCAGCTCTAAAATAAGTTCTGCCGTTAAAATAATGGAATAGGGCAGCGTTTAGTGAACAGCAAACAAAACAAGATTGAACGGCAAAAAATGACAAATCGGACAGCATAGAGCTGCTTAGCTAATTAAATACATTTGCAGCAGCATCAGTAATGAAGAAATAAATTGTAAGACAGATTTAATAAATTTTTGTTAAGCGTATAATTTACAGCCACATCAGGGAAATAAGAAACGAAGACTAAGGCGGGTTTTGCTTCGGTTTTCTGCTTCTTTTTGGGCCTAATACTTTTTAAATGCCAACATAAGCTTATTTTGCTATCCAAATGATTTTTCTTGCCTAGCAAATATTTAAATTGTGGACCAATTAATAATTTCCCGTAATAGGTATATCGTTAATATGTGTTTACTATTAGGTTCTTTGCCTATCGCATCACATGGCTTGTCACAAAACCGTACATCATACGGTTACCTATATAAAATAGTAGGAACATGTCGAACGTAACGATGTGTAATATCTATTACTATTATTCACTTAACACCTCTGTTATGTGAATAATAGTAAATAATGAAGCTAAAATCTTTGCTTTAATAACTAAAATATAATAATATCTACTATACTTTATCAATTATTTACCTATGTATATTGACATAAGTATTATTGAACTAGAACAGTAAGTTTTACCTACTTTTAATTTACCTTTTGTTATTATTAAGCGGATTAATGAGCCGTATTGTCCTGTTTGGCTAAAATAATCTACATAAAACTTGGTTCAACCTTGTATAACTACACGCTCGGTATGCTCCTTATATTTTTACACTTATCACCTTCCGTTGCGATAAAGTAAACGTTAAAATTCCAACTGTTTACTCAAATACATTTGTGGACTCTTTAAAATATATTTGAACAGCGCGGATATGCCTCCAAAGTTGTAGGAAATTTCCAGTTCCACTTATAACGGAGAAAAATATATTTCATTGCAAAATTTGAATGCAGATGCTACACAAAAAAAATATCTTACTTACATGTAAATATTTCAAAGTAAATTCATAAGTTGAATGCTGACGAGAAGCAATTAAGTTAATAATCGCGCATTAACTTACAATGACATGTAAATACTCGTATTAGAGGTAATATTCGCAAATACCTCTGCTACCTGTAACCAGATTGTAAACAGTGGCCAAGCTAAAACCCCAATTCGTTACATTTGATTTTTTACCGGACTTGCTCTGGTGTTCAAAGGTTTTAAACACATGGAGTGGTTCAGTTCAGTTCGTTCAGTCAGTATACTCGCAAACGGCGACGCGACGACACGCGTCGACACTAATTATAAATATTACGGTTTTTAATAAATAAAACTTGATACAAAAAAGTGCGGAAGTATTTCGATAGCAATCCTAAAACCTTGAATCGCGTTTTACACAGTTTTATGCGAAATCGCGGGAGTGAGTGATCGACGCTTAAGCGTGGACGTTAATAAGCCGGCTTTACGGAGCATACCAGATTAATTTCATTTGGTCAAGGTACTTACTTTTGAGATATATTGACACATTGGTTTGGTGCTGAACGTGCGCTTTCGTCTGTGCTGAATCACGTGCATAGGGTGAGTGACTTTACTGTCTAGTTTATTCTGTAGCTAAAGCTTATTTTTACGATTGAAGCGCGGGGTGCGCGCCCGCAACTGAACTATTTTTGGTCCACGAAGCGTTCACACCTATATTCTAAACTACATTCTCATGTTACAAAATAGTAGAAAGCATACTCGTAGATATGTAAAGAATCACGAGCTTTTCCTAAACATAGAAAACGACCGCGAGATATTTTAGTTTCATAAATTAGAATTCAAAGACCGCACTGCGAATGCGCATAAATTATGTATTAAACACCGGTTAAATTTGTTTGATACAATGTCTGGCTGGTGGCATCATCTGAAATGGTACTCAGTAAAAAATAAATATAATAGCCTATTGTATTTGGAAGTACGAAGCTGAACAAATTATTATCAATGGTTTCCGTCCGTTTTGAGGTTTGCCAGCGGTTTTGGCGCATGATACTGACATACCGGACAGGAAAAGTAACATCTGTTTATCAAATTGTAATAATAATAAGATATGATTTTAGCAGTAACGCCTGCATAGCGAGAATACACACAGATAGATACCACATTACCATTTGCAGTAGTAAAATATTCTATTAGAAAGCAAACTTAGCTGATTTTATGATTAATTTAATTTATTCAAACCTAGCCTAGATATATGTATAAAAACATATTTCTCAAAACTATTTATTAAATAACATATTTCTCGTTACCACAATCAGAAACTTTATAAAAACGTCGAGGTTAGTCAGATCAGAATGTTATATCGAAATGACAAGATAATATAATAAAATAACTAATTTAAAAATAATTAAACCGACTTAAAATCGTATAAAACTTAAAAGAAAGAAATAGTTCAAATTTTTTGAGGTCTGTGCTGCGCCCAAACCGACTAAAGTAAGCAAGTAGGCTTGAAAAAATTTTAACTGGCACAAAATTTGAATTATTTAATTCTTTTATGTTATCTACGATTTAAAATCGGTTTTTTTATTTTACATAATTAGTTTTAATTTTTAACTTTTTAGTTTCGTTAAAGTATGCCTGAGAAAATGAAGTAGGTACCTACTTATTCCGATCGCAAAGAATATATATTTCCATACTGGAAACAGTTAACTGTCCATATCTTTTAAACTACTGAACCGATTTTGATGAAACTTTAGCTATTCGCTATGTTGGAAGATACTGAAACTACTCCGGAAATAATTATTGCAATCAGACTTGTAGTTTCCGAGAAAAACGTGGACTTACATACATACATACATTCGCGAAATTTGGTATATTTGTTAAGATAGGTAGTCAACATATAACATATGTCTAACATATATAAATATTAAGCATTTTTACAATATCACACACATATTATATACGCACATGAAATCAATAAATATATTATTTATTAATTCCTAGCTATTCCTTATTTATTATTTTTATACCAATAATGGTCTATCTGAAACCCGCCATTTTAGTAAACATTTTATTTTACAATAACAAAGCGTTATTGTGACATTGATTAAATAAACTAACCGACAATCAAAAATGCATTTGAGGCGGAGGCTCTTATTTGAGGCGGAGGCCCTTTTACCATACAAAAATTCTTCTGTGTGATGAGGCTCCTCCACAATCACATCCTTGTGCGACTATTGCTCGCTTAAAATAAAAACCATTAAAGTTAAGCACGCAAGTAAATGTAGATAATGGGTTCGTTCACTTTGAAAGATCGACTCTGAATACATTCAATGTTACATTACGTACAAACGACGTGACGCCCCGCGCCGGTTATTAAGACATCAATAACTAATTAGACGATTTATGAAATGTATTAAGTATTATCACAGGTATTATGTTACATTTTAACAGTGTTTAATCTGAGTAAAAATATAAACTTAAAAACATTAAAAAAGATTTTATGTAGTAGCCATGTCATGTACTGTAAGCGCAGTAAGTAATTTAATAATATATAAATAAATGATAAAACATAAAACGGTCTAACACAATTAAATGCGTATAAAACATGTTGTGTCTATGCTGTTAACCGTTGAGGAATTCCCTAATCAGGAGCCACCCCGGAGTCAGCAACCATGTTATGGTAAAACTTAAAGCGGCTAGCATAGTATAATGCGTATACAAAATTTCGTCTGTGCTGTTAACCGTTGAGGAGTTCCTAAGTCAGCAGCCAACCCGGAGTGATGCAGCCATGTCATGGTAAAACTTCAAACCTGCTAACATTATTATGCTAGCTGGTTTGAAGTTTTAATATGACATGGTTGCACATTAAATAAAATGCGTACACAACATTTCGATAGAGCGATGGTGGCCTAACAGTTCTATAATGCAATTTAGAATCCAACGATACCGGGTTCAAAACCTAGGCTCCGCACCAGTTACTTTTCTGAGTTATCTGCGGTTTTCCATCGCTCCGTGCTTCGGAGGGCACGTTAAGCTGTCGGTCCCGGCTGTTATTGATTAATAGCAGTCGTTAAGCCATGCCAGAGGTAGGTATGTAGGTACGTCAGATTTTGTTCAAAGATTTACTGACTCTAACAAAAACATGACATTATGGCTTTGGCTCGAGTTTTTGTATATATTAGGTACTAAAACTATTTTTTCTCTGAAGTAATGATTTTTAAATCAACACATTACACCGGAACCAATAGTCGTTAGTGGCATGCCTCTCGAATTTGTGCAGGAGTATGTCTACCTAGGATAAACTCTTATGTTGGGCAGAAACAACTTTGACAAGGAAGCCGACGGGCGGATTCGGCTGGGCTGGGCAGCATTTGGGAAACTTAGTCATGTCTTCTCGTCGCCCATCCCACAGAGCCTAAAGACGAGTCTTCGACCAGTCCTACACGTAATGCTAATGACATACGGAGCCGAAACGTGGACACTGACTGTGAGACTGGTCCGCAAGTTTCAGGTCGCTCAGCGAGCTATGGAACGTGCTATGCTCGGGGTTTCTCTAAGAGATCACATCCGAAACGAGGTGATTCGGCAGAGAACGAAAGTCACCGACATAGCTCAAGGAATTCGCAAACTGAAGTGGCAATGGGCCCGTCACATTAGTCAAAGAACCGATAACCGATGGGGTAAACGAGTTCTAGAGTGGAGACCACGTATAGGCAAACGTAGTGTAGGATGCCCTCCAGCCAGATGGAGTGACGATTTACGCAAAGTAGCTGGCAACAATTACATGAGAAGAGCCAAAGTATGGGTGTATGGTGTAGTATGGGTGTCTTGTCGTCCAGCCACGCAGAAGTAGGTAAATATATATATATATAATTCATATGGGTGTCTTGTCGTCCATCCACGGAAGTAGGTAAATATATAAATATAATTCATATGGGTGTCTTGTCGTCCAGCCACGCAGAAGTAGGTAAATATATAAATATAATTCATATGGGTGTCTTGTCGTCCAGCCACGCAGAAGTAGGTAAATATATAAATATAATTCATATGGATGTCTTGTCGTCCAGCCACGCAGAAGTAGGTAAATATATAAATATAATTCATATGGGTGTCTTGTCGTCCATCCACGCAGAAGTAGGTAAATATATAAATATAATTCATATGGGTGTCTTGTCGTCCAGCCACGCAGAAGTAGGTAAATATATAAATATAATTCATATGGGTGTCTTGTCGTCCAGCCACACAGAAGTAGGTAAATATATAAATATAATTTAACCTTGTTTTAGTGGCATTCTGATAGAAAGCATGCTATACTTAACATAGGGCAAAAGAAGATGGCCAAGATAAAATATTAACACATTTTTAAAGCATAAGATATATCAACCAAATCGAACACATGTTTTTTTTTAAAAGCTTTTATTTTACTTCACTTTTATGCATGTATCTATGTATCTACTACTTTCAGGGTAGATAGATAGATAGATAGATAGATAAACTCTTTATTGACACTAAGAAAATAAAACGATACAGACATAGGAAAACACTTAGATTATAGGTACAATGGGCGGTCTTATCGCTAAAAGCGATCTCTTCTAGACAACGTTTGGATGTATTTGTGTAGCTCACAAATTAATGACAGTGCAATTAAAATAAACAAGAAAAAAACTTTAAAACATCGTTGGGGTCGATCGATAGTAGAATGAGATAAGTCGACGTCAATCGACAGTTACTAGCATAAATTGATCTGCTCGGTCGATCGTGTTATATCGATTGATATCGATCGACGATCGCTGGATTGTTGTGGTAACACCCTAACACGCTCCTGTCTTGCACAGCATTGCGCCCCAATTAAGTAAGTTGACTGATCTACACATTGAAGCTTTTATTTAACTTGCGATGTTTGTATATAGGTATGTATGTATGTTTGTGTAGGTCAAATCTTGCAAGCTGAGTTAGAACCAGTTCCTCTTATCCTACGGAGTTGAATTTTTACACGACCTGAATCGACATCCAAGATTAGCTCCAGATAAAGGAAATCTTCAACAGTTAACGCACAGGCACGAAATTTTGTGCACGCGTTTTATTATGATAGCCGGGTTTAAATTTAATCATGACATGGTTGCTGCAAGAGTTGGGTCCTGTCTAGGGAACCAACGAATGTTGTATACGTACTTAATTGTGTTAGCCGGTTCTAAGATTTACCATGACATGGCTACTGCATAAAAGTTTTTCTTAATGGTTTTTAAATTAACTTATTATATTTTTAAGTAACTGCTTTACTTTTATTGGATAAATTTTACGTGAGAGTCCAAATACTTGAAGCAAAAGGTTTTCCTTATCTTATATTTATACAAATGACCCTGACCGAATCATGAAAGAAACGACTCCTTTGCCTTTACTTTAATCAGTCATTTGAATTCATTCAGGTAATTTGAGATAATTAATTACTTTGTCATAAATAAATAAATACGAGTGTTAAAGTAATAAAAAATAATTTCAGCTAGGTAATTTGGTTTCCTTCCTACGCCTCGGGCATTTAATTGTTACAATGTAACTGAATATCTAAAGTAACATTATTGTCTTCTAATGCACGCCACTGAGCTTGGTCTTCAGCTCTCCATCCATTTTCTTCCAGACGCTTTTCGCAGGTCCACCTGGCCACAGGGCGTCTTACACTACGTTTGTCCAAACGATGTCTCTCGGAGAACTCGTCTACCGCAACGGTTATCGGTTCTTTGGGAAATAACATAAATATGAGTCAAATATTTACCCATTTCCTACAGCCATCGTTAGCAGGATATAAAATAACACGTGGACACAACTAGTATGCACGTGTTATTTATTATAATGAATATATCATTAAACTTTAATGACTTCTGCAAGAATATAAAACAAAATGCCAAACCTAAATCAATCTAAAATACCTAAATTCAATTTGTCCGTGACGGCCTTGAGATTTAAAATAATAAACTTGTTTCGTTTCCAGACATCTAGATATAAGTTATAGGCTATGCTAAGTTATTATGACATAAGTTATGCTATGCTAAGTTACTATGACATAAGTTATGCTATGCTAAGTTATTATGACATAAGTTATGCTATGCTAAGTTACTATGACATAAGTTATGCTATGCTAAGTTATTATGACATAAGTTCTGCTATGCTAAGTTATTATGACATAAGTTCTGCTATGCTAAGTTATTATGACATAAGTTCTGCTATGCTAAGTTATTATGACATAAGTTATGCTATGCTAAGTTACTATGACATAAGTTCTGCTATGCTAAGTTTCTGTAATGAAAACCTATGAAGATTTAGATGCTCTATGTACATTTAAGTAGACCAGCAATTTCGTTTATGGCTTGACATTCTATTCCAAAGATCTGACAAATACACTGGCGTACAAAACTTAGTATAGCTAGCGGCACGTAAGTCTAGCGGTGGATGAAACGTGGCGGGGATCTTGGCACAGTCAGTTTTCGGGATAAAAAGTATTCAACATTTTAACACATTATATAAACTTTGACTGTGCCAAGATCCCCGCCACGTTTCGTTCACCGCTAGACTTACGTGCCGCTAGGCATACCAAACTTTTAAAATTAATAGAGTTTTTATTAAATTGCTTGGCTCCTACACATTGGATTGAGATACCAAGTACACCAGTTTTTAAGTCAAAATCTAAGCTATCCAACAGTGAAAATCACATCACGACGTCAATAAACCAATTACCTATCTAACTAAAATCATTACTTTAACCACAGTAGGTAAACATAATTATCCGTACGGAAATGTGTTGTACTGTGCCGCAACTTTTTAATAGGTATATATATTTTATTCTCATTGACTTCATACGTCGTACCATAATAATGATGTATCACAGACATATTATTATGTGCATCTACCATGGAAGTTCAATGTACTTCGTAGTACATAAAACTTCCTTGGCATCTAAATAGATTCAATGGTTTATGTGAATTTGTGGCGAGCACATATTTCAGTGATTGTTGACAATTTAGATAAAAATTTGACCCAAAAAGATAAACTGTGTGTTCCTATGAAATATGTCAGTTGTTTCCAAATAGTCATGTGGGTATTTCCCACATCAGTTGATAAATAAAAAATAAGGTACACAATAAGGTAACACAAATAGGTACACATAAGGTACACATTAGGTAAGGTAACTGGTAGTGTGATATCTTTTAGCTGTAAACTTTATTTAGTACTTATAAGTACCCACTTATTAAATTAAAACATTAATACATATCATAGTCATATATATTTACTTCGTAATATATATATATATTTATTGCAATTTATACAAACATTTCACGCCTAAAAGTTTAAAAAAAATAAAGTAATACCTCAAAATATAAATACTTCCCGATTTTATTATTAATTAAGTTATAGATAGATAGATAGATAGATAACTCTTTATTGCACTAAAGAAACTTAAATTATGGCACATTAACAATGACCTTAAAATAGTACAATCGGCGGACTTATCACTAAGCAGCGACCTCTTCCAGGCAACCTTAGATTAGAAAGCGAGAACATGATCATTAATAAACGATTTTGCGCGATACGATACGTGATAATACGTGTGTATAAATACGATAAAATATTACTTATAAATACCATAAGTACTATATATAAAATAAAATAAATATATCTATAATATAAAAATACATACATATAAACATATATATAATATAATAATAATACATACTAAAATAAATAGACACAAAATACATTACACTACATAAGCATATTAAACATAAAATAAGTAAATACAGCAACATGTCATAGCGTTGAATGATAAAAGTTTCTGACCCGATCTTTAAAACATTGAAGCGATGTCGCTTGCCTTATGGTTACTGGCAAAGAGTTCCATAGTCTTACCGCTTGTACAGCAAAAGACTTGTCATAATAGGAACTCTTGTGTAGAGGAGTCTTCAGGAGAAGATTATTCGATGACCTAAGATTTAAGATCTGGGAGCAATGAAGAAATTGAAAACATTCCTTAAGATAGCGCGGATAGTTACTCGTATGTATGAAACTATGATTTAACACCAGCCATTTATGTAAATATTTGGAATCCATCGTAGAGTCTACCCACATATCTATTAGCCAAAATATCAGAATGTCTATATTTACAGTCTAAACTACAAACTGCTTATCCTCTGTCTACATTGCCGTCAGTGTCCACAATGATCTCATTTGTCACTAAGCTTCTCTCCAACTTCTAATTCTTGACAACACTTGGATGTTTACATTTCGACTAACGACCTAACCTATCTATTAACTAATTGATTTATTTACAATTACATATTAACTAATTGATATATTAACTGTCTTACTTATGTATCAGACTACCTATTAATTGATTTCTTTATCTACTAGCTTTCGCCCGCGATTTCATCCGCGCGTTTATCGCGCGTTACAGTTTATCGCGATAAAAAGAAGCACCCTATTGTTCTTCTATGATATTAAAAACCAATGCAAAAGTATAGCACCAACGTTCCTGATGCTTTTTGACAGCATTTTTTTTATTTCGTTTTCATGACAACCGTTCCTTACAGCGAGTAATCGTAATTTTACAGATTTCCCGTGGAAAATTACCATTTTCCGGGATTAAAAGTATTCTATGATGGTTTCTTTATTGTACAGCATCTTATTTACAAAGTTTCATTAAAATCGGATCAGCCGTTTTGGCGTGAAAGCTCCCCAAACAAGCAAACAGATAACGTTTCACTTTTTAATCGACTGCATGTCTAATATATTGGTGGGGATGATATTATGTTGCCTACTACAAGCCTATTAGTTGCCGGCCAAACCAGATTTCAGGCCAGACTATTTATGCCTAGGACAAACTAGTTCAGGTAACGCGTGCTAGGATAAAATAGTTAAATTATGAGTTTATTTTAGACTATATGAGTTTATCCTGAAAAATTACTAGGTATACCAATATAATTTATGTTGAAAACAAGTTGCAACAAGTTTCTGAACTTCTGATACAGTAATGACTAGTTTTCTTGTCAGTACAAATTGAGTTTGCCTAGGATAAACTAGTACAACGCGTCGTTTGAACTAGTTTGGCCTAGGCAAACCCAAAGTTAACAAGTTTGAGTGTCAAAATGTAACGCGGCTATAGGTAGCACTAACTGTGCCCACGGCTTCGCCCGCGTGGTCATTTCATTTAAAATTTGCCCAAACGTGTTATTCCAGGACCAAAAAAAGGTACCTATATAAAGTACAATATACTATATTTCTTCGAAATTCGTTCAGTCGTCATAAAGTTTTTTATCGATTGCTCGGCTTCTACTCATCGGAATCAGTAGTCAAAACCTAAGTTATCCCCCTGTTAACCGCTATCAATCAACCGCATCGCAATCTGTCCAGTAGTTTTTGAGAAGATCGAACAAACATACAGACAAACATATGGACACGATTTAAAATAAAATATTATTTTTCAGTAGCTAATTTTAAGTACACTAGATCATATTTTGTTAAATTATCTTCTTTTTCAAACTATTTCGTTCCTATTGCTTTATTATAAGTATAGATAGAAAATAGATAGATAGATAGATAGATATACGAGTAGATAGAAGATTGGTGCAGTAATTTAATTTTGTTTTATCGTGATTCGTGATCATTATCTAGTCTCGTAGGTAGATATTTACTCATTTAAATGTGTTGATGTTCCTAGACTAGGTATTATTTCCACGATTATCTAAATAAAACTGCACCGTCATAATTTATGATTTAATAATGAATAAAGTAAAGAACACAAAGAATCTGGGTTTTCCCGAACCATTAGGTAATGACAACAAATAAAGCATGTAGTTAGGTACTTACTTAGTTACTAACTATGCATGGTACTTATTATCTTGGACAACAAGATATAAGTTCAAAAAATAATTATGCGACTCTATGGTAGAATTTCCACATACCCACATCTACATACATGCATAGACTGTTATCATTACCCTTCCCTTACATCGGGGAACCGTTGGCCGTACTCGGGTAAAAATAGTATTTCCTGTCACTTTGTGACATACGAGTTAACTTTTAAGTTCTCATTGTTAATTGTGTAGATTAACTAATTATAACGTTTAAAACTGTGAACGTGAAAAAGTCACGTAACTTACACCAATTTCAAAATCTTAGGACTCTCTCATATTTAACAAAATACATTTTTCAATAGATGTGACCGTGACATTCAACATTATTGTACGTGGTTTCTTTCCGAGCAACAAATCACGTGTCACGTTTTCCCGAAACCGGCTTTACTGTTTACATAGTTATTTCTCTAGCGCCATTTTTTTTTCATAGCTCTTATGGAATTCCGAATGGAAAATTACGAGCGCTGCCATCACATTCATTTGAAATATAGCTTTAAAAAAATACCCCAAACAGATACCATTGACGCGGTTCTCGGAAGGACCCTTTGATTTTGAAGGCGTGGGAATAAAAAACGGTGTCTGGTTCAATGCTATATTTGGCGCCAAGCATGCACCATTCAATTATTTGAGTAAAATAAAAACATAAATTACTAATTGTTCGTTTTTTTTTTTTGCGCAATTTATTATGCATTGTCATTATTTCCATTGTGTTTTTTGGATCAACTGTGATCTTAAGATGTGTTATTGATGGGTTTTAAGTGAAGGGCCTTTTCCATTTATGACCCTTTGAAGGGATATGACTCTTCCCCAATACCAATCTAGTTGTTAAAGGGGTATTGTATATGGTATCTGAGCGGTATAGAGCGATGGTAGCCTAACGGTTAAATTCTTAGAATCCAACGATACCGGCTTCGTCCTAGGCTTGGCGAATGTTGATATAACAGGCAAGGATCATAAAAGGAGGCTATCCTATCCCCTGAACCACAACATGTTAACTGCGTCAACACGGGAGTATTGCAAACTGGGTCTGTGTCAACATTAGGGAACAAGTAGAGCGTTCACTAACTTTGTTCATTTCATGACCAAGTTTGAAGCGGAGGTGGCAGTCATGCTAACACGTCAATGATGTCTTGCCTTGGCTCCGCACCAATGACTTTTCTTAGTTATATGTGCGGATTTCCATCGCTCCATGCTTTGGAGGGCTATCGGTCCCTCAAATGATGATGATATTGATCCGAGGCCCTCGGGCGCCTGACAAACTACGACACCAGAGGCCAGCGCTATCTCATACGATAAACAAAACTAAACAATAATTGCTTAAATGAAGTGGGTAAAAAAACCGTTGCAAACAAACATACATTCAGATGAAACTAATAAGTGTGAAAAAATATTCTTATGCTCTGCTCTCTCTGGCAATTTTTCTTACGTACAAGCGCTTTTTAATTTAAGAAAAACAAAACTCTGTGAAAGATAGCACAGAGAAATCTTCTTTACCAGAAAAGTGGAAGGGGTGCGGCACCCCCCGTTTGTTTATAGGTGAGCCATTTGGCCCCCTCTGCCCACTTCCGCGATCCCTGGACACTACAAGCTGACTGAAACTGGAAACATTCAAAGAAATATATTGATACAGTTCGTAACAATTTTTTATTGACGTTACCGAATAAGAATACTTAAATTATGTACACTTCACATTAGGATCTTCATATTATGTACTGAACATTTATGAAATAGGTAATCGCTTATTTGCCGTACCTAGAATGTTAACAGATAAAACCAATAAAGGTGATGATCACCTACTAGTGCTGTTTATGGTAATATGTATTATCAGATTATCACATACATAAAAGACTCATACATAAATATGTACCATAATACATACCTACACATCATGATTAGCGAAATAGTGCGACAACCACCAAATACTGATGTGTCTATTGATAAAATTATAGGAAAAACTTTTAGCGAATATAACTTCAAATTGGTGTTTTCTGTAATCTGGAAGTTCTTGTTAAAGATGAATTTTGAACTGTATTTTTTAAATACTTTTATACATCCATATCAATACTTAACACCTATTATAAAAGTGAGTCACTCTTAAGACCTGGACCAGATTAGCTCAAACCAGAGATCTTATGTCCTGCAGTTGGTGGAATATGCTGCAAATGATGATGATAGTAACTCAGTCTCCCTGACTGTATATCTGTCTGTCTATTTGTTACCTTTTCACGACTAACGGTTGAACCGATAATGAAATTTGGAATGGAAATAGTTTGAACCCTGGGAAAGGACAATGGCGACTTTTTATCGTGATATGCTGTAGTCCACGTGGCTGAAGTCACGGGCAAAAGCTAGTTGTAAATATCTAGCTTCCAAAGCCAGTTCTAATTGTACTTGTGGTCGCACGTTTAGAGCACAAAAAACTTGCTTAGGAACGTGTTTTTAATAAACATTAGTCATCTCTGTTGTCTAGTTTGAGACACGTGTAACAGTTTGGTTTATTTATTATTTTTGTTTTATATGTCTCACTCAAGTTTACACAGGTGCATAAATCAGGATAATTTAATTATGAAAATTCTACAATCAAGTAATCGGTACAACTTGTTCAGATCTTCGATTAGCTTCGGCTACAAGGTACTATTTTTTTCTTTGCAATTAATAATTTAAAAAAAACGACTTCCAAAAGAAGGAAGTTCTCATCGATACAGCTCTACCAGTACCAGCTCTACCAGCACCAGCTCTACCAGCACCAGCTCTACCTGCACCAGCTCTACCAGTAGCTCTATTAGTACTTTTTTGGTGTGTATTTTTTAATTATTCCTTTCCGAGCACTGGAAGAGATCGCTCTGAGCGATAAAACCGCCCATTGTGACACTTCATTATTAATTTTGTTTTTTAGTTGTAATTTTTTTATTTGTGTGGTTCAACTAAGAGTTATCTATCTATCTATCTACACTCATACAATATCTTCGGCATTACCTACTGGACCAATTTGGATGATTATTGTTTATTTTATAAGGTCTATCAGCTCCCGTGTGGTCCCATATAAATGCCATAATATCAGGATATCGGGACATCTTTGCATTTTGTCTATTCCTCTCGTCATCAGTGATAAAATCAAAGAAAACGTGATTAAAACGAGTTTGTATCGAATTTCCTATAAGTGAAGTAACGAGGTAAGGTTAGGTACTCCGTAGAACTACAGCTGCAGACAGGCATCTGTTCAAATATTTTCATTTTATTGAATAGAACATAACGTCCTGTGTCATGGAAAAGTTTTATTTCAATTCTACGTATTTTCTGTCTGGCGTTTGCATACCTTATGCCACAGGAGCCTCTATAGATCTATTTAATGATTTTATATTATAATGTTGAATTTATAAGAGCAATATGCAGTTGGAAGTCTCAGCTGCGAAAGTTATATGGGTTAGTGTCTCTTTCAAATAAGATAAATCAACAGAATTATACATTTTTAGAAACACCGTTTTTAGAGGTTATATATATTGTACGTAATGGATACTTTTATGCCAGGAAATGACCACGCGGGCAAAGCAACAGGCACAGCTAGTCTGGGATAAAAGTATCCTTTAAGTATCGTTCTGCCTTCAAATATTTTTTTGTCGATTGCTCGGCTTCTACTCAACGGATTAAAAGTACACCAGATTTTAAGTTTTAATCTAACTAACTGTGAAAAAAGCATTCCATTCGTTCTAGTAGTTTTTGCGTGATGCGCGAACACACAGACAAACAGATAGACACAATTTAAAAATAGGTTATTTTCTTGTGCAGTGGTTTAAGTCCCACGACTTTTTTGTTAATATCTTCTTTGTACAGACTTTTTTTTTACTTACTGCTATATTATAAGTATACTAGCTATGGCCGCGGCATTGCCCACTTGTTCATTTCTCTCGGTTAAAAGTAATCTATGTGTTATTCCAGGACCAAAGTACCTACTTATAACGTACATTCTTCATTTCATCAAAAATAAGTTCCACCATAAAGTTTTTTATTAATTTCTCGGCTTCTCCTCGTTGGATTGAGATACAGAGTACACCAGATTTTAGGTCAAAATTTAAGCTATCCGTGAGTGGAAATTTCATTTCAATTGGTCTATTATTTATTATTTGATGCGCGAACAGACAGATGCCATTTTTTTTATGTTTATGTTCTCTTATTCAGTAGACCAATTTAATTTTAATTTATAGAATATAGAAAAGATAGATAAATAAGCCAATATCGTTAATCCTATTTAAATGTCGACTCCGTGATTTTCAAGAAACTCGTATCTCGTATTCGAGAACTTCTCGATATGCGTTATGGAAAGTCGCTTCGACCACATTCCACGCAATACGATTTGATTTATTTATACATGCACTCGCTTTAAGCTTTAGCGCCAGCATTTAATTGCACGGGTTCCAGAGGATGCAACGAATGATTATTGCGAAGGCAAACCAACTTTCTTTAGCGCTTATTGCTATAAACTAGGTACGTACCGCGAGATTGATTAATTAGAATGACTTATTTGTAACTTATTATAAAACGGCCGAATGCTACAGATATATCATCCTAGATGTTGCTAAATACGTGAGAGAGAACATTGTGCAGTTCCCAACGTTGGCTGATTCGCACGGATATTGCACAAGAAAGCGTCACCGCCTTAAACTCCCGAAAAAACGGCTCAAGAAGTCAGGCAGGCTTATAAACTTTTTAGGTGTGAAGGTATACAATGCACTGCCTGAAGGCATAGTAAACGCCAAGAACTATACCTTGTTTATAAAAAAAACTTCAAGTGCTACTGCTTGATAAGGCTTACTATTCTGTTGATGAGTTCCTCACTGACAAGTCACTCGCTAATCCTAATCCTGAGAATAATAATTACAATATACTTACATAGGTATACACGTATAATATATACCTTGTGATAAATTAAATTGTTTTTTAAGGACATATGCTTAGCATATCTTTATATTTATATGTAATACTCTTGACTTGTATGATACAATATCGTATTAATGTTCTATAAATAAATAAATAAAGAAATGGTCGAGACTTGTCAAAATAATTGATAGTCCGAAAAACCCGACTGCATACAAAACTAATGGGGCAAAAATTTAAGTGAGAACGGTTGATAACCAACTTTAAATCGTTATAGATCTTAAAAATTAAGTGAGAACGGTTGATAACCAACTTTAAATCGTTATAGATCTTAAAAATGGTAATTCTAAATGGTTTAGGTTTGACTTAAACCTGGAGTAAGTTACAGTTACAGTCAGCCTGTGGTGTCCCAATGTTGGGCAAAGGCCTCCCTCCATGATCTCCAGGCTTCATGGTGTTGGGCTATGGATGACCAGTAGTCACTGAAGGTGTCTAGTTCGTAAGTTCTAGTTTGTAAGTACTTGGTTAAAAACCTTTGTGAACTTTCCCTGCTGTTACTGTTATAATTTATTTTTTGACTAGTTACTTGTTGGTCCAGTGGATAGTGACACTAGGTACGAAATCAAACGGTCGCGGGTTCGAAGCCTGCAAGGTGCAATCATTTGTGTGATGAGCAGAAATGTTTGTTTCCGAGTCATGGATGTAATATTTGTATATATGTATGTTTAACCGTTATCTAGTGTCCATAGTACCAGGTATTCTAGTTTGGGGTTAGGTAAATGGTGGGAATTGTCCCGAATATATTTATTTGATTTTTATTTTTATTATTATCTTTATGAAAAGGATATACTATGTATACCTACTGTGCTGTTTTTTATTATTAATTTGACCGACTCCGCACAACAGCTATTGCATCTAGCCAGCGTCAAGTAAAGAGATATACAAGTTGTATGTTTTATTCATTAAATAGTCCAAATATCGTATCCCAATTAGTCAGGTAGTCAATAGACTACGAGTAGTAAAGTCACAATTCAGTAAACTGGTGAAGCTTCTTTACTGAAACTTCTTAGGGAGTTTCGGAGAGAACACGATATGGCACGTTTTTTTGCGTTTGTTTCTCGTGCACGTTAACGAACACCTTATGGTAAATATTCCATCAATATTGCACATTAACACTCGAAGAGAAAATAATTCCAACCAAAAAAAGTCTCGATTTCGATTTCCCGCCAAAATCCTACCTTTGTTTCGCATAACTTTTTTAATACTGTGTTACTTTGGCATAATGAGTTAGGCATACATTTTAATGACATAATATTAATTTTACAACAGTATTTGGCATTTTGATAAAATAGGCATAATGATCTTTTGGGCTATATTATTTTGGACTACTACGGAGTCGCATAAAATATAATTTAGATACTATACTGTGACAGTAGATAAAGGTGCGGTGGGGTGGCCCAAGGGCAACAAACAGTACGTAAAATTATTTTGTCTATAGTAGTTTCACTCACGGTGAATAATTAAATTTTAATTCTACTAAATAATATGCTAGTTTGTCGTTATGCTAACTTTAGATTATGCCTAAACATTTATGCGTAATTATTATTATGATTGCACATTATGCCACACTACGTTATGACATTATATTTTACGCGTGTCGATAGAGAACCGTTACCAACAAAATACAATTTTGTCTAGTTCAACCAATCCCAAAGATGCATTATAAATAATAAGTTATATTATTTGCTACATAGTTAAGTTAAGTAGTAGTCGTATGTAGAGATATAATTATATCAATTTATAATAATCGTAAATGTATATATTATAGGTATAGATATAGGTAGTTTAATGTTTCTATGACTATCTAAATGAGCGATGGTAGCCTAACGGTTCAATAGTGCAATTTAGTATCCAACGATACCGGGTTCGATCCTAGGCTCCACATTAATGACTTTTCTAAGTTATGTGCAGTTTTCCATCGCTCCGTGCTTTTATTGATTTTATTGGCCGATTTTTCAATGCTCAGTTAAATAATCAGATAGGATTTATTCCATTGATAGCATGATTTCGAATTTTTCAATAGTCAGTTAGAGGTTATCTACGGAGTAAAACCTGTAACTGAGGAGTTAATTTAACTGTCTCTTCATGCCTCAGTTAAAAGCTTAACTGTGGAATATATGTAGTTTCTGATATTTGATTCAGCGGTGTCTTTGAGAGGGTATAATAATTATCTATCATATTGTGTGGTGATTTTTGTACTTTTTTGTTTTGTGCTTATTTCGGTGGTTTTGTTTAGTTGGATATTTTCAATTCAATTGACGATTTAGCTATCGAAAAAGAACTTCGGATTCTAAACAACTTGTATCCTGACAGAAAAGAAAGAAATGTGAGGGAAAGATCCAGGGTTGAGATGATTTAAATCACTTGATTAAAATCGCTGATTTAAATCGCGATTTTAATCAGCGATTTTAATCAAGTGATTTTTAAATCAATACATTTTTTACCCGTGTGCAATGCTCTGTTTACCTACACAGTTTTTAGCTAACAGAACTTTTAACTCGCGACTGAATCTGCCCGTTTCGCCCGGTCATTTGTGATTGATTAGCGAAAGAGTGAACACAACAACAAGATGTCTGGAAGAAAAAAATGTGCTCTATGGGTTTATTTCAAAGAAAAAATGTAGCTTGGGGCCAATCTAACAAATTAGACCTAGTTATAAGGACTTTATGGGCTTTAGCGAGAATAAAAAACATTTATAATCATGTGTGACAGAAATGGATCGCAAATAAAGAAACTACTGTTTTTTAAAACTGGCTTACTTTTTAGACTTTATTTATGTTGATTTTTGTTAATTTTATTAATAATTAATTGCATTGGTCACCAAAAGGTTAAATAATTGAACATTATATTGTGTTTTTCTGAATTCCACATTAAAAAGATGCAAATATAAAAAAATAATTAAAAAAACTGATTTAAATCAAATAAATCCGATTTAAATCAATCAATCCGATTTATTTGATTATTTTAAAGACATCATAATTTTTATCAACCCTGGAAAGATCTGACGATATATATAAAGTTACACGAACGCTCTCGTTTTTTAATTATTTCCAATTCTCAACTGATATGGATATATAAATTTAAAAAAAGTAAAATAACCGCGCACTCAAAATAAAACTGGACTTTAAAAATTCGAAGCGTCAAAACCAACCAATGTAAAACGGTTGAAAATCACCGCTCTCTCTCTCTCTAACGTCTGCAACTGTGCGTAGCAGGGTCTCTTTCACACGGGATTAGTGTGAAGGTAGTAACAAAAAATCCACAGATAGCTATCTGATCGGTAACAGAGCATTGAAAAATCGAAAGCTTTTATACTGTGGTTAAATGGACAGATACATTTATTGCTTTGTTAACTATCTGACCGTTTAACTGCTGATTGAAAAATCGTCCTTATAGTCGTTAAGCCATGTCAGAGCTCTAGGGCGGCCTGACAAATTATGACATAAGAGGCCAGCACTACCTCGTACGACAAACAAACATGTAAATCTCATGTTCGTAATATCCTATCCGATCTGATCATAACAACTTAGTTTTCAACATTAATAAAGTTCCTTTATCATTATGATAAAAATAGTCTTCGAAATAGCGCTATGACATTTCGAAAGCTTTATTAAAATGTGCATTCGAATTCAAACTTTGTGAAAAAGTAGATTAATCAGTAATTTTCCACAATACCAGATGTCTAGTGTTTCACAATATTGTGAAATCTTAGCAGCCATAACTAGATGGCGTATATGGCGTAGTTTCATTATATTTTAGTTTACTTTATGCTGAATACGTTTATAATAATACAGACTATAGAAATTAACATTATTAACGGGTTAGTTAATGGTGCAATTACAACTATTAAAGTAAAAAGAAACATTACATTTATATCAATACTAGCTCAGCTCCGCGGTTTCACCCGCATCCTTCAGGAACAGTACATTTCATTTTATTTTAATATAGGCTACCTCCATAACAAATTTTATCTAAATCCGTTCAGCCGTTTAAAGTTTCGAAAAATAATTAAATTTTCGCATAAATAACTGAAACCATAACGACCACGCGGGAAAAGCCAATAATTTTAACTGTTTCTTATTGTCGTTTTTTGTTTTTTGTCTAGAAAGAGTTGTGTGAGAGTTAAGATAGAGGTCGTCAGTGACATCGATCTTTCCTCGACTCCACAATACATTTCATAACACTTAGCTACGCTAGCAGGAACATAACAGTCGTGAAGATAAATAATCCGGTACATAATTCAGGCTTGTATAAAATAAAATTTATCCACCAACACGCACTGGGAAAGCGTACTGCATTATGTCCCGTACTCTCGTGTCCTGTGATGATGATGATATTGATATCTATCCAGTTAATGAAACAAGTAGATGGAAATAAATAACTAGAGGCGGAGGAAAGCTAAACGCAAGTGTAACTGAGTTAGTACACTAAAATTACAGAAACATGACAACAAATGGCAAACACAAGAGCTGTAAACGTAAGACCTGTAGGTTCCCGCCGAACAAACCTGCTCTACCGGTGTACAGAATGACATAGAACTTGAAAATTAACATAGCCGACACGTATTATGCGATATAAACATAAATCTGAATATTATTTAACAGTTCGTAATCGGCCGCTGGAACGAGCGGGCTTGGGTTTTCGTGGTTAATGTTTTAAATGAGATAACGTGTCACGTTTCAATACTTGTGAAGTTATAAATTGTAGCATTTTGTATTTTGATATATCCTACGATTACAAAAAGTCATTTACAATATCACAGTGATCGGTAAGTAGTTTCATTTTATGAGCTGTAAAATCTGTGAACATAATGCGGTTCTCAATAACTCATTAACTCAAGTAATTGTTAACTGGAAGGTTGATAACTGTATTGTCCTCTAAATGGACTAAGTTTAGCCTTAACTTACTTGTGCATGTACCTACTTAGTTACGGTATCTGCTCCAATAATAAACATTCCTTAATTTTTTTTATTCATGTTTACATTAATTAACATATTATATTGGAAAAGTATAGATGATTTTAGCAAAAGTTTATGCCTATATAATTTTAGAGATTTTGCAGTCACAGTATTTTAAATTATACTGAGAGATAATTTTAAATATTATGGAATATATTATGTTTGTTAGTATGAGACACCTACGTAAAAAATCCAGTTTTTAGATTTAATTCTAAGTTATTATCCAAGTACGGTGAAGCAAGGGAAGGGTAATGAGTTTCAAAGTGTATGTATATATGTGGGTATTGTGAGTATGCGGATGTTCCACCAAAGCGTCGCCCCTATTGGTTCGATTTTGACAAGCGAGGTATCAATCGATTTGTCTTCAAGTATAGAGTCTCATCTTCTCTACATAGTATAAAACAGTCTGTCTGGCTGTCTGTCTGTTTGTATATCCGCTAACTCCTCCTAAACCACGAAATGGATTTTGATGCGGTTTTAACCATTAGTTAGAATAGCCTTATAAATACGCAGCAGGTTTATTTCGAGCAAGCATATGAATTCATTTACGTGTGCAATGGTTGAATAAATCGTATATAAAATTCCCATAAAAAAGTAAAATCTTAGATATTTACGATAACCCTAAACATTTATTTACTTTCCTATCATGTCGCACCAAAAAGAAGGTATGTACATACTGCTCCATGTGCGAGTTCAGGCCTCCTCTCACCTCTTCTCGCCAGGCGCTGGTGAACAGACCCGGTTGAGTGGAGACGGTTCTCCAGCGAGAAAGACTGAGCTAGCCGGCCTATTGTTGCACGCACATACTCTTAATAACACCAAACACCGAACAAAAAATAACACCGAAGGCTTAGGGCAGGACATAATATTTTACCTTTTATAAGATAATAAGACGTAAACATACACATTTTTACTTATTTTTATTTACTTATTTGACTTTCAACCTACTACTGCTATATATTATTATACTCTTTGTACTAGTGCACAGTAGGCTTCAATGCGCGAACTATGTCAATCAAACTTGTCAAATAGACCAAGGTCAATGTTTTTTTTTTCCCAGCTGACTACTTAGATAGTACTATTCAGGTGTATATTTCAGGTTTTTATTTAGGTAGTATTTATTCTATGCTACTAGGGTTTTAAACGCTCCATTAGATGTTCCATTAGGGATCTATTTAAGTAAGTTCAAGGATTAAAAACTTCGAAATCTCAAAAGTCGTAAAACTAACGTTGTTCGCCATGCCGTGTGGAATAACCCTACCCCGGTTTTTTATAGGTACTTATGTTATAGGTTGCATAATATAATTTAAGTTAGCTTTTATGTAAGTAGAAAAAATTATATGAAGCAATCAAGTCGCCGAAAAAATAATTTACATGGCTTACGTAGGCTAAACCTCAACCTCTTTTTTTATACATAAAAATAATGTACAACAGAATTGTAGTTCTTCTAAACTCTTTACTTTCTATTAGTTTATTCTCTGGTGTAATAATAGAGCAGAGGCGGCGCGCGGGGCGGGCAGGCCGCGGGTGTGTGTGGTCAATGTTACGTTTTGTACAAACAAAGGGAGACCCTTAGATACCCGAGCGAAGCCGGGCGGGTGGGTCGCTAGTAAGCTATATAGTTTTACCTGACTACGGCGAAGCAAAGGAAGGCATATTCATACTAAAAACTTGGTCAAACTTTGACAAGCGAGGTATCAATCGATTCGTTTTCATTTATAGATTGTCATATGCTATTTTTTTACCCGACTACGGCGAAAAAAGGAAGAATTATGTGATCAAACTAAAAACTTGCTCAAATTTTGACAAGCGAATTATCAATCGATTCCTCTTTATCGCAAGAGTGTCATAGGCTATTTTTTAACCGTCCGTACATAGTCGGGTTTATTATTTGTACTGATGTTTTGTTATATGAAGCTGTTTAGCTAGCCTTCTAGCTTTCGCCCGTGACTACGTCCACGTGAACTACAGTTTATCACGATCCTATGTTCTTCTAGGATATTAAAAATCAATGCAAAAGTATAGCACTAACGCTCTTGAAGCTTTTTGACAGACTTGTTATTATTTCGTGGCAACCGTTCTTTACAGCGAATAATCGACATTTTCCAGTTTTCCCGTGGGAACTTACCATTTTCTGGGATAAAAAGTATAATTTGTTGGTCTCTATATTGTACAGCACCTATTTACAAAGTTTCATCGAAATCGGATCAGCCGTTTTGGCGTAAAAGCTCCCCAAACAAACAAACAGACAACGTTTTACTTCTAAATATTGGTGTCGATTGCAAACACTCCTATACAGTTAGTATATCTATATTTTGAGTATGTTAACATATGAATTCTTCCTGTAAATTAGGGCGTTAGCAAGTACATACAAAGTTTAACGGTATCAGGATGACGTTTATAGATAACTGGCGCCAGATAGTGCTCGCCCTCGGGTTCATCCGCTATCAGAACTTGATTTGAATGTAAGCATGCGTTCACAATATTGATAATAAATCATTATAGCAACTTTCCAACCTTTTAAATGCATTGAATCATCATCATCAATTCAGCCATTAGAAGTCCACTGCTGAACATAGGCCTCCCCCAATCATATTGGGAAGGGTTTGCCATAGTCACCACGCCTAGCAGGCGGATTGGTGACCGCAGTGTTACAAATATGTGCTCGGAGGACTCTGCTGACTAAGGGAATACAAATCGGAAGAAGGACTTCTTCCGATTTGTATTCCCTTAGTCACCTCATACAACATCCACGGGAGGATTGGGAGGGGTCTTATTCTAAGCCGAGACTGCCACGGCATTGTATAAAATATTATACTTAATTATTAAAAAAAAAACACTAAAAATGCCATGCATAAATTAAAGAAAATAAAATTCTGGGGATAAAGTAATAACACAAAATAGTTACAAAACAGTTCACCAACTTTCTTCTTGTCTATAAAAAACTAAATCGGTAGATGCCAAACAAAATATTAAATAGGAACCTACTAAACAAAAAAAAAGTACTTTCTAAAAAAAATATCTAAAACAATCACTAATGCATTTACAATCAGTCAGTCTGTTAGTCACACTCCTACCCAGATATCAGTATTTGGTCCAATCCAAAGAGCGTTCTGCTTTCTGGCAATACGAAAACGGCACCGTTAGAAATCCTTATCTACCTGCGTTTTCAGTGGACTTCCAAAGAGCTTTTGTAGAATGTCACCAAGCTTTTTTTGTATAACTTATACAAAAAAACACTGTGTGATCGCAGCTTTACATGTGGTAAACAGCCCCACGCGAACAAAACAACTCACCACGACGACATTGTTTAACATTTCATCACTCAGGCGCTGACAAAACGTGAAAACAGTTTATATTTTTGTTATAATTAATTACCTACAACTATAATGAGGATATCATCTTTGACGATGACGTCAGCGCGGCTAAGAATGTCCTACAGGATGGCGCAAAAATGTTTAAATACGCTTAGTGGCGCGCAGAAACAAGAAGAAGGACATCGTCAGGGTCTTCAAAGGATCTGAATGACATTCTTCCTTACGTAGTGTGAGATCTCCATCTGCTTGAATCTTGAATCGTGTACTTTAATCACGTCAGTCCTGTCGGCTGCTCAAGTACATGTCATCAATGTCATAAAATTGGTTGCAACTGTACCTAACGGCTCAAGGTCAACTATTATTTATTCTGTGGTGAGGTGTCATCATTGCACAATGAAAACGCGGTGTCAGCATCTTATCGCCTCCACGACTCGTGCAATCCGATACTTCGCCTTGCGTCACGCCAGCCCATACAACGGACATCAAACGGCTAGTCATCGCCCCTGCAACCCGACCCAAGGTGGCACTGCCACTGCCACACATCCTAGCAGTTTGCCTTCTGCATGCCTGCTTTCTTCTTCTAAAGCAAATGTGCATACCTCGATCGACATATCACCTCTAGTGGAGCAAACTACACTTAGGACACCAGAAATCTGTCGCCAGCCTGGCCCGGCAACCGACACCGATGGCTGCATCCTGGTGGTAAACAGGAAAAGTTGCAGTTTTCAGAAACATAACCACAACCATAGCGACGCGGCCCCCGCAGCCTCTAGTGCTCTGACAGCTGTACCACCTACCACACTCCTCTACAATTTCCACCTGGATTTGAAAACCAAGATGGAGGATCTCCAGGCGCATATTGTAAAGATGTGCAGAAAAGGAAGTTTCCTCAATCCAGACAATAAACATCAACGTCTAGGACTTAGACATTTAGGCTAGTGATGATGATGATCTAGGACCTGGAACCCAGCAGACCTATGGCATTGAGGTCGTAAAATCCGAGTTCCACCAGAACGGCACAAACTAAAATCGTCCATGCTTCTGGCCAGAATGTGTGGCGGAGGGAAGCGAATTCTGCTCCAAAAGTCCCTAAACTGTTGTTTTGTTTAATCGTTATACTTATACGGTATATTTTGTCCTGCAGTGCTGACGACAGTCACCGTTCGAGCGTCATCATTATGTCTCAGGAGCAACCAACTCCGTATTGGTTGTGTGCTCGAAGCTGTATCACTTAAACGTGCAAAGCGGTTGAATTACGCTTAAAAATTACCGTGTCAAAAAAGTTTTTTTTGTAATTTTTATATTGTTTTCATGGTTTTGTGAAGATGTTGACGTAACCATGTTTGCGAGATGACTCAAGTCGAACGGTTGGCAAGCAATTGGCGCCAGTACCTAAGCTTAATCCAACATCTTTGGGGAATGTACGGAGAGTGATAATTTTGTCCCCCGTGCGCGCAGGGCCCAAAATCATAGAAGTAAGAAATGTGAATATGAAACTGAAGCTTTTGTAAAAGAAAGTTCCATGAAGAAGGAAATGACAAGCTCAAAATCATCGAAGAAAGAAATGACAATATGAAGCGGAAGCTTTTGTAAAGGAAACTTCCATGAAGAAAGAAATGACAAGTTCAAAATGTTAATTCTATTTGTATGCATCTAATGACAATTTAATGAAACAGCAGCGGATATACATTACACGGGAAACAGTAAAAATCATGCTGGATAGCGAAAAAGCTGAAAGTGCAACAATTTGGTATCAATCATATTTTGTAGTAGCAGGCCTCTTTCGCAGGAGTTGCCAGAGGAAGTACCAAATCTTAGATATTCAAACGCCAAGCAATAGTGTGTAAACCTTTCTGTGTTTAGGGTAGTACTATAATTTATTCTGTGGTTTCGGTTTGGACGGCAATGTTTCTTGCGAAATTACCAATGTCTCAGGGTGTCGAGCGCAGTGCAGTGACGCGCAAGATTTTGTTACCAAAGTACCTGCCTAGTGTTACTGGCAAGCGTGACACTATCAGGCGGCCTGCTCGTCTCGACACACAAACACAAATAAAATAATATTATTTATCCGTTAATATTGTCATTCATAAAATTCTAGTATCTCTTATTAATAAACTATTTACATTATGTTTTATCTCGTTAAATACAATCATTATAATTAATAGTATTATTACTTCTCTAAAATATAAACATTGAATAGGAAAAGGGAAAAGTACAGAATTTCGAAAACAAATAGCGTCGCAATCACATCAAGGCTGAAAAGGGTAAAAGTTCAGCACAATATTTATCAATCAGTATGTGTGTGTGTGCGTGTGCATGTGTGTGTGTGCGTGTGCGTGTGCGTGTGCGTGTGCGTGTGCGTGTGCGTGTGCGCGCGCGTGTGTGTGTGTGTGTGTGTATGTGTGTGAGTGTGTGTGTGTGTGTGTGTGTGTGTGTGTGTGTGTGTGTGTGTGTTGGTTAATTCTTCACGCTTAAACGGCTACACGGATTTGGATAAAATTTTGTATGGAGGTAGCTTATGCCCTGGATTGTCATATAGGCTACTTTTTATCACGTAAAAATTCACGGTTCCTGAGGAACGCGGGTGAAACTGCGGGGCGCAGCGAGTATTGATATAAATTTAACGTTATTTTTAACATACATAGTTTACTTTACTTTATTAGTTGCAATTGCAACATTAGACTATAGTACAATACATTAACTTGAATAATCTAAAATTGAAAATTTTGTAAGAAGATTAATAGACAATTGCTACTGTTTACTTATAAGAATTAGATATCATCGAAATGGTATTTTAAAGACCTTCATTTTGATACCCAACTCGATATCTTTTGGTTATTTTTTGTTCCGTCGAACATACAATATGACAGCTGTAACCCGCCATACATCCTGCAGCACTCTCGTGATCAAGACGAATCCAATGATACCATGTCAAAATCCATATAGCCGTTTAGGCTGTACGACGCGCCTAAGAAACGTACAAACAAACAAACAAACAAACAAACATACATACAACTCAAACACATAACCCTCCGTAGAGTCGGGTAAAAATGAACAGATTTCTTATAGGTACTACGGTGGAGGGAAAGACATGGATGAGTATCATCCGAACGAAAGGCGTGGCAGCAAAGGAGGCCTAGCAGTGAGTAGCGTAGTGGCTGTAAATGATGATGATGATGATGATGATGATGATGATGATGATGATACTACTGTCACGAGGCGGTCCTAGGGTTTGTTCCACTAGCCCAGGGACCAAACCTCAGTGGACAACATAACAATTAGGAGCACTGGGAGAAGTTCATAAACAGAGATCTTGCACTCAACTATTCAGTCTTCTCCCAATTTAATATATTTGGTAAGAGTGTACCTACCCTTCGGGCTCTAGTATTGTTATTATCACCGACTTTTCGTGCTTTAACAATACGGATCAAAACAACTATGAACGAAAGTACTATCATATATATTTAAAGGACTCCAGATGTAATAAACTTATTTAGGTACATATTTTATAACATATTATTTCGTAAAATTTCAGTTTTTGCTAATCCAATGACAATGTGGGAATGACAGGTTATTTGAATTTAGAATTAATATAGACAAACTATCAAAAAGGTATTATTATGTTGAAAGAGGTTTGACATCGTCACACTACGAAAAGACATGGAAACATTCAGATCAAAAAGTTCCGTTTCCCTAATTAAAAATCTGGTTCGATCTAGGATCAAGAGTTCAATGTTCCAATAAATACATATTTATGTATAAAAAAAAACGTTTTTTAGTGGTTTTGATGACGGATTCCCTTTTTTAATTTCTAAATAGAGTTTTGTCTACTCAAACTACGACATTATATATCTTATATCTATCTACGAGTATCTATACATATAATAAAGCAATAAGAAGAAAAAAAACTGTACAAAGAAAATAATAAATAAAAGGTTATCAACTGAACAAGAATATAACATTTTTAAAATTCGAGTCTGTCTGTTTGTCTGTATGTTTGTCACGCATCACGTAATAGACCGATTGCAATGCGGTTTTCACTGTTTGATAGCTTAGGGTTTGATTTAAAAACTAGGGTACTTGGTATCTTAATCCGATGATTAGATGCAGAGCAATCGATAAAAACAATTTGACGGCTGAACGAATTTTGAAGAAACGTAGTATATTGTACTTTATAGGTACTTTTGGTCCTGGCATAACACACAAGGGCTACATTTAAATGAAATGATTACGCGGGCAAAGCCGCGGGCACAGCTAGTTCATTAATATATTTATGAGGTGTATGAAGCGCTCATTATGCTAACATGAATCTGCAAAGTTATCCTGTAATTTCATCGCAGATATTAAGTGCCTAATAACTATAATCTAGAGTGTCTAATAACTATAATCTAGAATGTTTATCGCTTGCCATTCCCATAAATCTGCAATAAGTGAAAGGTCGAAAGCTTATACTAGGTAAGTGGCATTGCAGATAAGCTTTACTACAAAAAAATCAACGTTTTTTGCGATCCATTTTGTTATTGCTTGTGGACTGCTGGACTATCATTTCCAGTATCGTAAGCACTACTATATTCACTTTACAAAAACAATGATAGGCCTTCTTTATTCCCCTATTTTTTAACCATATCTGAGTGTCTCCACTCTGGTAGAAAATAATAGTTACTATATCTTCTATCTACCTACACTTATAACAAAGCAGCAAGTACTAAAAGTCTGGATGTTAGTTCGCGCGTAACGTAAAAACTACTGGACCGATTAAATGCGGCTTTCACTGTTGGATAGCTTAAGTGTTGACTTAAAATCTGTTGTACTTCATATCTCAATCCGATGAGCAGATGCCGATATTTTGGACGGTTGAAGGAATTTTGATTTAATTTGGAATATTGGTTCAGTCCTGGTCCTGGAATATCACGATACTTTTAACCAAGAGAAATTACAACGCGGGAAAAACCGCGGGCACAGCTAGCTATTAATAATTACTAGATTCGAAATAAAAAAAAGTTTAGAACGTAATTGTAATGAGTTTGTATTGAAGTAAGTACATTAGTAGCGCCTATCCATATCCATACACACTACATACTATATACTACATACTACAAATAAATTATGTCTGTTTGTAATGTCTTTAATTTAAATTTTTGTTCTTCTTTCTGTCTATCTGCCTGTCAGTCTGTTTGTTCCGCTAACCTCCGAAACGGCTCGACCGATTTTGACGCGACTTTCACTGGCAGATAGCTGATGTTATAAAGAGTAACATAGGCAACTTTTATTTTTGAAATTTAATTAGGGATCCGCGTAAAAAAACCATGAATTTTAACCACGCGGGCTAAGCCGCGGGCACTGCTAGTACTGTATAAAATAACCTCTAATCTACGCACATGATCACTGAACCACGAAATTAGTCACGACCGTGAGAGAAATTATCTTTTTATCCAAAGCAAAATGAGTAGTAAATTTAAGTTTATATTTTAACTATGTCATGTTTGGTCAAATAATTTAATTCTAAGATTTACATGGAGGAGTATTTTGAAGTCATGATTTTAACCAGTTATTTCACACCTACTACAGGATTCTGTATCCCTATTATTACTTACTAGTTTTCCCGCCCGCGACTTCGTCCGCGCGGACTACTGTTTATCGCGAAAAAAGGTTATCCTATTTTCTTCTAGGTTATTAAAAACCAATGCAAAAGTAGGTATAGCATCAATGCTCTTGATGTTTTTTGACAGACTTGTTATTTCTTTTCCATGACAACCACAGTGTATTCTGTGGTGGCAACCGTTTCTTACAGTGAGTAATCAACATTTCCCAGATTTCCCGTGGAAACTTACAACTTTCCGGGATAAAAAGTATCCTTTGTTTTATTCCAGGGTGTAAGCTATCTCCATTCTAAATTTCATCAAAATCTGTCGGGCCGTTATCAAGTGAAAGCTCCCCAAACAAACAAACAGACAACGTTTCACTTTTATATATTGGTATGGATTCAACTATAAACAAAAGTACCTATTTAAAGGGTGTCACGACAACCTTCTCGGATGTTCAGGTCGGTAGTCGTGATTTACAATAACTTATATACACTTGTTAGTGCATATACATAATAGTGTGTATATATTTATGTCAGCCAGGTCACGCGGTCGTCACCGATGTTTATCAACTGCTGAAACTCTAGAAATAATTATATTCAAGTAAGTTTATAATCAGGCAGACGTGTTCGCTTGTTTGTGGGTCTAATTTAAAGTGTTCATTCGTTTTGAAAGTGATTTCTAAGTGAGTAAAATTTATGTATGTAATGAAATCAAATAACATTGAATGGTTGATATGTTTAGCTCACAAAATGTAGACAAATAAATAAAATTTAAGTGTCTGTTTGTAATATAGATAAATAAATGAAATTGAAGTTTCTGTAATATCAAAATAACAGCTTTTTACTAAATGCATATGAAAGTTTATATGGTTCTTGTATAACAAAAACAGTTTTTTTTTAAGTTTTTGTCTCTATGTCTGTCTGTTTGTACCCGCTAATCTCCGCCCATCAATTTCGACCACGCGGGCAAAGCCGCGGGCACAGCTAGTAATATATAAGATATTATAAACGTTGTAATTAAATAGAAAGGGTTTCACAAAGTTTATTTTTAGAAATACCTTTATAAACTTTTGAGGGGTATTAGATACAACTGAAGAACTTAAAATCGCCCGTTAAATTGAATCCCTATTATTGTGCTACAGAATAAGCAGTTGCTAGTTGTATAATGTAGGTATTGTATTGTAGCACAGAACTTCGTCACAGCGTATGCCATAGTCAGCAACAAAAGTCGTTGAACATTGTCTAAGTTTTCATTTTATTATTCTTGAACATTTCGCGTGTAAGTAAAATGAAATCATGGTCACATTCATCGACTTTTATTGCTAACAGTACTGTTGCACCGCGTGCTGTTGTAAAAATATATGTTTTTTTCTTAGTAAATAGGTACCTAATACAATCCCATGCTTGATCTGAACTTTCAGGTTCATTAGTACACATGTACGCTTTGGTTTTTAACACGCTTTTATTAGCTTCACCTTTATGTGTGTTTTTATGTAACGGAATCATCGAACTCGATTTTTACCCACTTTAAATGGTCAAATTAATACAAAATTTGGCACACAGGGCCCGACGACAATACAAAAATTAAAAAAAAACATATTATCCTGATCAGGATTACCAGGAATTAAGATTTATTCAAAAAATAAGAAAGTCTAAATACACGCTTTAATACCATTAAACCGAACAAAATAGTAAACAATAAATTTCAATATAAGAATAAGTGATTAACGAGAAAGTTAATGTCATTGTAAAAAAAATCTCGGGGTGATTTGTACGACATTCTTACACCTAACTCTGTAACATACCTTGGTAAAAAATAAGTATCAATTAATATCGAGCACCCCCACGCTTTTTTTTACAATGACATTCATTTTCTCGTTAATCACTTTATTCTTTTAATGAAATTTATTTTTTACTTTTTAGTTCGGTTTAGTGGTATTAAAGCGTATGTTTTAGTTCTTTAAACTATATTTTATTTATCTTGGTTACAGTTAGTATACTTAGTTGAATGTTTATTTCATGGACGTAGTATTGTTTTCCACGATACTGATACGTCACTGCACTGACCTTGGTCACGTTACTGACGCAAGTAAAAAATGTTGAAAATCATGTATTATTTGACAAACAAAGACTCTACTTCAATATAAGTGTAAAATTTGTAAAAAACAGAGCATTACCTTAATTAATAAAATATTCTTTTAAGAATCTACTACAATGCTCAATTTAAATTTTAACCCGGCTCAAATGACGCTGGGTCGTATTGACCCGAGGTGATTTTAGACGGGCATATTTTTTGATTTTATGCCCGATACCTCTGCTGGTTTATGTACTCAGTTTGATGCCAAGTATGCAGCAAGACACTCATGCTGCATGTAACCGAACAGGGCTAAAATTGAAGCAGTTCCATGTCTCTCAGCGAAAAAACTGTAGATAGATCATGATAAGAAATGTTGTTATGATAAGAAGTGTGGTCAATAACATTTTTGATTTCTATTAATAACGAGCAGAGCCCCGCGGCAAACTTCACCACACTCCCAAAACCCCTACCCCCTCCCTAAAAATCTTATACGTTTTTTTTGCCTAATCGTTCCGGCCTTTCTCAAGTTATGCGCTTACCAACGAACAGCATTAAATTTTTATTTATAAAGTTTAAAATATAAATATACACAAGTAGTGTTTTCAAAGTTGGTTATTCCAAAGATAATCGAAATTATCTTTGGTTATGCATACGTTTAAGAAAATGTTGATAAACTTTAATTTATAAAATATATTGGCATTATTATTATAACATGTACTTGTACGTAAGAAACCTTATTTAATAAAAACACTGACCAAACACAGGTTATCAAGACCCGGTGTCACTGTCCGAATAATTATTTTCACGTCATTGGCGCCTTATAATTAATAATTCGAACTGGATTTTCTTACCATCAACTCTAGAAACTGACTAACTACCATTATATCCGGTTAAATCTGCTTTAATGTTTATAACATAATTATTTAAATATATTAACAATTGCTTCATAACGTGCGACATAACGATGTCATTGTCGGTTGTAGTATTGTTTGAACAGATGAATTTGAAAATGCGTTAGTCATAGTGTTTGGACTGAGAGCCAACGCTCTCGTAGTTCTAAGTTTGCTTTTAATTGCCGCAGTAAATTTTCCGAGAATGCATTAATGTTACTGCACGCGTTCGATTTTCACAGAAGTGTACCAATAATATATTAGGTAGCTTGGGGACTACAATTCATTACAAAGAAGTATTCAACTTTTAAGAAGTATTCTCTTCTTTAGCGGAGATAACTACTTCCAAAGGACCGGGTGTTGGAAGGGTATTTCCTTTTCCTGTGTGTGATTTAACTCTGAATTAGGACATGAATAGGAAATTTCCTGCCAAAGTTAATTTCAACCTAATTTATTGATTTGGTCAATTAGTAATATTTTATGAATATGTTTATTCTCCTTGTTCATGAGAGTTACGTTTTTTATTGTAAAGGTGATATATTATGTTCCATTACAATAAATACATTGAATTTGAATTTTCAGCAGGCCTGTGCCTGAAGTATTAGTGAACTGCTTAATATGATGATAATACATTTTGTTAAAAATATTATTTTCTTTACCTTTTCCGTCGCCTTTTTAGTAATAATTAATAATCATTGTAATGGCGAGAGTAGCTATACCACAAAGGGATTTACTCAAACTATCTACTAGCTCTCAGTCTAAATACGTAACATGACGCGAGGTTCGAATGATAATAGCGATGATGAAACGCAGTATGTGAGGTTATGAACCCAAGTTGGTGTTATCAAACAGTTCGAGGATGTTCATCACATGTGAATGAACACGGTGATTCGAGTCCGAACAAAACGTGATCATGATAACGTGTCTAAGTTTATCATATGATTCACATGGCGCCTCTGTTTATGTACTTACTGTACTGAAACTGGCCACTGTTTGTATTATGTACTAACTGTCACTACTGGTATCAAACTGGAAAAGCCAGTTAACCATTAGTTAGTAACTAATGGTTAACTGGCTTTTCCAGTTTGATTGTCACACGTTTTAATACTTACCTAGTTACTTAGTTTTTTTTTGTGGATATACATCCAAAAAAACTATCTTCTTGGAACATACCTACGTTTCCATAGACAAGAAAGTTTCTTGTGTTTCATCCAGTATTTTTAAACCGATTTGTATATTTTGAAAGGGTAGTAAATTTCCAGCGTACTCCCTATATGGGAGTACGCTGGAATTTCATCACCAATTTAAGTAAACCCGTTTCTTGTATATGCTTCAGATTTTGATGTTTTTTTACAAGACTGCCCAAAAAAAGGAGTGTTATGTTTTTATCATACATGTAGATATAGACGTATAGGGTATAGTTAGAACCATTACATCCCCCCTAGTAACATATTTTTTTTAATGTCAATATGGTGGCAGTATAGCTCCATTATAAAGTGCGAAAAAAAACTTCGTATTTTACAATATGGGTATCAAATTGTAGGCCTTGATAAGCACTCAAGCATTCCAACAGCAGTGTATAATCTATTGGCATAAGTTTTTTTTTGGCGGGACAGTCATGTTTTTAAAGTTTACTAAGCTAGTTATTTTATTTGGAATTGTAAAAAACCAGTGTGGTCTCATGTAATTTGAACAACATTGTTTAATCAAGCACTCGCTGCGCGTCACAACTCACAATTATTTTAATACCTACATCAAAATACATGAATTCTCTCATTATAATTACAAATAAATGTTCATTTAATCAAAACTCACAGCTCTATTTAATTCAAAATACTAGCGTTTGAATTTTATAACACTGCAACATCAAAAAATTATGTAGGTACCTAACGTTATCGGAAAACGTCGTCATGGCTTTCAAAATACGACCGATTTTTAATATATGTAAACAAGAATATATTAGCATACGAGCCTTTTGTATATATTATGTACTTAGGTACTTACACAAATGTTTTACATATCCACATAATTTAGTAAGCTCATATTAAAAGTCCTGAGCGGTTCTGGAGTCTTTGCAGCGTTGTCAAGTGGAATGGCGATACATCGAAGTGCTGAGGTTTCTGTATCACGCCGCGACTATGATTGTCCAAGTACAAAACCAGCAGTCTAAACATGTCCAACAGCGCAGGGGAGTGAGACCGAGGGATGTTATATCCCCGAAACTGATCAATAATGCCTTGGAAGATATGTTTAAGACGCTGGATTGGAAGTGGCGAGAATATCTCACGATTTGCCGATGATACCGTCCTAATGGCGGTAAGTCGCTGCAAGGCTTGCAAAGTATGCTGACCAACCTAGATGATGCCTAGATGATGATAATTATAAGATTATTCAGTAGAGCGACTGTGGAATATACGGATATTATAAAAAACTGATGGGTTTTTATTTCTCAATAATATCCGGAACTGTGTGATAGTTTTAGATACGGATGTTTTAAAAAAATGTAAAAACAAATACCAAGTACCTACTTAATTATTTAAATTAAACCGCTAGTAATGTTCAAATTTTTATCCAGGAAACAACAAGATAATCAGCCTTTAAAATAGGTAACAAATACATCTGTAGTCCAATCTGTAGTCATGTACTTATTAATTAAGACCATGAATCTTCTTTACAGGTACTTAAATCAAGATGGTGGTGCGAGTGGCGACCGATGAGCAGCCGTTCGAGACGCGGTCTTCGGACGAGAGTGGGCTTGGAAGGAGCGACTCCCCGAGCGAGGACACTGAGCCAGAAGCAGCTTTGGTGAGTTTTCAGTCACCACTTAGCACTAGAGTCACCATTCACTAGACTTCACTTAGTATCAAAATATAACCAGCATACTGCCCAATTCTGGGAGTCATTTCGAGAGGCCGTCAGTAAAGAGGTCAAACGAGAGCCTGTTTTGAACAAAATAAAGTCTGTTTCACTGCATGATACTGCTGAATCCAGCCTCGTTGCTCCGGAACATCACTGAACTTAAGACTCTGTAGACTGTTCATAGGTATGCCATATCAACTCTATGCCTATCGTATACATGAACATGCCCGTCCCGAATGCAAGTACGAAATGGACCTGAGCAAAAAGAAGAAAGTAGCATAGAAATTGTGTAAACATTAGTATTACGGGAAACGGAAACGGGATATTAACCGTTTATTTTATTTGTAAAGGGTTCTCGATCCTGGTTCCAATGATAACGATAATACTGATATGTCACTCATATCAGCAAAGCATATTATTAGATTAATATGTGTTTTAATATGTGTGACGTGGCTGTGCTTATTAATAAATAAATAAGTATGTTAGTGAATATTACAGTTACACAAACCAGTCAGTGAGTAGCAGAAAAAAATAAGATTCAAGATCACGTCAAATCACCATTGATGCAGAAATTAGCAGCTTGATTGAAATTAACAACCTATTTACTACCAAAAAAGAATATCCTCACCTACAACTGTCAACCAACAAACACATGCAAAAATAAAAACATGCCGTCGAATGACGTCTTGTGACAGTGTGTGACAGTAAAAAATATCATGGCCAGTTTTTAGATGGGAAAGTGGACCAAATAAATGTAACCGAGATGTACGGGTTTGTAATTTCCATCGGCTATGTCAACGCTCCCCTCTCTTGATACAATAATAGCTTTGATCGTCGGTATTCACATCGTAGCTGTAGTGTGGTTTGGATTTGAACGAGTCACCTTCAGGCCAAAGAACAGGTCAACAAATGCACAAACAGATCAAGTGCAATCCAAGTCAGCATGCGTTTCCTGTAACTGTGACTGTTCTTGCCCCTAAACATGTTAACCATCTAAATAACCATAGAAAAATGACTATATAGGTTCAAACCAAGAGCAGAAAGCCAGAACAAAATCGAAACATGACTACAATTGAAAAAAAAATGAAAAGGAGGAGGATGCTAAGAAGATTTGCAGAAAAAGTTATCAACACTTGTTTGCTTGCTACAATTTCCTTTGCTTTTGCTGAAATCACATTCACGTTGTTAATACTGCTCCTATGAAGTTTGACTTGATCTGAAGATAGTTCTGGCACAACACAATGCAAGCACTTAACAGATTCTGGCAGAAGAGGAAAGCTATGCTCCAGAAGGCAGGAGAATGCATGGTGGACGCGTTGGCTTGGGCTGCTCTCATCTTTGGAGCTTGCTTTCTATTGACATCGTAGAGAAAGAAATTGAAAGTACCCGGACAGGAATTGAATTCTTAAAATACACTGGTTTCTTCTCCCTTCATTTATATCTGGACAGCTTTAAACATTACAAATAACTAGTACGGTTTTTTTTTGATCAATTGGGTCAAAATATTCATAATTTATAAATAAACGAATTAACAATACATATATGTTTTTTATTCATATAAGTATGTGGTGTAGACCCTGTACTTATGAACCAAAAAAACATCAACGGAAGACATCAATGACATCAGTTAATCAATTACTATGAGTAAACCAATATCGCCACGAGGGTCAAGTACAATCATATCAAGAACTTGACGGCTTGACACATAATCCTCCCTCATACAAGGTCGGCAAATTACTCTATTGGGTCGGTCATATGAAACTTTCTGGTTACTTTATTGGGCTAATTGGCTTTCTTCGCTAAGTCACTAATCAATGAAACTAAAAAAAATATATGAATTAACATCTATTCCATAGAAATGTATAGATACAAGACCAACAAACTTAATTAACACCTATTCCATAGAAATGTATAGGTACAAGACCATCAAACTTAATTAACATCTATTCCATAGAAATGTATAGGTACAAGACCATCAAACTTAATTAACATCTATTCCATAGAAATGTGTAGGTACAAATCCAACAAACTTAATTAACATCTATTCCATAGAAATTTATAGGTACAAGACCAACAAACTTAATTAATATCTATTCCATAGAAATGTATAGGTACAAGACCAACAAATTTAATTAACATCTATTCCATAGAAATGTATAGGTACAACACCATCATACTTAATTAACATCTATTCCATAGAAATGTATAGGTACAAGACCAACAAACTTAATTAACATCTATTCCATAGAAATGTATAGGTACAAGACCAACAAACTTAATTAACATCTATTCCTTAGAAATGTATAGGTACAAGACCAACAAAGTTAATTAACATCTATTCCTTAGATATGTAAAGGTACAAGACCAACAAACTTAATTAACATCTATTCCATAGAAATGTATAGGTACAAGACCAACAAACTTAATTAACATCTATTCTATAGAAATGTGTAGGTACAAGACCAACAAACTTAATTAACATCTATTCCATAGAAATGTATAGGTACAAGACCAACAAACTTAATTAACATCTATTCCTTAGAAATGTAAAGGTACAAGACCAACAAACTTAATTAACATCTATTCCATAGAAATGTATAGGTACAACACCAACAAACTTAAATAACATCTATTCCATAGAAATGTGTAGATACAAGACCAACAAACTTAATTAACATCTATTCCATAGAAATGTATAGGTACAAGACCAGCAAACTTAATTAACATCTATTCCATAGAAATGTATAGGTACAAGACCAACAAACTTAATTAACATCTATTCCATAGAAATGTATAGGTACAAGTCCAACAAACTTAATTAACATCTATTCCATAGAAATGTATAGGTACAAGACCAACAAACTTAATTAACATCTATTCCATAGAAATGTATAGGTACAAGACCAACAAACTTAATTAACATCTATTCCTTAGAAATGTATAGGTACAAGACCAACAAACTTAATTAACATCTATTTCTTAGAAATGTATAGGTACAAGACCAACAAACTTAATTAACATCTATTCCATAGAAATGTATAGGTACAAGACCAACAAACTTAATTAACATCTATTCCATAGAAATGTATAGGTACAAGACCAACAAACTTAATTAACATCTATTCCATAGAAATGTATAGGTACAAGACCAACAAACTTAATTAACATCTATTCCTTAGAAATGTATAGGTACAAGACCAACAAACTTAATTAACATCTATTCCATAGAAATGTATAGGTACAAGACCAACAAACTTAATTAACATCTATTCCATAGAAATGTATAGGTACAAGACCAACAAACTTAATTAACATCTATTCCATAGAAATGTATAGGTACAAGACCAACAAACTTAATTAACATCTATTCCATAGAAATGTATAGGTACAAGACCAACAAACTTAATTAACATCTATTCCATAGAAATGTATAGGTACAAGACCAACAAACTTAATTAACATCTATTCCTTAGAAATGTATAGGTACAAGACCAACAAACTTAATTAACATCTATTCCATAGAAATGTATAGGTACAAGACCAACAAACTTAATTAACATCTATTCCTTAGAAATGTATAGGTACAAGACCAACAAAGTTAATTAACATCTATTCCTTAGATATGTAAAGGTACAAGACCAACAAACTTAATTAACATCTATTCCATAGAAATGTATAGGTACAAGACCAACAAACTTAATTAACATCTATTCTATAGAAATGTGTAGGTACAAGACCAACAAACTTAATTAACATCTATTCCATAGAAATGTATAGGTACAAGACCAACAAACTTAATTAACATCTATTCCATAGAAATGTATAGGTACAAGACCAACAAACTTAATTAACATCTATTCCATAGAAATGTATAGGTACAAGACCAACAAACTTAATTAACATCTATTCCATAGAAATGTGTAGATACAAGACCAACAAACTTAATTAACATCTATTCCATAGAAATGTATAGGTACAAGACCAACAAACTTAATAACCATCTATTCCATAGAAATGTATAGGTACAAGACCAACAAACTTAATTAACATCTATTCCATAGAAATGTATACGTACAAGACCAACAAACTTAATTAACATCTATTCCATAGAAATGTATAGGTACAAGACCAACAAACTTAATTAACATCTATTCCATAGAAATGTATAGGTACAAGACCAACAAACTTAATTAACATCTATTCCATAGAAATGTATAGGTACAAGACCAACAAACTTAATTAACATCTATTCCTTAGAAATGTATAGGTACAAGACCAACAAACTTAATTAACATCTATTTCTTAGAAATGTATAGGTACAAGACCAACAAACTTAATTAACATCTATTCCATAGAAATGTATAGGTACAAGACCAACAAACTTAATTAACATCTATTCCATAGAAATGTATAGGTACAAGACCAACAAACTTAATTAACATCTATTCCTTAGAAATGTATAGGTACAAGACCAACAAACTTAATTAACATCTATTCCATAGAAATGTATAGGTACAAGACCAACAAACTTAATTAACATCTATTCCATAGAAATGTATAGGTACAAGACCAACAAAGTTAATTAACATCTATTCCTTAGAAATGTAAAGGTACAAGACCAACAAACTTAATTAACATCTATTCCATAGAAATGTATAGGTACAAGACCAACAAACTTAATTAACATCTATTCTATAGAAATGTGTAGGTACAAGACCAACAAACTTAATTAACATCTATTCCATAGAAATGTATAGGTACAAGACCAACAAACTTAATTAACATCTATTCCTTAGAAATGTAAAGGTACAAGACCAACAAACTTAATTAACATCTATTCCATAGAAATGTATAGGTACAAGACCAACAAACTTAATTAACATCTATTCCATAGAAATGTATAGGTACAAGACCAACAAACTTAATTAACATCTATTCCATAGAAATGTATAGGTACAAGACCAACAAACTTAATATAATCTGTAGGTAAATCCAGAAACTACGTATATCTTCCAACGCTTCCTTTATTTCGCTAACTAAAGGGTTTGTTTCAGAATCGCGCGTCACATTTTCCTGCAAAAGGTTACCGTGCGTGCCTTTAGTGAGCGATGGTTCATACAAAATGGATGAAAGTAATATATGAGGATATTTGCAACGCAATGCGGGTGCCGCCGCCCACCCTAATGTGCGAGAGCCTAACTGCATTGTCGTCTATTCACTTCAATGTGTTGTCGAATTTTATCCATCATCCGTCACATAAACATATAATAAATTCTGAATTAAACATTTACAGTACGAGACCACGACCCACACCACGACCATAGAACAGAAATATAAAATCGATACATTCAATTACCCTGATCCCGAAAATACTAATTTCTTTTATGATAATACCGTCTGGCATTTTTATTTGACATAGCAGAAGTGAGCCTCCACGCAGCTGCTACATTTCTGACCGTTTGCACAGTACATAATATCATAGGCCTTCGTTAGTGCCCATCAGTTGGTCGGGTTGGTTGGTAGGGTTTCTAATCGAAAGATTTTATATGGTTTTGGCTATAAAAGGATGATACACGGATTTTTGGTCGTGAGCTCTGGTACTGTTAGGTATTATCTCAGTATATCGATATGTGTAACTGCTGTGGTATTATTATTATTGTGAACAAAAATAAAACTATTAGCAAAAATAGTTATATTTATGTTAGTACATATATAATAGTGTGAATATATGTAATATTACATATTTTCACACTATTATTATTATTATTGTACTATTATTTATTCTGTGGTAATAGGTAGGTACCTATTTTATTAATTTGTAACGATTGCTTTGTCTTGGCTAGGCTAGGCCAAACCCCACAACGTTATATACATTATTTCCCAAATACTGATCTACCTACTTTGTAGTAATCCTGTGTGATTGTTTTATTGTTTTTTTTTAATTAGTTTTATTCAATTTTTGAGTTTCGAAAGGATTTTGTCATGAAAAGTTTATACTACCTATACCTCAAATAATACTTTCTTACTTTGGCTAGGCTACTTTTAAACAAGTCCAGTGTAAATCTTTGCCGCTCTGAAGAATAAATACAGCTTCGGCGTCCAAAGCTCTCCCCCAGAGCATGATGCCGTTATGACATGATGCGATGGAAGTAGACCGAGCGAGCTGTATTCATATCTGTGAGCTTTAGAATTCTTCGAACAAATCTAAGACTATTTTAAAGAGAGGAAATAATATGTGGACCCCACTGTAGTTTCTAATCCACAGGAGACCCAAGAAGAGCTTGCTATCTGATTATCCACAAGTGGGGTACACCACAAATAGATCTGATGGCATCAAGGCGAGCTCATGTGGTACCCAATTATGTAACGATCAGTGAGACCGACAACGGATTGATCACGATGCGTTGAGCAGAGTCTGAGAGGACAAGTTAGGGTGGATCTATCCACCACCTTGTCTTGAGATAACCTCAGGAAATTGGTCGCCTTCTGAAATTAGTGTGACCGAGTCTACTTGGAAACCTAGTACTTTAAAGACTTGTAAACAACATCTGAAAACGGAGGCTTACATATTGCAAGCGAAGATAGATTACAAAAATCTTGGAGGTTATGGCTTAAAATATTTGCTGAAACATACTCGTACATAATATGTTGTGTCATCCTTCTGTCATAGTTGATAAAATGAACCTAAAAAATGCTGAAATTACGAATTATTATTAATTAATTATTTATGGCTAAAATTTCCCTCTAGATCGCCAGATCTAAATTTTAGAAATTTTAGTTCTCACATATTAGCCCGACAAGTCCGTGGCTCTTGCAAACTAAACTTAAAACTTGCAGCTTGTACGATATATCTTAACGTTGTATCAGGCGAATGTATCAGGTCGAGGATTGAAGCTAACTAGAGTAGCCCTAGTTAGCTTCATTCCTCGACCTGACGATTTTATCTGTAAAAGAACAAAAACATTATACGGATCAAATACTGATACGCGAATAAAGTCATGAGTAATCTGGCTGGCTACTATTATCAGGTAAGCAGATAATCAGGAAATCGGCTCCGTTTTTTGGATTAAAAACTAAAGGAAGTTTAACAGCCGCGGTGTCTGTTGGAGAATGATATCCAGAATTTATTTGTCAGAACAAGAGAAAGGCTGCCAGCTGGAATTGCTGGATAAACCGTATTAAACGACGTAGGAATTCAAGACTCACCTGGTTCCATTAGATCAGCCTGATTTGAGTAACTGATAACTAATGATTAATTAACCGATATGATTAATCAACCGATAGTTGTCCTTGCATTCCGCAAGGACAACTATCGGTAATCGTACCGAGCATTCTCGCATTGATAATTTTACACCATTATAATATAAGTACCTAAAGAAATGTATATATTTAATTATTGGATCTTATTATTTCATGTTTGAATAAAGTATTGATACAACTTAAATTAGATTTTAGGTATAAGAAAAAGAGTTTTGAATTTTTAAACTTAGTTTCACGCCACCATGAGAAATTAGTCATGACACCATTTTAAGGTTTCGAATAAGTTATAAAATAAGTTTTTTGCTGAAATAAAAATTACTTAATATGATTTATTTATTCAATTGAAAGTGCTCCTAAACATATTAAATTAATTAATTATTTACATTAAGTATCATTACATCTATATCTATATCTATATCTATCTATACTTATAATAAAGCAAGGAGAACAAAAAAGGCTGTGAAAAAAATAAATAGGTTACTTAAAATAAGTTACTGAACACGAATATAACTTTTTATTAAATCGTGTCTGTTTTTTTGTCTGTATGTTTGAAGAAATGTAGTATATTGTACTTTATGGGTACTTTTGGTTCTGGAATAACAACTACTACTACTTTACTTTTAAATGAACTCAGCACGTGGATAAAGCCGCGGGCACAACTAGTACTAAAATAAAATCAATACCTATGTCAGGGTTGCATGGTTATTGAGCCCACCTGAAGAAACTGACGAACGGATCGTTCGGCAGACACTAATCAGTATAGACTGCAAATTGGGGCCAAATGGAGGTTCTACGTAAATGATTAGGTATAGGAGAGTCATATTAGCACCTAAAGTGAAAGCGGATACACTACCTATCTCCATTTGTAGGTTTCAAATGAGCTACGTACGTAATAAAAGGTAAAATCCTAAATTTCAAGGACACAACTATAAAGTACATACAAAATGCCATCAAAATCAAGCCGTCATCGTTTATTATCGAATGGTCGTCTTCTACTCATCATATTGAGACACAAATTAAATTACCTAGGTACACCAGATTTTAAGTCAAATCCTAAGTTATCTAAAAGCAATGGCGAAGGTAATGTTTTACTCTGTGTCTAAAAGCATTCTAGAAGTGACACCTGCATTTCAATCATTCCAGTTTTACGTGATGCGAAAACAGACAGACACCATTTTCAGAAATATTATATTCTTGTTTAGGCAAACTTTTTGTTACTGGCTGCTTTATTACAAGTATAGATTATAAACAGTATTCCCAGGTTTTAACAGTACGGCCGATAAGTCGTGGCTTCTCTGAACTTCGTGCAAATGGCTGCGCAATGAACCGGATGACGGAATGAGGCGACACGCGCGGGGCTGTGGTCTAGGCCGGAGATGCACCTCATTCTGCCATTCGGTTCCTAAATCTTTTCATTGCGGAGCCATTTGCACGAAGTTCAGAGTGGCCACGACTTATCGGCCGTACCAAAGATTATTAGAAAGGATAATCTTTGGCCGTACTGTATACTTAGCTAGGTTAATTGCTTCAATAGATACAAGAAATATTGGATCCTGCAAACCTATTCTGCAACCATAAATATTAAAGATAGGTCGGTGTAACGTAGTATTGTTTTCTCTTTGGGTGTAACGGTTGAACAGATTATAAATACATATTGGTGAATTGATAGGCAATGGATTTCTTATTGGTTTGAATCTCATTATTATACATTTTCAGTCATAAAAAATGTTTTTACGTTTCTGCGAAAGTAGGTTCAAATATTATATTGTGTGTCGCAGCTGTGGGAAAGTAATATGCTGATGTTTTTTATTATTGTTGATCAGGCCGTGCCACCAGACGGAGGTTGGGGCTGGGTAGTCGTGTTGGCATCCTTCATGTGCAACTTCCTAATCGACGGCATCATCTTCTCTGGCGGATCCATCTTAGCCGACATCCAAAAAGACTTCAAGGTGAGTAAAATTTAATCCAAAAATATCAAAACAATCCCCATGTTTAATTGAACAATGGCAGCTGTAAAACATTAAATTCAGAATTTTATGTACTTTTTGAAGCATGTTTTTGGTTGATGGAACCAAATAATAACAAAGGCAAGTACCAGAAGTTGTGCTTCGTTCTTATTATGATTAGGTTCATGAGATATTACGAAATAACAATTTGGCTTGCCATGCAGCATAAAAAAATAAAGTTTAAAATGGAAAGATCCAAACGAGATTCTCGTGTGCAAGTTATTTTTAGAGCTGCCACATGGAACACGCCCTCGCGTCGCGTCTCGCTACCGAATCTTGCGTCATTGCCGTGCCTCCGTTTTAAAACTAAAAAACATGTTAGATTTAAAACGTCGGATTTTAAACGTTATGAAAACCTAATCAGATGTGTGGTTGGAACTCGCATGACGCACAACGAGCGTCATTGGAGTGTTGAAAAAATACGCATCGCAGTTATTTTGTGTCTGTGATTATCTTTCAATGCAAATTAATTTAGTAAACACTACACAGATTTTGTATAAGCGTATCAGGTTTGGACCTCTGCGCCGCTCTGATGACTTTTCTAAGCTATATGCGGTTATCCATCTCTCCGTGCTTCGGAGGGCACGTTAAGCTGTCAGTTCCGGCTGTTATTGATTAATAGCAGTCGTTACGCCATGTCAGAGGACCTCAGGCGTCCTGACAAACTCGGACCATACGACAAGCAAGCCAGCTTTATACTGAGGCATCTACATTCTTGACTGCCCATCACAAGATTCAGAAAAAACTATATCATTGTTTTGTTATGAATATTGAATTGGCAAATTACTTACATCATTTTTTAGAAAACAATATCACGTCTATTCAAAGAATAATTCAATGAAACACTTACATAAAAAAATTACATCAATACAATTATTTTTTTACGCTGTTACTGACCGGGATGTCATCATGTAGTACGTAGGCAACACCGACGACGAGACGTGTTTAAAACAAATATTTTTTCTTCTATACGGTAGGTAATACCTATTTGTGACACATTACATAGTACTGACACAGAATATATAATAGTGGTGATTATTAGCGATGGTGGCCTAACGGTTCAATAGTGCAACTTAGAATCCAACGATACCGGGTTCAATCCTAGGCTCCGCATCAATGACTTTTCTAAGTTATGTGCGGTTTTCCACCACTCCGTGCTTCGGAAGGCACGTTAAGCTGTCGGTCCCGGCTGTTATTGATTAATAGCAGTCGTTAATAGCAAATGTTATAATTCTACGCAGAATACCGGTTTCCGTCTCGGAATCTGATCTTTTACATTTAACTCTGTTATTTTTGTCTACATTGTCGGGATCTTTGACAAAAAGTTTCGTGTGCTTCCAAGGCTGTTGGCCTGAAGTAGGTCAGTAAGAAAACGAATGCTCGTTAGCAAGTGAGTGTAAATGACATCTCGATGTATGTATAGGTATATATTTATCAACAACTACCACGCATACCTCGCTCGGTTTGGTACGCTTGTATCTAATTTATCTAGTCTCAAAAAAGTATCTGAGCTGAGCTAATTATTTTTTATTTGCCCGCTTGCGTTTCTGTCTAGTTATATATGAATAGTCATTTCAATTCCTTTGATAAATAACTGTATTGCCTCTCAAAGCCACATGCGATTTAAAATCTAGGCCGATAATCGATAATTACCTGAGTTATTGCCGATCTGGCCTTCAAAACTTAGTACCACACTTTAATTAATAGAGTTTTTGTTAAATTGCTTGGCTCTTACTCATTGGATTGAGACACCAAGTACACCACTTTTTAAATCAAAACTTATGCTATCCAACAGTGACAATCGCATCGAATTCGGTACAATATTTTTATTTAAAACTTAGTACCACACTTTTGAAATTAATAGATTTAGTTTTTTTATCAAATTGTTTGGCTCCTATTCATCAAATTGAGATACCAAGTACACCAGTGTGTGATTGAAAATTGCAATCGTTCCAGAAGATTTATGCGCGAACAGACAGACATTAAAAGTGTAGTAGGTACTAAGTTTTGAAGACCAGTGTATAATCGTGAATTCACGATTATACAAATTTTTAAATTATGGGCGTTTCAAGGTTGTCTTAAGAAAAAATAAGAAGGTATTTTGTACAAAAAGTGTTTACGATAGCGAACAAACAGGTATTGTCCAAGATAATATTAATTTAAAGTAAAGCATAATTCATTACTTCTTTTATGTTTTTCATGCAAAGCCGTTCAAAACGATTCAATTGGTAACGATTTTATTGATAGATTGTCAAAAAACTGTTAACAATATGTATTAGATAAGGCGTCTTTCACGCGTTAATCACCATTTAACGGTTACCCAGCCGCATCTAATTTTCTCGCCGACGAATCGTGAATGCGCTAACAGGCGTCAGCGCACGGGGTATCGACAAAAAGCCTTCGTAGGCGCCAGTGGCAGGGCCAGAGCGACTGATCATACCTTGAACGCTAATGTACTGTGTTTGAACTTATTACTTGACTGCAAAATACACTGAACCTAACTAAAAGGGAATCTAGAGTCCCAAAGGCGAGTTTTATGCATAGGGAGGGTAGTACCAAGAACTATATAGGTACCTAGTGACCATCTCGCGTGAAATTTATCATGAAAGGTTAACTTGAACTTAGGAAAAGACCCTAGGAAGAACTTGCTATGTCTATGAATTGTGCGTTTGTGATTTTTCATCCAATAACTTAATAGGTAGGTACACGAATATAGCTTATCTACGTGTGAGTATTTCGAATAAAATATCAGGACTGATAAGATTAAGGATTCAAATGAGGGTTTCCGATATTTTTAAGACACCAGATGTCGCTACGTAGGCGTCTGGTCTAAACAACTGTCAAATTGTACTGAATTTTATGCCAGTGAAACAATATAAATATGGATTACGGAGAGAGAAAAGTAGCTGAACTAAAGATTGACTCACTAAACTAAAGATTGACTCACTGAACTAAAGATTGACTCACTGAACTTAAGATTGACTCAATCTTTAGTTGCAAAAGTTTGCATTTGAGCTCAATGTTTAGTTCTGCTACTTTTCTTTGTCCGTAATCCATAATTATAATGTAAAACTTGAACTGTTTAATAAGATGAATTTTCGATAAAATCTTTCACTGGTATAAAATTCAGTAGAATATGACAATTGTTTAGATCAGATGCGTACGTAGCGACATCTGGCAGCAGAAAAAAAAAACGAAAACCCTCATTGTAAAGCATAGAAGAAATCTTCAGTAAATTGCGTAACATATTGAAAGTTTAACCTCCCTTTAAAGCATAAATACATTGTAATTTAATTAATTGTGTATAACTTATTCGGGATAGATCATCATTAACTTAAGAATGTCACGGCACGGTCAACAAGTTCATTTAACTGCGATGACGTGACTAATTAACCACTGCCTTACCTTACCTGCAGACGTCAATTAACGTTAATTTGCATTAACATCCGTCAAAATCCATAAAATGCAAGTTTGTTTGTCGTATGAGATAGAGCTGGCCTCTGGTGGTGATGTCAGTGTTTGTCAGGCCATCCGAGGGCCTGTGACATGGCTTAACGACTGCTATCAGTCAATCAGCCGGGACCGACAGCTTAACGTGCTCTGCTTTACGTCTATAATTACGGCGGTAGGTCACGTTTAAAAAAAAGGAAGATTTAAATGAATTATGCTTACGTACTTCATTCAAAGAATGCTCTATATACAACTGTGATCAATCTTGATCATACTTACTGCTGTTATTATATTAAAAACTAGCTGATGCCCGCGGCTTCACACGCGTGGTTATTTCTCTCGGTTAAATGTATTAAAGCTATTCCAGGACCTAAAATACCAATATACCAACATTAATTTGATCAAAATTCCTTCAGCCGTCAAAATTATGTTGTCGATTGATCGGCTTCTACTCATTGGATTGAGATACCAAGTACCCCAGTCTTTAAGTCAAACCCTAAGCTATCCAACAGTGAAGACCGCATCGCAATCAGCAAGTTTTTACGTGACGCGCGAACAAGCAAACATACAGACAGACATAGTTTCTTAAAATGTTATTGACCGAGCGAGCGCGAAGCGCGAGCTCCGTTTCAGTTTGGGCAAAAATGCTTTCGTATGTCCGGATCTCCAGCTGTTCTCCTCTACAGGTCGCATTTCTCAACCGATATAGACGAAACTTGATACAGGTTTAACGAATTTTTAGATTATTTTGTCTTCGGGGATTTTTGTTTGGGGGATATTTCCCCCAAGAAGGGGCAAAAAGGGGGCTACTGAATATCGCCACCTTATTAGATCCGATTTCGATGGTTCTTTTTTTATTTAAAAGGTAGTAATTTAACGTTGGTCTCATACAAATTTGGTGAAGATCGACAGCTTCTAACATCTCTTTGTTCTGACATCTAATAGTTTTTACTCAAACAATACTAGTAATCATTCATTCATTCGGTCATTATTTCCACAACCTTCTTTGGGCACAGTCGACCTTGCCGCGCTGCTTGAATAGGCGCCAGCAAAGTTGTATGGAATTTCATTATTGTCGTGTTTTGCGGCCAGCAATTTCCTTTGAAAATCCATTATTGTCGTCTTTTGTCGTAGCACTATTATTTATTCCGTGGGTTCGTTAACCCCGAACGCGAAAAGAGAGGCGTTGTAGCTCCCAGACGAATGGACCGATTTTGATGTTTTTTCTGTTTGAAAGCTGATGTGATCGTGATTGTTGTTGTTGTTTCAGTTTCGGTTTCGGTTTCTGTTTCTGTTTCTGTTTCGGTTTCTGTTTCTGTTTCTGTTTCTGTTTCTGTTTCTATTTCTGTTGTTGTGGTCGTTGTTGTTGTCGTTGTCGTTGTCGTTGTTGTTTTCGTTGTTGTTGCATTGTTTGAGTAAATTCTTATTATACTAAGCTGGTTTTATTTAAATTCCTCGCATTGTTTGAGTAAAGCACTATACAAGCCTTGGTCCGCAATGACTGCCCTGCTGGCCACGCTATGATGGCCTCGAGCTTTGCTTATTAAGTTCTCGGCCTTCAAGCTTGGCCATCAAGGGCTGCAATGCTGACCGCGCTGTGGATGGCCTCGAACTTAACTTAGCTACGCTCTCGACCATCATCATCGCTGCCAGCAACGCAGTCATTACAGACCGCGGCAGTAATGTACTATTTATTGATTGCTCAGCTTCTACTCAACTGATTGACATACAATGTACACCAGGTTATGTCAAAACCTAAACAATCCAACACTGAAAACCGCATGTCAATCTTTTCAGTAGTTTTCACGTGATGCGCGAACAAAATATCCAGACAAACAGTCATTTTCTTTTTTTATGTTACCCGTGCGAAGGCGGTGCGAATCGCAGTCCTAAGTAAAAGTAAGGGAAATTTCCAAGGGAAGGAATTCAGAACGGGCCGGGCGCCTACGCGGAGACGCGGCGCCGTGCCGCCCGCCGAGTGGAGCGCATATTTTTAACTAGTGCCTCGCCCTGGCTTCGCACGTTTAGCGCTCACACCGCGGCATTTTTCTTACATTTAGCATTTCTGTATCGGTCGTAACTTCTAAAAAAAAAAAACGCCAATAAGTGTCATTCAAAAACTTTGGCAGCAACGGTCGTGGTGTTTTTTGTCCGTAGACAACTGCATTAGACTCACGTAGATACTTGACAGACTTGTTATTATTTTGATCCATGGCAACATGTCATTCCGTTATGTATTTTTGATACCTTCGGTTTAATTGTTGCAATTTACGGAGGGACATCAAATTTTTTTTTTTAAAATTGAGTACTTGCCAGTGTTACTCGCTTTTGTTCGCGCTGTTACCTTTCTATAGGTGAAATAATTACTAAGATCGGTTCATTATTTTGTGAGTTTATCCATTACAAACAAACAAACATATAAACGATCAAATCTTTCTTCTCTGTAATATTAGTGTCCATTTATTGAGAGGGGCATCAATTCTATAAAATAATAAAAGTGAGTTTTCTGGCCATGTGTCTTCGTGAAAATAATGTGAAAATTTTCTTTAAAATATCAGTGCAGTAACCGTTAGTCTGACAACATTGTAATGAATGTTTTATTTTATATTATTTGATATTTAACATGACTGAATGACCAAGGCACTGGATCGTGTGTCATGGAAGAAATTGGGAGAAGCCTAAACGGACCCAAAACGGCTGAAGAAGAAGGAGATGAAGATATTTAACGCTGTCCAGTATCTACTAAAGGTTTTCATTAGAAACATCCTTAGCTTAGATACTTAAATGCAATAAAATCTGTTAACATTGAACATTACCATAATGTTAAGGACAAGGTTCCGAACAACCGTTAACCAGTGCCATTCAATATTTCATTCAATGCTGGGAAACTCTGGAATTAGCTGTGGCAATGGTTGAAACAAAACAGCTTGTATACCTACTAACCTTTCTTGTGGTGAGAGCCAGAAACCAGAAGTTGCTAGGGAATTTCAATCATACTACATTAATATTACTTCTTGCTATTGGTTGTTATTATGTTGTCCATTCCCTGTACATAATATGTTATATATTTTATATATATATGTAGTAAATGTAATTAAGTTTATCATACACATTTATATGTGTATATATTTTAATATCTTTATTCATTGTATTTAGTTTTTTATAATATTATAATGCATCCGCGTCTTTACCATATATTAATTTCCCTCCATCCAAAGATCGTTTTTTAGCAATAAGACCATCAACTACCATAAATTTTGTACAAATTCTACGCGGTGTAAAATAAAGAGTTATCTATCTCTCTACATTCTTTTTTAACAATAATATGTAAAAAAATAATGTAGTATTACACTACTTAATTAATACCTTTAAATTAAATTACCTGATTTTAATATGTTTGGTAAAGCTGAAATTGTATAATTTGTGTTCTAAAGTATTTTTATGCAATACAATGTTTTCCATCTATCTATACCTAGTGCTACTTTAATTACCTAACTTGAACAAAGTGTTATATTCAGTATAACTGGTTTTATTACCTAATACCTACCTACACCAGTCTGACTATTTATTGTGTCGAAGTAATTTGCATACAAATGTTTTATACCATTATCTCATACCAGTAGAAGTCATAATCAATGTCAAACATTGTTATCTAAACGTATACACAGTAAGTTTAAGTACCTAACTAACTGTATAACTAGCTGCCCCGCGGTTTCACCCGTGTGGATTATGATTATGATGATGGATGATGATGGTGATGAAAGTAGCCTATGTGTTAATCCAGAATAGAAGCTACCAAATTTCATCCAAATCCGTTCAGCCATTTGAGCGTAAAGTAGTAACAAACATAAACACACGCACTTCTAAAGATAGATGTCGCTAATCGGTTTTAATGCATTTTATGACGTTTTGTATGGACTGTCACTTCCAATGTAGGGAGTTCTGCATCGCGCGTACGAAGATTTCCGTTCGATAAGAGAGTATTCCTTTTTAAATTTCCAAGCTCTGATTGGCCTGCTTAAGACAGTTCTCTGGTTTATATAAATAGTGGAACACATTCCACTATTAGAAATACAAAATCTACTCGTATCAGACAATTTCCACTTATAAAATGATGCTTTTAAATCCAAGTTAGAGTCTACTGTTAAGCAGGATCTACTGTTAAGAAGAGATGGTACGCTACTCTTTTAATCTGGAGAATTATGCTAACACATTGACGATATAATAAATGCATGCTTGTCATATGTTGACGACCGGTTGGTCTAGTGGCTAGAAACCGCGGTCGCGGGTTCGAATCCTGCAAGGTGCAAGGCTTAACGACTGCTATTAATCAATAACACCAGGACTGAGGCAAAAAGTGCCCTCCGAAGAACGCAGCGATAGAAAACCGCACATAACTTAGAAAAGTTATACCCGGTATCGTTGGATTCTATCTCTCACTAGTACATGTGCCGCTAAGCTAACATCACTCTTAGCATGTTTTTATTTTATTCATAAGTAACCATATCACACTTAATTGTTTTTAAAAATAAGTAGCTTGTTACACTCTGTGAGTCAGTGTAAACCTTTTTACAGCTGATCCTTTAATAAATAAGTATAGTTTAAAAATTAAATAATTTAAATAATGCGGGATTTTTAAGGAATGTTTTTTCACTTGTTGTTATTTTGGTTGTTTTGTACATTTTATACGGGTTTTTTTCTTCTTTTTTTGCCTTTTCACTTTTACATTTTTCAATTTTTATATATTTAGTTTTTATTAGTCTTTCCCTGAAAGTTTCAGCCGCATGGCTAATCGTGAAGTACTCGAAATTTGAACTGCAAGATTCCAGAACAGACAGAAATAGGTACATGGATACATACAAGTAAAATTAAATAAAAGCTTTTATAAAGGTTATACAAGGATAAAATTACCACAATTAGATTTATTCGATTACATATCATCCCTAAACTGATCAATTTGCGGCAAATTCCATCATTGCGGGAGTCAGACAGTAATAACTATACTACGTACAAGTCGGAGCGTAGATTGTGTAATTAATTGCCCCCAGTGGAGCTTCAGTGACGTTGTACGTCATGGGCTTATCTGAAATTGATTGTGGGTCGATCACATTACGAGCGGTGTTTGTTCGCGCACAATGACTTTCTCGAATAACCAAACTCATTGGAGAACAATGGGATTGAAGGAACTACAGCAAATTTCCTTCAATCCCACGTTTTCCATACGTTGTTTCGCACTATTTTTAACTAGATACATACATAATTTCAACACGCACTTTTTATAGTTCTCATTGTGTAGTCATCAGACCAACAGCCATCACCACGTCATCAGACCAACAGCCATCACCACGTCATCAGACCAACAGCCATCACCACGTCACTCATAAGACTTTCCATTTAATATCGTTTGTCTCTATGTAGATACCTAACTGTTGCTCTACATATAAATATTAATCCATCCTAATAGCTCTCAGCTTTTACTAATTAACTAGCTGTGCTCGCGGCTTTGCCCGCGTGGTCATTTATCTTTGTTAAAAGTTGCCTATGTGTTGTTCCAGGACCAAAAGCACAGAATAAATAATACAAAAGTACCTGTAAAGTACAAAATACCAAATTCCGTTCAGCCGTCAAATAGTTTCTTATCGATTGCTCGGCTTCTACTCATCGGATTGTGATACCAAGGACACAAGATTATACACGACTGCCTAAAAAAAGGAGTGTATCGTTTTTAGCGTTCATGTATGTATGTGAGTTTCTTTATTCCACCATACGAGTAACTTTTAAATGCCTAAATAGATTTAGAGTATGGGGTATCGTTGGAATCCTTACATCCTCACGAGTATAATAGGCTATATTTTTTTTGAAAACGTTCAGTATGGCGGTAGTAGGGCTCCATTTTCAAACTCTAAAAATACTTCGAATTTTACAATATGGGTATCAAATTAAAGGCCTTGATAAGCTCATTCCAACAGTATATAACTTATTGACAAAAGCTCTTTTTAGGCAGGGCATGCGTGTTTTTTTGGCTTTTATGCTAGTTGTTATGTCAAAACCTAAGCTATGCAACAGTGAATTGCATCGCAATTGTTCCAGTAGATATACGTGATGCGCGAGCAGAAACAGACAGACACGATATAAAAAATTATATATTGTTTTCAGTAGCTTATTTTAAGTACCCTAGACAATTTTGTTATTATATTCATTGTACAGAGTTTTTCAGTACTTACTGCTTTATTATAAGTATAGATCGATAGATTAGGTATAATAACTTGTTAAAAAGCGAGGTGACTAGACAAGCTGGTGTTTCGTGTGATGGTACCCGCGTATGCCCGCTCATAACATTGCAATGCTATCCAGATTGCCAGGATTACATGTCCTTGCACGGCACTGAACCACAGAATAAGTAATAGTACATAGTACTAGTATAGCACTGCGCTCGACGCCCCGGACGTTGATTTTTAGGACTCATTTTCAAGTAATTACGCTGAAAACATGGCCTTCAAACCTACTTCTGTTAGATTTGTCTTTTCCACTGGTTTAACTTTTATTTTCCATCTAAATGAAATTATATGCTATCCCACCGTAACTGGTTCGAATATTGACGAATGCAAGAGGCTTGCTCAATCCAGTTAAACAACAATATTGGAAGTTTTCCACTATCATGTAGTGCAGTAAGTAGAAGACCTCAAGCATAGTGATGTTGAATTAAACTTTCAAAGTGGGACGAGCTACGTAAATAAGTGGGCTTTTACGTTACTAGAAACTGAATATATGAAAAAATATCGAGCAATTTCTATCAGAGTAGACTGTATTTTAGACATTTAATTCAATTTCATTTAATTTAGACATTTAATAAATAATTTCATTGTAGACTGTTTTTACTTAATCTCAAATCATTAAAAAAAGTTAACCAAAGCGCGAACACGACAATTTTGAGAAGTTTCTAACTGTGAAGACTGAAACTGATCACAAACCTTTCCTTTTTTAGGCTTTATAACTGACTCATTTTATATTCTGTAAAGAAGGTAGATGCGTTGTCCACTCTCTATAATGGCAACGAAAAAGTAAGCTGATAGGACAATTTTCACTTTAACTGTTTTAAAAATGAGTGAGTCATTCGCTTGATGATAAGTGTCATGCCTGCTCCTAACAAGTGCAGTCCAGGCCACAACATAGCATAATTCGTAGTAATTTAAATTATAAGCTGTTATAGTAAAAATGTGTACATTTTTAGTACTTTTGGTAAGAGTATGTGCGACGTGATGTAATTGTTTCTAGGGCAACATTTAAACCCTACAGGAGCTGGTAAATGAGCATTCTGTGTCGGTGTGTCTCAATTAACAGTGCAACTTAATTTGAAGCCTCTTAACAGCATGCCAAAATAACCAAAAATCTACTGTCCAAATGAATATAATATGGAAAGTGGGACAGAGTTAGTGTGAAAAATGACAGTAAAAGTGGGTTAATTCAGTTTGAAACATGAAAAGCGGGTCAAATTCAATCAGCGCGGTACAGCACTCGGTACTCGGTAACGAATGTTGTAGTGCACAAAGTTCCCACATAACAGTGAGAGGTCAACGAACGATCTCGGCCTCGAGACTATAATACGCTTAACTTGTCCACGGTGCATTTTTCAACTGTCACGCAGTGGCTACCTATTTTACTCATATATAATTTTCATCGAATATTTAACAAAGCTTTGCTGACGTTAGATCTGCCAATAATTGTATGAGTTATTGATCACATTGATTGTAAATGTCAAATAAATAAGACAATGTTATCGACTAAATTATTTGGGGACATGCCAGAATTTATAAGTCAACCATAGGTAAATGACTCGTCCAGACTAGTAAGGTACCAATGCACTGTCACAGACAATGTAGATGTTGCGCTATTATTTATTCTGTGGTTAAACCTAACTTCCTTTCTGTGTCTACAATCACGCATTTTCTTAGCGCTAATTTATTGAAAGAGTGAAGCAGCTTCCTAGAATGTAGCAAATCTTTTTGCCTAAAGCGAACTTCAAAACCCTCGCAAGTCAAAGTCGAGGGTTACTAGAGTTCTAGAGAAAGCATGTTTTTTGTTAATAACTAGCTGCAATCCACGGCTTTGCCCGCTTGTATATTTTCCCGGGGTAAAAGTATGTTATGTGTTGACTTCCAGGGCATGTGTACCAAATTTCATCAAAAATCAGTTCAGTTGCAAATAGTCACCTATCGGTCGGCTTCTACACTTCGCATGGAGATGCAATCTGATTTTCGTTGACATCATATATTAACCAATTGTGAAAACCCATTTCAATCATACCAATAGCTTTTACGAGATGCAAAAACAAACAGACTGGCACAATTTTATTGAATGTTATTACGGTAGCTCAATATAAGTAACACTGCTTTATTATAAGAATAGATTTAATTGGGTGGGTAAATTTTCATTGATATATCTGTTTATATCTCATTGGTTTGACCTCACGTCCAATATAACATTCGTGCGATAACGTGCGATAAAAATAAAGAAACTGTGCTCTACGTACCCACGCTTCTTCGCTGGACCTCTGCCAGAGTTGCAAGTGAGATAAAAAAACGCTTCTATTTCATCATACGACATTGCGTAACTAACAGCTGAACTGTATTTATGTAGATAATATGTTGTCACTGAATGACAGAAAATGCCGCACAAATTCCTTTAGTTATTTACTAACAAATTATCGAACGGAAAGTTTTCACAACTGTATCACGAAATACTTTATATCGAAAATACTTTAGACTGGTTTCATCAGAAGTACTTCTATACAATTATAAAGAGGAAAGATTTGTATTATTTTTGTATGTTTGTAGTTTAATGTTTGTTTGTGATTGATGAACTAAAAAAATACTGGAAATTCTTTCACCTATATCAGCGAGTAACAATATATAATTTTACAAAAAAAATAGAGATCCCTACGTAAATTGCAATGAGGTAACCCAAGGTACCAAAAATTAGCAAAAATTTCGATTACTCGCTGTAAGGAACGGAATTAATGACATATTGCCGTGGAAACGAAATAATTATCAAGTCTGTCAAGTACGTGAATGATAATGCAGTTGTCTATGATCAAAATGCACCAAAGATTTTGAACTATGCTTACCGCGGTGTGAGCGCTACCCTTGCGGGTCTAGAATAAATACAAATCTTTGTTTTGTTTAATGCCCGTTTCCTATATCTATGCAACGTCTCGTTTTAGTAACGAACAGTAACATTTTCTACCAGACGTAAGCTGAAACTGTACCTATAAAACGAAAAAAACGAGATGTTATATTATGGTTTTCTTTAAATAACATCTGGGAACTCTCAAGTTACCTGTCATTCTACGGTCAAACTACAGAAACTCTTCTTTAATCAGCGTAAAACATGTGTGAACGGTATATGACGCCTCGTTATGATTAAGTTGATTACGAATGGCTATAGAAGCTGATTATAACTTGATTATAGAAGCGGGCTTAAAGCGTAGGTAAGTTAGGTATTAACATCAATGGCGAATGCATCGCTCACCTACGATTTGCTGATGATATAGTCATCATGGCAGAAACCCTGGAAGGCCTAAAGACAATGCTCAGAGACCTCAATATTGTTTCTCAACAGGTGGGTCTTAAAATGAACATGGGTAAGACGAACATCATGTCAAATGCCCATGTCGCACCCACGCCGGTCTATGTTGGAAACGATATAATCGAAGCTGTTGATCACTATGTCTACTTGGGTTAGACGATCCAACTGGGTAGATCCAACTTCGACAAAGAGGTCAACCGACGAATCCAACTCGGATGGGCAGCTGAACGCTGCCCTGGAAATTACGCCACATCTTCTCGTCACAGATACCGCAGTGCCTCAAGACGAAAGTTTATAATTAGTGCATGTTGCCAGTGATGACATACGGCACTGAGACGTGGTGGCTAACTATTAGTCTCACACATAAGCTCAAAGTCACGAAGCGTGCAGTGGAGAGAGCTATCCTTGGAGTTTCACTACGAAGATCCGTAACGAGGAAATCCGTAGAAGAACTAAGGTTATCGACATAGCTATCAGAATTTGCAAGTTGAAGTGGCAATGGGCAGGCCACATAGTTCGTAGAGCCGAGAACCACTGGGGAATACAGGTTCTGGAATGGCTACCACGAACAAGCAAGCAAAGTGTGGGGAGACCCCCACACGATGGACGGACGACATTGTAGCTATTGCAGAGTCGGTGGATAGAGGCGGCACAAGACCGTTCGTCGTGGCGCTCGTTGGAGGAGGCCCATGTTCAGCAGTGGACTGCTAAAAGCTGAAATGATGATGATGAAGTTAGGTATAGAGACGAAGAGACGCGGTCTTGTAAAATCACTAGACTTTTGGAGGAACTGGGATCTAGTTTCGAGCTTTTGAATTATTCATTTAATAGCTGGTAGATCATTCCCTCACCATAATTCTTTATATAACTATTTACCTATACTAATTCCAACATAACCTCTTTGATAAAAGTAATAGAAGATTACATTTTAAATTCTTTAAGTATATAACTATTTACCTATACTAATTCCAACATAGATAGATAGATAGATAGATAGATAGATAGATAGATAACTCTTTATTGTACACCACATAGAACAAAAAATACAAAAATAACTAAAACATTTATACAAAATAAATGGGACAATGGGCGGTCTTATCGCTAAAAAGCGATCTCTTCCAGACAACCTTTGGATGGAAAGGAATAAAACCTAACCTCTTTGATAAAAGTAATAGAAGATTACAGTTTCCAACTCTAGTGCAGTGGGTGGACGGGGAAATGCGAATTCCCCGTGCACCCACCAGTGGGAGAAGCCAGTGCACGGGGCATGCCCCAAGATTACATTTTAAATTATTTATATAACTATTTACCTATACTAATTCCAACATAACCTCTTTTATAAAAGAAACATTAGGTAGATTAGCGAGAATTGATAGCTTCTTTTAATTGCAGCTTTACAACTTTACTTACCCATAACTGTAATTTACTTTTAGGTCAAATAAAATGGAATTGAATTCAACATGGCAGTTAGCCCTGCGCATATCAGCTGATGAAAAGGTATATTCACACGTGTCTTGAAGACTCCGAGGTTGTAATAACTTTCATGGAAAACAGACTGCGGGAAAGAGTTCTACGGTACTTTGCAGCACGCATGATAAAAGTAGAATTATAACACTTGAATAAAATATAAAGGTAGAATATCCACCATACAACGGTGGCTTATCGCCTCGTTCTATAATGAAATCAAAAGGCACACTCGCCGAAATGCATACTTCCATAAAACCGTATGGCCACGGTAATGTTATCTAATCATTACCGTGGTATGGCAGCTTTGTTCCCTTGATGTTCAATGCTCAAGATACGTAAGTAGTACTATTGTTTATTCTGTGCTCAAGGCTCTGACTGAAACTGAAACCTTGTCTCACTCGCTCGACCGATTCGTCGTTATCAAGGATTCAATGACCTCTTGTGATTGAAGTTGTTACTTTGTTTGAGACTGCACCCACTCACGCATGAGAGCTGGATAGGTATGATGAGAGCTATGGTTATAATGAGACTAAAACAAACAAAATAACAACTAACATAAACAAAATTAATGGAGCAGCTTTTCGGGTGTGTACTTCACACTCTCTCGAAGAATCTGTCCTTCTTTGAAGTACTGGGTCAGCGTATTATTTGTTGAATAAATTGTGAACATGAGATGCTGTTGAGAATATAGGTAATTATAGTCGTGACAACAATTTTGGGCCATTTCGGGCGTAAAATAACTTAAGTCAAGTTAAAATTGAGATTTGACGTTAATGTAACACCGATAAACTCGAGGTGGTCGGTTATTGGTTCTTAATTAATTCAATATATCTAGCGGATTAGATTTATCTATTTCCTATAACGAACTCTCAAAGTATTTTATTGTAAATAGGCAATGTCCCACAATCATTAAACCATCAACGAGAGAGGAAAAAATAAACTAATGAGAAACCAGGCTGGACCAGTGCCCACAAGCAGCACCACACAGTATGACTTATGTACCGACAATCACACCCTCAACCATATAAATAGTAGACACTCTATTTGTAATGCAAACAACAGGGTCAAACGCGCACGTTTCATCGACTATCGCCATCCATTTGCATTAACAACTAATGGTTACTTACTTATGCTACAGAATAAATATTAGTAACTAAAATATAGCAGTATTTTGTGATGAAATAGTGTATCAAACACAAAACACCACAAATTATCCACTCACACACGTACGTACGTAGACATAGGCATCCTTATTCATACCACCAATTTGGAAGGTCCAAGTAAGTAAAGAAATTTAGATTTATAATATACGAGGTAATTTAACCCAACAATGCTTCGATTTAATATTACAAAATCTTTTGTAATTAAATTTCACTTTATAGCCACAATACAATGTACCACACGAGGAAATAAATCACGATAAAATGACGAGCGACAACCAGTCGAATAACCTTGTATTTTATTAATAAACATCAGTTTACATGTCAAGAAAATTAAGTATACAAATGTGTATAATTATACAAAATAATAATAATACTAAAATACAATTCTAAAATTTAGGTATATGTCAAAATCATAAAACTAATTTAAAAAAAAACATAATAATATAATAAATTACACTACCTTTTAAAAATTCTCCTCAATAAGCAATCGTTTTAACCTGCTTTTAATTAAAGCAACTCCTGTCGATCTCGAAACCAACGAATGTCATGCTGTTCACTGGCTCGGTCCTGATGTCGTTTGCCGACACCATCAATGGTCTTGTGACGTGGTCTGAGCGACAGAACTGTGTAAAGTGCATCTTTTTACGTTTAATACCAGGGACCTTATTCTCTATTGCCACTCGGCCACGTAACGCGCCGCGTTGAGATATCTGGGTGGAATTGTTTGTGCATGTTCGAGAATTGCCGTACTTTTCCAAACGATTCCACAGCGAGACGCGTTACGCGTGTGACTGTTCATTGAGAATAATGGCCCAGGCCATTAGCCCGAAACCACGTAGAGTATTTCATTATTGATCGCCTCAAATACATTGATGCATTATTATTGCAGGTAGGTGCCATGTTATCGTGGTTTATCCAAACGTAGCGTTGGTCGAACTCGGTAAACATGTAGATGTGTAATATATCAAAATATAAAAAAAAAGTTTGCGCAGTGTTATTAAATAACATATTTATGCTCAGTTAAGTTATTGTGAAAATGTAAGCTGACCTAACTTATGTAAGTACGAAGACTTCCAAAGAAATCTAATCTAAATTATAATAGCAGTAAGTACCAAAAAGTCCATACAATAAAGATAATAATAACAACGTAAGATAGGTACTGTTTTTTCTAAACTTGTCTTTCTGTCTGTTCGCGTATCACCTAAAAACTACAGGTCCGATTGCGATGCAGTTTTCACTGTTGGATAGCTTAGGGTTTGACTTAAGGTACTTTTAGTCCTGGAATAACATATAGGTTACTTTTAACCCAGAGAAATGACCACGAGGGTAAAGCGAAAACACAATTAATCAATTCCAAAGTGAACTTTCAATCATAGCACATCTCTTCACTTTATGAATAACATTATTGTATAGTAACACTAACCTTGAAAATATCCGATGCAGACATAAAACTACTCACAAATGAAAGAACCTACACAAGGTAGGCACTTGTTATAATAGTTTCATTTATAGTTATTCTGGACTTTACGTTATCTGAAAGGTTATCGAACTAAGTCGTAAATGACATAACGGATTACGTGCCACTAACTTCTTTCAAAATCACGGGAATTATCAAGTTAGATAGCTAATTATCGGAACTGTTATAATAATCGTTATAAAAACTCTACCGACATTGAAACCAATCATGCCTCATACAACAAGTATCGTAATGAGGTAGGTAAATATATTTAATTAATTATTTTCATTTGTAATTGTAAGGTCTAAGATCTAATCTACCTATTTTAATTAGTTTCTTAATTAGATTAACACTTTATCCATGTTTTTATTTCGCTTATTATAATGACCCGTATCGTGTAGGTATATTATTGCGCTTGTTTTGAGGATACATATTTACACATATTTTTTTAATGAAATTAATAACTAAGTACATAAAGTAAGGAAGCATGCTGCGAATGCCTAACGGCCAGCAATGAATTTGCAGGCGGTGGTTTTTTTTTTTTTTTTTTGCTTTGTAACAACCTAATTTACAAAGCAAATTAATAAATATGCTGACAAATAATTAATACAAGGAACATTATCCTTTAGAATAACAACTTCATTCCAAACACTGCGTTCCCGTTTTCAGTTGATTTACAATGTTTCCTTTTGCGATATCGACGCTATTAACTTTGTAACAGCACAATCATGTTTACTTGTACTAGAAGACTACTTATAAAAAAGCAATAAATAAGAAAATATCTGTACAAAGAAGATTATTAAAAAAAATGGTCTAGGGTACTTAAAATAAGCTACTGAACAAGTTTTTTTTTCTAAACCAGGTCTGTCTGTATGTTTGTTCACGCATCACTTAAAAACTACTGAACCGATTGCGATGCGGTTTCCACTTTTGGATAGCTTAGGGTTCGACTTAAAAACCGGGGTACTTTGTATCTCAATCCGATGTGTAGAAGCCGAGCAATCGATAAAAAACGATTCGACGGCTGAAAGAATTTTGAAGAAATTTAGTATATTGTACTTTAAAGGTACTTTTGGTCCTGGAATAAAACGTGTGGGCTACTTTTAAATGAACTGACCACGCGGGCAAAGCCGCGGGCATAGCTAGTATATTATAAAGGGACCTCATTACCTGTAAGAAATGTATATGCATTGCACTGTTAGGCAAACAAGAGTGAGAATGCGCAAGTCGTATGCACCTTGGATCGGCAAATAGGACCACACAGTTTGCAGTGTTGCCAGTCAAGTTTTATAAAAGAAAGTCTAGATGGAAAATGTATCAAGAGATTTCTCTAAAAAGCATTCAAACGCGGCTTTTCCCGCGTTGTCTTTTCTCTGGCTTACGTGTTATTCCAGGATCAAAAGTACTTAGAAAGTACCTACAAAATACCAAATTTCATTCAGCCATCGGATAGTTTTTAATCCATTGCTTGGCTTCTATTTATCGGATTAAGATACCAAGTACACGAGTTTTTAAGTCAATCTAAGCTATCCAACCGCATCGCAAACGGTCCTCTAAATTTTAATTGATGCGCGAACAAACAGACAGACAAGTTTTTTAAAATGTTTTATCCCTTTTCAATAGCTTATTTTAAGTACCATAGACCATTATTTTACTATCTTCATTGTACTGACTTTTTGGTAAGTACTTACTGCTCTATTATAGCAATATCCATTAATTCCCACGGACCGTCATAGTTTATTACGGCAATATTTTCTTTCTGTTATTCTAAGAGGATGCTTAACCGACCACATCGCATTGTATCATGAGCCAGTAAATGCCCACTGCTGACCATGGGCCTTCCCATTTGAACACCAAAACAAGCAGTACGTACTCGCTGTTAGCCAATTAACCCACCAGTGGGTAAGTTCTAAATAACACAGCTATTATGAAGCGAATAAGAATCTATTTCTAGGCAAATAGAACATAAATGACTAATCCTTTAGCTTATACCACTATCCCTTATTATAGTATTTAAAAAATATCTTCAAGTTAGGCACAGAGTTACTGACATGACGCAGATACAGTTTTCTAATAATAAGTAGGTACCAAGGTACTTGGAAACTTGGAAATGCGCGGCATTTAAATGCAACTTAGCATGCACGCGATTATGAAAATCTGATTGCAACTAGTTCTGTTAAACGGCTGCAGATATCATTTAGAAACTGAGCGATTTCTTTAGCTTTAACGCCAATTTTGGACAAGTCTTCGTATATAGCAACACTGCCTCTTTACCACCAAGAAGGTAGAAACTAGGCATTGCAAGTGTTTTGTTACGGTACCAAGTTTTACTATGTTGTTAACGTCTCAATAGAGATAAGTACCTTCACGACGGTCATTGTTTGTGTTACTGACAGTTAGGCATTGTAAATAGAACCTAGCTGCTAGCGTTATGTTTGCTCGTCTACTTCAATGTTTATAAGTACCTAGTCGTTACATCCATGAGTAATTAATGCCGTACAGTTAATAGTTAATAATCTCGTTGCATTAATGTATTAAGGACATACTAGGTATGTAATCACCGGATCTGAAGGGTAATGGGTAATGTGCTAACAGGTACTATAAAATTAATGTTCTATCACAGTACAAAGGACTATATATGTACTGTGGTTCTATTTATCCTCATTTGTTTCCTTCACTAAATATAAAGGTTGTATCAAATGTCAACGTCCAAACGTTAGGGGTGGTGCACAAGCTCAGTTGTGATCAGATGACCTCTATGAAAGAGCATGTGACCTTATTGGCATATCTTAACTTCCGCCATTTTTTTAAACTCGATTCCTCCGACATCATTGAAACCAGTATCAATCGATAGGGAAAATTATAATAAACAAAATTTGTTCTATAAAAAATCGCCTAAGTGATACTTTCCGAGTTCCGAGATATTAGAGTTTGAAAATATATTTTTTCCTTCGTTTAGACGCGTTTCCGCCATGAAAATAATACTCGATTTCTTCGCTATCAATGAAACCAGTGTCAATTGTTAGGGGAAAATAGAAAAAACAAAATGTGCTCTATAAAAAATCGCCTAAGTGATACTTTCCGAGACATATGGGTTTGAAAAATATATTTTTCCTTCGTTTACACGTGTTTCTGCCATTTAAGTAAAACCACAGAATAAATAATAGTACAAGTTAAAACTCGATTTCTCCGCCATCAATGAAACCAGTATCGATCAATATTTTATGTTTTCTATAAAAAAACGCATTAGTGAAATATTCGAGATATTTGGGTTTGAAAAAAATATTTTTTCCTTTTTTTAAACGAGTTTCCGCCACATAAATAAAACTCTATTTCTCAGCCATCAATGAAAGCCGTGTCGATCAATAGCGCATATATAGTTTTTTTCAAAATGGCGGAAGTTTACCTATACATCCGCCTTTTTTTTTTATGCCAGGCCTCATACATACTAAATGTTCTTTGCTTGATTTTTGAGACATGATCAGATTAGTCACAGAACTCATTATCTAAAATGGCCATATGTCCTGCCCGCCCAACTCCATTGCGATTCCAACCTGCATATTTCTATAGGTACAATTTATAGAATTGGTACAAATACAACTTATCCGCTTCTCTAACTTCGCTAACAATTTAATCAGCTTCACTGTAATCTATTTTTGATTTATACAAATCAAAAATGTTCACATTTATACACGTGTCATTATAATGTAGTAATCGCTATCATCAACAAGGCCGGTGGGTCAGCTACCGGATGTCCCAATGCGGAAATAAAGTCATTTACCTACTTACTTCCACGTCTTGTACTTTATTAGCAATTTCATATCATATAGTAATTTTATAAGCACTTATAAATTATTCACAGTGCTAATTTCATTGACATTTTTCACTTACATAAATCCAAATACACAAGATGTACGTTTATCTTTAGTCCTTTTAGTTCGGCCAAGCCAAGCTGAGTAAAATTACAACCAAATCCATAGCTTTCTGCAATTCGACTTGCCCTGAAATCGGCGACTGTGGGCATTTTGCTAACATTTAGTGGCTAGATAATATTTGAAACTCGCATCCCAGGCCACATTGCATACCTACTAATGAACTGTACCTATATTATTCAAAACTTAAGTTAATAATTAAGTAATTGAACTGTTAAAATTCAACCTCTAATTTCGAAAGTGTACCCAATTAGTGCAACGCAAGGTTGTGCAAAACGAAGCCGTGAGAATGCGATAATAATTACCATATTCCTGAAATCTTGAAGACTTTTTACCCGACTGAGCGGAGGGTATTATGTTAGCCTATGTATGAATCTATGTAAGAATGGCTGTGGCACTATATAGACAAAACGCGTGGACCGATTTTGATGATTCTTACATCAATCGATTTGTCTTAATCTTGCGACAGTAATCAAAATTCAACATGGCGACAACCAGACGCCAAATAGCGAAAAAATATATAATGACTAACTATGTTAAGTGAGGTATCATTGAATATGTACCTATTTGAAAATCATTTTTAGGTTACTCGTAGCATTTTTCATTTCGAATGAAGGATCTTTAACGATTTAAAGTTGGCTAGCTATTCACGCTTAAATTATTACCTCTTTTTAGTTTTATTCACAGTCAGGTTAGGTGCTTTACCGTTCTTGTTTGCTGTGAACGGTTGCGAAGAATTCACAGGAAAATATTTATTTGAGAAAATATTGGAAAATAGTTTGTTGTACTCTGTTGTAATATCTGGCGCCACTCTGTCTCGTTGCCAAGAAATTTTACATGAAGTTGTAAATCTCTCCTTCTTGCTAAACTTTCTGTTGTTATTTCACTCGTATGTTTTATTGATATCATAAAATTCCGTTTGTTTCAGATAAGCGACGGTAAAGTAGCGCTGGTCAACTCTCTGCTAGCTGGGTTCTATCTTCTCGCTGGACCCTTCGTTTCAGCGCTTGCCAACAAGTAAGTTTTTTCCCGAACATTTTGAGGATAAAATCAAGATTTAAAAAAATACGGAGTCTACACCGCAAAACAAACGAAAAGCAAATCGCGGCTGCCTACCTGAGTGCGTGGATGATTTGTGGTTATTACACGATGTCACACAACTTCATTACAGAAGACTGCATTGTATTTTTTTTTTCCTGTGACAGTATTAACACTACTAACAAGGTCAAGATCTTGCTGCGATGTGGCGGCCGATGGACATAACATTGTGTGTGTGCGTGAAGGCTTGTGTGTAGAAGCGGATCACCAAATCTTGGGTGCTTCACTTTCGTTTTTTCGGTGTGGAATCCGTGCTTTTCAAACATTTTTGGATAAAATATGTACTTTACTACTAGTAGAAGTATTTTGATGTAGTACATTCACGGACAGATAACAAGTAGGTATATCCTATGATAACTTACTTAGGTAGGTACCTACTACCTTTAAACTCTAGTTTCAGTTGAATTAAAAATTTGGCAACAATCAATGTAGATTAGATACTACCCTTCCGTACTCGTCAAGGCCCGAACACAAAACCGGTGATACCCACTATTTACCGTGACTGACTACTGTCAGTCGTAGTTAAAGGCGTAACCGCAGGTTTCAGGGGCTAATTGCTGAATGTTTACGATTATAATGCTTTGAATTACTGTTCTAGAAAGCTATTGAACGTAGCAATAAGGATATGTAAAAATAATATCAATTAAATTATTATTTTATAAACTACAGTAGTAAAATTGTAAAAAATATGTTAAAATAAGTTATAAGTTTAGTATAAAAAAACTCTTTTGTTTTATATTATTTTATATCATCAGTTTTTCTATATATAATAAAATTACCTTTTTAGAATAGGTAAAAATCATATGTGCGTTCATAATAATAATTATAATTAACAATCAACTACCAATAAATACTCACGAACATATTTTCCCGCCAAAAGTGACGAAAGGCACTCGCGGCCTTTGAGACACTTTGTGACGATCGTCACTTGTGGCTTCATAAAGTGACGAGAAGCACTCGCGGCCTTTGAGACACTTTGTGACGATCGTCACTTGTGGCTTCATAAAGTAAAAAAAAACTATTATAATATGTTGCGATCATACAAACAGACTGACAGACAGTTTTTTATTTATTAATAGCGATCCGCCCCGGCTTCGCACAGGTGTAATGAAAAATTTAGTTCTCGCACACTCGATCTTCACTCCGCTTCGGGGAACGGTGGCTGCGCGGCTCGCTTCGCTCGCCGCCTCCCCCCTCACTACGTTCTGGTCTCGTATGCTCGTATTATCCAAATCCTTAATAATAAAACGGTTGAATAGTGCAACTTAGAATCCAGTGATACTAGGTTCGGACCTAGGCTCCGCACCAATGACTTTTCTAAGATATGTGCAGTTTTCCATCGCTCCGTGCTTCGGAGGGCACGTTAAGCTGTCGGTCCCGGTTGTTATTGATTAATAGCAGTCGTTAATCCATATACATATATATGTATATATATATATAATATATATATATTTTATATAAACTTACGTGAAGAATAATCTAACTGATGAAAATAGCATTAAAATCCGCTGCGTAGTTTAAAAGATTAAGCGTTACAGACAGACGGCGGAAAGAGAGTTAGTTTATACGTACTTTGTATTGATTGTTCTTGTTCTGTAGCTTATTTTAAGACCCATAGACTATTTTATTTAATTATCGTTTTTGTACAGACTTTTGTTACTTACTGCTTTATTATAAGTTTATATTTGCATGCGCTAGTACGGTTATCATAATGTTATGATATTTCTAGGTACGGATTCAGAGCGGTGACGATTGTGGGGAGTATGATAGCCAGCGGATCCTTCGCCCTCTCCTACTACGCACCCAACGTGGTGTACCTGTACGTCGTCTACGGGGTCATCGGAGGTAAGCAGCTTCATAGTCTACATACATACATATGTATAAGTAGCTTTTCTATACCTATAAAACAGTACCGTGACTGACTGACTGACTGACAGACAACTCGCAGCTGTGGAATTTCGAGGAAATATTCCTTAGTGCACAAAGGAGGGATTTTTTTGAAATTCCTTCCCGCGGTTTCAAAGGGGGTGGCAAAGTTTGGCCATGAGCAAAGATGCGGGGCGCAGCGAGTTATATTGTAGTTTGCTTTCTTGCTGGTGTACGAGGCAGTGATGGCCGCTGGTATTAGTTTGTCAGGCCGCCCGGAGGCCTCTGACATGACTTAACGACTAAATGAAGTAGTTCTCCATGTTCCATTGGCTGTAACAGAAATACTAATATTAAATAGGCATAAATAAAAAATACAATAACCCCCGAAATTATATAGCTAAGAATCATCTCGATCACATCAGCTTTCAAACAGCAAAATACATTTCTAATCGGTCCATTCGTTTAGGAGCTACAATGCCACAGACAGACACACAGATACACCCCTCAAACTTATAACACCTCTCTTTGCGTCGGGGGTTAAAAACAACTTGTAGGGTACCTTACTTTTTATAAAAATAGGTAGATGGCTGCGAAAATACAAAATTTGTCATAATCATGCTTAAAATTTCCATTTTTCTTTTTTCTTTCCAGGCATCGGTGCTTGCATGGTCTACATGCCAGCAGTGCTGACAGTTGGATTCTACTTCGAGAAATGGAGAGCCTTAGCTACCGGTCTCGCGCTTTGCGGATCTGGTGTGGGCACCTTCCTACTGGCACCACTTACAGAAATGCTGAACGCCAAGTATGGATGGAGGATAACCATCCTCGTTCATGCCGGTTAGTGATAATTGAAAATGTCACTCTAATACATGTTCTTTAAGCCTGTTCCATCAACGATACTGACGGCTTACTTTCTATTTCAGGCTTAGTTCTCCTTTGCGTAATCTTCGGTGCAATGTTCCGTCCAATCAAACCCGTACGCGTCACTCTCGCCGACAACCCTGAAGAAGAAGACGCCGCGCGCCGCCACGAAGAAGCCGTAGAGAAACTCAACTCCATACTCAAACTCAACAACAAACTGGACTCCGGCATCTCTTTGCCGCCAGAAATGCGTCTCTTTAACAAAGTCAGCCCTCACACCTGGATGGGAGTACCGAATAATACTCGCTACCCTACGGCCGAAGAAGTCTTCCGCGGCAGCAATTCTCACCTGAGCAACACTCTTCTAGGACGACGGTCTTCGGCCAACGCCGGCGCCATCAAGAACAACCTCGGCAACAAACCTCTGTTCATCGACGTGCCGGTCGCAGAGAAAGATGAACAGGAAGACTCCAATAGCAACATCGAAAACACTGAACCCCTGATCGGAACTCCTCTGAAGATTGTGCCGACACAGAACCGTAACAACTACCGGCGGTCGCACGCCGATTTAGTCGCGAGACCCTTGTACAGAGACGACATCTTCTTCGGCGCGAGTCTTTCGAGGCTAACCCAGTACACGTCCAGAAATTCCCTCGCCTACCACATGCACGTCACACACGTCCCGACTAAGGAAGACGCTCAAGAAGAGAAATCTGGAAAGTGCCGATTCTGTCCAGAAGCCGTCAAACGCGCTCTGGCCACTATGTTGGATGTCAGCCTATTCCGATCCCCAACCTTTTGTATTCTCGCTCTAAGTGGATTTTTCACTATGTTGGGTTTCTTTGTGCCATATTTATATGTGACGAAAAGAGCACACGAAAACGGAATGGAATCTTCTATGTTGGTGTCTACGATTGGAATCGCGAATATCTTCGGTCGTATCATGTGCGGTACGATTTCCTCAGTCCCTCATGTTAATCCATTGTGGGTAAATAATATCGCCATCTCGGCTGGAGGTATCGCGACTATCTTGAGTGGGATGAGCTATAACCCTTACTTCCAATTTATCTATTGCTGCATCTTCGGTCTTGCTGTTGGTAAGTTTTTTAGAATTGTGTCCAAGGATTTTTAATTCAGATATCCGACAATTGTGAGTGAGGTGATAATGTTTACTTTTCCTTCTAGCGTGCTTCGCGTCTCTCCGCTCAATCGTGGTTGTGGAGTACCTTGGACTGGAACAGCTTACCAACTGCTTCGGTCTGTTCCTGTTGTTCCAAGGTCTCGGGGCTTTACTCGGCGCTCCTATTGCCGGTTAGTATACAATATTTTTGTCTTGTAACTAGTGGTCCCCCCGAATTGAGATCTGGGGATGTGCCGTTTTTTTAAACATTTTGTCTAATAGGTACCTTGATAACTACAAAGCCTAGAATTAAACCAAATATAGTTCTGTAATGCACAAATTAGACCCCTTGCAAATAACTTTCCATTTCACCTGATTATCTCATGTAGTTTTTTTTATCCTCGTTTGAGCCCACATATTGAGATAATATGTGGGCTCAAACGAGGATAAAAAATCTACAAGCCCCCGACCAATTTAGCTCATACCTACAATTTTTCATTTTATTATTATTAACTAGCAATCTTTACAATTTTGTGGATATCGGTTCAATGGTACGACATTTATGGTTCAATGGTTATGGGTCAATGGTACGAAACAAAACATAAGTTCAAAAACTAAAACCCTACTAAGGTCGGGTAAAAAATAGCCTATGTCACTCTTGCTACGAAGAAGAAGATTAACACCACGCTTGTCAAAATCGGGCCAAGTTTTTATTTTGAATTCATAACCCTTCCTTTGCTTCGCCGTAGTCGCGTAAAAAATAGCCTATGACAATATAAATGAAGACGAATCGATTGTCATAATCGGACCAAGTTTTTAGTTGTTTTTACACATAACTCTTCCTATTATTCACCGTAGTCGGATAAAAAAAATGCTTATGACTCTCTGTGCCTGAAGACGAATCGAATAACACCACGCTTGTCAAAATCGAACCAATAGAAGCGACGACATGGTGGAACATCCACCTACATAGATACATACATAGACTGGTAAACTCATTACCCTTCCCTTGCTTTGCTGTAGTCCGGTAAAAATCCTTGAACCAACTTTGGATAGTTTCAATTTGATTGAGGCCAAGAATGCCTGGAAGACACACGTAGTATTTGTTTACTCTTTGGATGGTACGGCAAAAAATCGATTTCCCGATTACTTTGCCATCCAGAATGTGTGAAATCGGCCGCTCTACAAACTAGCAGCACGGAATAATATTTTAGATACGTAGAGTCTCAGATCGTAACCGTCTTCTTGCAGTCTGTATGAGAATATTGGGTACGCTGCCAACAGTAACAACTGCTAGTGAACTGCACGCTTGGACCAGCAGCTAAGCCAGTTCTAGCCCTCTAGATATTGGCAGGGCAGCTGTAAGCCTGAGCCAAGAAACTTGTCTCTGGAATTGCATATGAGTTGTACAGGGTAGAAGCCTGTTCTGCTCCTAGGAAGGTTGTACTTAACGAGTCAGATGAAACCTATATTACCTTGACACCTAATATTTTCATCATATCAAAATATCTTAGCCTTCCGTTTTATGTGATCGACTACCCCCGATTCCAATAAAGATGAAACGAGTCGTTTTTCCAACGTCTCGTTACTTTTTGACGTTTTTTATTTGGATTTTTTGTCAAAACCTGGCGGACAGTAAGCGAAACGGTTCGTTTTAAGATGAACGTGTGAATACACACGTTAGCTGTACAGTTGTAAAGATAAATCGTACACGCTTGCTGCGGCAAAACTGATGGAACTCAAAATTATGAAATTGCACAGTTTTTCTGCTACTCACTCCTAGTTTAACTGTACAGTTTATCTAATGGTAATTAGGTAAGATCACAGCAAATCTGTACAGATAAACTGTTTGTTCGACTCACCTAGCTTGTCTCTGCGAATATTGTCACCGCTATTCAGCACTAACGCGTTACAGAAATTAGACATCTAACGGCAGGGGTGTGAACTATTTTGCATGTTCGGAAACAGCTTTAGTTTACTTAATTAGATGGCGCTGCGAGACAAAGTGGCTTATTATATGGGTTGCCAACTGCCACAATATTTCATTTAGTTCTTTTTTTATCCACTTCTAAAAGGAGGAGGTTCTCAAGTTGTATGTGTGTTTTTTTATAGTTGTATTCTGTAGTAGTAAGTAAAGGCACTTGCCCGTATAGCTAAAATTATGCGAACCTTAAATGAAGCAGTTTCCGATCATAAAATCACTCAAAATAGTTCTCACGCGTCACTCACATAAGGATCAAATTAGGTGTCGTTGAAAAGCTAATGTGATATTTATGTGTATTATTGCACTGCGTTGCATAACTCTTGGCGCCGATCTATTTGTGGCCTAGTCGCTAGAACAGGCGCAGTGCCAAATTCCTACCTTCGCGTGCCCGTACGGGTACCATGACCTAGGACACTTCTAGCTATCTTGCATGCTTATGCAATAAGTGACAATGCGCTGTAGGCATTCCATTTTGTAGCATACACACAAATACATAATTATCACAAATTATATCAAGCTAGCTACGCCCGCGGTATTGGTGAATACCACATTTCAATCGGTCCATTACTTTTTACGTTATGTTGTGATACAGAAAGACAAAGTCACCATTAAGAAAAAACTTGTTTAGTCCCTCACACAATTTTTTTATTATCTTTATTGTGGCGACTTTTTGTTACTTACTGCTTTATAAGCAGTTTAGTTAGTTTTTTTAGTTTTTTTTTTTTTTAACCATAGATAGATAGGCCTCTAATATCGGACTGATGATAAGTTGGATGTAGTTATAGGTCACCGTGGACAAACGGACTAAGGGACAGTCACTAGTAAAAATGTGCATGATGACTTTCTAAAATCGAAGTAAAAACTTTTTATCTTGATTTTGAACACAAACGCGAGTGAAAATATATTTAAAAAAAAGTTTAATAATGATATTTTATTTTTATTAATTTTTATGTATCGTTATTTTTTTATCATGTTCAAATCTGTAATCGTCTTGTTTCAGGTTTGCTCTATGACTACACTAAGAGCTACGACGTCTCCTTCTGGGTTTCCGGAGGTTTCCTTCTCTTCTCTGCTGTTATATGCTACCCTGTGGACAGGATCAGCCGGTGGGAGAAATCCAGGGCCAATAAAACAGTGACTGTCGCCTAACGTTTGACCTTCAAGAAGCCTGCGAAGGTGCTAAAAGTGTCTTACAGTACAGACAGAAGATGAAATTGGAAGTCTGGAAGTTGATTTGGAGTGAATCCAGTTGTTCTTGTCAAAATTATGTGTAACTAATATTAAAATAACTAAGCACTAAGTCGAAAACGAGGGAGTGCCACAAGGCGCCCACTTTGGTGCCAAATTCAACAATCTATTTCAAGCATAAAGTATAATTGGTAGAATAAAAATGAGATTTTAGGGTTTCTGCTTTTATGGGATATCGTATACTGTAGTTCAATTTACAAAGATTTAAGGAGTACTTGAATACTGTGTTTATCAGAATATTCTCTAAGATTTGTGAGCATAACTATTATAATCCTATTTTGGCGAGGTACCAAATTGTTAAATTTTTCATAAAGTTTGCCTTATTTTATTTTTAGGGTTCCTTATTCAAACATGGAAACCTTATAGTTTCGTCATGTCCGTCTGCCTGTCCGTCTGTCCATCCGTTGGTCTTTCTGTAGTTCATAACTGTTAATTCAGACATTATAAAAAAATGTCTTCTATTCAAAATTATCACGGCTAACTAGAATTTACTAGTTAACGAGATATATAGCTGACCACGTTATACCAACTTTGTTTGCATATCACGTAAAAACCACTGGATCCTGGTTACCTAATTACAAAACATGTTGTTTTTTTTCTTCATAAATGTCGATTATTTCTTTATTAGTTTCCAACTCTAGTGCAGTGGGTGGACGGGGAAATGCGAATTGCCCGTGCACCCACCAGTGGGAGAAGCCAGTGGGTGCACGGGACATGCCCCCTACAGACCCCTAAGTCTCGTGTCCAATACGCACTTGGCAAGTTTTTTTATTCACATCAATAACAATTCTCAATTCCTGTATTCATGGATGACTCTAATCATAAGTGTTATTTTGTACGGTTCTCTCTAATTCGTTCATGAATATGAGAGTTGATATTAAATTGATGTTTTTTTTAATATTTATAATTTTGGAATGTTTACAAAATACTTGGGTATTTTGTAAAATTGTATTGAGATTGAAGACATGATTATTACTAAAATTTTAGTATTAGTTCTAAGAAACGTATGACTGGGAAAATCGAGTGCATATTTATAATTGCTAATTGCTCGGAGCGTTTTATTATTGGTAGTTTTCAAATTGAATTTACAATTTCGATTAGCAACTACAAGCGATAGTTCTTGTTTGCTCCCTTTAGACCGATTAAACAAATATTTTCATAGTTACTAAAAAAGTATCACATGAGTAATTTATTTATTGAAACTGACAATTCTTTACTTTTTGTCTTCAAATAGAGGTATCATTTACGCTATCTGAAATTATTATACGTACCTACGTAGTAAATTGGATTTCAAGTGCCTTTTTTTAAAAATAGTACATTCCCTTACTTATTCGTCGAAATTGCAAGGGGTGTCGTTGTTGCTATTGCAATAGATCGGTTCAAGTCAGTTTATTGCATTTAAATTTAGATTTAGGCGTTTTTAAAGTACAAAGACTCGAAATATTAGTTAATGATGCAGTTTTGTTGAAATCGTCCCAACAGGAGAGATCTGAAAGCCAAAATGTACTTTAAAATATAATAGATAGGTATAGATAGTTATTTTTGTGTGTACCTAACGTTACACTTAAAAATGGTGCATAATTAAGACTCATTTTTATATCATATCGGAGTGAGAGAATGTACACTTATATTTGATGATGATTTTATATATTTTATATTAATATACAATAGTTTGTAGAAAATAGTGCATGTGCCTTATGTAAAGTGATACTTGTTTACTTAACTTTAGTTTTAATGTAAAGTTTATTGTAACGATCATTAGGAAATGCGAAGCAATGAATTTAACAAAACTAAGCATTTACAGTTTTGTTTCGGTGTTATAATGTATAGAATAGGAGGTACATCCGAGGATGTGCTTCCTAAATAACATTTTGTAAATAAGAAATCATTAAAGTAGCAGCCAGTTTGAACCTTGTCCACACACAACACGCTTGAAATAAATTGTTCTCGAACATTGACATACTACAAATGGACATTGAGTTGTGAACAAAATTCACGAAAAAAGTGTCCGGTGCATTTAAACTTGGGTGTATGTCAAACTGATACCCGATTGATCCTCTTTTTAAAAGCTTTTATTTAACTTGCAATTTTTGAATGTATGTATGTTTGTTTAGGTCAAATCTTGCAAGCTGAATTAGACCCACTTCCTCTATCTATCCTACAGAGTTGAATTTTTACATGTTGGTTCAGTTCCGATGACGATTAATTTTTATGGTACCATAATCGACATCCAAGATATACTCCAGATAAAGGAACTCTTCAACTGTTAACAGCACATCCATGAAATATTGTATTCCATTTAATTGTGATAGCCCGTTCTAAGTTTCACCATGGCATAAAAGCTTCTTTTAAATCGTTTTTAATTAAATTATTGCGTTTTAGTCCTCTTTATGTTCGGACACATAAAAGCGCGAACCCGAGTTCCATTTGGTAATAATTCAATGTTCTCGAACCGCTAGGGCGTTATTTCCATGAACATGAGCTAATATTAATGTTATGCTCAGAGTATAACCGTAATTGCGAAGCCTTAAGCTTGTCAGTATAATATGGTTTGATACCTACTGTTTGTGTCATATTCTTGAGAAATAATTTCATTGCGCAGCGTATTTCTATTCAATATCAAGTATCCACATTGTCTGCTGACGTCAGTGCTTCAAGTACATTCAAGTTCGCGTTCCACGAGTGACCATCGGCACATAAATTAATAGTTTTCCTATTGTTTCAAAAATTAGTGGAACCAATATGATGTTACAATTTTTGATAAAAATCATTTGTTTAAAACGTCGTTTTAGAATAAATAAGTACCTAACTGTACAAAATTTACTTACTTATTTTTATAGACGAGAACCAAAATTATTTTTGTCTGTACAACTGGAAGTAGTTTTATGGTCTATCAGTTGATATAGATTGACGGTTGTACTTATAGTGACGAGACTTTCTTAAGAATATTAATTTGTAACAATTAAAATGCTAAGTTATTGAGCGATGTTGTTTTACTCGTTATCTCGGTGGTCCCACCTACCAGAGAAAATGTGGATTGTGGATACCTACCACTACCTACTATGATGAACGAACACGTGGTTTTAAAACAAGTTAGTTGATTGACGGGACTCAAACCGTCTTCATCAATGCATTCGCGCGGCTCATGCTTTGCCAGTTTGGCCACCGTGACCACTACCACACCGAAACCACAGAATAAATAATAGTACTACGTACCACTACAACGCTTTCCAAATTGTTCACTCCTTGCCGTAGGTGCAGTAGTCCGGTCAATCGGACAACGGAAAAAAATATATTTTCATGGCTATACAACCAAAAAATTATAGACCAGTGTTACTGTTTGAAAAATAAATGTTTTACATAGTCTGGTTGCATATTTTTAAATTGTATGAAACTCAAAAGAGACTCAAAATTATAGTAGTATTTTTTCTAATGAATTATTAGACTGAGATACTCAATAAATAATTATATTTTTTGCCACAGTTACTTCAATGCATGAACTAAGACTAGCTTAAAATAAATAAATGCCGGAAAAATAAATTCAAACTTATATGTAATGTGTGACCACAAGTCCGTCGCCAATACTCATTACTAATATTTTCTGGATGATACATAACTCCTTATTGTACACCAAGAAAATACATAAGCAAATGAACTAAATCTAAAACTGTGATGATAGTTACCTGACAATAAGTTAAACAAAAAGGTCAAACCTACAAAGAGATTAAACTAAATCTTCAGTGGTGCGGTGAACCGGACTACGGAAGAATAAAAAACTTCCGTAGTCCGGTCAACTGTACTATGGAAAATATATTTTTTCCGTTGACTGGTTGACCGGACAACTGAACCGTAGTACGGGCAAAGAGTGAATTTTTTCCTTAAGCTCTTTATTATCTGTCTTACAGGGAGAGTAATACCATCTATTGGCAGTATGCTAAACTAAATCGAGACCGGAATTTGAGTCCGTCCGTGATCCAATCTTTTTACCACGTTGTTATTGTCACTTTCTTGTTTGTCGTTCCGGGTGGAATCTTGTAACTCAAATTTCAAAGTCTAATCTCCGACCCAACCTGCTCAAAGCCGCTGTTGGATCAGAACAGTTCCAATTTAAGTTGGAAAATCGATTCGCTGCCTTGGAAACCACAAATGACGTGGACGAGGAACTCAAAAATGTTGTGGGAATCCTTAGGGAGGAAGGCACTACATTTTGACAACTGCGGCGTACGGGTACAAAGTCTAAAATCTAGCATGAGGCTCTTCAGCTTATGGATGAGCGACGGGAGCAACAGCAAGCCACACCGTCAGAGAAAAGGGAGCTCAATAAAAAGATCAGTAACCTGGTGCGACGTGACCTCCGTATCTCAAATACTCGCCGAATTGAAAAGGCAATTGAGCAAAATCGGGGGTCAAGTCTTCGCCCAGCGATTGAGTAGATCACATCTGACAAAGCTCAAGACCAATAATGACCCAACACTCGTACCTAAGCCGGAGATCCTTTCTGAGATCGAAGACTTCTTCTTGGCTGATTGTACAACATGCTGCTAGGCCCGAACCTAGCACGGAAGATTCCTGCGCAATACTCACCCGTCACTTCACTGACGAATTGCCCGACGTCAGCCTAGACGAGATTGAGATGCCGCACAAACAACTTAAGAATGGATAGGAGAACGTCCTTCCAGAGGCGTGGAGAGGAGTTTGGTAGTACTCTTCTTTAAAAAAGAGGATAATACCCTTTTAAAGAGCTACAACCTATTTCACTATTGAGCCACGTCTATAACTTGATTTCGAGGATCATCACAAATCGTCTCGCAAGAAGACTTTATGAATTCCAGCCTCCTGAACAGGCCGGGTTTCGCGGAGGATTTAGCACCATAGACCACATACACACAATGAGGCAGGTTATACAGAAGTCTGAAGAGTATAATCAACCTCTGTTTCTTGCTTTTATAGACCATTGGAAAGGAGTGGGCATTAATATCAATGGCGAGAAAATCTCACACTTATGATTTGCCGAGGACATAATCCTAATGGGGATTCGCTGCAAGACTTGCAAAGTATGCTGACCAACCTAGTTAATGCTTCACGCAAATCGGTCTCAGAATGAACATAAATAAGACCAATATCATGTTTAACGATCTTATTGACCCGTAACCGAATGCAGTCAATGGTGCACCTCTTGAAGTTGCCCAAAAATATTTATATATTGCAATTAAGTAAGAACTTTGAAAAGGAAGCAAACAGAAGAATTCAGCTGGGTTAGGCAGCATTCGGCCGCACCGCAGTGCCTGAAGACAATTCTTCAATCAGTGCGTCCGGTGGTGCGGTAGGTGTTGTTGCGGTACGCGTAGATGATGACTGGTAAGTCATGATCTATGGACCCGAAACGTGGACACTCACGGTCAAACTAGTCCACAAATTTAAGTTCGCTCAGCAAGCTATCGAGAGAGCTATGCTTGGTGTTTCTCTGAAGGACAAGATTCGTAATGAAGATATCCGACGCAGAACTAAGGTAACCGACATAGCACAAAGGATAAGCAAGCTGAAGTGGCACTGGGCTGGTCACATATCCCGAAGAACCAATAACCGTTGGGGTAGACGAGCTCTCGAGTGGAGATCACGTTTAGGCCAACGTAGTGTAGGACGCACTGTGACCAGGTGGAGTGACGATCTGCGAAAAGCGCCTGGAAAAAATGGATGAGGAGAGCTGAAGACCAAGCTCAGTGGCGTGCATTAGGAGAGGCTTACGTCCAGCAGTGGACAGATATAGGCTGATGATGATCATGATGATTATTAGGTATTCTGTGGTATTTGTACAAAAATAAATTTTTCTTTCTCTTTTCATTCCTTTGTTTCGCACGAGTTTCCAATACAAATAGGTTGATAAGAAACTTCAGTAGTATTTAGGTATTCTGTGACTTCAGACTCATTTTCACTACAGTCCGTTTACTATAAAAAGACTCTTAGTTCAGGAATTGGTAGCCCTGAGTAGTGGGGCTGCCAGATTTTTCCTAACAGTACTTCCCAAAAATTAAGATATAGATGAGATGAATAATTATAGAAAAAGATAAGCTTATATAATGTAAAGAATATATCCTATTCCTAATCTATCTATATCTATACTTATAATAAAATATTTTCCCAAAAAAAACATAATCAAAATGATATTTTGTAAACAACCACTAAAAAGAATGAAGATTATTATTAGATTATTTTACGCGTATATACAATGGCGAAGGAAATGGAAAATTCCTTACTCTATGATATTATGCATTTGTCTATGGTATTATGTCTGCTTCAAACGTAGAGAGAGTATTCAAAGTTACTCTATGGTCTCCTTTGCGTAACTATTAATTTCCTAATTTTCCATTTTGCAAAATAATCAACTTTGTTGCACATTCAGTTTTTCACCAACTATCGTGATTCGAACCTGCGTCGCATTAATCAATTACCGAATCGACTAATGGTGTCAAACATTAAAAATAATGTTAATACGAACGTATTTCAATAAATCACTTTGCTTTTTATTTTATCATAATATTGTGGTGCTATCACTACTTTTTAGTTTTCAGTATGAAGTTAGTCACGAATCCAGTCCAATACTATTTGTCTCGCATTTGAAGCATTAACTTTTTGCATTACGGTTGAGAGATTTTTCCAACCACCCTCCTCCAAAAAATATCACTTGGGTAGTTTACATTCTATGTTAATTATTGCACAAAAACACATCAAATAACGTATATATAAACTGTGTTTTGCTTTTTCACTTACAGTTTAAAGACCAAATCATAATCCAGATTCACTTTTGCACTATTTATGTTGTTTTGTGTTTTTAGAATACAATCACTTTGGGTTAGGCTCAGTTGTGCACACCCTTTATTCTTTTCTGCTTTAGATTCGAAGATAAAATGGATAAACTAAGCTTGGAGACCTGATTTAGCCGAGGTAAATACACTTAACTAAAAATTATATTGTTTTTTACCACCTTTTTCTTTGTCTGTCATTCCGGGCGGAATCTTGCAACTCTTTCGAGCAGTTCCCGATTAGCTATACGGCTGAAACTTTCAGGGTAGCTCACAACTCGACGACCATACATTATAATAAATAATAAATTAAAAAAAAACTAAAAAACACGCTTTACATAGAAAACCAAACTAAAAAATAGAAAATAAATTTTAATAGTGTAAATAAGAAAAAAATGTTTTATTTCAAAAAAACCTGGGGTGCATGGGTCAATAGTTATAAATATTTCATTGACAAATATGAGAAGAAGGATTATCATTTCGATAATATCTTAAAAAGCACCCCACGCTTTTTTTAAAATTTTTTTTTTTTCTTATTATACTATTAAAATTTATTTTCTATTTTTAGTTTGGTTTTCTATATAAAGCGTGTTTTTTAGTTTTTTAAACATTATTTTTTTCGATTTATTGCATTGTCATCGGTCTTTGACAGGTGTGCAAAATTTGAATGAAATCTGACCGTTTAAAGTGGGTCAAATAGCGTCCAAAGGAGTCGGTTACAAACATACAACTGAAGCTAATATAAAGCGTAAAAAAATGTTGTCTTTAGATTAGTTTTTTATTCTACATTTTCTGCTTGTTTACATCTCTTTGGTTTACATGTAAAGCATAAGCTCTGCTGGGGAGTATACTCCCCAGCCTCCCCAGCAGCGCCACTTAGAATTCGTACTTAGCAATATTATTAGAAACTATTTAATAATGAAAACTAGTGTACGAACGCTCCTTATAATGTACGTGCTGAAAATATTATGATATAGTAGTATTTAATGCATTTAATTAAATTTTGAAAAATTCAGGTAAGCAAAATTTTTTCTGACAGAATTTGTATAGCCATAGATATAGATCAAACTAGATACCTAATAGGTGCACCTTGAATTGCTTCCAAATTATTATCGACTTTTTTCAATCCTCCCGCCAATAACTTTTGCCGCGATGTTATCAGGAATAGTTTTTTTTTATTAACTGCTTATTCATTAATGTTACGGCGACGGACTCGTGGTCACACCGTTTTGTCAACAAGAGTTTTTTTTTTAATTTTTCCTCGAGGCTAAAACGTATTGAGTTTAGTTTATTATAATATTTAAAATGAGCAGAAGCCTTTAGAAGGTTGGAGATTGGAGGGGAGGGGAAGGGGGGAGAATTGGGGAGGTTTATATAAAGTGTGGGGAGGGTATGGTAAAGTAGGGAGAAGAGTGGAGGAGGGATGAGAAAAATGAGGGATATTGTGAAGTCGGATGACATCTGTCAAACTTAAAACAGCTATTACTCGGCAACTATTGATCGTTGACTAGCAGTTTCTTTACAGAAGTGATAGATCTCATCGATATCTTCGTTATGCATGAAAGCTGTCAAACTTAAAATGGCAATAAATTTGAAACTAACGACTCTAGACTAGTTTTTAGACTAGTCTCTTTACAGAAGTGATAATCGATATCTTCGTTTTGTATGACAGTCGTCAAACTTAAAAGGACGTTAACTCCATAATCTAGTAGTTTCTTTACAGAAATGATAGATCTCCTCGATATCTACGTTTCATATGACAGCTGTCAAATTGTGAAGTTACAACTGTGAAACGTCAAAACATCAAGTATTGACAGCTGATGTCAACAATGGCAGACAATGTCAGAAATTACATATGTAGTACACGTATTTATCCGAAAGTATTCGTAGTTGCTTTAAGCAATAAATTGCCCTATAGGTAAGTCATCATCATCATCATGTCAGCCTCTAGAAGTCCACTGCTGAACATAGGCCACCCCCAAAGAGTGCTATGACGAACGATCTTGAGCCACCTCCATCCACCGACTTCCTGCGATGGCTACAATATCGTTGGTCCATCATGTGGGGGTCTCCCTACACTTCGCCTGCTTGTTCAAAGTCGCCATTCGAGAACCTTTATCCCCCAGCGGTTGTAGGGTTCTGCGAACTATATGGCCTGCCCATTGTCACTTCAACTTGCAAACTCTGCACTAGTTCGGTCACTGGACTATCCTATCAACCGAACTTTTGCCACTAAAGGGTAACAGTGGGTGTACTTACCTACTAGAACGTCTCGGAGCCGCGTGCGTCGTGCAGAAATTTCTCATTTTTTTAATGATATTATGCACCTATTACCTGTGTCAAATGCTTTGTATAACTGTATATTCACATGAGAGATAAATGTCAATGTTTACTTTCTTTGCTTTCTTTAATAAATGATTTGTAAAATAAAAATGAATATACTTATTTCAATGTAGCGATCCGCCCCTTTGATTATATAAAGTAATGCATGTGTTAGATTATTACTTATTGTAAATTAAGAAATATATAATATACAATTTGATACTTACTTGTTACTAGTATCACGAATTCACACTAAATCTTTGTAACAATTTATTGGCATAAGTTCATTTTTGGCAGGGCAGGCGTGTTTTTTTTGCTTTTAAGCTAGTGTAGCGTGTGTGTGTTTTACGTATGATTGTGTTTTAACTAGCTTAAAAGCTAAAAAAACACGTCTGCCCTGCCAAAAATGAACTTATGCCAATAAATTGTTAAAAAGATTTAGTGTGAATTCGTGACACTAGTAACAAGTAAGTATCAAATTGTATTTTATATATTTCTTAATTTACAATAAGTAATAATCTAAAACTTAAAAGTTCTTAAGTAATAATGAACTTATGCCAATAAATTGTATACTATGGAATGTGCTTATCAAGGCCTTCAATTTGATACCAATATTGTAAAATACGAAGAAAATGACAGAGTTTGTCAAGCCGCCCGAGGGCCTCTGAGATGGCTTAACGACTGCTATTAATCAACAACAGCCGGGACCAACTGCTTAACGTGCCCTCCAAAGCGGAGCGATGGAAAAACGCACATAAATAAAGTCATTGGTGCGGAGCCTAGGTTTTGAACCCGGTATCGTATTCGAGCATATATCCAAGGAGGATATATGCTCGAAGGGTATCTTTGGATTCTAAATTGTACTATAGAACCGTCGTTCTGGAACAAAGTAAAGGCTACTTTAAGAAAGTAAGGTAGGTACCACATGTAAACTTTTGGTATGTTAACTAGTGTTAGTGTTGTGTATGTGTTTCATAGTTGAAACATCTGCATTATTAAGCCATAATTATATCTCTTATAATGTATAATAATATGTCTAATGTAATTTATAAAGTACATGGTAGATACTTGGTTGATCTGTTTTCGATCGACTCTGATAACTCGGACGATTTTGGTAGTCATCAACTCAGATCACACCCCGGACACTCCATACAAACGCGCTGCTACAACAGAATAAATATTACCATATCAATAAACAACTGAGGTATCGAAAGGTTCTGAACCGGGGGAAGGCGGGGGGCAGGTGACGTATGATTGTTAAGTACATAGGGCTGCAACACGGCTCAGATTGTACCTACGTATTTACATACTCTTTGGTACCGACCTATTGCTAGAAAAATATCAAGAGAGTTGGTGCTATACATACTTTTGCATTGGTTTTTAATATCCTAGAAGAACATAAGATATTTTTTCGCGATAAACAGTAGTCCGCTCGAAGTCGCGGGCGGGAAAGCTAGTATTTTATAAAGCCACATGGATTTGTGGTTCCAGTGCAATCATGACTTAAAATCAATCATAGGATTGGTTGTTTGCTATAATCTTCTATGTTATGTCATATATTATTCAACTGACTGTTGTAGTCGTTTGTCTATGGATCTATAATTATTAAAGTTGATGTTAGAGTATTCTTCTTGTAGCCATTACTACAGTTTTCAAAAGAAAATACAATTTTGGCGCAAATGATGTTATATTTGCATTTTATATTTACAAAACGTTATTATCTACGAGTTGGAGTTGGGTCCACGACGACGGCCGAAGGTCTGCACAACATTCACGAACCTAAAACAAACAAAAGGAATGTTAATAATGATTTAGTGGTGATGCAACACTGCTTAGGTTCTCATTTTCATGTAAGGTCAGCGGCAAGTAGTTGAACATGTTTAGCTGCAATAATATTTTGCATGTGAAGTTTTTACTAACTTTGTTCTTATTAGGACATGTTCAGTGACTTTTATTGGTGACTGTGCATAAGACTAGTAGTCATAAGCACAGTCTAAATAAGATGCTGAGAAACCCAGCAAGGCAAAGTACAGGGTCAATTTGACCCAGCTCATTTTGTTATGTGCAGTTTTTTGTCCAGCAGTCGTACTTCTCTGCCCCTTGCCCTTCAAATATTGCACTGGTCAGCAGGAGTTAGGGCTACAAGTTACATGTGCACAAAAGTAGTATAGGGTAAATATGACCCTTTCTCAAACAACAAAATACATTCTATGTAGTAAGTGCAAAGAACTGGGATTTGATTATTGTAAAACTTTTGATAAAATCAACACAATTTTGACTTTTCTGACCCCAACAAATAGTGTTAAAACGAAATTTAAGTATGAAAGGTAAAATCTTGCTAAAGTTGATTACTATAAGACCTTTGAAAAATATATAGAATTATTAACTTTTGTGTTCTAAATAATGATTTCCTTTGTTAAAATCCTAAGGTTAATTTATGTTCCAATACTTAGTAGAAATATATTAAAAATATATATGAAAGAAATGACCATGACCCTCCTCAGCATATTTTTTGAACCACATCCACGCCGGGTTAAATAACTTTAAAAATATTTTACAAAAAAAATTGACCTTTTCTTGTGCTATACCACACCATATAGATCCCTTTTTTTCCGTTTGACCTCCAAAAGTGACCTTCATATTCAAAATTCATTTATTTAAATTACACGTCCATGTTTTGGGTCAGATAAATTTATGTGTACCAAATTTAAACTTAATCAATCCAGTAAACTTGGAGCAATTTTGCTGTGACAGACAGGCAGACACGAGTGATCCTATAATGGTTCAATTTTTCATTTGGACGTACAAAACTTCAAAAACTCAAACAAAACAGCCCTGCGAGCATGGATCTTATTTATCGATAAACTTACCGAATTTACCGAATTTCAATGTCAAATTTGACGTAAATATTCGATAAAACGAGGTCGGTAGCACGGAACGCACTTTATCGAGAACGACATAAAGTCGATAAGTAAATCATATCGAATATATCGATTTATAACGACAATAGGAAACATGGATCTTATTTTTGACAATTGTTGTCAGTATAATTACGTTAATCTTACCGAATATATCGAATTTTAGCGGCTTTCCAAAGTTACACGACAAACATAAATATATTTTTGTAAAATGGATTTCGGCAATATACATTGAAAGCCGTCCGGAGGAGGCGTCAGAACATCGCGGTCGTGAGGATTAATAGGCAACGTTTTAGGGATCCTTAAAAATAATAATTTAAAATGCTGTTCTTAAGAACAGCATTAATACAGTTAATAAGGAAATTGCCCTCGCCCTCATTCAAGGTGTTAAGGGCGATTTGACAAGGATTCGATCTAATGCACTGCCTGTGCATGTTGTAGTAAGCATATAGTAACATATACATCAATGTTAGTAGGTATCTACTTTATATAATAATATCAAAATACTTAGATACGTTTTACTTACTTCCAGAAATTATCTTTTGTAGTAATTGAGCCTAATGTTCTAATTTTATTATTATGGTACCTAGTAGGTACTCAGTCTAAACACCTACCTGCAAAATCATTGTTGTAGGTCCTAACTAACACCTGTATGCATTTTCGCCGTGGGCAGTTACCAACGATGCATCGGCCAGGAATACAATATCGTACTAGGACAGGGGACTGTCAGCAAGCTTGTCAGGGATGTGTCTCAAGCAATTGTGTAAGGAAGTCATATTTGTATTATTTTACTAATAGATCATCGGGTGGCGATTTATCTAACATTGCGCATTGCAGCGCGCATACTGCACGTGCGCGTCGCGGTAAGCGACTAGTTTAGGTACTTATTAATTTAGGATAGGTTCAAGGAACATACTATCTACGCCAGTAAGCGTAATGGCTCGTTCGTTAGAATCGGTATATGTACATTTGTACTTGGGGGAGGGGAGGGGGTGAGAGAGGGAGGGGGGATAACCGCCACTACCCCTTGCAGGGCTCTCCTTGCAAGGGGTGGTGGCGGTTATCCCAAGGAATTTCAAAGTTTTTGAGAAAAAGCAAAAATAAATGAGGTTAAGTATGAAAAAACGTACGAAATGGATCATAACTGTAGGGATAATTTGCTGTGGGCAGCTGTTTGTAGCGGCGTTTCGTTATTACAAGTATATTTAGCAAAACATTCATAGAATAATGCATTTTTTCTTTGTATAATTTCAGTTTGTGTAATATACACTGCTAGAGGCGCTAGGCGAAAGCCCGACTTGGCCATGATAGGTTAGAAGAGGATGGCGGGAGTGAAGTGTAGCGTAGCTTTTGTCCTCATGTTATTTTTAAGCTTTGAAAACCTTACGTTTTTTCATACATAACCTCTTTTTTTTGCTTTTTCTTACAAATTATGGGTTTCCGCCACCACCTCTTGCAGGGGGAGGGTTATCCCCCCTCCCTCTGCCACCCCCACTCTACTTAGTACTTATAGACATACTAAGATTTTTTATACTGATTCTAAAGTCCTTCCAACGTAATTCAAAATCTTTGAGTTAGGTAGAATTCCAAAAGTTTCTTCTTATTATGTCAAAAATATAAAAATCTCCAATATGATGTCTAAAAATAAGTGTTTAGTCGATTAGTTGTCTATCTGATCTGTGGTACAGTCAGAGTTGCCATTTTTTAAATTGATAAACTCACAAATGTTACCGAATCGATAAAATTTTACCGAGGCTAGAAGATCCATGCGACCGAATTTCAATAAAATCGATAAATTTATCGATCTTTATCGATCGATAAGATCCATGCTCGCAGGGCAGAAACACTATTATAAACGATAGTTAATTCACCTCCTGTTGTACTGGATCCTACGCTTGGCACGGCCAGTCTTCTTCTTCTTCTTCTGTTGTTTCTCTACCTTGGGGGTCTGGCCCTTGACCTTACCTGAAAAGGAGGGTAAATTGGTTCTTAGTCACAAACAATATGGCAGATTTTATCACATTACTGCTAGTATAATTTGTGATAGTCATCATCAGCCTATATGTGTCTACTGCTGGATGTAGGCCTCTTCTAGTGAAAACCCAGTTCCTGCCAGCTGTTTTTCACAAATAGTCACACCACAAAGCCGGCGGGCGCCCTAACTACGTTGCCTAAACATGGTCTCCACTCCACATTAGAACTCGTTTTCCTTAACAGTTGGCAGTTCTACAAGAGATTTAATTTAATCAACCCTTGCTAATTCTCTGAACTATGTGGGATTTAGTCTTTCAGAGAAACCCCTATCATAGGCTCTCTCCATAGTTTGATGAGCAACCTTTGAGGCTGGACACTTTCGCGAGCGTTCTGCACTCACCTTAAGAAAGAGCACTAGAGGTGCTCGAAACTAAAGTTGGAAAAATTTACCTAATATACTTGAGTAACTCCAGTTTTTACTCCTATTAAAATGTATAAAAACCAGGTTTGTTTTCATTGCAACCTTAGAGTTAGTAATTTAATACTTAAGTGTTTTTGTGATTGATTACTGTATGCTTTATATTGTGTATAAGCTGTGCGCGTATTTAGTTTTCTGGGATATAATGATCCTATGACCTATGAATTATTCCATAACCAAAAGTACCAATGTACCAAATTTCATCACTCTTCATTCAGACATCAAATTGTTTTAATTGATTGCTTGGCTTCTTCTTATAGGATTGAGATACCAAGTACACCAGTATTAAGTCAAACCCTAAGCTATCCAACAGTGAAAACTGCATCGCAATCGGTCCAGTATTTTTTACATGATGTGCAAAAAACATGAATAAAAAAACTTTTCAGGAGTAGCTTATTTTAAGTTTTTTTTATTATGTTTGTACAGATTACTGCTGTGGCCGTGGCTATGACTCACTATTATTTATTCTGTTCCAGCGCATCAAAGACCACACTACCAACCGACCGAGACACAGTTCAGAGCCACAGCTGCACCAGCAACCCTAGCAATACCGACGCGCATCCATTGAGTCAAGCAGTTCAGTGTAATTTCGTCGCCAATACGCCTAGGGTACAAATTGTCTTGAGCTGAATATATTTTACAAAGCAGGTATATTTCAGTAGATATTTTTTTTATTTAATACAGACTAGGCAATCGTTTGACCACGATCTAACCTGATAGAAAGCGATGATGTGGTTGAAGCACGCTTGCCTAGTAGATACCTATTTTAATATACTCCGTTTTCAAACGGAGTGAGTCTTCTGTACATAGTACTATTATTTATTCTGTGCCGGCACTACCTTTTTCAACATACATTTATATTAATGAAATACACAAGGTCAGAGCCACTAGTATAACTGTTTATCATCATTTACACATCACATTTTGAAAATTTTCATCAGGTTGGGCTTTGATAGGAGGTAAATATACTTGCATTTTAAGATACCTCATGATACCTGATGGAAAGCAACTACGCAGAAAATTATGACGCCAGCCTGCAAAGCTATCTTTTAATATCAACATGAAAATATACCACCGTGAAGAGTCATCAGATGATAAATAAAACTTACCAGCACGAGCTAAGGATCCGTGGACTTTACCACCAAGAAGTGGGACTGTCAAATCCAGCTCTGCAGATGTGAGCTCCGACACCAGGCAGGAGTCCTCCAGGGGAGCACCGCATAATGAGAGGGTAAAGTCTTCACCTCCTACCTCAGCAAGGATGCGCTCCTGGAAGTTTAGTGTTGATGATAATAATTCAAACAGTGAAATAGCTATTGAACAGTTAGGTAATACAATTATAACATCTTGATTTTAAAGTACAGAATTGAGGAGGCATGAGGGATCTCATATAAATCTTATCAACATAACCTCAACGTGTCATATATTTCCATATTGAGCAAATTAGTGCTCAGAAGTTTAGTTCAGTAATTTTATCAAATATGAGAGGTGCCAAAACTCAATCCAATACTCTCAATTTTGTTACAATGCACTTCCCCGAGGGAGTCAAGAGAGATCATTGCATTTGCATCATAGGTACAATCTTGGATTTTTAGTCTTACCTTGATTTGACCAATGGATTCTTCTCCATTAACGTCTAGAACGTGCGTAGTCTGTCCTCTGATATGCAGCTGCATTTTGAGGCTTCTGAAAGAGAGAACGTAGTAAGCTTTAGCGTGGTTGCCGCACACGATATCCAAAAACTTCTTTCCTTTTCAAGTATTTGAACGAACTTCGTCACAATTTAATAAAACTGTTCTGGTAACAAATTTACAACAGTAATCGATGTTTGAACACAAATTATATTGGTAATCATTAAATTTTTAGTGGAAAAATCCAAAATTCTAACCTTATCAGTCAACTCTGACAAGCGAAAGAAACAAAGATGGCGCTTGGCGGAAGGAAACGGACGTGGTATTACGTAGTCTTTTGTATACTCTATGCCTTGCATTCGAGATGATGAGATGGCGTTGTGGGCAATTTCGAAATGTACATTATCAACACTAGCCTTTTTTGCAACTTTTGACCCTATCGATCCTTTCCAAACCGAATGAAAAACGACCATAACGTTAAGGGAATAAAGATGATTTTCTTATGTCAACATACCATCTAAACATGCAAAACGAACGGTGATCGAAAACAGTTCAGTGGCCCAATTACAGAACTTGGTTACAATCGGATTATCACTTTTTTCATAGCAAAACCGACTCTATCGCAAAGCATTATTGAATTTCACGGCTTGCAACCGTCATGATCAACATTACGTTATCGAAGTGCAGAACGCTAATTTCGCCCCCAGATGTCCAAAGCGATCGGCAAATGTGATCCGGGGCCCGACCACATAACTTAGCTTCAATCGGATTGTCAGTATCGATATCACTAATGCCTTGCGATAGAGTCGAAATTGCTATGAAAAAAGTGATAATCCGATTGTAACCAAGTTCTGTAATCGAGCCGCATATGTAGCGTTTTTAACTGTTATTTTCGCCATTTGCTACAAAACGAACGGCCCTTGGGTGGTTCGTGTTGAAGCGAAATGATCAAATCTAACAGTTAAAACGCTAATTGTTTTGGTCATCTTGAATATGAGAGTTAAATTTGACATTGGAAAATTGACTTTATCCATACAATATAGGGTCCTTTTTCGTTCAGTTTGGGTAGAATCTTTAGTGACAAAAATGGCACTCGAAACTGCCCAAAACTGCTTCAACTCGAATGCACGGTATCTAGCTGGCGAACCACAGTGGCGAACGTAGAGATAAACCACTACAAATCGATTAGGTACATCCATTGTACAGTAGTCACAGCCACTCTATATTATGTTAGTGAAGTTAGGCTCTGTGAACGATTGAGCAGGTACTCCTGTAGAGGATAAAACAGCATAAAGTATGAGCGAGATAGAATATGCGAAAAACGTAAGCTAGTGGCGAGTAGAGATGGGCGTTATCGTTAAGTTTTGGCATCGATGCGCATCGATATTTTTCATACACCAACCGATGCCGGCATCGTTTTTTTCGGCATCGATGCCGGATGAAAGATGATAAATTTACCGCATGGCTGAAGCTCGCGCAACGAAACTTTTGTAAGTGGATGGTGCCTGATAAAAACATTACTTGGAAGTTAGATAATTACCTAGAGTTTTGTTTATAGTTATGACCAAAAACATATTTAGTTATGTTCCAGTTGAGTCAAGATAAAATGAGAATAAACATGAACTTATTTTTTCAAAACATAAGAAAATGTTTTCCATAATATGAGTTTTTCTAATTTGGAGTTGGATAGGCGTGTTCTTCGTTCATTGAAACTATACCCATTGAGAATATTTCCGTTCACAAGGCACATAGTTTATAACAATATTACACCTTGTACGGTATATTTCAAAGTATTTTAGAATGATGAAACCACCATCCCGTCAGAGACCTTTCTTCTCTGACGGGATGGTGCTTCTCGTCGAAGACATAACTTATACACTGACTACAATATTTACAAATTCCGAAAGTATCGTCTTTTTATCAAAGTGGTCCCAAAAAGGATTTGCTGCTCTTTGCCGTCTCGACATGATCAAAAACTACTACTGGTTTAAACAAATGAATGCGTGCAAAATTCGTACCTATATTTTACAAGTGATCCGTTACTTGGTCATAAAAGGGTCGCTTGTAAACAAATAGACAATTAAAAAGGTCTCTATCCTGTTCGTTAACTTTCTAACCAGATGCGAGATTCCATGGTCGTGGGAAATGGTCGCAGTAATTGTAAGGAGCGGTCTCGAAAAAGGTGACTTCATGAGCAATGATATTTTCTATTCAAGCAACCTAAGGGCTAAGGGTTCATTCATTCCTTTTTTAAACCTAGCTCTAATTTAATTAATTAAACTCAAAGAGTTTATAGGTTTAATGATACACATATAATTTTACATTTCAAATATAAAAAAGTAAAAACCTAAACCAACACAACCAACATAAACAATTAAACCTACACCTAAACCATAAAACTAAACTAATAATCTAAAAATAATTGGTGTTCATGTGGCATGGTTCCAAGAACGCTAGCTGCATTTCCGCGTTGAATAGCAATAGCTATTCTCTGTGCGAGAAATGAGCCAGCTCTCTTCGATAACGCGGGGAGAAATTTGCTTAAAAAATTGTTTCGTACTGGGACCCCATGGACCAAATGTTTCAAAGCCAAGCGGCACAAATATATAGTCGCTTGAGAGCGATACATACTTGCGTCGTTTGGCTTGTTCTGCGGCCTCCGCCGCGGCTCCGGCCCTCAAGACTGACCCGCTGAGACGAGAAGGGGCTAACGTATTACCACAAGTCGCGTCCCATACGAGAGCCCTTCCCCGCTCCCAGGGGATCAGCGTTAGGCCGTCCGGGCGCTTGCCATCATCACGTAATATCCCTACTGGTTCTAGTACAGAAGGTACGTTGATGGTGGCAAGCGCCCGTTTAGTGATCTCATTGATTGAGACGTGGCGGTAAAACCTACCAGCACTTCGTTGGCAAGAAAGTCCATGGAGTCCGTACCTGTCGACATCGCTGCCACATGAACACCGATGACGTTCGACAATAGCAGCACCTAGACGAAGACCGGCGGCGATCCGGAAACTGCCATTGTCAAGCAGCGTTCAAGGAAGGAAGGGCGTGCAGCCACTGTCCCGATTCTTGTTCCGAGACTGCAAGAAGCCTTGCGCGGTCATTATAACTGGATAAATTTTGAGCCAAATCTTTGGAAACTCTCTGAACCAATGAAAAGTCCCAGAGTTTATAGTCAGTTTATAGGTTTATGTTGCAGCTGCATGCATATTGATTTATCATCTTATTTATTAGAGTTTATACCTATCTTAGGGCGGGAATTACTGTGACTTAATTCGTGCACCCAAGGGGAATAATAGTATATTTAAAGGCATCTCGTAATCAGCTCTCAGAATAGAGATACATCTCTCGATGGAGTGTAGAGAACCGGGGAGTGGGGGGCGGCGGAAGTTTGAAGTGGGAGGGAATTAAGACAAGAAGTAAGAGAGAGAGAGAGAGAGAGAGAGAGAGAGAGAGATCAAGTCTCTCTTTTTTCAGTTTATTGGATGCATCCCTTATAAACATTAATTCAATTCTGTCAGAAAGTGAAAGCAATTTGCTAAGTCTGTCCGTCAGTCCACCTGTCAGTCATTCCGTTCGTCTGTCTGTATGTTAGTACGCCTGTGTGTCATTCCGTTTGTCTATCTATTTGTCTGTCTGTCCGTCCGTCCGTCCATCTGTCTGTCAGTCCATGTGTCTGTCAGTCCGTCTGCCTGTCAGTGTCTTTGTCTATCGGTCTGTCAGACCCACACACAAAGAGTTTCACCAAAGAGCACGGAATCTCATCACTTCATCGCATTCAGTGTTCTGTGGAGTTCCGCGTACCACAGAAATTGAATTTTTTCGTGTTTTTATATCAAAGATGGTGTGCGGTGGAACCCTTCGTGTGCGAGTCGAATTCGCACTTGGCCAGTTTTTAATATTTCAATCATCATCGGTCTGTCTATTATATGCCATTGTGATAGGACCAGTATTTTAAAGTATCATTCTTGTCTGCCAAGGGAGTGTTAAATCTTCGACGAAATAATTTGCATATCTCTCCCGAAGATCTGTTGACCTTTGGGATGAAAGGCTATTTAAAGAACTTGTAGCGGTTGCAATCCATGGGGCTCTGGCTTGTCCCTCCAATTACCAGGAATGACAATTCCTGCATCATAATTTTCTTTGTCTACTGTATAATCATACTGCTTGTTCTGTAATTTTGTTTGTCTGAGCCAATTGTGTAAAGCGCAACACGCAAACACGCATGTTATGTATTAGCTACTAAACGAAGGCGACCCATTATATACTCTGCTATTGAGTGCAACTGCACTAAGTATTTGAATCATTATAAGAAAACGCCTCAGAAAGCGAATGCAACAAGCCACAACTAATAATGAAGAATTAGAGAATACTGCTACTAAATTAGCCGAAGTTAAAGAAGATTTACATGATCCTGGAGTAATTGGAATATCAGCGATATTTTCAACCCTTGCTTCGACAATTGGCGTCGCAGATCTTGGGGAGGGAGGTGTTATGTATTAGCTACTAAACGAAGGCGACACAATGATGACTCACGCGGCCATTTCAACACTGGAACTGCAGATCGCTGACATTGCGCCTGCAGTTCACGGAATTAGAAGTAATTGACATCGGGACGATTATTATAAGAATGATTAGCGACACATTCTGTTCTAACATCGACTGATTGTGACTTATTTAATTTAACTTTATTTAAATTGTAACTTTAAAATAAATACTTTATCATATTTCGGTTTCTTTTTGCGCCCTCGCCTGTACTATTAGTATTTATAATTTTTTATTTCAACTATTCTTCTATCCCGGGAGAAACTTTTTTTTTCGCTTTTACCTTTAACGATTTCTTAGAAACGGTTTTATTAGATACTGTTTCAAGGGAAATGCATTATCGACAACTAGGACATGACCCTCTGGTATCTCACCGCTTTCTAATGCTTAGTACAAACTACAGTTACGAAATACGCCTCGATCATAAACGCGTCCATTACATCCTGCGTGTATATAACTGAAGCAATATTTATGATTTATGCCATTAAGACAATATTTTTGTCTCTTTGTAGTTATAGTATAAACTTCCTGATTCAGGAGGTGCTTTAATGATGACATGTTTGCCGTCGATTATTCCACAGAATCCAGGAAAGTTCCTTAACTTTTTGAAAGATATTCTCAATTGTTTTCCAATCTGTAGTGCTTGGAACCTGAAAAAAATGTATTTATCGTCATATACTTATATAATGATAATAAAATGTTTCTAACAGTACAGATACCGAGCAAAATAGAACTGCAGTGGATACTTATTGTGAACCTATATCAATACCTCTAACAAAAACGAAGAAACTTTCCCTGATTTCAAGCATGGTCAGTCAGTTCAAAGAGATAGCTAAGACTACTAACCAGTGGTGAGGCGTGAAAATTACAAAAAGGGAAGCCGTTTAAAATATACTCTCACCACTAACTACAAAACAATACAATTCCACTGCTCTTTGAAGACAGAGACCTTCATACAGAGAAGCACCGATCATACAGGAAAGCACCGATGTTTTAATAAGTTTTAAAAACGAAGTTAAAAAGTCTTTTAGACAACTGTCTACTGGCATTTACAAGCTGCAACGCAGATATTCACAATAGATTATTTTCACAATTCAATTCAATAATAATTCGAGACAAGGATGCGCGCATATCATATATATCATTATATTCGCGCCATTTATTGGAAATTGCAATCATAAACAAAACAATAACAGCAAAGTTAATCATGCCAAATAGGAGTCTTGAAAAACATTGGCAAAGTTCCTTAAGCCGTCTTATTTTCAACTTGTTGTCATAATATGAATACATTTTTGTAAAATAAAACCTTAACTAAACGAAATAAGATGCACGAGGTATTTCTGTAGACGGACGAGACGCGCTTTCTGTTCATAACTCCGACCGTCACCGTTATTTGGCGCTTTGAACCCGTGAGAAAGAGCGGGATAGATTGCATTAAAATTTTTAAAGGAGTGAAAGGGATAGCGGTTTGTAGTTAAATTCGTTAGGACTAACTGTGACTTTGTCGCAACTCGCAATGTACCGGCTTATCTTGTAGGCAGCTTGCGTAATTATCATGTGCATCCAATAATTATTGTAGACCGGCTAATTGAAGGAGAATTTTATACATTGTATTCGAAATTGCGAGAACATGAGTTTCTTTTGAGTTCTTCCGAATTTCTATCCGAAGTTTTGACGAGCTGCTAGCTAAACTTGAGAAGAATTTGAAGCATAACAACATGTTCCGTGTTCCAGTGCCACCAGTTATGACACGCTTGGTATCGATATTCATTTTGGTTCACGATAATGGGTACGCACGTACGGTAGGTTGCTCTGTCAGCATTGTACTAAACGCGCCCGTCTATCACTAGGCGCGACAGTCAACCGACGTACGCCACACTGACGAGCTCGATCGATGCAATGGTCCTCGTAAGAGCGACGTAGCTGTACGCGCGTAGCATTTCAGCAGACGTCAGCGCTGACCGTCGGTCAAGCACAAGGAATTTATATTCTAACGTAACTGGAAGGATCGTCATTTAATGTAAAAATGAATTTGAACCTATTAGATTCTTCGATCACTTCTGTAAAGAAACTACTAGTCTTGGACTAATAGTTTCAGAGTTATCACTCTTTTAAGTTTGACTGCTGTCTTCCAAAACGAAGATATCGATGAGATCTATCAAATCTGTAAAAAAGGACTAGTTTAAAAAAACGTAAAAAAATAATTAAGTAATTTTTCGTAAAAAAATATCTTATTTTTTCCCCCATAGAGCCCCCAGAGGTAATAATCATATTTCGGGAATATGCATATGCAGCTTACATTTCAATGACGAAGGCTTTCTAACGAGAGGCTCCTGAAGCCAGTTGTCCTGTTTATTTCATAAATTTTGGTCGCCCTTTTAGAACGGGACACACTTGTACCAGTGATCCTTCAGAACCCTTCGATAACTCAGTTGTCAATCGATATGGTATTATTTATTCTGTGGATTCGGTTTGAAATCTTTTAGTTCAATACATTTTTCATTCACTATATCGAATCGAATCGATTCGGTTCGGTTCGTTATCGAAGGGTTCTGAATCGCGGAGCTGGTTACATTAGTATATAAATTCCTTGGTCAAGCACTAAATGCAGCCTTAGGGTCGTTTTTCATTTGGTTTGGAATGGATCGGTTGTGTCAAAGTTGCAAAAACAGAAAAAGTATTGCAAATGTTCAAAGCGAACGGCTTGATAAAAATGGACATTTCGAAACTAAGAGTGTAAAGCACTTTGTTGGCAAAGTTTTGGCATTAGATGATGACAAATTCCCAACAGTCAAATTCGTAAGGAAGGTTAAAAATTCCAAATGTAAAGAGGTAACCACATTTTGCTATCCAACTGTGGAAGATGTTTGCATCATCACTCACTTGGACATTTTGATACGACGAGCAATTTTTGTCTCAGGCAACATAATTAAATTGCTCGTCGTGGACAATTTATATTCAACTTTGATTTTGGCGACTATAATCTTCAATAAAAAAATATTTATGTGATATATGTGGTAAAAATAGTAATATGAATGATGTGGTAATTTTTTTTCCTTTATTGGTTAGTATTGATTTTGTGCCATAATTAAAACTGATCTTGAAAATTGCACTGCTTTCCAATGAGTCTCTGCTACTACCTACGATTTTATCATCCTATTTTTTTATAGTACAATAGGAACACAGCCCACTGTATTTTTAATTTCATAAGTTTATGCTTTTTTTTTGTATAACCTACTTCTTTGTGTACAGTAAAGAATTGTTGTATTGTATTGTTAGCTTAAAATTTGTTTACCTACATATTTTTTTAATCATACTAATTGAATGTATCAAAGAAAATACATAAGTCTATTAAGACTTATTTAACTAAATTAGATCAGCCCATTAATTTTGTCTCTTTTATAGCGTAGTATACAGTAGGAATATTGTTTTTAAAATTTTATCGATAAACATTAGCGCATTTTTTGCAGAATGAAGTGGAATTTATCTTGTTGATAAACGAATATAATGTCCCATCATTATTTTTGAAAGATAAGTTACTTTTACCCCCCAAAAATTTTAACAAACATTTACGGTTATTGAAACCATCCTGCGCTGTATTAAGAACTATTTTTAGAAAAATTGCATGATAGACTACAAAATCACCCAGTTTAACAAACCAAACATAAAAAATATAGGAATTCATGGTTTAATTGACACTTATAACATCAAGTTGCAATTACTGCAACTTTTTTCGGTATTGTAGGAAGTATAATTTGCACTTTCATAACGACTAATATGCTTAACTATCATACTAATAACAATTATTGAAGTTTTAGTGACTTAATAAAAAGAGTAATTTTAATCCCAGATTATTAGAGAAGTTGGTAAACGAGTCAAAAGTGTATCCATATTTTTTTTAGTCGCAATTGCCTCCCTGGACCTTACCAACAATAATACTTCCAAAAAAATTACATGAATTGTAGTGCGAAACACTACCAATCTACCTACTTTACAATTTCAATGTCATGATGACGTCACGTCGTGATGTGATGTCATTTCTATTTCGCCAAATATGACTCAATTGATGAAACAAACACCTAGTTCAGGATTCCCAACTAGTAATTATCAAAAATCAAGTATTACATCGAAGCTAGATGTCGTGGTTGAGGCATAGAATCAATATAAAATAACTAGGTTGTGTTGGATTACTTTGGTACGTAACTTCGTTAATACTGAACGAAATTAAAGACCAAAGGTACTGGAAGAATCAGAAAAATACGTTCTTTCCATTTATCACATCAATTAAACGTAAATCGATTATCATTTTTTCGCAATAAAACCACAGATAAAAACGACATACGAAAAACAAAACGTCAAACACCAATACGGTGAACTATATATTTTGTCTCCTTTTTTTGCTTGCGGGGAAGAGAGATAGAAATATGTTCGTAAATAGAGTTCTTCGAAAAATTTTATCGTTTGAACTTCATTTGAAAACATGAACTCGTCCTACCGATTACACCCAAAACTGTTAGTTTAGCGAGCTCACGAAACTTTTTCCGTTTTCTTAATGTGCAAACCCGTACTAGGCGCACAGAACGCTAATTTCGCCCACAAATGTCCTAAGGGTGCCAAATGTGATCATATTTAGCGTTTTTAACAGTTATTTTCGCCATTTGCTACAAAACGAACGGCCCCTTCCTAGTATCCGAAACAATCATAGAGTAAGGTATTTTCCCTTACATTTCCTTCGCCATTGGAAACAATATTCATTCGGTTTGTCATGTTGTCTTCATTTTATTTGACACCTTGAAGCTCGTGATTGGTTGTCAAAAAAAGCGGGTGACGAGTTTGCCGTGTGATCTGTCCTTTGATTGTGATTAAATTACAAAAAATGGTTAAATAAAGTTTAGTCCTCCCTCCCATCGCGCGCAACAACAAGAGCTATAAAAATGCTGTCGAGGCTGCTGCGGCTTTTACTCTTTCATCTCATACATTTTGCTTTAGACGTACTTGTTGCTGTTCATAAATTTTGCCAACGTTATTCATCAAAAAAGTGCAGTTTACCCGAGGAAAAGGCTAAGCAAAGTGAATTAAGAATGCTATTAAAAGATATGCCGAAGATTAAGGAGAGTTTGAAGCATTTAGTGTTTCTTGCCGACATGGATAACCATACGTATCATGATCTCGCACAAGTGGTCATTTGGGGCCTTGTAGCCGGGATACCCTTCGTCAGCTTTTATGATAACACAGGTAATTACTTCTTACAACATAATGTGTAGTGTTCCACCTTAAGAGTTACTGTAGAAACCCTTTCAAGTCTGACAAACATTAAGTAAACAAAAATATTGTAAGAAACAAAAATATTTGTAATTTATAAAATCTTTACACACATAGTTCGTAATAAACAAATAAAATAGCTGCATAATTGTATGCATATGAACCAGCACTTGTAGTTGTTTTTGCGGGTACCCAAACTATTATTGCACTTTTGAAATAATTGCATCATTTCATATAGTAAAATTGATCCAACCTTTTATAATATTTCTTTAACCAATTACATGTAAACAAATTTACTTATGTTATTATATACAGGTGAACTGAAAGAAAACGAAGAGAAACTATTTATGGAAGTGGAAAAATTGAAAAAAGGAACACCAGGCTGCATAAAATGGTCAAATAAGCCTGATTTAAATGGGTATTCAAATGGGATGGAAACGCATACTGTACTTATAAATGTTTTCTCATGCAATGATGGGAGATCGAGAATAGTACAATGCATACGAGAAATTGCCGATAAGAAGATTGATATAAAGAGTGAGACTAATGAATTTACAGCACAAGATTTAGACAATGTCCTTAGTTTAGTGTACCCTCCTATGCCTGAGCCAGATGTAGCTTTATACACAGGAAATGTTTGCTGTACAAATGGTTTTCTGCCGTGGCAGATACGAGTAACAGAATTCATACGACTCTCCCTAGATCATACTGTAAATATGGAAAACTTTTTAGGTGCTATGCATAAATATAACAAATGTGACCAGAGGTATGGTAAATGATTGTTAAGGATATTAATTATTGACTGTTGTAGGCCTAAGCATAATGAAATTGTAATTTACCTCTGACATTAGGGTGACGGATAATACAACAATTTTGTTATTATTTTCATAAAAAATATAATGTTACTACAATGCCCCATTTTAAACTACTGTGCTTCAAAAAAGTTTTTTTTTTCTTGTATATTCAGTCATACCTCTTGGATTTTTACCTGATTTATATGATTATTATTCTGCAACTATTTTTGTAAATTAGCTGGTTCTTGATTGTATCAGATCAGTTTATTGAGCATTTACAGTATGTATATAAGTTATTATTTTGTATATAATATCTTGTCACATCATGCAACTAATAATTGTACTTATCTTCTATTTATAAAGAGCATACCTAAACTTAAAAAAAAAACTATTTCTCGGCCATCAATGAATTATAAGAAACAAAAAGTGTTCTATATAAAATCGTATAAGTGATTATACTTTCCGATATACTTCGGTTTATTTATTTTTTCATCATTTATGAGTACATGTGTATGTATTCCTAATACATACTGCTATCTTTTTTTTCTATCTTAGTTGGATAACCACCTTGAATCTGTCTGATGAAGTCAATGTCTCAGACAACTATTCTAACCAGCTCCATCTAATAGTTGCATGATAAATTAATATTATCGTGAAGTTTGAATGAAAAAGAAATATTTTTGAACCCAAATATCTCGGTACATATATTATATTTATATGTACATTTTGTTTCTTCTAATTTTCCCTATCGATTGACACTAGTTTAATTGTTGGCTGAGAAACAGTTTTTTTTTCACTATAGTGGAAATGTATGGTAATGTGATGGCATTTCAAAGATATGTTTAGGAACATTGGTTATAAAAAATGTTCTTTGAATGCTTTTGTACCTATTTGTCTTAAATTATTTACTGTACATGAATAATTGAATTTTTGTGTATGTATAAAATATAAATGTATGATAAAAAAAATAGAGAATGTTTTAAATGTTACATAATGTTAATTTATAATAATATAGTAATATTAGTTCTATGCATGATAATTATTATTTTAAAATGTAAATGCATCGATGAGCATTATTGAATGAAAACACCAAATAAAAAAAATTAAAATGAATTCCTATCAACAGATTATTTGGTAGTATCCAATTGGCGTTGTATGCATATATAAGGATACCTCAGCACTCCAAATTAGATTTGGATTCAGTGGAACAAAATCTTACACATTTGTTATTTATAATCGTTTATATACGCTTGGTTCAGTTACAGATGTATTAAAGATAGCAGACTAGTCTTTAGTATATTAAATTTATATAAAGGTTTTAAGTAAATTCCAAAAAATGTAATGCAATGCATTACAATTTATAAATGTATTAATATTTCTTGATTAATTATGTACTGATTTCAAGACAAATTATTTATATTTCAACCACCAGAAACAGAATGATAAAAAAATAATGACATAGTCTACTAAAGTCAAAAAAATATAGCAGTCATAGAACATATAAGAAATAAAAATCTTATAAATCAATATTATTATAGTTTTCATTAATTTTATGTTGACCCCCAGCTAATATGTTGTAGCTTATAGCTGTTATAACCTTTGAGTTTGTAATATACTATACTCAAAAGGTTTTAGCTACGAGAACTTTATAATGTAAGCCTTGGACTGATCAATTACAGTAATAATAATAAGTTTTATTGAAATAAGCTCCGGTTACAAAACATAACAATTGTTGGTCCCCAAACTAGGTTAACCTGTATCTTGGGACAATGGCAGGTAGGGCATGGCATGGCAACTATTATATTGCTTTTTGATAAGGTTTTGAATGCAAGATAGGTCTGTTCGCGCATCACGTAAAAAACTACTAGGTTTCATTGTTGGATAGCTTAGGGTTTGACTTAAAAACTGGTGTACTTGGTATATCAATCCGATCTGTAGAAGCTGAACAATCGATTAACAACTTTGACGGCTGAACGAAATTTGGTATGCTGTACCATATACAGGTAGGTAGGTACTTTTAGTCCTGAAATAACAAAGGATGCTTTTATCCCAGAAAAATAACCACGCGGGCAAGCCGTGGGCATAAATGAAAACGTTAAACATGATATTTTATGTGATGCTGATGAGATCTCCTTAGCTGGGTTAGCATATCATCATCAGACTATTATGTCTCCCTTGCGGGGCAGAGGCGCAGGCCTTTTCTAAGAGAAAGAGATAACATGGGCCATATTCCACCACCATGGGCCTGTGCGTGTTGTAAGTAAAAGGGGACCTTACATTTTAAAAGCTTGGCAATTCAACAAATGAAAAAAATTATACACGGTGAATTCGATATATTTCTTAAATGCATGTATGCAGTCCATTATTAAGGATCGTTCTATAGCACTCAATTAAAAGTATATATAGCTGATCAAAAATATCTATTTCACTAAAAATGCCGCGGCGCGGGTTTCTCCGACAGGCGTATTTGGTCACGCGATCGCTCGCTGCATGACCGGATATTGAATTCCGTTCGTGCATTTGTTTCTCATGTCGCAGGGTTTGAATTTTGACTAATTTAATAATGCCTAGTTTAATTATTTTTTTATTACGGACTAGGCAATCGTTTGACCACGATCTCACCTTATAGAAAGCGATGATGTGGTCGAAGGTGTAGCACGCTTGCCCACTAGATACCTATTCACTCTTGACTTGAATACACCTTATATTTTACCGGAAACACTGACGAGGGCAGGGAGGCATTCCACTCCTTTGCTGTTCTTATAATAAATGAAGCAACGAAACGCTTCGTTCTTGTGCGAGGTATTTCAACCTTAAAAGGGTGGCGCTTTGCTGATCGTCTTGTCGTACGCTGATGGAAAGGTGGGGGATTTATGTTTTATAAGCTATATTATTCGTAGTTTAGAAGTTATTTACTTTTTATTATTAGTGCTACAGATACATTCTGTTGCAAGGACTGAGTAGGTACATACATTTAAGAAAAATATCGAATTCAATATCACCGTGTATAATTATTATTAAAAAAACAATAAAACCCGAATGCGAACAAAACTAAAAAAAGGCAACAAGTTTCAGATTCTTGATTTTGAAATATAATATACAGTCGTCAGTCAGTCGATTTATTTTAACTTTTTAGTTTATATTTAAATAGGAATTATAAATTTTTGCATTAGTCCTTTTAGACCTTAATGTTGACACCTCACTCGGGTTTTGGTATTTTTTCTAACCTAAATAACTTTAAGTCGTTATAGATCCTAAATGATCATTCGAAATGATAAGAGAAACCTAAAGATGATTTTCGTGAATATGAAAATCATCTTTAGGCATTGAATAAAAATCTTGAATAATAATCTTGATGAATACCTATTCAATGATACCCCACTTAAATTAGTTTGCCTTTCATCTTTTGATGTGTAAACATCTAATGGCGCGGTACGGGGGTAACACCGACTCTTGGCCTGGCGATCGAGCGGCCTGGTGACGCATCGCTCTTGGCTCGTCGTCTGCACATAAAAAAATATATATAATCCATCACATTATTTTTTTAATGTGAAAAATTTGAACTCTAGTTGGGAATTGAACTCCGGTACTACAGACTTGCAGCCGAACGTTCCGTTAGTCTGGTTGGCCGTTGCGCCAAATCCTAAAATCTACTATTAAAACCTAAGATTAACGACTGAACGTTTACAATGCAATTCTATATTCAATACTATTCGTATGTAAGGCAATTTTCACACAAAAATAGCCACTCGTTACAATCTCAAATGGATCGCTTACGAAGTAAACAAACAGATTTAAATAAACGAGTTGGTCAAATTCATAATGTTTATTGGAATAATGCCTGTGCAAGCTAGAATACTATTCACAAAACGCCGTATTTACACCTGAAGCACTAGTGTCGCCCCCATCTGAAAGAGAAAGAAATAAAAATAATATATCACAGCTTCTGATTTCAGCTATTTGTATGTCAGAAATGTTTTGTAAAAATAATTCATTATGGTCAATGTTTGTATTGAACTCAAGAAAGAAATCTTTTTAAGTTTAATGCAGTGTCAAATCTGGAAAGGGAGCGGAAATTTGTTTTCTAATGTGTGTGAATAAGATGGCAAAAGACCGCGCGGCCTTAGCGGAGCGAAACATCAAATTTTCCTGGTTTACAAACAAAAAACAAAAAGACTGTACAATGAAGATAATTAAAACAAAATTGGTCCCTAGACCAATTTTTTTAAATATTTTTTTGTTTGTCAAACCGACAGACACGATTTAAAAAAATTATATGTAATTGTTCAGTGCCCGGTACTGAACAAGAACATAATTTTGTTTAAATCGTGTCTCTGTCGGTTTGACTGTTCGCGCATCACGTAAAAACTACTGGACCGATTGCGACTTTTTGATGTGGTTTTCACGGTTGAATAGCTTAGAGTTTGACTTAAAAACAGGTGTACTTGGTATCTCAACCCGATGAGTAGAAGATTGACATTTGAAGTCTGGTAATTTTGGTTCTGGAATAGCACATTGATGCTTAGACCTTAGAAAAATGACACAGTTAGTAACAATTTCAAAGCGAGTAACAAAGAATATATAAATTTGAAAAAAAAAAAAAAAAAAAACATTATGGCGGCGGTAGTATGGCTCCAAATGCAAATGCGAAAAATAAACTTCGTTTTTTTATATGGATCTGACGTATATGGATCTATTGACAAAAGTTATTTTATGGCACTGCAGGTGTATTTTTTATTTATGTTTTGTTTCACTAAGTAAGGCATCTTCTAAAAGCTTTCATTTAACTTCACTTGTATGTATCTATGTATTTTGTCTGTCCTGGAATCTTGCAATTCAAATTTCGAGCACGTCCCGATTCGCTATCCAGCTGAAACTCTCAGGGTAGCTCACATGACAAAGCATTTTTTTTTTAAAAGAACGAATTTAAAAATGTGTTAACAGAAAAGGGAACAAAAAAATATAGGACAATTATACTACTTCAGGCAACAACGATCCAACAAAATAACATAGGTACTTGTCATAAACCTCGTGCATTATTATTAAAATAAGTCAAATTTATGTTAATTTAAGCAAAGTCAATAAAACATTTTATCGTTTATTATTATTATTGTTTTTTTTTATATTAGACTTATTTCGTACAACGGCGCTGTAGAAGGTCATCAATTTTGATAAATATTACTTTCTTGGTTTTAGTTTAGTGCAGGTACTTTACGGAAACATACTACCGGAACAAGCCTTGCTTTCGACGGCTAGTTTGCACTGACAGTCTAAAATTAGCTCATTCAATTTTATCTGAATTATCTTTTGCCGCGCCACTCGAATGCTTTTCTGTTCCGCGTGGTGCAGTCAAGGGCTTGTGAAGTAGAAGAGCATAATATGATGTTCTATGCTATGAATATATATGCTTTGATTTCGCCTTATACGATCAGATTTGTTATCTACAACAATTTGCGAACATGACAAAAGGCATTTTTATACATTTTAGAGGTCAATTTGCAACATGACTATAAACCTTAATTTACATTTACTTCCTAATATAGGTATTGTCCCACTCGTGGCAAAAGTTTGATACATTTCCTTGATCAGTCAAACACTTGGTTAAAATTATTTTTTTCTATGCAATGGGTGTATTTTCTGATAGTTAACAATGGTTTACTTAAACTTACAGTTAGTGGTTATGATTGCGCGTTTACGTAAGATAAGTAACATTTTAGTTTAATCTTAGAAATTTGATGATGTGATAGTCATAGGTCGCTCATCGAGCTATGTGAGAGCTATGTATGCTTGGAAATTCTTGGAAGGACAAGATTCGTAATGAAGATATCCGACGGAGAACCAAGGTAACCGACATAGCTCAAAGTATAAGCAAACTGAAGTGGCAGTGGACTGGTCACATTTCCCGAAGAAATGTCCTCGATCTAAAATTTTAAGTTACAACTCACTTGTTCGTGCTAGCTTGGAGTACTGTAGTGTGACCTGGAATCCTTTTTATGACATTTATATTAAAAGAATTGAGAGTGTTCAGAAACGTTTCATGTGGCACCTCGCGTATTCGTGTAATTTAGCCAAAGTCATTCAGAGCTATCCTGAGAGTTTGAGGCACTTTAATATGATTTCCTTGACGGATCGAAGACGTATGCTCGACCTTCTTTTTAAGCTTGCCAATGATTTATTAGATGCTCCGGAATTGGTTTCGTTGTTAAACTTTTCTGCACCTACAAGCTTACCCAGAGCATCTAGATTTAACGTTCTTATGACTAGTCAATCCAAGTCTAATCTTGGCCATAACGCACCTCTCAACAGACTTGCTCGTACATTTAACAGCATCTCTAAAACTGATACCGTGGACCTATTTATTGGGAACATTTGCAAGTTTAAATTGTCGGTCGTTTCTCTGTGATAGGTGGAGTGACGACCTGCGAAAAGCGGCAGGAAGAAAATGGATGAGGAGAGCTGAAGACCGAGCTCAGTGGCGTGCATTAGGAGAGGCCTACGTCCAGCAGTGGACAGATACAGGCTGCTGATGATGATGATGATGATAGTACTATATATAGTATAATCTAGGTTTATTTCCGTGGACCGATACGCAGATAAAGTTAAGATAAGAAAGATTTGAACGACTTCTAAAAAGTACAAAAAGGCAAAACATTTCTGACATCTTTAAACGTAAAATTACTATTAACATTGTCTCGACTTTAACCCTCTTTAGATTAGACTAAATTAATAAAATATCAATAAGCATATTATTATTTGAAAGGACAACATTTAGTAATTAATTGGGTCCAGTCAACTATATATTATTTACATTATCGATATGGACAAAATCGATCTTTTTTGCGTTGTTGCCCTCTACTAAGATTAATTAAAAGTTAATGGAAAAATTTGGATTGTGACTTATTGATTTCGGTAGCTCACATTGTAAAAACGTCTCTCGTGCCTAGGTAATAATATACATACTTTATTGACACCAAATTAAAGGGACTAAAACGAGAGAATATCAATGTTATTAATGGAATGGTGTTTTTTTTTTGGTAAATTAATGGTCGCGGGATCTAATTAACATTGTTGTGTTTCTCAAATTTTTCCTTCAACCGGCACCTGTCCCACCGATGACGAATAGCGAGGAGCGAGTGTGTGGTTCTGAAAGTTGGCTATGAGCGAGTGTGAGGGGAGGCTACGCGCAATCACTTGTCGGTAAGCGAGTGTCGCTTAGCGAATATTCTGACCGGCAAGACAGCGTCGACTACAAACTAGAATAGCAAGAGTTCTAGTTACACGGAGTTACGCGGCAAAAGTTTCTCGTGAGAGTAAATATCGCCAGTCGCTTACTCGCCGGCGGTAGGTCGGGGGCCGAAAATGTTAAGATAACAAATGAGCAAAATATATACAACCTTTTGAATCGGTAACCTTGAATCACCGCCGGTCGCGCCGGTGGCTGCCGCTGCGCGATCGTCGCCGGTCGTAGTCCCTAGGGCGGTCATACCTATCGTGCCGGTGGTGGTCGCGGTCGCGGTCGTGCGAGCGCCGGTCGCGGCGCCTGCGCTCGTCCGAGCGGTCGCGCGACCGCCGGCGCCCCGACCGCGACGTGTAGCTGCCCGAGCGCGACCGCCGCGCCCGCTTGCGAGCGCGCTCGTCCTCGGAATCATCCCTATATCTATCCTTATGCCTGTCGTCCCTACTCTTGGACTTGCGTCTGTCGTAATCGTCCTTCCTCCGTCTACTCTTATCCGATCTGTCGTCGTCGTATTTGGAGCTTCTGTCGTCTCTATGAGACTTTCGACGTTTCTCCTTTTTCCTCTTCTGCGAATCGGAGCTGGAGCTTCTACGTTTGCGTTTTTTCGGTTTTTCGAGTCTGGCTTCAGGCTCCGATTGCGATGAAGAGCTGGTGCTCGACGATGAGTCTTCTTCGGAGTCGCTGGTAGTCGAAGTGCTTTCTTTGTTGTTAGATCTGCTTTTTGGACTGGGCGAGCGTTCTTTCTTGTTCGATTTCTTAGGTTTTTCCTCTAGTATCGTCTCTAACTTCCTCGGTGCGTCGACTTTGTCTACGGATTTTTGATTCTTTTTGTCCTTTGACATGCGACGTTCTGGAACTTTATCCGGTGTTTCGCTCTCGAATGGCGGCGGAGTAGCAGAAGATCCTGAAATGAATGGAAACATTGTCACAATATCAAAACACTTCACACACTTGGATGGTCAACAAAATATAGTTTAAAAACTAAAACCCGACTAATACGGTCGGGAAAATTGTCTATGACACTATTGCGAAGAAGACAAATCGATTGATACCTCGCTTGTCATAATCGATATTAGTTTGAACACACAACCCTTACTTTACCTTGCAGTAGTTTTCTTTGCGTATAACACTATACCTGAAAACGAATCGATTGACACCTTACTTATCAAAATCGAACCATTAACTTCGACTCAAACATAAATACATACAAAGATACATAGACTGTTAAACTCATTACCCTTCTTTGCTTTGCCGTAGTCGGCTAAAAAGGGTTAGGCAATAAAGTTTCCGGTAATTATTTGTTTTTACGAACATTTTTTATAGTAGCCAGTGCGACCCGCGCTTTGACTTTGAAAAGGACAAGTAACAAGTTTGTTTACTTTTGTAACATTAACACATTTCTTGTTCAGCAGAAAGATTTAATCTACAAAAACCTACATTAACTAAATATGGCGTTAAGGTTTATGTAAATTTCTGTAAATAAAATGATGAATTGATAATTTTATTTGCTTTTTTTATAAATCTAATGCCATATCATTGTTTGTTTGTCGTACAAGTTAGTGCTGGCCATATAATGGAAAATATGAATTGGAAATAGATTCTAAAATAACAAGCGTCTCTGTCATGCACAGCATCGTGGTCCAGTTATCTAAACTTATAATAACAAGCGTCTCTGTCATGCACAGCATCGTGGTCCAGTTATCTAAACTTATAATAACAAGCGTCTCTGTCATGCACAGCATCGTGGTCCAGTTATCTAAACTTATAATAACAAGCGTCTCTGTCATGCACAGCATCGTGGTCCAGTTATCTAAACTTATAATAACAAGCGTCTCTGTCATGCACAGCATCGTGGTCCAGTTATCTAAACTTATAATAACAAGCGTCTCTGTCATGCACAGCATCGTGGTCCAGTTATCTAAACTTATAATAACAAGCGTCTCTGTCATGCACAGCATTATGGTCCAGTTATCTAAACTTAAAATAACAAGTGTCTCTGTCATGCACAGCATCATGGTCCAGTTATCTAAACTTAAAATAACAAGCGTCTCTGTCATGCACAGCATCATGGTCCAGTTATCTAAACTTAAAATAACAAGCGCCTCTGTCATGCACAGCATCATGGTCCAGTTATCTAAACTTATAATAAAGCAATATGTACGAAAAAGTCTGTACAAAGAAGATCATTTAAAAAATGTGGTCTAGGGTACTTAAAATAACCTACTGAACAAGAATATAACATTTTTTTAAATCGTGTCTGTATGTTTGTTCGCGCATCACGTAAAAACTACTAGAACGACTGCGATTCGGTTTTCACAGTTGGATAGCTTAGGGTTTGACTTAAAAACTGGGGTACTTGGTATCTCGATCCGGTGAGTAGAAGCCTAGCAATCGATAACAATCTTTTTGATGGCTGAAGGAGTTTTGATCAAATGTTGGTATATTGTTATTTTAGATCTTGGAATTACACATAGGGTACTTTTAACCTCGAGAAATGCCCACGCGTGCGAAGCCGCGGGTACAGCTAGATAGATAGATAGATTAACTCTTTATTGGTCACCACAAGCACAACAAGAAATTATATCTAAAAATAAAGTATAACAATTAGTGTCACAAGGGGCGGTCTTATCGCTCACAGCGATCTCTTCCAGACAACAAGCTAGCTGTCCTATAATATTATTAAGATATGGAATGTATAAAACTTTGTGATTTTTGCATTGCCTATTTATACATTTGAATGGAACTGAAAAAATTAATTGGTATGAATAGCGTATTTGCTTCAGAGCTTGTGTAGTGCTTAGGCATTGCGAGTTCTAATCCCGCCCGCATATTTTTGTACTTCCCTAGACAAAGGGTCAAGACGGTTAACTATTGTTGTGGCAACTTGTGTCTATCTGTCACCGGCTTGTTGTGGCAACTCTGTGTGTCTATCTGTCACCGGCTTGAAGAGCCTAAATCACGGCCGCATATTTTTGTACTTCCCTAGACAAAGAGTCAAAACGGTTAACTATCGTTGTGGCAACTCTGTGTGTCTATCTGTCACCGGCTTTTAAAGCGTAAACGAAATAAGATAGGTACTTCAAACTTACAAATAATATACAGGATGGGGCAAAATTTTGCGGCATCAAGGGTAGGTACTTATGTGTACCTTTTCCTTTGTAGTTAAACTGCCAACAACATTGGGTTCATTTTTAAGAAAAAAATATACTACTTACTTTTTGGATTTTCAAAATAGTAGTCAGACCAAAAAAAAAATACAGCTTGTTTTTTTGGACCGACTACTTTTTTGACAAGCGAGATCAACTTGTACTTGTACAAATGTTTTGTTGCTATTGTTTGCATGACAATATGCACGACCTAATAATGGTGCGGCGAATAGAAAATGTACGGAAAACGTTATTTTGAGTTAGATCAAAATGTTACGACGAAGTAGTGTTTGTTTTAGACTAACTTGTTTTTAGACAGACTAACTTTTTTGAAATTCCAATTTTGCCATTATTTATTCCTTCAAAAGAGACCCGATGTTTTGTCATAACGAAAGCTTCTAACTACAAAGGAAAAGCCCCATTATTTTATCCCACCCTGCACAGTTCTGTGGGCCAAAAAGGAAAATCGAATTTAAAATCGATTCAAGGGGATTCCCATACATTGAAAGAAGGACGACACAAATAAATATTGTTTGTCTGAGATGTGTTTGAATTTTTTTGTCAGTTTCTTTTAATAAATCTCAAATATGTTTTTTTGCTTATTTTTATATTAATATAAATAAACTTGAGCGGTCTTCAAAGTTATTCCTCGGCGAACTTTGTCACGGCCGTGTAACGTGAAACTTATTCTAAACTACAGTAGTCTCAACGGATCTTTGTGGTTGTGAAGTTAGGCTCTGTGAACGATTGCGCAGGTACTGTTGTGAGGATAAAACACCATAGTAAGAGCGAGATAGATGATGCGAAAAACATAAGCGAGGCAGTTATACAATGCTGTCTTCAACTTCAACACTGGGATTGCGCCTGAAAAATAGCAGCTTGCGCAGCGATTTGCAGACAACTTCGGTTCGGACAACTCAAAATATATCAGTATTTTTCAGTTTAAAATCCAATGTTAAAAATTCTTTCACATAAGAAAGCTACATTATCAGCGAGTAACATGGGCAAAATTTTATTTTTCATTAATTAAAGGTATTTTCAAAAATTGCAATAATGTAACCCGAGGTATCAAAAATACAGAACGGAATGACATGTTGCCATAGAAACGAAATAATAATAAGTCCGTCAAGTATCTGAGTAATAATTCAATTGTCTATGGTTAAAAAGCACCACGATCATTGCAGCCAAAGATTTTGAATTACGCTTACTGGCGTTTGTTTAAAAAGTTACGACGGGTATAAAAATGCTCAAGGTCAAAAAAATGCCGCGGTGTGAGCACTACCCATGCGAAGCCGAGGCGTGTCACTAGTTCATTATAAAACAGTTTCGTGACATACCTACTTACTGACTGACTAACAGACAACGCACAGCCTTAACCGTTGGACACTATAGATTCAAATTTTTGGATTATATTCCTAGAGTACCTACCCTAAAGGAGGGATTTTTTGAAATGCCATCCCTCGAAGTTTATACGCCGGCAAAGAGGGGCTCCTTACACGGCCCGATACTTCAATATACTGGAAAATACTTACTCGAGAATCTCCTAGGGGGTTCTGGCGTTCCGCTGTTGGGCGAGGGCGGGTCCTCACCTGCCTCGCGCGCCTCGGCTCGCCTCACCTCCGCCTCGATGTCCAGCGCCGTGCGCTCGAACTCCGCACGCCTGCGTCTTATGATTTCCTGATGCAAGATAGATAGATAGATTAACTCTTTATTGAAACCAATAAAAAAAAGTAAGTATATAAGGTTAGCCGGTTTTTCGCCAGATTAGCAGCTCGACGTTCTTAAGCGAACTTAAATCGGTTAGCTAGTTTCTCCAGTCATCTACACTAATATTATAAAGTGGAAAGATTTCATTAATTGATAAACTCAAAAAATACTGAACCCATTTAAAAAAAAAAAACAGCTATAGAAAGGCACATTATCAGCGAGTAACATGGGCAATACAATATTTTTCAAAAAAATTAGAGGTGGCTACGAAAAATGCAATAATGTAACCCAAGGTATCAGAAATACAGAACGGAATGACACATTGCCAACGAAATAATAACAAGTCTATGTACGTTAGTTATAATGCAGTTGTCTATGGTAAAAAAAAAACTACGATCGTTGCTGTCAAAGATTTTGAATTACGCATACTGGCGTTTTTTTTTAAAACCACGGGTATAAAAATGCTAAAAGTAAGAAAAATGCCGCGGTGTGAGCGCTACCCGTTCGAAGCCGGGGCACTTAATTCAGGTGGACAGCTTTGAAACCACATAAAAGTTACGGCCATTTTACTGCTGAATTCATATAAATGAGCTGGACTACCAGCACGGCACTTGCAAACGGCGTTGAAATATCGCAAGATTTAATATAATTATTAATGTACATGATTACGTATGTGATATTTCTAGATGGGTGGACGACCGAATAAATTCAAACCAGTTTAGGTCTAAAAAAGTACCCGAGAGTTGTAAACCACATTTTAAATATTATAAGCTTTTGACGTTCGAGTATCGAAAAATAAAGAAGTTTGTTTATTCTTCTCTACAAAGGTTGATCAGCCTAGAAGATGTGCAACTAGGTATAGCTATGATCTCGTTCTACCACCTTCCAAACAAAAAAATCCACAGTTTTCTTACGAATAAAATGGCAGTAATAGTACATTACTGCCGCGGTCTGTAATGACTGCGTTGCTGGCAGCTATGATGATGGTCGAGAACTTAACTAAGCAAAGCTCGAGGCCATCATAGCGTGGCCAGCAGGGCAGTCATTGCGGACCAAGGCTTGTATAGTGCTTTACTCGAACAATGCGAAAAATTTAAATAAAACCGCTATTTTTTTATCGGTTTCTCGGCTTGTACTCATCGGATTGATATACCAAGTACGCCAGTTTTTAAGTCAATCTCCTAGCTTTCCAACAGTAAAATCCGCATCGCAATCAGTGCAGTAGTTTTTACGTGAAGCGCGAACAGACACATTTAAAATAAACTTTTATTTAAGTCCCGTAGCCCAATATTTTTATATTTTTTTGTACAGACTTTTTGATACTTACTGTATTATATGTATAGATGGTGTGGTTTTTAGCGGCGAGGGGCGGGGGGTCGATAACAGAATCGTGATGGTGAAATGAGTTAATAATTCTTCAGTGCATAATTCGTAAGATGTATTTTTTAAGCAGTTAAATTACAGAGATCGTGGTATTGTACCTGTTCCAGTACTGTAATGTTCGGCGCATCGACCGCATTTTTTTATTCAAGTGCGTTAGCGGACTAACACAAGGTTATTTTTCTGACTAAAATGTGTCGAAACAAACATTGATTTTATTTGACACATTTTTTTTTTAATATTTCAAATTAATCATGTCTTATTTACACATACAGTGGAGATCGGTGTTCCAAACCAGATTTCGGACAAACAAAATAGTTTTATGAATTTTCATGCCATCTATTCGAAAAACGCTGATTGGTTCCTCGATAAATGCGCCCAAAGTCTACGAACCCAAAGTAGGTCTCTTTTGTTCAAGACTTAAAAACTAAAAAAAAAAAAAAAAAATAAAAAAAAAAAACAGTTTGTATTTTTTTCCCTTTTTAATTAATAAATTAGAAAGGGTAATAATGAAATAAAATATAATAATAATGTAATAATGAAAATAAAGGGTATAAATGAGTTTTGAATTTTGGAACATGAATTTTGTTCATTGTATCGCGTGGCGCGCTGTATGTATTTAAAAATAAAGTGAATCCACCTATAGAGAGAAGGAAAAAAATAAAAGCGCTCGAATTAAGATACCATCGTCACGGTGACAAGGAATACTGACAGTGCAAAATCTAAATAATTTCACGAAAATGAGTTTAACAAGTTCGAGTAGCGAAAGTATTATGCTACTTACATCTGAAAATATAAAAAACTACGCAATAAATGTGATACAGAATCTACTACTACTAGGTACATCCCGGAGAATATAAGGAACTACGCAATAAATGTGATACAGAATCTACTACTACTAGGTACATCCCGGAGAATATAAGGAACTACGCAATAAATGTGATACAGAATCTACTACTACTAGGTACATCCCGGAGAATATAAGGAACTACGCAATAAATGTGATACAGAATCTACTACTACTAGGTACATCCCGGAGAATATAAGGAACTACGCAATAAATGTGATACAGAATCTACTACTACTAGGTACATCCCGGAGAATATAAGGAACTACGCAATAAATGTGATACAGAATCTACTACTACTAGGTACATCCCGGAGAATATAAGGAACTACGCAATAAATGTGATACAGAATCTACTACTACTAGGTACATCCCGGAGAATATAAGGAACTACGCAATAAATGTGATACAGAATCTACTACTACTAGGTACATCCCGGAGAATATAAGGAACTACGCAATAAATGTGATACAGAATCTACTACTACTAGGTACATCCCGGAGAATATAAGGAACTACGCAATAAATGTGATACAGAATCTACTACTACTAGGTACATCCCGGAGAATATAAGGAACTACGCAATAAATGTGATACAGAATCTACTACTACTAGGTACATCCCGGAGAATATAAGGAACTACGCAATAAATGTGATACAGAATCTACTACTACTAGGTACATCCCGGAGAATATAAGGAACTACGCAATAAATGTGATACAGAATCTACTACTACTACTAGGTACATCCCGGAGAATATAAGGAACTACGCAATAAATGTGATACAGAATCTACTACTACTAGGTACATCCCGGAGAATATAAGGAACTACGCAATAAATGTGATACAGAATCTACTACTACTAGGTACATCCCGGAGAATATAAGGAACTACGCAATAAATGTGATACAGAATCTACTACTACTAGGTACATCCCGGAGAATATAAGGAACTACGCAATAAATGTGATACAGAATCTACTACTACTAGGTACATCCCGGAGAATATAAGGAACTACGCAATAAATGTGATACAGAATCTACTACTACTAGGTACATCCCGGAGAATATAAGGAACTACGCAATAAATGTGATACAGAATCTACTACTACTAGGTACATCCCGGAGAATATAAGGAACTACGCAATAAATGTGATACAGAATCTACTACTACTAGGTACATCCCGGAGAATATAAGGAACTACGCAATAAATGTGATACAGAATCTACTACTACTAGGTACATCCCGGAGAATATAAGGAACTACGCAATAAATGTGATACAGAATCTACTACTACTAGGTACATCCCGGAGAATATAAGGAACTACGCAATAAATGTGATACAGAATCTACTACTACTAGGTACATCCCGGAAAATATAAGAAACTACGCAATAAATGTGATACTAGGTACATCCTATGTTGCTCTTGCGATGAATACGAATCGATTGATGTTACATCGCTTGTCGAATGTTTTTAGTTTAAACACATAACCCTTATTGCTTCGCCAAAGTCGGGTAAAGTAAATATAGCCTATGACACTCTGTACCTGAAAGGAATCGATTGATACCTCGTTTGTAAAATCGGACCAATAGGGGCGACGATATGGTGGAACATCCACATAACCACATACATAGACTGTTAAACTCATTACCCTTGTTTTGCTGTAGTCGGGTAAAAACATGTCGTTATTCGGTTCCTGCGAACAGTCAACCCCAGCATTAAAGACATGGCCGCTAATATTTTGTAAACAGTACGCATATAATAACCTTGCTGTGCCAATTACTTATAAGCCAATGTACGCTTGAAAGGAAAACTGTTTTTTTAAAGGTTAATCCGAATTTACCTGCTCCTGCAGTCATACACCTTGTGAATACAAAACATGATCTTGGAAACAAACAACACCAATTTTACCAAATTGCAAATGTATATAATAAGTGGAAGTTTGTGAGTTTGAATGTTTATTGCACGACTAGCTGTGCCCGCGGCTTTGCCTGGACATTTTTCTGAAATTTTGGGATCCTATATGTTATTCCAGATCCAAGTACCAATATGATCAAACTTCGTTCAGACGTCAAATGGCTTTTAATCGATTGCTCGACTTTTACTCATCGGATTGAGATACCAAGTACACCAGTTTTTAAGTCAAAACCTAAGCTATTCAACAGTGAAAACCGCATCGTAATCGGTCCAGTAGTTTATACGTGATGCGCGAACAAACAGACACCATTTTAATTAATGTTATATTCTTGTTCATTAGCTTATTTTAAGACATTTTTTTTCTTCATTATGCAGGTTTTTTGTTACTGACTGACTGCTTTAATAGTACAACTGAAGATGAGATACATACATTTTCTTTTTTTTTATTTACATTTTGGCGAGTCCATGTCCTAGAATAACACAGGTGGTTATCGCGGTTAAACTACGTGATAAGCAACCACTTTGTACAAATCTCCAATTATAATATCAAGATACATAATATCAATTTTCATGTTATATTATATCTGCGTCGATTCAGAATGTTCCAGTACGGTACTTTTCTTTTTTTTATTTACTTTTTGGCGGGTCCATGTCCTAGAATAACACAGGTGGTTATTGCGGTTAAACTACGTGATAAGCAACCACTTTGTACAAATCTCCAATTATAATATCAAGATACATAATATCAATTTTCATGTTATATTATATCTGCGTCGATTCAGAATGTTCCAGTACGGTACTTTTCTTTTTTTTATTTACTTTTTGGCGGGTCCATGTCCTAGAATAACACAGGTGGTTATTGCGGTTAAACTACGTGATAAGCAACCACTTTGTACAAATCTCCAATTATAATATCAAGATACATAATATCAATTTTTTTGCGTTAGATAAATTGGCAGTTTTTATAGTTGGAGTAGTACACAAATGGAACTTAGAAATGCGGCGTTGCCAGTTCGCTGGCCGAGTACCATAACAATAAGTTCAAATGATTGTAAAACGCGATGTCAGGTAACCAAAAGTTTTATCTTCCATAAAAATTGGTTCAGGCACCAAAAGTCATATTCGCAAAACGTCATATCATTTTCACAAAAAAAAACAGTTCGCAGAATGTTATATTCGCATCATAATATCCAATTTGGTCCCAAATGGTAAATTTTATGTTCTTTCCTCAATATATCATCATCAGCCTGTATGCGTCCACTGCTACCCCAGCGGTTATCCGTACTTCGAGAAATATGACCAGCCTATTGCCACTTCAGCTCGCTAATCGTTTGAGCTATGTCGGTGAATTTTGGTCCTCTGGTTGGTCCAATTCGCTAAATGACCAACTTACATTAAAAGAAATACCCTTATTTGGTGAAGCCCAAAAGAAGGGTTATATTTTTCATTGTCATATATATATATATATGTATATGTGTGTATTTTCCACTTAGGGTTATTTGCTAGTTAACAATTTGACACTTTAATGGCACATTCTGAAATAAACTCTAATTCCCCGGTAGTTTACCTAAGCCTGTAGGAAGTACAAGGGCGGGGGAGCCGCAGGTAAATACTAGTGTTATAACATTAATCTTTTAGATACGGAAGTAACTCTTTCTCTCTTTGTCATTGTCACGCCTAAACGTCTGACCCGATCTTGATGAAATTTGACTCGGAAGTAGTGAACATCATGAGGAAGGACACTATTTTTTTTTTCTCCATGAAAACTCCACACAGACAATGCCGCGGGGCGCAGCTATATTATTATGATGCGCAACTTGTTGACTTTTTATTTGTTTTGTCGGTATTTAATTAATATGTTATTATGACCTTATAATTTACTATTTGTATTGTAACCATAAATCTGACGAGTTAGAAGTTTTTTGAACCTTTACAAAAAGGAGCAGTTCATATGCCGAGTGATTAACCAATAAAACAGTAGGTATTAAGATTTTGTTGTACGATAACATCCAAAAATTTATATGGTCGAAGTTACTTGATATATATGTACATGTACGTAACTACGTACGTAGTAGATACAACCACAGATTCAATAATAGTTACGGTGTGTTCAACTTTAAAACATTAGGTATGTTTTAGAACATGATCTTCGACATTTTACCGGTTAGGTTAGTATAGGTAATATGTCGAAGACTTTCAAAATTCAAGGACATAACTCATGTGCCACCGTGGACTATCGGCCAAACTCTGTCTCAGAGAAAGACAGTGTTGGTTTCTGAACATATTATACATAACTAGCTTTCCCGCTCGCGACTTCGTCCGCGCGGACTACTGTTTATCGCGAAAAAAAGCATCATAGTTTCTTATAGGATATTAAAAACCAATGTAAAAGTAGGTATAGCCAGAGAATAAATAATAGTGGTACAGCACCAATGCTCTTGATGTTTTTTGACAGACTTGTTATTTCGTTTCCATGGCAACCACGGACCATTCTGTAATGGCAACCGTACCTTACAGTGAGTAATCAAAATTTTCCAGTTTTCCCATGGAAACTTAAAATTTTCCGGGATATAAAGATGATGATGAATATAGGTAGGTACTTGTTAAAACTTACGAGAAGCGATACCAGCGCCAACGCTCTGGAAGTTACTTTGCTACTGGTAAATTTTTAATAACGCCATCTAGCGGCATGCTCCGGTGTCTTAATTATTTTTATGGCACTGACAGTTTTAGACGCACTGTAGCTATTACTCTGTTTTTCGTCGACGAGGATCGTCCCAACCCTTAGGAGAGATTTATGATTTATTTTTCATAGGATAGGACATGAGTCCTATCCTTTGAAAAAAAAAACTCTCCTAGGGGTTGGGTTGGGATGACCGTTCTATGAAGAACGGTCATCCCCTAGGAGAGTTTTTTTTTCATAGGTTAGGACTCATAGAACGGTCGTCCCAAATAAACCTCTAGAAGAGATTAATTTTTCATAGGATAGCATTCATAAAATGGTCGTCCCAACCCAAAACCTAGGAATGTTTTTTTTATAGGATAGGACTCATAGAACGGTCGTCACAACCCAACCCCAAGGAGAGATTAATTGTTCATAGAACGGTCGTCCCAACCCATCCCCTAGGATAGATTAATTTGGAATGTGAACGCTACGACGAGGTCTCTACTCTCTAAAATTCACTGATCTTTCATCAATAACCTATACTAGTCCACTACTGGAACATAGGCATCTCCCAAGGTGCACCACTGAGCCCAATCTTCGGCTCGGCTCTTCTAATAGCTGCCTAAAAAACTGATGGATGGAGCGGCGATCTGCACAAAGTCATCATCGCTAAAATTTGCGATGAAATGCCTTCTACGAAAGAACTCTCGTAAAAACAAGATTTTGAGTGATTATATTTCACCCGCGAATGAAATGCCACCGCGAGCTAACTTGCATACTAACGCCATCTAGTTTAGGTTCTTGTAACTAAATCCAAATGAGAATTGACATTTACCAACCAATATTGAAGCTTTTTACCAGAGTACAAGCATAACAAAACGCACAGAGCTAAAGGACGCAAGGGAAGGGTAATGAGTTTAACATTCTATGTACGAGTATGTATGTGTGTAAGTGGATGTTCCACCTTAGTATCGCCCATATTTGTACGATTTTGACAAGCGAGGTATCAGTCGATTCGTCTTCATTGCAAGTGTCATAGGGATGTTTTTACCGGGTATTATTTGATATTATTAATGACATTTATATTATTCTTCGAATAAGATACAAATCTACAGTTTTTGATACACACACCTGTAACTGGTAATCAGAGAGGTCATTCGGTGCGTCTTCTTCGCCGCTGTCTTCGCTGCTACTCTCGTACGCACCCAAGCCTGCACACACAGACAATTCCATAGGAAAAATTCGACAAGTAGATATTATATATTACATATACCGATAATTCGATATAGATACAGGTCACACGGTAGATTACATATTTGATGCAAATGAGGTAACCTCTAAGTGTGGTTGTAGGAGCGTTAAGCTCCACATTTTGCAAAGTAATTTAGTGTGAAGTGCGAGTGATCCCCGATCTTAAATCTCACTCGCACTTCACACTACGTGATGCCCTGCATATGGTAACATTTTAGGTACTAATTAAATAGAACGAGTATTTTTAAATAAACATCTTACAGTTCTGTAGATTTTTAATATTTGTTTAATGTCGTTCAGTTAGGCGAGTAATACTGTTAAAGTAACAATTGAGTCGTATATTCGATAACCGTATGTTTAAATTTCAACGCGTTTCTAAAATAATAGGTGTAAGTATAATATTTAGGAAGGAATTTATCAAAATGACTTGTCATTCATTACAATTACATGCTTCAAATCTACGACTTCAAAAACAACACAATGTTTTTCGCTGTACAAACGATTACATCAAGGAACACAATAATGACGATCAGTCACGTTTTTTTTACAAGTATGCAGATTTTTAGCGATGGTAAAACAATAGATAATATGAAAAAAAAATATGAAATCGGATCAAAAATGACGAAGATACAGCAACTAAATTCCGTGGTCCTAAAAACTCGCGCTAGAAGGGTTCGACCCGCTGCCTGTGACGTCATCTGTCGCCATTCGCCGGTGTCTAGCCACAGCGCTGTCTGTCGTAGTGCAAATGACTTGTGCCTTTGTCTATATCTGTCGTATTTATTTTGTTGGATATAATTCCGTTACATAAAACAAACATTGCATGGCATTGTGCCAAAATGCCATGCAATACACAGCCGTGCAACATCTAATACACCGTGTTTAGTATTCAGAGAGTTGCAAAGATCAGTTTTTTTTTAACTAGTTTATTGTTGTTGTTAATAAGGCTTTGAGACTTCAATGAAAGTCTATCCTTTTAAATCAAACAAGAATCATTCAAATCTGTACTGCAGAAATCCTGCATCCTATTCTGCTAGAAATCCTGCATCCTTATCCTCCTAAAAAAATATTGATCAAATTTGGGATAAAAAAATGGGACCTAATCGGAGTTCTAACCCTTTCAAGTAAAAAATAATTTTACAAATCGGTTTATAAGTTTAAGAAAAATGAAGAAAAAAATGAAGAAAAAAGTCGTTTAAAAATGGTGATAAAACTCTAACTTATAAGAGATGATAAAATTCAAATATGTTTTATATATCTCGTCGGGTTATCTGGCAATCTACCCTCAAAAATCCTGGAGCGTTACTAGTAAATTAGTACCAGTAGTAGTACAGGTTGTACTTACAGGTGGAATACATGAAAAAATCTGGAAAATTACATCAAATATGAAATGATGGCTCAACTTTAAATAAAAAACCCGTTAAGAGATTCATAGACTTAGGGTTCTGCAGCCAGGATCCTTAGCTACCCTTCATGAAAACCGAATTGCAATCGGTTCAGTAGCTTTTACGTGAAATTACGACAAAGTTGGTCTAATCTGCTCAGCTACTAAGTTCTCGTAAACTTGTAAGTTCTAGATAGGTAGATAGCCGCGATAATTATGTAAGTACATACATACATACGCTGTTAAAATCATAACCCTCCTTTAAAGCCCCGAGGCAAAAAGAAGGGTTTGTTATAAGTTTAACATGTGCATCTGTGTATCTGTCTGTGGCATCGTAGCTCCCAAAAGAAAGGACCTATTTTGATTTGGACCTGTTTTTACTGTTTGAAAGCTGATGCGATTGAGATGGTTCTTAGATATAATTTGAAGATGTCGGGTTTATATAAATTTTTAATTTAATTTACTTGTTCGTAGTCAGATAATAAAATTATCCACTTTTGTCAAATTTTCCGATTAGGCTAAAACCGACCTTTTTATCTATTACATTATAAACTACTTTGCTTTCAAAACTAACACTATACATATTATTCGCTAGTATTTTATGAACATCAATAAAGTGCAAAACTAAACAAACACAAATAATAAATGGCGCGACACAAGCAGAGTTAGCCAAATCTCGAGCCAAACGATGAGCGAGGGCGAGAACCGGTGGCGACAAGTGACGTCATCATACAAAGCCAAGCGGGTCGAGCGCGCTTCTCGGAGGAGCCGTAAAGAAACTTAAAGAATTTCGTCATTTTTAGATGGATTTTTATCATTTAAAAAATAAAGTCCTTATAAATTTACGCCATACTAACTAAAAATCTAATATCTTGTTATGTGATTGATCCCCATTTTGATTATTATAGGTATATCAATATTTCTTACCAATTAATCCGCAAAGTTTTTATCACTTTATTAGGGGGTTTGTCAAAGCAATTACTATTTTTGTGTTGTTATGCTGAAATGAAACGTTACACAGGATATGCATGGTGGTTAAAATGTATAACTCAAAAAGGTTCAAAATACATCTCAAACGAGTATCGTAAAGCGTCTCACAAAATGAAGAGCTATTGATAACGTTTTCACGCAGATTCGGTGAGATTTTATTAAGGATTAGTAACCACCATGCATGTTTGACAAAATATCTGGCAAACTAGTACACGTGACACCGAGAAACGACACTATCTCTACAGGGCCTTCACGTATATATAGTTTTACTTACTATTAAACAAATTCGATAGACATTGGTAGCGATTCGGACCTCCCCAAAATTAACTTAATTTCTTCATATGTAATTTAAACCTTGTTGGCTTCGTAACAAGGTATTTTTCCGCTGGCATCTAATCATCACTCACTAAACTATCGTTAAAGCCTGTCAGCGTAAAATCAACTTTGTTTCCACGCGGCGAGAGTCCCAATTTGTCCAAACGCTGTTAGACAACGTGTTAAAAACCTGTTTTAATAACGTTATTTTAAGCGGTGCAGCTTAAATTGACGTAAGTTTAGAATAGATGCCAGGGGCAAAAAGACCTTGTTACAAAGTCGACAAGGTTTAAATTACATTTAAAGAAATTTAGTCTAGTTTAAAGAGTAAAATGACCAAATAGCTGTCATTATCTCAATTGACGCTAATCTTCTTGTGCTAGCCCTGAAGAGTACAGTGAAGCTTCGTTGATACGTTTGCGAGATATTTCCCAGTAAACAGCTGTAGGCACGTTACTCACCAAGCCCCGTTATAGCAGCGAGTGCCTTCGACTTGCTCGCCTTTACCGCGTTGAGTCTCGACGCTTTTACCATATAAATAAAACCAATATTAATCACAACCACATGTATTCGGTAACATCTGAAATAAGACTTTATTAGCGATGATTTAGAACACAGTTTGTAACTTAACACATCACAGTAGGATATCACAGTTGGTTTAGAGTCAGTACGCGTTTGTTTCACGTGGTAGAGAGTACTGGTAATGTCTTGAAGGTAAGTCTCGGGCTCTGGACAAAGCATAGGTGAGAGGTAATACCTTGTGCGGCGGTATATCTGTTGAACTCTTCCTGGCTCACCGTATGAATCTCCTGGTCGGTCACTTCTAGCAAGATTTCCGTTAGCGACCGGCGGACAGCCAGCATCTATGCGACAAATTGCAATATCAAATACAAGTGTTGTACAGCCTCTCAGGAACGGGCTAGATAATTCCTGCAATTCTACAGCTAGCGAACAAGCTACCGCAACATAGAGCAACAATGGAGCATTTCTGCATGCTCCTACTGGGTTTTCCTACTGGTAGGAGCACGAGGACTAATAATATCCTTATGCTTCTATTGTGATGTCATTTGCAATAAGTACACTCAAGAAAATAATAAAAATTGTTAGAGAAGCACCGAACATGGATTTCTAGTCCGAACCGAATAACGAACATTGTTCGGTTCAGCGATTACCGAACCGAATGTTCGGCCAAATTATTCGGTTCCATTTAGGCGCGCTTTTCCTTACTAAACTGGTTTGTACAGGCGCCCAGTCGGTTAATCTTTAGAAAACCGATATATTTTTAAGATGGGCATTTCACTCGCGCTGTCTTTACATTTTAGGAAAACATAAGTGAAATTCGTATGATTAGAGTAGGGCTCCAGGCCCAGGACCCTTCAGTGACCTTACCAAAAAAAGGCTACTGGGGTCCACCCCAGTAGCCTTTTTTAAATGGAAAACCCTTTGGAAAAACCAACCATTATTATTGGTGCCATTTATTATTTGTGTTTGTTTTTCCTTTTTTTTTTGGAATGTCCTTTTTTGTAGCTTTTTTTTTTAAATGGTTTATGGAGCTAATAAAAACAATTTGTCTTAATTATTTATAATTTGATTATCATTTATTTTCTATTTGATTGTGTTATCTGAGATTGAATGAATAAATACTCATTCATTATTATTATAAATGTCACCTTAAAGTCAATGTAAATATGTCATGTCTGTCTGTCATTCTTAGCTGGTTTTAAATAAAAATGAAATAACTAAGTTGAATAATTTCGGCTCGTACTTTAATATTTATTAATTGGTTAATATTTGATATTGTATGCAACTATATTATTGTATTTTAAACTCAGTATAATAAATATTGATTAACATATTATATATTTTTTTATTATTTAAGCCTATACAATCTGTAGGTAGGTGTTAAAATGACATAAGTTTAATATTCGGCTGAATACCGAACATATAAAACTATGCCGAATACGAATAATTAACGAATATTCGGCGCATCTCTAAAAATTATATATTTTTTACAAATAAAAAAAAAAAAAAGTAAGTGTCAAAGTGACAGTTGGTGGGGAAAGGGTGGGGTCATCATCATCATCATTTCAGCCTTTAGCAGTCCACTGCTGAACATAGGCCTCCCCCAAAGAGCGCCACGATGGCGTTGTAATCCTGTATGCTGTATCCGTCAACTGTATTTTGCCTATTGAGCAATGTTAGTTTTGTTTGTTTTCGCCTATGGTTTATTGTGTATTTGTCACTGTAAAAGCCCGTTCATTGGTTAATCTTAGTTTATAATTATTAATCTTACGATTTACCGACATGCGTTGGTAAAAGTTGCTATTTCGGGCTTTTACAAATAGAATTTATCAAATGCTAGGTTTTACCAGGCCGTATGAGAAATGTTGGTTTTGGTTTGGTAAGTTTATTTTTTATTTTTGGCCAGGTTAGGGGAAATCCTCATGGATACCGCGGGAATGCGGTTATGTAAAGGTATAGTTAGGCCAATAGGCCAGGTTAGTCTTTTTCTAAATGAAATTAAGCCCATGACAATAAGGGTCACTTTTTGGTATGACATGTACAACACCATCTGCTTCAGAGAACTATTTTTATGAAACCTCCTCGGGTATAAATGCCAAATAACTAGCCTGTTTTTGAGGACCCTAACATCATAAAAAATACGGAAGCCACACCGCCAAATCGAAAGTGAAGCATCCAAGATATACCGATCCGCTTATACGCAAAAGCCTCACACACACACACCATGTTATGCCGACCGGCCGCCACATCGTAACAAGATCTCGAATTTGTTAATCGTGTTAATTCTGTCAAGTTCTCACGGAAAATGTAAAATAATTATTAAATAAATAATCAAAAAGTTTTATGTGATGAAATTGTGTATCAAGCACAAATTATCCACTCACGCATGCATACGCAGCCGGCATTTGTTATGATTTACTCGTTTATTTGGCGGTGTAGTCTCAGTCTTTTTTTAACCATTTTGACATTAAGTGATAATGTACTTTAACGACACCAGGTTCGATCCACGGCCCGCACTGATGAATTTTAATAACTTAGTTTTTAATGGCGATTTTCCATCGCTCCGTGCTTCGGAGGGCACGTTAAGCTGTCGGTCCCGGTTGTTATACATTTATAGCAGTCGTTAAGCCATGTTCTCAGGACGCCAGACAATGAGCTGCAATGCTGGTCACCCTGAGTCGTTGGTATTCATTTGATAATACTTTAGAGAGAAAGAGATATATAAAGAGAGACAGAGAGAGCAACTGCTAGTTATCGCCTGCGGTATGGGACCGGCGGGACGGGGGAAGGAGGCAAGCAGCGCGCTCTGACAGTCTACCCGACGTTAGCCGCGGCGGTTACCCCCCTCCCGCCGCTCCCATACTTTAGGCGATACCTAGCAGTTGAGGGCGGAAAAGAAACATGTAAGATTTGGCTACAATTTGTTTGTTTTTTGGCTTAAAACATCTACAGCAAAGCCAAATACGGTACTTGACCACTTTTCTTAAACTGATCGAAAGGGTTAAGAAATCAAACGAAAATCATTATGTTTGCACTTTTGAGAGTATTTGATTCGCAACAAAACGAACACAACTGTCATGTTGGCCGTATGACGTCACTGCTGCGCAAATGTGTACAAAAACGCTACACACAAGAACGAAACAATCGAGTATCAGTAAGCAGTGACGGCACGCGTACTGCGCAGTTTTATTACTTACCACTTCCTGCATGATCTCCTCTTTACTCTTGTGTACAAGTGGCGGCGGTGGCGGCTCCTCGGGCGGCTGCTCCGGCGGCTCAGAGTCCTGTGAGTCCTGGGTTTCTTCCTGCGCGGAGCTCGACGCTGCCGGCTCGCCGTTTTCCGATATCTCTTCAGCTTCGGAGTCCGATTCCTGTGAACATTGTATGTTACAGTTACTTCTCACGGCAGGTGCACATATTACGAACGAAGTGTTGACACTTTAACAGATGACCTTAAAGAGCACTTCTCCCTCGGACTGCTAAAACTTAAGAATATATATATAGTGAGACCCACAAAGAGAACTGGATGACCACAATATCTGGTGTTGACATGACGCATAACAGTAAAAAAGCATGGCAAACTGTTTACAAGTTAACTGGCGAAGTTTCCGCTGCCACAAATCCTGGCCAAGTGACGGCTAACCAGGTTGCCACCCAGCTCCTAAACGGGAAGCCACATAAACGGATGCCTAAAGTTCAAAGCCCACCCTCTCCATATAGAACTTCCAATGCCATAAGCAAGCTGTTTACAATCAAAGATGAAATCCATGGCATTAAGGCACTGAAACCTGGAAAAGCCTCCGGAGTTGATGACATAATAGCCGAGCAAACTAAACACCTTGGCCCAGTGGCGTTGTCGTGGCTCATGCCTCTATTCAGCGCCTGTTTAGAGCAAACCAAAATCCCGAAGCAACAAAGAAAATCCAAAGTGATTGCTCTTTTAAAACCTGGCAAATCGCTCGATGACCCCAAAAGTTATCGACCGATCTGACTGTTATGTCACACATATAAACTCTTTGAGAGGCTTCTGCGTCACCGCCTAACTCCAGAGATTGATTCAGAGTTAATTCCCGACCGGCTGGATTTCGACCTGGCAAATGTTGCTCCATTCAAATCCAACTTACTCAACATATTGAGGATGGTTTTGAGGCGAACAAGGTAGATTTATAAACGGCATTATGTCACAGTAAACATAAGAAGACTCCTCATTCAAGTGGAAACCATCGCCAACAACCATATTGTTTCACCCGTAAACTAGATGAACTTCTTCGCTATCGTCGCTTTCAAGTTTATCTATCTGCACTCGGTAAAAGACACTTCCCTGAGGTGTTCCTCAGGGAAGTGACCTAGCCCCAGCCCTGTTCAACATTTACATCAACGACCAACCTAGCACCCCTTTTACAGAACGGTTTCTGTATGCAGATGATTTGGCTTTGGCTACACAGACTACTACTACATTTGTAGACGCGGAGGACAAACTTGAGATAGGTTTGAATGAACTTGGGAAATACTACGATGAGAATGGTCTTAAACTCAATGCTTCCAGAACTCAGGTATGCCGCATTTCACCTCCGTAACCGCCAAGCAAACCGAACACTCAACATACGCTAGCAAGGTAACTCTCATCGAACACTGCTCGCATCCAAAGTACCTTGATGTTACTTTGGACCGAACTTTGAGTTTTAAAACACATTGTATAAGAACCAAATCCAAAGTTAGCACGCGAAACCACTCGCTCCGTCGCCTCACCACTACAAAATGGGTAGCAACACCTGTCGTGCTGAGCACGACCGGCATGGCATTGTGTTTTTCTGTTGGCGAATTTGCGTGCCCTTTTTGGCACCGCTCCTCACACGCCAAGCATGCCGACGTAGCGTTGAACGACACTTACCGCACGCTAACTGGCTGCCTCAACCGAGACCTCTAGACATGGTTTATCCATTGACTGGCATTGCTCTACCGTCCGTAAGAAGAGATGTTGCTTTTGCAATGGAGAAGTCGAAACAAGAACAGGACCACAGACATCATCTCTATGGACGACAACTTCCACCAAATGACCGGTTAAACAGTCGTAAGAGCTATTTGCGCAGTATAACAGCCGCCGAGGATAATGCAGACATATAAGACATACTTAAAGTCACTCTCTGGAAGGAGACACACCCAGCACCACCAAGTTTTAAAACGAAAGAATATCTTCCCCCAGGACGTGATCTTCCGTGGCCAGCCTGGAAGTCCATCAACCGACTCTGGACCCAGGTCGGTTGCTGTAGACACAGTATGTGCAAATGGGGCTATTGTGACCCCACTCAAACTCAATGTGACTGCGGAGTCCCAATCCAAACAATGTCCCATTTGCTCACCTGTCCCTTGTGCCCCGACCACTTGCACAAGTGAGGACCTCAGTGATGCCACGGAGGATGGGGTGAAAGTGGCAAGGTTCTATTTAAATCATATAATAATATATGCTTTAGTTTGTTTGCCACTGACACGTAAGAAGAAGCCCTTTGTGACATGTGGTACCAGGCATGGTATTCTCATCTTATTTATTTACTAGCTGTGCCCGCGGCTTTGCCCGCGTAGTCAGTTAATTTAAAAGTAATATAACACGTATGGGCTATGTGTTATTCCAGGACCAAAAGTACCTAAAAAGTACAATATACTATATATATCTTCATAATTTATTCAGCCGTCAAATAGTTTTTTATCGATTGTTCGGCATATAATCATCGGATTAAGATACCAAGTAACCCAGTTTTTAAGTCAAACCCTAAGCTATCCAACAGTGAAAACCGCATCGCAATCGGTCCAGTACTTTTTACGCGATGCGCGAACAAACATTCAGACAAAGAGACAGACACGATTTTTAAAAATGTTATATTATTGTTCAGTACCTTATTTTAAGACCATTTTTTAATTGTCCTCTTTGTACAGACTTTTTCGTTCTTATTGCTTAAACTATCCATTGAAGAGAAACGCAATATACAATACTTAACTAAGTAAACACTATTTCAACTGAGATGGAATTTAATAATTGGAAACAAGTGGATTTTGCAAAAATAGTATTATATTTTCTTCATTTTTATATCGCGAACGAAATTCAAAATTATTGGACTGTATGGCGAAACGAAAACTAAGTCGAGGGTTTTGATGGTAACATATAGGATTAAAATCGTTTCTTAAGTTAACGTAAGTAGATTATGATAGCACACAAAATAGGGCTTTGCCCTTCGAAAACTGAATTTATTATTCACGAACTAAAATTGCACACACCTCTGGTGGCGGGCGATACGAGACCTTTTATACAAGTGTTGCTAGTAGCGATAGTTACTTTTTAACTATTTTTAGGGATACCAGTTACCAAATGTGAACAGTAGTGTACAACAAGAGTATAAAATAAGCTATTTTGTCCGAGCTAGTTGTGCCCGCGGCTTTGCCCGCTTGATTATTTTTCTAGGATGAAAGTATCCTTAAACACCTCGCCTATCGGTAGCCCATACGGGCCAAATACGAGGTAAAATATTTTTTTTTTTGTTTGATTTCCTCCCTCAAATACAGATTGGAAACCTTTTAATAATTCTGTAATTAAAAATAGCCCAAGAACTCCAGACACGCATTTGTCCAGAGGAAGTTATTCCAGCACCAAAAGTCGAATATACCAAATGTCTTTCAGCCGTTAAATTGTTTTATTTAAATACAAAGTACACCAGATTTTAAGTCCAAACCTATCTAATCCAACCCAGCAATCCAACAATGAAAACCGCATTTCAATCGGTACAGTAGTTTTTTAGACAAATAGGCTGACACCATTTAAAAAATATTATATTCTTGTTTACATACATACATGAACCCTAAAAACATTACACTCCTTTTTTGGGCAGTCGTGTTTAAAGTTATATTCTTGTTCAGTGGCTTCTTTGTCTCCTAGATCAATTTTTTAATTATCTTCGTTGTGCATTTTTTTGTAACAGCTTCATTTTTTTTATATATCTGCTTTATTATAAGTTTAGATTACAATATTTCAGACAAATATTCCGAAAATTATATTTCACTTCATTTTTTTTATAACTGCTTTATTATAAGTTTAGATTACAATATTTCAGACAAATATTCCGAAAATTATATTTCACTTCATTTTTTTTATATCTGCTTTATTAGAAGTTTAGATTACAATATTTCAGACAAATATTCCGAAAATTATATTTCACTTAATTTTTTTATATCTGCTTTATTATAAGTTTAGATTACAATATTTCAGACAAATATTCCGAAAATTATATTTCACTTCATTTTTTTATAACTGCTTTATTATAAGTTTAGATTACCATATTTCAGACAAATATTCCGAAAATTATATTTCACTTCATTTTTTTTATAACTGCTTTATTATAAGTTTAGATTACAATATTTCAGACAAATATTCCGAAAATTATATTTCACTTCATATTTTTTATATCTGCTTTATTATAAGTTTAGATTACAATATTTCAGACAAATATTCCGAAAAATATATTTCACTTCATTTTTTTTATAACTGCTTTATTATAAGTTTAGATTACAATATTTCAGACAAATATTCCGAAAATTATATTTCATTTCATTTTTTTTATAACTGCTTTATTATAAGTTTAGATTACAATATTTCAGAGAAATGTTCCGAAAATTATATTTCACTTCATTTTTTTATAACTGCTTTATTATAAGTTTAGATTACAATATTTCAGAGAAATATTCCGAAAATTATATTTCACTTCATTTTTTTTATATCTGCTTTATTATAAGTTTAGATTACAATATTTCAGAGAAATATTCCGAAAATTATATTTCACTTCATTTTTTTTATAACTGCTTTATTATAAGTTTAGATTACAATATTTCAGAGAAATATTCCGAAAATTATATTTCACTTCATTTTTTCTTTTTTGTGGGGAGTACTTTTGGCCACTTTAGTATCATAATTTTACTTACAAATTTGCTTTTGGGCGGCAACATGGGTTTACCATCGGCCTCTGCTTTTATCCTCTTCAGCTCTTCTTCTTCCAACCTCTTCCTTTCTATCTCCTGCTCGTCGCGAAGTTTCTTCTCCTCTTCTCTTTCTATTGCCCTCTGCTTCTCTCGTTCCATCTTCTCTAGGCCTGAAGATGAAAATGTTGAAATTATATGGTTGGCTTAAATGATTGTATTTTTAATTTGCATGTGTATTATTATAATTTGACATATTATAAAATATACAAAGAATTGTCAATAATGGAGAAACTGAAATGCCCGTAGAGTATCCAGGTGCTCTCTTCTAAGACGGGCGTATTATCGAAGCACCGGTAGAGTCAGTAGGGTATTTCCTTTTCCAGTGTGAGATTTAACTCTGTTGGCACACGAAAGGGAAATTTCTTTTTCAAACTCAAAGCATACTTAGTTTACCTAATCGTATTGATTTCATCTATTTATAATAATTTACGGTTTTCTCTTTGTTCATGAGATGTTAAGTTTTGACTTGTAAAAGTGCTATTACTTTGCCTATTTACAATAAATAATTTGACTTTGGCTCAATAAAGACAAACTGCCGCACTCACAGAGGTAAATTAAAACAAAATTCAATTAAACTCTGTCATAGTCCATATAAAAAGAGCGATTTAATGCATGATTAGGGTTAACTAAAAATTTTAAGAGCGGCAGTAAGACGTGCAATGTTCAAATTAATACCTGTTTAACCACAGAATCAATAATAGTACTTTGTACAGAAGGCTCACTCCCTTTGAAAACGCGTAAATATTGACAGAAATATACCTACCATCGTAAAATCTCCCCAGAAATTTGTATCCTTTTTCTTTAGATAATAACGGACGATACACGATTACAGTGGTCACAACGGATCTTTATGGCTGTGAAGTTTAGGCGTAAGTAAGGAAGATAGATGATGCGAAAAACGTAAGCGAGTGAGCGAGACCGTTATACTATACTCTCTTTAACATTAGGATTGCGCCTGAAAAATAGCAGCTTGCGTAGCGACATGCAGACAAAGACCCGTTGTGACTATTGTACTCTGTCATGGCCAACGACTGTCTTTTGATCACCACTGTCGTCCATCAACGTCAATCAAACTAGTGCACTCTACGCATAGACAACTGCATATTACTCCGTACTATTAGGCAGGCTGTTGACGTCGCCGCAATGAGCGCATTAAAATGAGTCAACTAAACTATTCCTGAATTTATGCCTATGCATAAATTCATAGTCAGAGCTCCCACGGGACGAGAGGGATGATCTTACTACTAAGCTGGGCCCACATGGCGTACGACTTTGACGTTTGAACAAATTACCTTCTCTGATCCAAGCGGGCAGCTGCCTCCGTTTGGCCGCGTCGATGGTCGGTGTCGGCAGCACGACCGGCGCCACAACGGGCGGCGGCACCGGCGCTATCACGGGTGGCGGCTTCTCCCTGAAATGGTACATACATACACAAACATACATAATGTATGGTATACATAAGATAATGTTTTTTCTTTCATTTTTTTTATCATTAACGCCTGCTTATCGGGAACCACTGATCTAGTAAGATGCAGTTGTCTATGGTAAGAACATATTTAATTCGGCTACCGTGACCACTGCATCATCATCCAAAATATTCCCTCAGTTTGTAAAACCGTCTTACGGGTACGGTAACGCCATCTATTGGTAGTTTCGGATTGGTATAAGGTATGAGCAGCGCCACGGAATAGAAAAACCAAGGTACACTACACTACGTACATTGGAAAGACTGTCGCCAAAGTAAAACAAATACTGCTTCATTGAGTTCATTTTATTTTTACCTACGAAATATTTGTATGTGGTATTATTTCCTGTGCATAACTGTGGCACATGTCACCCGCACACGTTGCTCTTGCGTTTGTTTTTTTTATTCTGTGTACAGCGCAGAGGCAAGTAATGATGCGGGCTTGAGTCCCATCTTTGATGCAAATTATTCCTTTAGAAAATTATTAGATGACACACGGCTCTTTGTGGTAAACTGTATTAATTCTTAACATATTGTAATCTTTCTTGATGATGAACTTGTCCTGGCCTCTAGTTTCATAGTTAATCAGGCCGCCCTATGGCCTCTTATAGTAGTCGCAGCGGATCTGTGTGGTTGTGAAGTTAGGCTCTGTGAACGATTGCGCAGGTACTGCTGTGAGGATAAAACAGCATAAAGTAAGAGCGAGCTAGAATATGCGAAAAACATAAGCGAGTAACCCCCCAATCCTATAAAAAATGAAAGAGTCGTTTTGCCAACGTCTCGTTACTTTTTGACGTTTTTTGTATGGCGTTTATGTCAAAAACCTAAGGACAGTAAGCGAAAACAGGGCCTGGATTCTGTATGACCATTCACGCCAATTCCACGCGGATTCCACGCAGCAAACACACAACAACTCCACGCAGGCGGCGTGAAATTGGCGTCTTAAAATTAGAGAATTAGGCCCCAGTTCGTTTTAAGATATAGGAACCGGCCAATAGCGAGGCAGTCTGAGGCTGTCTTTACCTTCAACAATGGGAATGCGCCTGAAAAATAGCAGTTTGCGCAGCGACTTGCAGACAACATCCGAGCCACAAGCTTCCACTGTACAAAAACATGTACTCTGACATGGCCAACGACAGCTAATTACCTTTTGAGCGCCACTGTCGTCCATCAACGTCAAGCAAACAAGTGCACTCTACACATAGACAACTGCACATTACTCCGTACTCTAGACAGGCTGTTGACGTACGCCGCAATGAGCGCATTTGATTATCGCCATTTTGGCGCTGATAGCAGTAGTGACCGTCCACGGAACTAACGTATTTGTATATTTTAGTACCATGGACGCTCGGTGGGGCGCTTTGAATCGGCACAAACGAAAGTAAGGCAGAGCCTATCCATAGATATCAGTGACTCTACGCCAGCGACTGCATAAAGCCACCGCTGCAGAAGACACTAAACAAGTATACCTCACTAATATTAATGCGTTTCTTTGCGTAGACTTCGTAGCTTGGCATGGAGGGCTCGTTATGCTTAGGCTAGGCGTTCAATAGGTTAATCAGTAACAGTCGGGATAGACGAGTTAAAATGCTCTCCAAAAAACGGAGCTATGGAAATCCGCATGTAGAAGCAAGAAGAAGCGAGGACCGAACCCGATATTGTTGGATTCTAGCGCGCACTAGTTGACTTACGGCGCCTCTGCGTGCCGGATCACTCCCTTCCCTCTTTGTGGGGGGTGATGGCTGGTGCACTAGTTTGTGGGGACTGGTCCAGCCTAGTTTCTTATTAGTCATTAGTTGATTGTGGGACATTTCATTGTCAGTTATATCTTTTACTAGCTGTACCCGGGGCTTTGCCAGCGTGGTCATTTCATTTAAAAGTAGCCCATATGTATTATTCCAGGACCAAAAGGGAAAAGGTACCTATGATGTACAATCTACATTTCTTTAAAATGCGTTCAGTCGTCAAATAGTTTTTTATGCTTTGCTCGGCATCTCTTCATCTGATTAAGATACCATGTACGCAATTTTTTAAGTCAAACCCTAAGCTATCCAACAGTGTTTTTATACTTTCCCTGAAGCAGAAACGGCTCATTGAAGCGCAAAAATCCACCACCTTCCCCAACACTCTCTGCGTAGTACACACACAGGAAGAGAAGAAATCCCTGATCTCTAAGGGATATGGGGGAGGCACAGGGTCACGCGTCTTGACCATTCATGAAGCTCAGGGTTTGACCTACGAGTCGGTGATCGTCATGCAGACCAGGGGCAAGAAGTTGAAGCTGCACGAGAGTGTTCCACACGCGGTGGTGGCAGTGTCGCGTCTTCGGGGTAGTTGACCTACTACACTGATGATAGCGACGATGCGATGGGTCGCTTCGTGAGGAGAGCGATGGCAGCGTCAACCAATCCAGCGCAAACCAACCATCCAATAAAAAACCACGACAACGCAGTGGCCCCCCTTGCAGACCTCGTACGGAGAGGTGGCATCGAAAAGTAAAAAAAAAAAAAAAAAAAACTGTCGTAATATAATATGTAGTAATTAGAAGTAGTATAAAAATATATATACTCGTATACACATATATTATATATATATATATTATATATACGTAAATATAAAAAAAAACAATTATAAACAAGTCTTCTAGAGTAATTTTTCTAACCTTATAATATATAAGAAAGAAAATTGCACAAATAAATTAGGCAACAAAAAAATGCGGACCCTGGTATCCGCAAAGTAATTTTACAAAAAAACCCAGTGAAAACCGCATAGCAATCGGTCCAGTAGTTTTTAAGTGATGCGCGAACAAATATACAGAAATACACGATTTAAAAAAAAAAATACCCATAGACCTTTTTTTTTATTATCTTCTTTGTACAGTATTTTTCGTGTTTAATGCTTTATTAGAATATAGATAGATATTTTTCATTTAAATGTAATTTAAGACATTTGAAAATATTACAAAGAATGGACTAATATAGTAAAAATTACATCCCAGTAGTTTTTTTGATGCTTTCTTCTCTAACGGGCGTATTTCAGAAGCGGTAGAGTCAGAAGGGTATTTCCTTTTCCCGTGTGAGATTTAACTGTGTCTGCACATGAAAAAAATAGTAGATTATGCAACAAGGGGATAAAGCAGTGACTTACGTCACGGGCCGCATATTGGACCCTGAGCGTAACGAGGGACTCAGAGTTAACTCCCGAGCAAAGCGAGGGAGTTTTGCTCGAGTTATTTAGAGTCTCGAGTGAAGCGATGGGTCCAATATGCCGTCCGTGACATAAGACAGGCTTTATCCCCGAGGTGAATACTCTACTTTTCATACCTTCTGCGAGACCAAAAAAAAAACAATAAATGCACCATTGGCTGCTTGGCTTTCGAGTTAATGCTAAGTGTTGGAAATAAATTAAAAGGACAGATTCTGACACAGTCTTGACTCCTTTTGTCGTTCTCCATTGATTTAAGACATTATAGGCTTTTTCATATTTACCTTTTGATTTTTCTTGTGGTAGATTATTAACAATCTCTAAAGCGCCTGATTTAATAAACTCCGGAGTCAAATCACTGTCGCTTGACGACATTTTTATGTCAAAATGAAAATTATAAGATACGGAACTGTTAAAATAAAAACCAGTAACTGTTAACCAGGTGTGCTCAAGTCAAGAGTGAATAGGTATCTACTAGGCAAGCGTGCTACACCTTCGACCACATCATCGCTTTCCATCAGCTGAGATCGTGGTCAAACGATTGTATAGTCCATAACGAAAAATAAATGTACAAAAACTCCGTCTATTGCTTCAAATTCTTTGCATTCGCGCCTTTTTTTTTGTTCTCTTCCTATGGTGGCCAGTTCGATTTTCGAATAAACTCTCTTTACAATGCTAAGACGTCATACGAATTTTAACGTACCAAATTCAAATCACATTATATCCCTTGGTATATAATGACTTGCTTTACGTTGAGATTACGTGATATGTAATTGAACATTGTCGAGCAGATGGTATGAAAATATCCTTTTCACTTCACAAGCTCGGAAAGATTGTGTTTGTCATTCGAAATCTGAGTGCAAAAATGCATTTTATCCACTAGGGTGGAAAGAGTTTTAAAATTAGAACATTTCTATTCAATAATTTACTATAGGTACCGCCAGTCCACTGAAAATAGTGGACTGGCGGTACCTAGAATAGAATATTATATTTTTATTCTATTCGATTCTAATCAATTCTATCCGATTATTTTTGATTCTGTTCAATTTTATTCGATTCCATTCGATTATTTTCTATTATATTCGATTCTAATCGACTCTTATCGATTCTAATTGATTTTATTAGATTCGATGCAATTATTTTCGATTCTATCCGATTATTTTCTATTAGTGAGAAAAGGGAGTAGCTTCCAAACGAATGTATCGATTTTTTTTCACTGAGGGGGCACTTATCACAGTTTCGGGTAATTTGTTCTAGGCTTTCAGTATACCGTTAGGCAAAAATTTAATCTTTTAAACTACGCAACGGATTTTAATGCGGTTTTCACTATCAGTTAGATTATTTTTCACGGATTTTTTATATATTATATGCTGTGCCAGCGGCTTTGCCCACGTAGTCAATATTCATGTTTATTTATGTACCCTAGTGAATGTCCCGTCAAGATAGGTCGAGCCGTTTCTGAGTTTTTTATTATTAAGGATATGGATAACACGAGCATACCTGAACGTAGCGAGAAGCGGAAAGTGAAGTTCGAGTTTGCGAGAACTACATTTTTCACCTCTTTTTTTTCTAAATTACACTTCTGCGAAGCCGAGGCTGATCGCTAGTTAAATATAATATTTGTATACAATTTTAGTAATGTATTCTCACCTAGGAGCCCTAGAGCTTCTAGAAGACTTATGATCCCTGTTCTTGCTCTTGGACCGCCTGTCTCGACTGCGGCTGGTGCTGCGGTTGCTGGACGACTGCTGGTCCACGGGAGGCACGGTCCAGTAGCCGTGCTGGAACGTCGGCGGCGGGACTGGCCCTGTCGTGTAACTGGAATGACGTAAAGAGAGCATAAGATTTAATTGCTTATTACTGAAATTAAGCACTATTGATTTCAATGACTACTGTCAATTTTAATGACAAGGAGGGATTTTTCTAATAAGAGCGCAAAAGCACTTTTAAAGGATTTTTTTGGGGAACGAAATCAAGACGCTGGTTTTCCCTCAAGCTTGTTTTTTTAGTGTCAATGTGTAATATTGGTGGAATATTAACCATTAGGTGTTTGTTAGCGTACACGAGTATGGGAAAATGATAAAAACTCGGACAAACGTGCCATTTCGTATTCCCTCCGGAACTTCCTAGGAAGTTACGGTAAAGGTCCACCACTTTACTGAATCGTGACTTGACTAAGAGGGCTGTTTGATAAGTCGTTTTAAAATGTAAAAAAATATATTATTTTTTTTAGACAATTTACATTTATTTCTCAACGTAAGTCTCCTTTGAGGGCCAAACTCTTGTAGTCAATAGTTGACTATTGTTGATTATTATTTTGACTATTGTTGATTATTATTGTCAATAGTTGTTCAAGCGAGTTTACAATTTTATAACCCCTCCAAAAAATACGTTTTGTCGAAGTCTTCAAAATAGCCGTTTACACCTGCGATGCAGTCCTCATTTGTCAAAAAAATTTACCCTCCAAGCCATCTTTTCAGATTTGGGTATAGGTAATAATCGCACGGAGCTAGGTCCGGCGAATACGGAGCATGCGGAACCAGCTTGAAGCCCAACTCGTGGATTTTGCCCATTGCAATAGCTGACGTGTGCACTGGGGCATTGTCTTGATTGTCAACAAACGTGGCACCCATCGTGCAGACAGCTTTGTCATAACCAAATCTTCATGCAGGATTTTATGTACTCGCTCAGTGGAGATGCCTGTGTTCTCAGCTATTTCACGCACCTTCACTCGGTGGTCGTTGAGTACAATATTATGGACTTCTTCAACAACATCCTCAGTAGTGACTTCGATTGGGCGACCAGAGCGTGGAACATCAGATGTGCTTGACCAAACACGTTTAAAATCATCTATCCAGTTGTTTGTTTGTTTGTCGTATGAAGTAGTGCTGGCCTCTGATGTCAGTTTGTCAGGCCGCCCGAGGGCCTCACGACTGGCTTAACGACTGCTATTAACCAATAACAGCCGGGACCGACAGCTTAACGTGCCCTCCGAAGCACGGAGCGATGGAAAACCGCACATAACTGAGAAAAGTCATTGGTGCGGGAGCCTAGGTTTTGAACCCGGTACCGTTGGATTCTAAATTGCACTATAGAACCATTAGGCCACCATCGCTCTTGTTATAAACAGTCTGCAACGTTGGTGCGTTAGTGCCATGAACAGAATCAAGTTCAGTTTTTATTGTGGCAGCACTGCAACCCTTCATAAAAAAATGTTTTATAACGGCACGAAATTCAGATTTTTCCATAGTTGTTGAAAATTTACGAGTGATCACAGTTAAACAATGGTTAACCTGATAAAAAATTGTTTTTTTTGCTGAATTTTAGACAGTCTTCATTTGAAAGATGCCTGTCTGTGTTAATGCCATTTACCAGAAAAAAAGGTTTTATAAATAGTTTTTAAAAGGACTTATCAAACAGCCCTCGTAGACTTTTGACTATTTGTTGAAAAAAACATACAACTTGTTATAACTCTATTCTTCATCATCATCAGCCTATATTCGTCCACTGCTGGACGTAGGCCTCTCCTAGTCTACGTCAATGAGCCCGATCTTCGGCTCTTCTCATCCAGTTCCTGCCAGTCATTTTTCGCAAGTCGTCACTCCACCTGGCCGGCAGGTGCCCTACAGGCGGTCTCCACTCTAGACCTCGTTTACCTCACCGGTTGTCGGTTCTTCGAGAGATGTTTTCTCTTTACTTGACACTGGCTAAATGCACTAGTCTTGCTGAGAAAAATAATAAAAAAACTTTCATCATCAGCCTATATTTGTCCACTGCTGGACGTAGGACTTTCCTAATGCACGCCACTGAGGTCGGTCTTCAGCTCTCCTCATCCATTTTCTTCCAGCAGCTTTTTGCAGCTCTTCACTCCACCTGACCACAGGGCGTCCTACATTACGTTTTCCTAAACGTGGTCTCCACTCGAGAACTCGTCTACCCCAACGGTTGTCGGTTCTTCTGGAAATGTGATCAGCCCACTGCCACTTTAGCTTGCTTATCCTCAGAGCTACACCTTGGTTCTCCGTCGGATATCTTCATTACGAATCTTCAGAGAAACTCCAAGCATAGCTCTCTCCATAGCTCGTTGAGTGCAATTTGTAAACTAGTGTAAAGTGAGTGTGCACGTTTCGGCTCCGTAGATCATGACTGGTAGGACACACTGATTGAAGACTTTTATGTTCAGGAACTGTGGTATGGACGACGAGAAGACTTGACGAAGCTTGCCGAATGCTGCCCAACCAAGCTGAATTCTTCTGTTGGCTTTCTTTTCAAAGTTGTTCTTACCTAATTGCAAGGTGAAACTATTGGACAACTTCAAGAGGTACTCTATTGACTGCAATCGGTTCCGGGTCAATTAGATTGTTAAACATGATCTTGGTCTTATCTATGTTAATTCCAAGACCTATCTAGATTGGTCAGCATACTTTGCGGAAAGATTACATGATGTTATGCTATAATGATTATAATTTTATTATAGAGATCTCTCACTTCTTTTTTTATTCACTATATGTCAGAGAAAACCTAAATTTATAACACATGCCATAATATTCCCTATCAGTTGTCATCTCAGTATTCACTCCTTTCGCATGTCATATTTCACACAGTTATTCCACGCCTTTTGGTCTGTCTCTACCATTATAATCATAGCCTAGATTCTCAATCATATACCTGACGAATTCAAAAGTGAAGCTTCCAACAATAGTTTCAAACCCAAATTAAAAATGTTCTTGGTTTGAAAAGCGTACTGCTCGGTCAATGAATACCTAAATAGGAAGTTAGATACAGTCATGAAATAGTTGTAATTATTTGAATTTGATATTATGCATTACTAATATTATATTAATTATAATTTAATTCAGTTTAATTGTCATTACACTGTAAAAAGTTTTTGTCTAAATTATCTTTTCTTTTGTCCTTATTCATATTTAAAACAAGCTATGCCCATGGCTTTGCCCACATGGGATACTTTATCTGGGAAAAAAGGATCTTATGTAAATAAGATCCTTATGTCTCAGAAAAAGTACCAGAGTAGATCTTATGTTAATATGATCCTTAACATAAGATCCTTATATCCCAGAAAAAGTACCATAAGTACAACATAACCATCAAATGTTTTTTTAATAATGACTCAACTTCTACTTTTCGGATTGAGATACCGAGTTCACCAGTTTTTAAGGCAATCCCTAAGCTATCTTACAGTGAACACTGCATCACAATCAGTGCAGTAGTTTTTACGTGATGCACAAACAAAAAGTCACGATTTTTAATAACACATTCTTATTAAGTCACTTTCTTGTTTGACTGACTGTCTGTCTGTCTGTCTGTTGTTCCAGGTGGAATCTTGAAACTTAAATTTCGAGCACTTCCCGATTAGATATCCGACTGAAACATTCAGGGTAGCTAACAACTCGGTGACAATGCAAATAAAAATTAAAAAATGAGTTTTTAGATTCGTTTTTGGGAAATATATGGAAACGTGGGGCAGGAGTTGAGGGGGGTGGGGGTGGGGGGGGGATTGGGGAGGGCTGCCCTCTGGTACCCCTCCCCCGCAGGCGACGGTTAGTTTATGAAATATTACAGTTTTAAGTTTATAATTAATTGGATATTGGTTAACAACAGAAAGAAGAAACGAACTGCCGTAATTTATAACTTCGGCGCTCGCCGGCCGCTGCCGCGGCTTGTTTTTATGTTATATTCTTGTCCAGTACAGACTTTTTGTTACTTACTGCTTTACTACTACTTATTATAGATATAGAAGATTGCCTTCACTATATGGCATTCCCCTCTAAAATATTACTTCTCAACTTTTCAGTCACTACTTTACTAACTTCCTATGACAGATTCGTTTATAATTTTATATGTTCTTAGTGATGATACGTGTTGATTACATTGAGGTAAAACTTACCCGGGCATTGGAGCAGCATTGTGGTCCTGGGGCGCCGCGTACCCATCGATCATAGGCGCCATAGTCATCGCTGGCTCGGCTGCTATTTTGGGGTCCACTCCGCCTGGTCCTTGCCATCCCCATCCTGAATCACACATAATGAACATTGCTTCAAATAAACATGTAGTAAATATCCCGATTTCAAAGTTACTATTGAATACAACACGAATTAAAAAAATATATAACCTCCGACCCGACCTCCCATTATAGCTTAGAACCATCTCGATCACATCAAGCTTTCAAACAGAAAAAAAACCGCATCAAGATTGGTGAATTCGTTTGGGAGCTACGATGCCACAGACATACAGATATGCCCTAAACTTAGAACACACTTTTCGAGTATGAGGGTTAAAAAGCTACCTATCAAGCACAAATTAAAAACGTTTACCTCAGCTTTGAAACATGAAAAACCGCAGCTAAATTGGTCCATTCGTTTGGAAAATTACGATTCTCACCCCCTTTTCTCGAACCCCAAAATAAAAAAATAAAAAAATAATGTTACTAATTGTCGCGAGTCATGTTATCGTGGAATATCTATTTTTTTGATTGTGTTTATTGTTTTTGTTTGTTTGTTTGCAATAAATACATACATTTTAAAAACATTTTACATTACATTTTATTATTATTATTATTATTACCTATATAGCTAAGAACCATCTCTATCACATCAGCTTTCAAATAGAAAAAGCCACATCCAAATTGGTCCATTCGTTTGGGAGCTACGATGCCATAGATAGACATACACACACACACGCATACACGCAGTGATACACACCCTAACCTTATAACACCCGTCTCTTTGTTCGAGCGTTAAAAAGATGTAGCTCCTTAGTTGAGCAAAAGTAGTGCAAACACTGTACAAAAGTAGTGCAAACACTGTACAAAAGTAGTGCAAACACTGTACAAAAGTAGTGCAAACACTGTACAAAAGCAATGCAATATTTTTATATGAACGTTGCATTCTCCTTGGGTCTCTTTATTTGTATACAATTTACACTTGATACTCGTAAGTACAGTGTTTGCACTACTTTTGTACAGTGTTTGCAACACTGTACAAAAGTAGTGCAAACACTGTACAAAAGCAATGCAATATTTTTATATGAACGTTGCATTCTCCTTGGGTCTCTTTATTTGTATACAATTTACACTTGATACTCGTAAGTCAAGTGGAAGTTGAACATTATCAGTTTGTAAAACTTGACCTAAACATACATCCTAACCTAACTCACACAGTTAAACTAGTGGCTCTGTGAGCGTGACGTGTGTGTGTGACCTCGTGAGTACAAACTTTATTGAAAACAATCTAGCAGTGCACAGTAGCGCCATCTAGTAAGCTTTAGCTACCCTCCTAGTAGGTAAGGATTCCACTGGAAGAAACCTAAAAATGAGCAATTTACTGCATTTTGAGGAGCTATTCTGCTCATCACGCCGAAGATCCTCATCAGATCTTCATTTTTTTTTTTATGAGATCAACTTAAAGTTACTGCCTTTTAAATAAATAAATAATAGTTTAAAAAAACTAAAAAACACGCTTTATATAGAAAACCAAACTAAAACAGAAAATAAATTTTAATAGTGTAAATAAGAAAAAAATGATTTATTTCAAAAAAAAGCGTGGGGTGCTTCTCATATCTGTCAATGAAATATTTATAACTATTGACCCATGCTCCCCACGATTTTTTTGAAATAAATCATTTTTTTCTTATTTACACTATTAAAATTTATTTTCTATTTTTTAGTTTGGTTTTCTATACAAAGCGTTTTTTTTTTTGTTTTTTTAAACTATTATTTATTTTCTACTTTCTTTTTTTTTCGAATTATTGCATTGTCATCGGTCTTTGACAGGTGTGCAAACTTCTAAATAGCGTCCAAAGGAGTTGGTTACAAACATACAAACGAAGCTAATATAAAGCGTATAAAAAGAACCATTGAAATCTGATCTAATAAGGCAGATATATTCAGTAGCCTTTCAGTAGCATTTTGCCCCTTTTTGGGGGAAGTGCCCAACCAAAAATCCCCAACAACAAAAAAAACTAAAAATTAGTTTAAGCTGTATTGTATATACCAAGTTTTGGCTAGATTGGTTGAGAAATACGACCTGTAGAGGAGAACAGAGATCCGGACATACGAAAGTATTTTACCCAAGCTGAAACGGAGACACTTTGCTCGTGCTTTTCGCTCGCTTGGTCAATAAAAGCTTGTAACAAAATGTCTTACAAAAAGGCCAAGGTGTATGTTTTTTTTAAGAGTAATTTACCACAATTTATGAGTGGAACTGCAATTGTCGTGGATATGCTCCAATAGAAAGGTGAATCTCCTGTGAATTGCTCATTTTATTAACCCTTTGAGCACACTTTTATCACACATTAACGTAATGTACGCTAGCATGCGCAATGCCCGAAGTATTAAAACAGTAATTTTGAAGCCTTGGTAAGCTTTCTAACTTCATACAAAATCTATTTTCTATCAGTCTCTCATAACTTTATTTCCCATGCTTCATTTCATTAGCAGTGTGTAACTTCTGGGATGTCGCCTCATTGAATAACAATACAAATCAAGTTTGTATAACCATGTATGCTTTGAATAATACAATACTTACAGACATTTGAATGGAGATAGATGGTTGGGTAGTTATGGATCAATTTAAACCTTATTTCAATATAATAGGACATTCAAATTTTTAAGTTAAGGGTGTCATAGACGATGAAGATGCTATAATATTTCATGTTAATATATCTGCATATAAAATAATATAGCATCCATGCCATGTCAGAGGCCCTCGGATGGCTTGAGAAACTCTGACACCAGAGGCCAGCACTACCTCATCATCATGTCAGCCTTTAGGAGTCCACTGCTAAACATAGGCCTCCCCCAAACAGCGCCATGACGAGCGATCTTGTGCCACCTCCAACCATCGACTTGTCGGTCCATCATGTCGGGGGGTCCCTCTACACTTCGCTTGCTTGTTCGTGGTCACCATTCGAGTACCTTTATTCCCCAGGGGTTGTCGGTTCTGCGAACTATATAGCCTGCGATATGTTTCTTATCTTAAGATGGCATCTTTAATAATTTCCACATAGCTCGATATCTTAAGATACTGTAAGATGAAAATATATATTATTTTCACTGTTTGTCATCATATAAATTAATCATTAATTTGATCATATAAGTTGTATGGCAAGTGATATTTTATCTTAACAAGAAATATTATAGCATCTTCTTCGTCTGTGACGCCCTTTAGGCTGTTCATTAGAGGTATCTGTCTATTGATGAATTTACTGGTTGCAAACATAGACCTTTTTTTGCTCTTATATCATTTTTAATATGAGGCAGCAGAGTAACACTGCCCCACCATTTAGCATGTCTAAAGTATCTGTACTAGCGATACAACAGATATTCCTTATCCATACTTGCATTATATATTAAATATAGAATATATCCATCAAGACCATTCATGTTCCAGTATCTGGCTGGTTACTGCAGACTAACCGGCCTGACACCAGCTAGCAATAAAGAGAATTACAATAATATTAAAACTATATTGATCACATCTTGCTAACAATACTTATAATTAAAGCTGCATACAGATAATTCAATGGAAAAAAATATATAATTCACCAAAAACAAAACATAAGGCCAAAAAATAAAAACCCGACTCTATGGTTGGGTAATAAAAAAGCCTATGATTTTCTTCATGTAACGAATACTTTACATGAAGAAAAATCCATAGTAACCTCGCTTGTCAAAATCAAACCAAGTTTGAACATATAACCCTTAATATGCTTTGCCATAGTCAAGTAACAAAAATAACAAAAAAAAAACAAATTGTTTGACACCTCGCTTGTCAAAATCAAACCAATAGGGGCAACGCTATGGTGATACATCCACATACCTACATACATACATATATACATAGACTCTTAAACTCATTACCCTTCCCTTGCTTGCTTTTTTCAGGTAAGTGCCTACTGTATAGTTCACATAAATCTTTTTGACCTCTTGGAAGTTAGCACAAGTGGCTGAGCAGTACACATATTATTGGTGTCAGAGGAACAAGGAAATGCACCGAGGAGGCCACCGCCCGCTCAGCCTGCGCTGCATAGCTGCTCGAGTCTCACAGCACTGATGTTAGTGTGAGTGCTAGGAACATACACATAACACATGTGCATTGCCTTTTAAAATTACAGTTGTGAGTAGAGTGCGATAGTCTTCAACTATTTTTCATTGTTTTTGTTAATTTGTGATACTTCTTTTCGTTATAGTGGTTTGTGTCTATAATTGTTGTTTCTTACATGTTATTGTCATTAAACATGCAACATGCTTGTGTGCTTAAAATGTGCTAAGTGAGCTACGTCACCAAACACTTGAAATGTCTGATGTCTTATCTTTTACTAGCGACCACCCCTGGCATCGCACAGTTGTAATTTTAAATAAAGAAGTGAAAAATGTGAAGTTCTCGTACACTCGACCATCACTCCGCTTGGTTACTCGCTACATTCAGGTCTCATATGCTCATATTATCCATACCAATATATAAAAGTGAAACATTGTCTGTTTGTTTGTTTGGGAGCTTTCACGCGATAACAGCTGGATGGATTTTGATGAAATTTAGAATGGAGATAGCTGATAACCTGGAATAAAACAAGATTATTCCAGGATAAGACTTTTTATCCCGGAAAATTGTATATTTCCACGGGAAAACTGGGAAATGTTGATTACTCACTGCAAGGAACGGTTTCCATGGAAACTAAATAACAAGTCTGTCAATAAACATCAAGAGTGTTGGTGCTATATCTACTTTTGCATTGGTTTTGAATATTCTAGAAGAACAGAGGATGCTTTCTTTACGATAAAATGTAGTCTATGCGGACGAAGTCGTGGGCGGGAAAGCTAGTATATATATATATAAACCATCCGTGAAAAATTATCAAACTTATGGAGAAAACCAAATCAAAATCGGTTAGGTAGTTTAGGAGCAGTTAGCAGCCAAACAGAAAAATAGACATGGAAAGTGACTTTGTTTTATACTGTGTATTGATGAAAAAGGAAGCTAAAGAAGGTTTCAGTATGACCTATACCTACCTATTTAGAAAATTTGTCTAAAAATAAGATAGAAAATAAGAAGATATAGCCGCTAAGCTATATATTTGGCATATGGGAGTTCTCATTGTGGGTTACAAAACTACTTTGCCTGGGTAGTATGTGTGTGCTAGTGTGTAGCTACTATAAAAATGTGTCATCTCTCTTACTAATCATTATGCATTCAACTCTACCATGTGCAGTTGCACGGGCCTATGTGTGCCTACATTCAGAGAGCTCAACAAGATTTATGCAAACTATTACTTTAGATCCTTCACAATGTGCCAGCGCAGATGAATATTACAACTTGAATGCTATATTTTACCAACAAACCAAGATGGATATCAGGCCAAGGTTTTCACCAGAACCAGATCTGGTATCGGGCCAAATCACTATAAATTGCATCTCTTGTCTGAAGATAATTTCAGTGGATTAACATGGATGAAGTAGCAGGCCAAAGGCAGTTGACCTGTATATTTTATAAAGCAATTCCTGTCACTATTTTGCAGGTTGCTACTGTGTAATATAATCTCAGTACACTACAATAGCAGCGCTGAACTCATGTAATTTTCAAGTTAGGCTTTGGTGCAAATAGGTTTTCCATAAAATTTCCTCCAGTTATATAAAAGGCATTAATAATTAATCACATTGTAACTGTAGAAAAATATTGGGATTATGTATGGTCACATTATAGATTGGTAGAGGTGTAAATTTAGATAAAATACAGCACTTACCCCATTGATTCCATCCGCCACTCCAAGAGTTAGTCGCCGAGTTCCATTCCGCACCTGGAGGGACTGTACTATCATTATGTTCTGTATTCTCCACTTCCATCGGCGCTTCGCCCTCTTCTTCTGGCTTCGAAGAAGGCGGCGGCGGCGCGGCCATTACCGCTGCCGCTTCCTTCATGGCGATCCATTGCTGCGCTAAAGCCGCCCAGTCCACCGAATTCGTGTCTACATTTTGATATGCAGTAGGATTGAGCGCCCACTGCGTAGGGTACGCAGGATTGGCGCTTGCGGCATCTTTACTTGAATACATAATGCTACCTATTATAGACTATTTAAACTATGTTCATGAACTTATGTGAAAACATTTCATTGTAAGCTTTACACTACAATTACAACATGTTAAATTATTTAATTTTATTAAAATAAATAAAATTCATTTTTCAACAATCACCAAGCACACTTTTTCTACACAATGTTGCCAGATTCGGCACTCAAACACTTACACAGCTTAATTTCAGATTTTTCGTACTTTTTCCAATTGATTATTGAATTTTATATCTATATAAAGAAAAAAACAAAACATGTTGAACTTTGAGATAAATGTCAGTCAAGTCCATTTTTTTTAGGTTTAATTAGTTAAAAGTATCAAGATAAAGGGAATCTAAAGTTAACAAAGGGAGTTAACATTTTTAGAGGGAGCTTTTGCCTAATAGCAACACTTTTCATAAAGACTACAGATGCTATTAAAATACTACAGGCTATTAACGATTTAACAACGTTCCTTTATTTTACGAGATTGAGCTATATATTATAGTTAGATTTATAATTATTTAATTATAATTTAATGATTGTTTAAGTATAAGTATAATATTTCCACCTTAACTTGAATTGATGATTAACGCCATCTAGTAATCATAATTAAAAAAATAGTTCTAAATGATTTCAATAGATGTCACTTTCAGTGATTTCTGTAAAAGGATAAGTTGCTACTCCACAACAGATGGCGCAAATCTAAATTATGAAATTTTAATTTAGTCTAGAAGAGTTTGCAATAATCGCATGTTTTCAAAAAGGTTTGTGGCGTACGAGAACGCCTTTATTTTTATGTCTAATATTTTAAGCTGCTATATTTAGTCTGTGGACATTTGATTTGTATAGTCTGGATAATTTGTAAATTGAAATGATATGGCAATACTTTTTTGACTGGCGCGCTTCGCAGAACTTGCGCATAACAACGAAAAGTAAATATACAAAATTAAGGGACCATAAGACGTTTTATTCCGATCTCCTAGGTCCCACACTGGTGACCCGCGACAAAGTCGAACTTTAGTATAGTTTAGTGCAGTGCAGTGCGCCAATATTTGCCGAAAGTGTTCGCAGTGCAGGGCATTTTGCTTCGCCACAGCCATCATTCCATGCCGGCATTGCCGGCCGTCTGCAAATCCGCATACTGTGCAATAACTACGGGGGCCGCGCCGAAACAAGCGACCAAGACACATCGCCTACACATTTTGCTTGCCGGGTTGCTCGGTGCCAAAGTCAAAGCAGGGCGGACGCTCGCCTTCATTCAACTGCACGTCCACGCCACGGCGCCCGGCACGCTGCATTTCTGAGTGCCTCATCAACATGTTTTGGCCGTCGATGTTCATTATAGATCTGTGGGTAAACCACATCAATCCGGTGAGCGAACTTTTACCTACCTTTGCTACAGAGTGTGCTGAGTGACATTTGCCTCTGTACATACCACTATTCCCTAACAGTGATAACAGATACCTAAGCCAATTTTTTAAAGTGATAAGGACAAATATTAAACTAATATTGCCTAATTTATGTTTGTACCTATTTATTGATTCTTCATGGTACAATCTAGCCTAGTTATTACCGAAGTTTGTTACTTATAGTGAAAAACTTGGTGTTTTCACTAACCTAGATTTACCTAAAATATTTGTATTAAATTCAAAATTGCATATTTTCAGCCGTAATTTAATCCATTAGTACTGGATAAACATAACACCAATAACTCACATTAATTTAAAAGGTTCTAAAGTGCAAGCACTGCGAGAGAAATTAAATAGGATTTTAAGTTTTTATTCACCGAAGCCGAGGTATTTGGAACATACATATTTTCTTCTTTTTTTTTTATTACTGATAGGCAATCGTTTGACCACGATCTCACCTGATGGAAAGCGATGATGTGGTCGAAGGTGTAGCACGCTTGCCTAGTAGATACCTATTCACTCTTGATTTGAACACACCCCTACCTATTTTATTGTGTTGTTGCATCAGTATTATTTTATATTACCCCGTATATTGTGTCTTTTATTGCTTAAGTTCTTTAAGATGCCTATTTTCTAATTTTTGTATTTACATTTTTTGTACGAGAGCGGTGAACGGTTTTTGTATATTTTATTTTCATAAGTTTTATTAAAAATGGATCCTCCTAGTACTAGTACGCAATTATTGCATGAGGAAAATGCTTCATTGCAGCAGCAAATTAGTATCTTAACTGCTGAACTTAAAAATTCAAAACCGCTCAAACTGCTGAAACTGTCAGGATTGATACACCCGCGGACACTCCTTTTCCCTCTCAACCTCCGTCAGTCTGTAGGGTGGCTGTCAAACTTCCTCCTTTCTGGCCCGATAGACCTGCGATATGGTTTGCACAGGTGGAGGCACAGTTCACTATTTCTGGAATCTCGGCAGACCAGACAAAATTTGACTATGTGGTCGTTCAGTTGGACACTCGGGTTATTGGAGAAGTGGAGGATATTATTCTCCAACCACCACCTCAAGACAAATATGGTAGACTAAAATCTGAGCTCATACGTAGATTGTCCACATCTGAAGAGCAGCGTGTCCGGCAGCTAGTAAGCGATGAGGAGCTGGGCGACCGCCGCCCGTCCCAGTTCTTACGACATCTAAGGTCGTTAGCTGGGAATGCTCTCACGGACGAAAATTTAGTTCGCCAGCTTTGGATGCGCCGCCTCCCTCAACACCTTCAGGCGATTTTGGCTGCGCAGTCAGAACTATTACTAGGCAAAATTGCTGAATTAGCAGACAAAATTTTAGAAGTGTCTCCTGGTATGGCTGCTCCTCTGTCATTGGCCGTTTTCTCAGCGAGCACTTATGCTGTCGTGCCCTCACCGCTTGATGAGCCCACGCGCCAGGTCGCCTCACTTACAGCCGAGCGTGGTAGGAATCAGTCACGGGGTCGTTCCAATCAGCGGCAACGCTCGCAGACCCCTGGCAAGGCCAAAATGTGTTTCTATCATAGAAAGTATGGTACCAAGGCCGCCAAATGCGTTCAGCCCTGTACCTGGACGCCACCGCCTGCGCCGTCGGAAAACGGGAACGGCAGTCATTAGCGGCGACGGCTGACTGCCAGACTGGCTGAGTCGCCGTTTATTTGTCACCGAATGCGTATCTAAACGCCGTTTCTTAATTGACACAGGCTCAGACCTCTCCTGTTACCCTTACCAGTGGTTTTCGAACCGGCCAACGCCGTCAAACTATACATTGGCTGCTGCCAATGGTAGTGAGATCCGCACTTTTGGTCACATACAATTGACTTTGAATTTAGGTTTACGTCGTGCGTTTCAGTGGAACTTTATCATTGCCGACGTCAACACCGCTATCATCGGTTCTGACTTTTTGGCGCACTATCGTCTTCTGCCTGATTGTGCCAATAAAAAGCTTGTTGATAGCGATATTGGTTTGTCATGCGTTGCCGCCGTCGCAACTTTAGGTCAGACCAGTATTGAAGTTGTTTTTGCTCCACCTTCCGAATTTGGCGCGCATCTTACGGAATTCCCGTCTATCACTAAGCCACCTGGAATTACACGAGAGCCGAAACATAGCACGGTCCACCACATCCAGACCACTGAAGGTGCCCCTGTGTTTTGTCGTCCTCGACGATTAGCCTCTCAGAAGCTTCAAGAAGCTAAAAAGGTTTTTGACGAGATGGTACAGTGCGGGACAGCTAGGACTTCTAAGAGTCCGTGGTCCTCGCCTTTTCATATGGTACCGAAACGCGACGGCACCTGGCGACCCTGCGGAAACTATCGCTTGTTAAACTCACGCACAATAGCTGACAAGTACCCGGTCCGCCACATTGGGGATATCAACAATAGCATCCCTGGTTGTACTATATTTAGTACGATAGATCTCGTAACGGCCTATCAGCAGATCCCGGTTGCAGCCGACGATATTTGTAAAACGGCCATTATTACGCCTTTTGGACTTTACGAGTTCAATTATATGACTTTTGGTCTGCGCAATGCAGGTCAAACCTTTCAAAGGTTTATTAACGAAGTAGTGCAAGGCCTTGAGTTTTGTTTCGCTTACATTGATGACATCCTGGTGTATTCCCGCGATGCCACAGAGCATGCTGAACATCTTCGTATTCTCTTCAAGCGTCTTGAAGACTACGGAGTTGTTATTAACCCATCAAAAAGCGTTTTAGGTGTCCCTGAGGTTACTTTCCTCGGATATCTTATTTTCGCCGATGGAACGCGTCCACCAACTGAGCGCATTCAAGCTCTTCAAGAGTTTCCTTCCCCTAAGACCGTACAAGGACTCCGCCGATTTCTTGGGATGGTTAACTACTATCGCAGATTTTTGCGCAACGCTGCAGAGTTACAAGCTCCGCTGGTCAATGCGATCGTGGACACCCATGGCAAAGGCTCCACGCCGATCACTTGGACTCCTGAACTCGAAGAATGCTTCAGGCCTGTAAAGACAGCCTGTCATCTGCTGCGCTTTTGGCCCACCCTTTAACTAACGCTTCGTTAGGGCTTTTCACCGATGCTTCCAGTTAGCTTGCCTACAGCAAAAAGTGGGTGATGCTTGGGAACCTCTTGGTTATTTCAGTAAAAAGATGAATCTCCGACAGTCCCAATGGTTAGCATACTATAAGGAACTCCTCGCGGTTTACGAGAGCGTGCAACATTATCGGCATTTCTTGGAAGCTCAGCACGTTACTATTTACACTGATCATAAGCCGTTAGTGTACGCATTCTCGCAGCATCGAGTGAGGCTCCCACCAGCACAGCTGAACTAGCTTTCGTTCATAAGCCAGTTCACCACGGATATCGTCTACATCAAAGGCATAGACAACATAGTGGCAGATGCCATGTCCAGAATCGAGTCGATCACCCTTGAAGAAGACTTCGCTGCACTGGCCCAGTCCCAAAGTACGGATGAGGAGTTAGCTAGAGCGCGCAATAACTCTTCCTTAAAACTGGAACCCATCATTATTCCAGGAACTAATGTCACTGTATTCTGTGACATCTCCACCGGTTGACCTTGTCCATATTTGACGCCGCCATTTCGTCGCACTGCGTTCGACCGTTGCCACAACCTCGGCCACCCCTGTTTGCGGGCAACCGTTCGCCTGGTGACTGAGCGCTATGTATGGCCGCAAGTTAACAAAGAATGTCGCAAATGGGCGCGTCTTTGTCTTCATTGTCAGCGTAGTAAAGTTACCCGACATATCATGGCAATTTTAAGAGCCCTTCTGGCAGATTTAGACATGTCCATATCGACATCATAGGCCCACTGTCGCACTCCAATGGTTATAATTACTGCCTCACAGTGATAGACAGACGCACGCGGTGGCCGGAAGTTTGGCCTATAACAACAATAACGGCTGAAGAGGTGGCAGAGAAATTCTTAAATGGGTGAATATCCCGCTTTGGGGTACCTAACGTATTGACTACCGATCAAGGGCGTCAATTTGAGTCCGCATTGTTCCAGCGCCTCATGAACGTGTGCGCAACCAAACAGATTCGCACAACTAGTTACCATCCTTGCGCAAATGGTATGGTGGAGCGGATGCATCGACAGCTGAAAGCATCATTAATGTGTCATGCTAATACATGGACGAAGGCGCTACCGCTTGTACTTCTTGGTATGAGGACGGCATTCAAAGAAGACTTGAAGGCCTCGTCCGCTGAGTTCGTCTACGGCGAGACTCTCCGTTTGCCTGGTGAACTCATCGTACCACCAGATGAACCCAGGAGCCCAAACGAAGCCGCTGACTTCATCACAGAACTGAGGAGCCGTATGGAAGTTTTACGTCCGTACCTGCCTCGCGCCACGTTCAATCATCATCCTTTGTTTACAAAGATCTAGCGACGGCAACGCATGTTCTATTTCGTGACGACACAGTACGACGTCCGTTACAGCCTCCTTATACCGAACCACATCGCATTCTCAAAAGAAGAGATAAGACGCTTACCTTGGACTTAAATGGCAGAGAGTCCACAGTCAGCATAGACCGCGTGAAGCCTGCTCATATGGATCCTGGAGTATTATTAGGTAGTAATGCATCATATATGCCACCAGTGCCAGCTCCAATTTCGTCAACTCCTACTCTTTCACCTCCTCTCGTTCCTTCACGGCTACCTGTTCCACCATCGCCTAATCCTGTTACTACCAGGACCGGAAGAAAGGTAAAATTTAGGGATATTTTAGATCTCTAACCTTTTTTTCTCTTTTTGTTAGCTTTCTTTTCTCCGTAGGGGGGTGGTGTGGCGTACGAGAACGCCTTTATTTTTATGTCTAATATTTTAAGCTGCTATTTTTTGTCTATATTTAGTTTGTGTATTTTGATTTGTATAGTCTGGATAATTTGTAAATTGAAATGATATGGCAATACTTTTATGGCTGGCGCGCTTCGCACAACTTGCGCATAACAACGAAAAGTAAATATACAAAATTAAGGGACCACACGACGTTTTATTCCGATCTCCTAGGTCCCACAGGTTGAAACAAAAAAAGCGCAATTGGTTAATTCAATACTAAGTACTTTCCTATGACCAGTAAGTATACCTTATCTCCTCGCACGTTACTTTGAGGTCTCTTTCTATTCAAGTACCCATTAGCCCTCTCGCTCTATTGTTTCTGTTGCACTCGCACAATGCCTGTGATTGGCCTACACGAAGCTAAGTGCTCTTTATAATGTAAATAGTTAAGTAGTATGTAAGATGGTATAAATATACTGAGAAATAAATGTTAGCATGTATCAGTTCAAATATAAACGGTAAACATTGAAAAACTAGAAGGAAGAAACAAGAATAAGAAAGACAAGTGCCAGGCCGTATCGTATAGCCCCATTTCCCTTCTGTCACACTTGAGTTAGTTATTTTAGAGGTTGTTGCTTAACAGAAACCAACCGTTCTTGAAGCCAAAGGACGAGAAATTTGGATTTCGCAGCCATCACTCCACCACGCTTCAATTAACAAGAGTGCTCCACCACCTGGCTCATCAAGCAAATAAAGACTGGCATACGGTCGCAGTGATCCTCGACGTGGAGAAGGCCTACGACAGAGTCTGGTACGAGGGCCTTCTCTTCATTGCTTAAGAATTAAAAAAAAGTCTGCGTTTAAAAAAATAAATATGAAAAACGCATCCATACTGCCTAATAATTCTTCATTCCCTTCGCAGAGCGCGCACTCAGGTGAGAAGCCTGTGAGGAGACAATTACCAGTCGGTAGATACCGACTGAGGTTCGGCACGGGCAATGGGCTACCGCCCGACGCCGTACCCGGCCCTCGCCAGAGGACCCATGACGACGACCCATATTCCATTCATTCTATATAGGAACTTGTTCTGACAACACATTGTTTAATATTTTTTTATTAAGTCACTTTCCTACACATTGTTTAATACTTTTTTATTAAATCACTTTCCTGTTTGTCGTTCCGGGTGGAATCATGCAACTCAAATATCGAGCAATTCCCGATTAGCTATCCGGCTGAAACGTTCAGGGTAGCTCACTATTCGATAACAATATAGGACTATGTCAGATCTCCAAAGTGACTTAGGCTCGATTTAAAATTATCGCGGACACAACTGAATAGTATTTTTATTTTTAAAGCATTATGTTAAAAGCTTTTGTGTGTTATTAGTTTTATCTGGGAACTTTTCAAAAATAAGTTATGAGGAAATAAAGTTAACTTTTGTGGTTATGTGACTTTCGTTAGATTATGACACTGTTTATGGTCAAGGGAATAATATAGCCAAGATAAATATTAAAATCTAATATTAAGCTGATATATTATGTAGATACACTTTACGATCATGTTTAATATAATTTATAAAGTATTATTACTTATCTATACCTGCTATAGTAGAAGGCACTTAGGTACTCAATCTGAAAATCGAACCCTGGGCCTTCTCGGCTCTTGTCATGAGCTTGGTACCTAAACCACTGAAACATTTATACAACAAATAATGAATTAACGTATAAGCAGAATAAAAAATACTAATGCGTTTATTGTTGTTATTTCTAATATCATAAAATAATGTACTGAAATGATTTCTATTAGAATAAACTAAGATGGCATGTAGTTTTTTTTTAATTGGTTTTGTTTATCGATTTATTAATAGTTTATTTGCACTAATTACGAGTCAACCCTATTATTATACAGTGTCAACCCTATAATTTGTAATTAGTATCACTTCACTGCAATTTTCGGTCATTTCTATTCATTTTAATTCTTATTTTTTTAATAACAGTTTCTGAAAGTTATTTTTTTACTAAGAATTAATTACATTATTTTATGTGGTCAATAATGTGGAAAGATTTCGTGTCCGCAGCATTTAACTTTTAAAAGTCTTGCACAGCTATTTCCGGTCATTTCTATTCATATTAATTGTTTTTATTTTAATAACAGTTCCAGAATGTTATTGTTTGAATGAATGAATGAATTAAATTATTTTAAATAGTCAATAATGTAGATAAATTTCGTGTCCGCGGCATTTAATATTTAAAAGTCTTGGAAGCCGAAAGCTGGCATCCTCCTTTAAAAATATTTTTAAAATATATCCGAAAAAATAAAAAAAATACGGAAGAAGTGTTTATAGATTAGTTTTTAATCTTCAGTTGCTGCTTGTTTCACATGACTCTTTGACTAATTCTAAAAAACATTCAATGATGTACAGTTTTTGATAAAACAGCTACTTCTTAAGACTTCAAAATTCATAAGAAAAAAAATATTGTATGGCGCTAAAGCATTTTTTGTATTATTTTTCGAATATGGCAGCGATGTTAATATTAAACTTACTAGATATTATAGAGGATATTATTTTCGAACTAAATGTATATACTCTTTATCACCGCATTAAAAATGCCAAGTATTCAAATACGAGTATTTCGAGTTATGGATTCTAGTTATAATATATATGCCTTAATAAACTTAATCATTGCTATGTCCGTACATTTTTAATTAGCAATAAAACACTTTTTGTGGGTTTTAATTACAATGTCTTTTGGCACTTGGTCATTCGAAATCATGCATAAATTCTACCTGCTACTTTACACAGAGGTATTTTTAACTGCTATCAAGCAAAAATATCAAATGCCATAAAAATCATTGAAAAAACGTATCAGGTTATTATTATGCAGGATTACGAATGACCAAGTGCTAAGACAAATTAGTTAAAAGATTGATTTTACAATAAAATATGGCCTAAGTGTTTTTATTTTCATACTTATTTAAAATTAACGGATATACCAACGATTAAGTGAATATGTTTAAAGTATTTTCATACTTACTTAAAAAATAACGGAAATACCAACGATTAAGTGAATATGACTAAAGTGTTTTCATTTTCATACTTATTTGAAAAAAAAACCAGAAATACCAACGATTAAGTGAATATGACTAAAGTATTTTCATACTTACTTAAACAATAACGGAAATACTAACGATTAAGTGAATATGACTAAAGTGTTTTCATTTTCATACTTATTAAAAAAACGGAAATACCAACTATTAAGTGATCTAGTTCTAATTGCCCAAATGGGAACATAGCTCGAACCAACTATTCAAAATTTAAAACATTGTTTTTTTTACAGCTGAATCCTTCTTTTGGCTTCCTTCTCAAAGGTGTTCCTAATAGCAATATTTGTCCAAGGTAAAAATATTGTTGGACAACTTCAAGAGGTCCATTGACTGCAATCGGTTCCGGGTCAACAAGATTGTTGAACATGGTCATAACTAGATGTACATACTGAGTGTGCTATTATCACAGTACATTCACATAATAACCTTATAATAAGCGGCAAATAAGTTGAACCCTGGCTTTGGGCAAAAGTAGGAATACGCCAGAATGAATTTCGCAGGGAAAAGCGGGACGGAGATATACGAACCGAGCTGGCCCAACTTGTTTGCCGCTTAGTAGTTTAATTATCTTTGCCTTCCCGAATGAAAATTCGTTCACGGTTACGATCAGGAACTGACCGTATTTTTGAAAGATATTTTTGAATAATGACGCAACGTTTTGACTTGACAGAAAAATATGTATGGGAGTTTGCCATTGTTCTTTGTTGCATACAAGCATCCCTACCACATCCTGCCGGGAATACGTCGAGTTACCATAGTCCTGTATTCCTATGTACTGTGGCTTAGGAGCATCTGTAGGACTGTCATAAAAATATAGCATAGCTCCATAGGTCTGTGGTACTTAGGTGTAAGAGAGCGCTTACCATCATAATGCTTCAAGTAAACCTCACCTGCCCGTGATGCATTGTGCCGAACAGCGAACGAGGCTCTGACCACCGACGGATGGCGGTATAACTATCAGGATAATGGCGTAATTAAATCTCACATGCCCGTGACGGGCAGCAGCGTCACCGGTGCAAGAAACTACGCCCTGCGGTCGCCAACCCGCATGCCCAGCGTGGCGACTATGGGCAAACACCTCCAAATAAAATGTACACAAAAAAACGACCCCTGGTTCCCGGCAGCGCTGCTATTCCTGGCCAAGGTGGCGGAAAAGAAGCCCGACCACCAAGAAGAACCCCCGGGCTACGGTAGGCCACCACCAACAAAAACTGACTTTGGTAACTTACAACGGAAGAACGCTCTGGCTTGATGACTCTATGGCACAGCTCGAAACATTCTGGGGTTATGCGAAGTCCGAAGAGAGGGCGAGGACACCATAACTCTAGAATCGGGCCGCCTTATGTACTACCGGGAGTGTGACCAGTAATCCCAAGGTGGCGTAGGGTTTCTCGTCCTCGCTAGTGTGTTGACTAGGGTAGCGTACCTCATAATTAGGCTGACTGAGAGATATAGCCTTAAGGTCGTGCAGGTATACGCACCAACATCGGCACACTTGGCTGACGCAGTAGAAGAGATGTATGAAAACATCTCTTCAGCTCTTTACAAGACCACGAAGACGCACTACAATGTTGTCATGGAGGATTTTCACGCCAAAGTGGGAGTACAAAACAGCATTGACTCGAGGATTGGTCCACACGGTTATGGAATCAGGAACCTCAGGGGGAAATGCTTGTCAACTTTTTAGAGAAAGAGGGGCTTTTTTTAATGAATTCGTTCTATAAGAAACAGCCCCAATGGAAGTGGACGTAGCAGAGTCCCGATGGTGTGACGAAAAATGAGATTGACTTTATCATGACTGATAGAAGGCACATATTCAGAGATGTTTCCGTGGTCAAGAGGTTTAATACCGGTAGTGACCACCGACTACTACGAGGCTCTCTGAGTATCAATTTTAAGCTGGAAAGATCCCGTCTGATGAAGTCTACGCTCCAACCAAACCAGCTCCAAACCATCGTGGGATCAGAACAGTTCCAACTTCATCTGGAAAATCAATTTGCTGCTCTGGAAACAGCAAATGACGTTGACGAGGTCCTGGAACAAGTGGTTGGTATCCTAAAGGAAGAAGGTTTGAAGTTCTGCCAGATGCAGCGTACAGGTACGAAGTACAAACTCTCGGCAGAGACTCTTCAGCTAATGGATGTGAGACGGGATGATGTACAGGCCACTTCGTCAGACAAGCGGGTCCTCAATCGAAATATCAGCAAGCTTGTGCGACGGGACCTCCGATGCTCCAACACACGCCGTATAGAGAAGGCTATCGAGAAAAATCGGGGACCAAAGTTTTTGCCCAGCAATTGAAAAGGCCCCATCTGACGAAGCTAAAAACATCATGTGGCAATACCGTCACCTCACAGCCGGAGATTCTCGCCGAGATAGAGGACTTCTATGGCCGACTGTACGACTTGCATGCTCTACGACCCGAACCCAGCAATGAGGATTCCCGAGCCACATTGACCCGCCACTACACCAACGACCTGCCGGAAATCAGCCTAGGTGAGATAGCCCTCAAGCAGTTTAAAAATGAAAAAGCCCCAGGGGAAGACGGAGTTACTTCAGAACTTTTGAAAGCGGCAGGAAGACCTGTACTTCGAGAGGTTCAGTAGTTGTTTAACTCTGCTCTGAACGATGGGGGAACCCCAAAGGTGTGGAATAGAAGCATGGTAGATTTGTTTTTCAAAAAAGGAGATAAAACGCTCCTGAAAAGCTACAGGCCAATCTCGCTTCTAAGCCACGTCTATAAGCTGTCTTCGAGGGTAGTCTCGAATCTAACGAGAAGACTGGATGAGCTTCAGCCTCCAGAGCAGGCTGGGTTTCGAAGGAGTTACGGGATTATGGACCACATCCGCACATTGCGGCAGGTTATACAGAAGACTGAAGAGTATAACCAGCCCTTGTGTCTTGCTTTTGTGGACTATGAGAAAGCCTTTGACTCTGTCGGAACCTGTGCTGTTCTCGAATCCCTGCAGCAATGCCAAGTGGACTGGCGATACATCGAGATGATGAGGTGCTTGTATGATGCCACGACTATGTCCGTTCATGTCCAGAACCAGCAGACTAAACCTATCCAGCTGCTCAGGTGAGTGAGAAAAGGGGATGTCATATCCCCGAAACTGTACACTAACGCCCTGGAAGATATGTTTAAGACTCTGGACTGGACAGGAAAGGGCATTAACATAAATGATGATTACATCTCACACCTCCGTTTCTCGAGCAAATGCTGACTAACGTATCGGTCTCAGGATGAACATGGATAAAACCAAGGTTATGTTGAACTACCTTATTACCCCGCTAACAATCATCGTTAGCGGTATCCCCCTTGAAGTTGTTCAGAAATATGTTTACCTCGGGCAGACTATGCAATTGGGTAGGAACAACTTCGAAAGGGAAGCCGATAGGAGGATTCAGCTGGGATGGGAAGCATTTGGTAAACTACGTCAAGTCTTTTCGTCGTCCATAACACAGTGCCTAAAGACGACAGTCTTCAACGCTTGTGTTCTGCCAGTTATGTCACTCTCAGTGGGGCTGGCCCACAAATATAAAGTCGGATGGAGAGAGCTATGCTCGGAGTTTCTCTAAAGGACAGAATCCGAAATGAGGAGATCCGCAAGAGTATTAAGGTAACCGACATAATTCAAAGATTTAGCAAGCTGAAGTGGCAATGGGCCAGTCACATAAGTCGAAGAACCGACAACGTTGGGGTAAACGAGTTCTAGAGTGGAGACCGCATTTAGGCAAACGTAGTGTAGGGTGCCCGCCGGCCATATGGAGTGACGACTTGCGAAAGGCGGTTGGTAGCGACTGGATGAGGAGAGCCGAAGATTGGGCTTAGTGGTGTTCACAAGTAGAGGCCTACGTCCAGCAGTGGACGAATACGGGCTGATGATGATGATCATGATGATGACTTAGGTAAAAGTCGAACAACTGCACATTGCTAGTCTACGTTATTAATACTCTAGCATAGAACACCTAATAATATTACTCTAGACAGGCTATTGACAAACGTCGCAATTAGCGCATTTGTTTATCACCTTTTGGCGCTGTTGGCACTGATAGCAGTGCCTACTTTGGCACTAGTGAGCGTCCACGGAACTAACGTATTTGTAATATAGGGACGCTCAGTGGAGCGCTTTGAATCAGCATAAACTAAAATACGGCAGAGCCTATCCATAGAGATCAGTGCTGAAGGGTTTGTAAACTGACCTAGAAGTACAGTGCCACCAACTTTTCTGTGAAGTGGCAAAAAAAGGAACTATAGCCGCCACGAACGAAATTTCCCTGAATGTGTCTACCTATAGATTGATTGGATACACCAAAGCAACACTCACGCCACCCTTCAGTTCATAGATAAGTTGGTGGCACTGTACGGAGTACCTAATATGCAGTTGTCTATGGCCTAGAAGGAACCCGGAAAGGAAAGGAAATACTATATTGGTATGTGAAAGGAAATGTAGGAAGGACCATCCCAGGATTATGGTTCGAAAGATTTTGAATTACGATTACTGGCAATACGTATGATAAGGTACAGTGCAATCAACTTATCTGTGAAGTGGCAAAGAAAAGGAACTACAACCACCATGAATGAGGTTCACATATTCTGTATTTTTCTGTTTTTTGATTGGTCTACTTATCGATTGACTGGAACACACACGCCCCCATTCAGCTCACAGATAAGTTGGTGGCACTGTAATGATTAGGTAGACAGAGGTTTAGTAATATTTGGTGTGAGGGTAGACATATCATTATTACGTAGGGTGGTGATAGTAGGTACTACTATTAAATTACTATTTTTGCGTTGTCTATGATTAATTTCATTTCATCTACCTTTATCCTGTAGTTTAAGTAGGTATTTATACTTAAAATGTACCTATCATCATGTCAGCCCTTAGAAGTCCACTGCTGAACATAATAGGCCTCCCCCAAAGAGCGCCATGACGAGCGATCTTGTGCCACCTCCATCCACCGACTTCCTGCGTTGGCTACGCAATGTCGTCGGTCCATCGTATGGGGGGTCTCCCCACACGTAATGTAACTATAAACCTACCTGATTAATAATTAACTTGCCCATAGGGTAAGTTACTTAATTTTCTTATTTGCTTGCCTCACAAAGTGCAAAGTAAGTATATTTATGTACGTTGTATGTATTAATTGGGTAACATTAAGAAAGGAAAAAACTAGAATTATTACAAAATTAATTTATTTATAATCAGTTGTCACACAAACAAACACGTTCATTCTCGCGTCCATCAACATTTGCACATTCACAAAACAACATAGGTACTGTACTGCATAAACTTAAAATTTAGACAGCGGACACTGGTCTCCTTTCGCTTTCGTCACACACATCAGTAACGATGTCACACACAATAATTCTAATGGTAATTCAGTCACTTAGGTAACTCAAGTCTTTGTATTCACTAACTTTAACTTAACGCTAATAGCGGTTCCTCAGGATCATGCTTTTGGCTGTAAGACTTCGAGTTGATCTTTTTCCACTGGTCCTTTTTGTTCGACAGCTTCTGCTTCGTAAGTTCCAATTTCGCTTTGGATTTTGAAATCTTAGGAGCTGTCGTCGCCGTCTCGTCTAGTCGTTCTAATGTTTCAATGATGTTTTTAGGTTGTGATACTACTCTCCTGGTTTCCTCGCTGATTTCATCCATCGTGGCATTCTTGTTAGCGTATACGACAACGTAGTGTGTGTAGGCAGAGTTGGCTGGTGTGTTGATGTCAGCGAAGTCCCTAAAGTTGGCGAATTGATCCTGATTGTAATTCGGTCTAGGGTTGGCGATATATCCTAAGTCGTACGACGGCCGTCCATGTCCATTATTGTAATATGAATTGTAGTTATCAAATTCACTAGAGTCCTCATCGTTTTGAGCAAAGAAAGTTCCTCCTCTGATAATTCCGAAGTTACCAGATCCTAGTATACTGGAGCTGGCATCGACGAGCGGCGCGGCTGCAGGCGTGCTTTGCTTTCCAAAGAAGTCGACGTTTTTGTTACCTCCAAAGAGAGGGTAGTTCAGTAAGGATCGGTAGGAGTTTGGCCTCTGACTGTAGGCTCCTTCTTGGTTGTTAAAACTAAGCCTGAAGTTGTTCTGCCTCGGCTCGAAGAGGTTTGCGAATGTCGGGAAGAAGTTCTGCGAATCACCGAGGACCTCTATTGAGTGGTCGGTGTGGTCTGTCGACGCAGTGGCAGGCTCTTCGTACTTTAGATTAGGAGGCGGAGCTACAGCTTCCGATATGATTTCCGATGACTCCGCGTTGACGTCACTCGTTTCATCTGGAACAATGGAAAAATAATTTTCAATACGACATTGAATTTTGTGGTGAATTTATTTAGGTCTAGAACTCTTGTCGGTACGTGTAAGAACGTCAGTCGATATCTAGGTAAACCAGTCTACGCTAAGACCTTGACCAGTCTAGTTTAAGAACAATTTCGTATACTGTAACAGCACCCACATTCTTTTGTAATTGCATATGACAATGTTTTGACGTAGGTATACCTAATTATGAAGTACTCGTATAATGTAAGTATTATGGATCAAGATAAAGTAAAATGTTAATGAGGCTTTTGTTCTGCTGTAGGTGTGGAAGAAGTGACGGTTGATATGTGGGAATGAGTTATGGAAAACGTCTGTAGGTTTAATGTTTTACAAGTATCATAATGACGATACCTATTGTCCTTAGGATGAAATTAGCTACCGCATTGAGCCTGCTGTATTTCCTGATTGTATAATATCTGACTGAATATATGATTGATAAGCTTAGTAGGTAAGTAAAGCCTCGTATTTATTAGGGGGCAAATGGCCCACGATACCTATCGGGCGAACATCTCTAGTGTCACGTGTCACAGGATGTTTTGCCCCTAGTCAATATGAGGATTCATCAGTTTAGGTATCTCCTATAAGTACCTATCTATAAAGATTGTCATAAGGTTTTTAATTATTTTCGTCATCTAATTTCCTGATATGAAATGAAACAAAAATATAAAATTAAACTTCTTGACAACGCAATTATAAATGTGACATTAAGGCGAACAGAACTTTTGAACGTTTTGTGACGTTTGTAAACTAAAAAAAAACTGGGTGGGGCTGTGTCGGTGAGTATGGCCGTTTGTTTGTCGTGTAAAGACTACGCCACGAACAAATCGCGAGTTATTATACCGAATTTAAGATCACAAAAACATAAATTTTGCTGCGTTTACTCTGAGCATCCTGCCCCCTCCCCTTCTGTCTTTTCACAAAAAAAACAATATTACATCATCGAACTAGTCAGCTCGATAATCATAAAATCTAAATAATTACACCAAAATTAGATCTCTGGAGCTTATAGTTACAGAGCTATAAAAGCGAGACGATATAAAACTTTTCGTGACGTTCCCCACCTGGTACCCCGTATGTATCGGTGTGATTTGAAAGACGTGTAATTGTACTTTTATTTATGTCAAAATGTAACCGCGTATCTGTGGTTTATTGCTTATTAGCTGCAATGCGACCCGTGACTTTGCCCGCATGGACATTTTTAGGAGTAAAAATTAGAAAGTAATAGTCTGTCTTTCCTCATGATGCAGATATTTCCTTCATCAGGATTGGTTTAGCCATTTACACGTTAAAACGGACAGAGAGACAGTTGAGTACTTTCGCATTTATGGGAGTAAAGTAAAGTAAAGTTAAAGTTAATAATAAAAAAAAAAACAAATTTAAATTGTTTGTTTGTTTGTCGTATGAGGTACTGCTTGCCTCTGGTGTCAGAGTTTGTAAGGCCGCCGGAGGGCCTCTGACATGGCTTAACAACTGCTATTAATCAATAACATTTGGGACCGACAGCTTAACGTGCCCTCCGAAGCACTGAGCGATGGAAAATCGCACATAACTTAAAAAAGTCATTGGTGCGTAGCCTAAGACCGAACCCGGTATCGTTGGATTCTAAGTTGCACTATGCAACAATTAGCCAACATCGCTATATTAGGCTTGTAAAGTTACTTGTACTATTATTTATACTGTGGTTATTTATTGTGATGTGATTCATAACATTAAATTTATTTATTAAAAATTATGATAATACGACGAAATTAAGATTTATGTAGTACATATATAAATTGTATATAATAATAATGATTCTAGCACATCTTACAAATGTTTACAAACTGTCGATTTTAAAACATTCCAAACTATGACAAATTGTCGAGAATTTCGACGTTCTTTATTTCGTTAGAGTCGCAGGTCAGACTCATTAAGATATCAGATGCATTCGTAATCTAACAGATTGGCTGGTGATTAATGTTGTGTCTCATTCGGTCCCCGATTACGTAGCAGTTACGTATTAGGCATGTGTGGTACCAGCTGATCGCTCTCTTTGTTTATGGAATTTTTGAAACCGTATAAAGTATGTAGTGTATATAGTGAATCAAATTCTGGGTTTTCTAAAACGGGTAATAAAAATAAAATACCATTTTGACTATCCTGGACGTCACGAAATGACTGGTCATTTTCCAGTCATTTCGTGGTACCTATCAGAGTCGTTCCGACGTCAACGTTGTTCGTTATTTCCGACTAGCCACGTTTGGTCCGGTTTAAATGGTCGCTATTCAAAACTCAATTTCGGAATATTACTGGTTTATGTTTGTTCCAAAAGGAGAAGAACAACAATACGTCATTTTTTTGTCTTAAATTAAACATGTTTTTATTTGTCTGTTACCCATATCTCCGGGATTTCTGTACCGATTTGGAAGTTTTTTTTATTTGAAATTATTTATAGACCTCCAATGTGTGCGCCATATTTTAAAGATGTTTTTCGAAATTAGTATAGTCATATTTTTTTGAATTTCTATATTAAATACAGTTTTCGAGCTATTCCTTTAGTCAGCGTATCCCGCTGGCAAAGAATACGAGTACCAGATTTGATTTTGAAAACAAACGCGGGTGAAATTCTTTCTTTTTTTTAATTTGTATAAAACGGCTATAAACTCACGAAATAGAAAACTGGTCGGAGTATTTCCGATCTTCTATTTCGTGATTTTTTAGCCGTTTTATTTATATTTTTAAGACCGGATTTGTTTCCCATCTGGATTCAAAGAATGAGTTTGATTACGTATATCAAGTTTCGGCAATTTTTTTGGACTCAATTGAAGGTTTACTATGATAATGAACGAACTGTTTAAAAAGTAAGTAAACTATGAATAAAATAAATAAAAAAGTAAGGGATTTAGTAATGTATATATATTATTATCATAGGTAAAAGATTATTAGATTCTATAGAAAACTAACAAACAAAAAAACATACAGTTCTTTAGTGCAACTTGGTCCTCCGTACTTTTCTAAGTTATGTGCGGCTTTCCATCGCTTCTTGCTTCGGAGGGCAAGTTAATCTGTCGGTCCCAGCTGTTATCTATCTATCACGTGTCCATAATAAAACTGTAACATTGCTAAATCAGAACAAAAAATATTTTTTGAAAATTATAATTGAGATAAACTTCAAAATCGATAAGGTGGCCAAAACGGTATTTTTTTAAATTGTTGTCTGTCTGTCTGTCTCTTCGAACACGCATCACGCTGAAACTACCAAGCGGATTTTGATGCAACTTGGCACAATCATAGCTGATGTTATGGATTAACATTAAAAATACTTTTATGCCGAAAAACACAAAGGGTTCCTGCAGGATAGGGGTTGAAAGTTATTTAAAACAACACATATCACGTTGAAACTACTAGAGGATTTTGATGTAACTTAGCACAGTCAAAGTTTATATTATGTGTTAAAATAAGGAATACTTTAATTCCGAAAAAATAAAGGGTACCTGTGGGATAGGGGTCCAAAGTTATGTTAATTTGAAAATAATAATAATAATAATAATAATATTACATTCGTTATATAAAAAGGTATCATAATTTAATCCTTCCCGCCATGAAGTAGAGTAGCGCAGTGCAAGCATGTTAGGTCCATAACCAAGAGGTGCGTGGATCGAAATCACGCACTTCTAGAAATGTTTTGCTCCATATTTATAAGCATTTACATATTTTATTTTTATATTTTCCTTGATATTATTAAGGCTCCTGTAATTTCCTGAAGTGAACCGTCAAGTTTTGTTTAAAAACAAGCAGATAAATATATACGCGCGTTTGTTATATCATGGGATATTGATAATTTATAACACGTGCTCGACTATGCCAATATTTATAAAATCATCCAAATCGTTACAAAAAATAAAATATGTCACATTAATTCCAATAGTTTGGATTATTTAGAAAAAAAAACTCAAAAACAGAAAACAATTCTGTTAATTTACTTTGTTTTTTTTTTAACTTTGTAAATGTGTTAGTTTTTCCTAAAGTGCATGTTTTCAAAGAAATAAATTATCATTCGACAGTACCTCATAAAAAAGCGGTCTCTTGCGGCTGTTTGTATTGGTAACCAAACTGCTTATTGTTTTAAATTTTGCAATATCAGAACTGTCACAGCCTTGCATAAGGGCAAGCAACGCAGTTTCCTTATCACCCACGCAACCACGAGTTATTCCGTGATACTCTAAAGTAAGAGTAGACGTCGTTGCGTATTTCGAAAATATACATCTATCTATACAATACTCATGACGTCAGAGATCGTGTTAGCGTCGGGTTGTTTTCAAATCCAGAAAGCAAAAATGAACTCTCGAAAGTATAGCTTTACCCAATATTTATGACGTCACTGGCCGATATGAGATCTGGTATAGGTTGAATTTAATATTTTGCGTGGCGTATTTTGAAAAAATACCTCCACATAACGCTACTGCAACACAGATAGTTTTCGGTCAACAACCTTCAACCCTACATAGCCGTGATAGGTTAGAAGTGAAGGCGGGAGTAAAGCGTAGCGCCTTCGTCTGTATGTATGTTTGTACGCGCATCACGTAAAAACTACTAGACCGATTGCGATGCAGTTTTCACTATTGGTTAGCTTATGGTTTGACTTAAAATCAAAGGTAGTTAGTATCTTAATCCAATGATTAGATGCTGACCAATTGATAAAAAACTATATGATATACTTTTAAATGAAATGACCACGCGGGCAATAACGCGGGTACAGCTAGTTTGTTAATAAAATGAATCGCTCGGGTGAAAAACTCCTGAAACCAGAACCACGAGAAGCAAAAAAATTATACAAAGCTTTAAGTTCGGTACAAAAAATAGTTAGTTGTAAATTCCTACAGAAAACTAGATCGCTTGCAATGCAACTAAAAATCATTAATTTACACGTTATACTCCGTACAAATTTTATAATTTATGATACATCAAAATCCTTTTAATTTAGGTTCACCTAGCAGTTCCATCATTCAAAAATGTACACAAACAGTGCATTTTGACAGAAATTCTTACGCAAGTGAAAGCCGGAGTCGCAAACAAACATCAAATAGATCAAAGTCAGCGGAGAGAAAACTTGATATTAAATCTACACCGACCAGTACCCCTAAGTATCTACATACATTGTGGTTTGCGGTGTAACCACATATTTCCTGTTAAAAAACTTGCTCTAGTAAAGATGTATCATGATATTATGTGTCATAAACTAGACCAACAGGACGTGATCGACTTATATGGCCAAGAGTTCATGGACATGAAAATTATTAAAACTGTTTCATGAATAAAGCTGTACCCGCTTTGCCCGCTTGGTAATTTCTCTGGGATAAAAGTATCCTTGTTTTACTTCAGAACCTAATATATCAATACAACAAATGAGATAATATTATAGAATTAAATATTTAAAGGAAGTCCCGTTTAAATCGCGCTGAAAACTTAATATTTATTTACCTCGACGTTTCGATCAAGTTGCATTGACTTCGAGAGGATGGTTTCAAGTTGGCTGCGTCCTGGAATCCCGTGATAAGCAAGTGTTCGCGTCGCGGGTTATGTCAGAAGATATCTGCAGATGTCGTTAGTGTCGTGTGTCGTGACAATTCTGATTTTTTACAAACACCAAATGCGGGTAGTTGGAGATAACGCTCGCCCTTCTCGACGCTGACACCTGCTACTTCAGTCTTCTCGAGACCACGATCAATGCAACTTGATCGAAACGTCGAGGTAAATAAATATTAAGTTTTCAGCGCGATTAAGTCCCGTTTAAATATTTAACTATGTGTTCGAATCGCGAAAGTTTAAAAGTTACAATATTATAGAATTGTAATTGTTATAATGTTTTGTAATAAATATCTTGTTATTTATCAATTCAATCACCGTGTATGTCTATTTCTCTTTGTCTAACTTTTCAATCCGATTGTTTACTTCTATTTTAGAAAACATTAAAATGAGTTGAATCAGCGTAATTAGCACATAGATCTAATTAAAAGTGGGCAGATTGGGTACCAGATACTCGCATAAATTAGGTGCAATGCACACAATTGACCTACTTTAGCCTTAGCCACAATCGAAGTGGCGTTTGTGTAGCACGGGCTAGTAGTGACTATCATTTTCACTACAGTCTGCGTATTTATGTTGTTGATGCACGACGGTGGGAATGTAGCTGTATGGGTATGTTTGCCTATAGTTGTATTTACTCCAGTTTTTAGTAACGTGATATTAAAGTGTAACTTATCTTTCCCTCTTTAACTAGATCTATGAGTTATCAGCACTAATTGTATTGTATCTATGGATAGAGGGTACTTTTTAAAGTTATTTTAAGAACGATAATGCTTGGCGTAAAATTACATTGAAAGATTAATCGTCTTCAAAATCCATTGTTAAAATATCAAAACCATAATACTAAAGATTATTAACATTTCAGCAAGTTTTCATAACTAAGATCGTAAGAATTTATGATATTACGTTAATCTATTAACAAATAATATTCATATGTAACAATGTAACACAACAGCGACCTAATCGACCTATGACCGACTTAGTTCGAAAAATATGTGTTTTCGTCGGAAAAATGTATGAAATAGTTTTGAAACTATGCCATAGGTCAAGAGAAAGCCGAAACCTGACGATAAATAATACTAACTAGTATATATTCTGTGATGATATGAAATATGCTAAAGTAGGTAGGTATTGCAGCTGATAAAAAAAGTTTTGTAATCCACGCTTGATTGGTTAGGATGATTAATCAATTAAAGTAATTACTTTGGAGTTTGGTGCAAATACGGTAAATTAAAAGTTAGAAGGATGTTATTGGCTGCTGAAAATCGAAAGCCGTTCGCTATAGAAACCGACATTATGGATTTCAGGCTACGAATAAACAAATTTTCATGTTTTTTTTGATGAAACATATAAGAAATTATAAAAAAAAAAAACGATCGGAATCAGTCCAGAAATGACGGAAATATAATAAAAATAAGTATAGAATTGGAAAAATCCGGGTTCTTGCTCATATTAATAATAATTATGACCATACATTTTACCAGTCACAGCGATAGTGGCCTAACGGTTCTATAGTGCAATTTAGAATCCTACGATACCGGGTTCAAAACCTAGGCTCCGCACCAATGACTTTTCTGAGTTATGTGCGGTTTTCCACCGCTCCGTGCCTCGGAGGGCACGTTAAGCTGTCAGTCTCGGCTGTTATTGATTAATAGCAGTCCTTAAGCTATTTCAGAGGCCCTCGGGCGGCTTAACAAACTCTGACACCAGAGGCCAGCACTACCTCTCATACGTCAAACAAACAAACAAACAAAAAAACAAACCAGTCATTTAGATACATAGAGGTATACATGTAGGTTATATATAATATCTGTTTTTTTTTGTGATAAAATAACAAACCAATCTTTCTTCATACCATTATATGAACGAATGATAAATAATAATATCACTATGCATAGATTGATGTCGTTGGGTTTAAATAAATAACAAATTTAAAATAAAACAGGATAAATCGCATATAAAAAAGGTAAATAAAAATAAACTAAACAAATACACAAAACTATAAATCTAAAACAGGAAGGAACAGTGCTCAGAATGCTGTCTGCATTGCCACGCCCGCCTAAATAGGAGCCAGCATTCTGCTCACACGTCTTCTCCATCAAATGTTTTGCCAAGTCCCTGTTAATTTCATGGCCGCTCGCTCCCGCGAACCCAAAGTTTCAACCCCGAACGGCTCAAACATGTATCCCCTGTCGACGTACCCATATTTGCGCCGCTTGAGGTTTCTTGCTTTGGTTGCAGGGTCGCCAGCCTAAATTATTGTTCTCTGGAAGATGAGACGGCGCTAAGGTATCAACACTTCTAATAACAAATTAATTTATAAAGCACATAAACTATTTCAGACACGCATATATTTCCATATTTCTAAATAATTTGTTTGACAGATTATTTCGTAGACGCTAATAGGCAATATGGCGTAATTTATTGGTGTTTACAGTCAAGAATTGATACAAATAGCTTAATAACGCACCAGACTTTATGGTGCATGGTACATTATCCTTTTATATTTATTGAAACTTTTATTATATTTATGGATCATTTTAAGAGCTAATGATAATTTTGAGATCCTTTGTTTTGACATTATGTGACATCAACAGGAATTTATTATTATTAGCCTTATCACTTAACACTTCATACACAATAGCAAAAAAGCAGATGGCATTTATTTTATGCGGATGAATTAAAAATGTTAGTACTTGGAATTTGATCGTAGGGGCTTAATTTTAGCATAATGTTGCTCTGTGAAGTGTATCCTCAAACAAAATTTTAACAAAATCATGCCAGCCGTTCGTGCGTGATAAAGAATACAGACACTTTTTAACCAACTTCAAAATAGGAGGACGTTCTCAATTCAACGCGTATTTTTTACTAGCAGTGCCCGCGGCGTTGCAAGCGTTGTATTTTTTCTGGGATATAAGGATATTACGAGTTGTTCCAGAACCAGAAGTACCAATATACCAAATTTCATCAAACTTCATCAAATTGTTTTTGAAGTCATAATCGAAATCGATCCAGTAGTTTTAACGTGATGCGCAAACAAGCAGAAAGGCCATTTTTAAACCCTTAGACTTTTTTAAAATTATCTTCATTGTACAGACTTAGTGTTAAGTACTGCTTAATTATAAGTATAGATAGAAGTTATATAATCAATTAAAAAAATATAAAAATATAAGTTTTTATTATATGTAAGATACACACACACATATCTATCATCAAAATTTGTCAAGTGGATTTCTAAATCCCAAAAGTCCGTACCTAAGTTTCCTCCCGTTTCTTCAGGCTATTCTTCAGTCCAGACTATATCTATCTAATAGTCATCTATTCCAAATAGGAAAGCACTTGGGCAGGTTAATTTTCAATTATTTTGGAGTAATATATATAATCCACCATCAAATATAAATAAAAATATCATCAGACAAATACCCATGCACCCCACGCTTTTTTTTTTATATAAAACATGTTTTCTTATTTACACTATTAAAATTTATTTTCTATTTTTTAGTTTGGTTTTCTATATAAAGCGTGTATTTTAGTTTTTTTAAACTATTATTTATATCCATCGCTCAGTGCTTTGGTCGGAGGGCCTTTTAAAGTTGTCCTGGCTGTTATTAATTAATATCATGTGTTAAGCCACCTCAGAGGCCCTCAGGCGGCCAATTTATTTTCTATTTTTTAGTTTGGTTTTCTATATAAAGCGTGTATTTTAGTTTTGTAACTATTATTTATTTTCTACTTTTTAGTTTATTTTTATTGTTTTTTTTTCGAATTATTGCATTGTCATCGGTCTTTGACAGGTGTGCAAAATTTGAATGAAATCTGACCGTTTAAAGTGGGTCAAAATAGCGTCCAAAGGAGTCGGTTACAAACATACAAACATACATGTGAAGCTAATATAAAGCGTATAAAAAGAACACAAAATCATTGGAGCCGAGGGTTGAACCCGATATCGTTGGACTCTAACTAGCACTAGTATACCGCTAGGCATGGCTATTTGAAAGAAACGTAGGTTATATTAACGTCCATTTGTCAATGTCATCCAAAACTTGACGCACAGTTAACTGTTTAACCTCGTTAGACATTAACCCACAGCCACCAATCTAGATAACCGTTTATCTGAACGACACTGTTACGTGAACCGCCGTTTTTGTTTATAGACGAATGCAAATTAGACACATTTGTTTTATGATTCATCAGATAGGTTGTCGCTCTTGCAAAATACTTACCTACTTCGTACATGTTTGTATACCTAACTCAAACATTCTGTCTGAGTTTATTTCATTTGTTTACAAATGTATTTACTTAATATTTAAGAATTGTTTTGTTCGTTTAATTTAATTATAAGATTTCCTGAAAATAACTATATGCCTGCCTGTACAATGTCTAAAACGGATGCCTTCATTTTTCAGTTTTAATTATTTTATATTTTTATACGCTTTATATTAGCTTCACTTGTATGTTTGTATGTACGAGTATGTATGTTTGTATGTTTGGACGCTATTTTGACCCACTTTCAACGGTCAGATTTCATTCAAATTTTGCACACCTGTCAAAGACCGACGACAATGCAATAATTAAAAAAAAAAAAAAAAAAAGGAAGTAGAAAATAAATAATAGTTTAAAAAAACTAAAAAACACGCTTTATATAGAAAACCAAACTAAAAAATAGAAAATAAATTTTAATAGTGTAAATAAGAAAAAAATGTTTTATTTAAAAAAAAAAAGTGGGGTGCTTCTCATATCTGTCAATGAAATATTTATAACTATAGACACATGCACCACATGATTTTGTTTAAAGTAGAGAGGCTATGTTAGCGTGACAGGCGCGCCGCTTCGATATGTCTCGATGTACATTCATAACAAATCGCAATGAATGTTCGTAAAAACGCGTAGGAAAACCTAAAATTTACTTAGTACTAGCTGACGCCCGTGACTTCGCACGCGTGGTCACTTTAAAAGTACTCTATGTGCTATTCCACGACCTAAAATCTAACTTAAATACCAATATACCAACATTTGATTAAAATTCCATCAGCTGTAAACAATGTTTTTATCAATTGCTCTGCTTCTACTCATTGGATTGAGATAACAAGTACTATGACATGACATTGACAGCTCGTTGACATATCATGACAATAGATAATAAGTAAGTCTCTAAGTGACAGTTTATAAATCACTCATAGTGAGATTTGTTCAAAGGTAGAAATAGTTCTATGGTAGCTGTGGTAGGGAAAATAGTATTTTGCTGATAATAGTGGGGATTTCGGGAAAACTATTTTAGCTTTTTTTAATCTAATCCTGTTATAGTTTAAGGCGGATCATAGACAACAACTGAGGCGGAGAGGCGGATTCTGTGGCGGCACACCGTCGATCCACGCGGTGCAGACATGCACGGTGGTTAGCCTATTAAAAAAAAGCTTTTATTTGTGTATTTATGTATCTATGTATTTTGTCCTGGAATCTTGCAATTCAAATTTAGAGCACTCCCGATTAGTTATCCGGCAGAAACTTTCAGGGTAGCTCAAAAACCGATGAAAAAGCAAAAAAATAACTAAAAAGAAACAGCAAAAAAAATGACGTTCATTAAATAAAACCCGTAAAAGCTTATTTTCTTCTTTTTTTTAAATTATACTTATTTAACGTAGCTTTGGCGGCAATCCCACGAACAGGCGGAAGCGGCGGACAAATTAAAGTGTAGTAAGTGCGGCATTATGATCCACTTTCCCACTACGCAGCATGCAGCTGCAGGTGGTACCATGTGAGATCCGCCTTAGAATTAGCCCTAGGTATAAGTTTTAAGTAACAACAATACTATAGATCTGTATCAAAGCATTCACTCTGTATTTTAAGACACAAACAGCTTATTTATTATACAAACAAAAGCAGATTATATTAAAGCAGAGCCGCAGGAAAAGTATAGATTGCACCTACATGCGTTACATTATGCATACAGTAAATGCTATCGTTACAGTAGCAAGCAACTGCTTTTTGTGATGTGTTGAATACGTTAACGACAGTCATTTGTTTTTTGTTAAAGCTTTCTATGGCTGGAAGTTCTGATGAAATCGGTGAAGTAATAGTACATACGAATTTGTGAACGCAACTGAGACAAAAGAGTGTGCGGAAAAAAAGACGATAACACTATTTTTAAGGCTTGCTTTTAGAAAGCCATCTCAAATACAAGCGCAGCAGAGTAAAAAAGCTCAACATTCATCGTCATCATCAATCTTTATCTGTCCACTGTTGGACGTAGGGCTCTCCTAATGCGGCGTGCATTAGGAGAGCTCGGTCTTCAGCTCCCCTCATCTATTCTGTTCCAACCGCTTTTCGCGGTTGTCACTCCAGGGCGTCCTACACTACGTTTTCCTAATCGTGGTCTTCACTCGAGAACTCGTCTACCCCAACATTAGCAGTCTGACCAAGAAAGTCTTCCTGTGCTCTTAGTTTTTTTATCAAGTCATAAACGTAAAAATATTATTTATAATCATGTAAATATCATCGAGTCAAGAATAAAATATCGACCATCGATGTTTTTTTTATAATAACCTTCAGCGAAGTTGGAAAGGATCGAAAAGCTGTGAACCAAATTTTGTATGATGCCCAGTGTCGCCTTTTGCATATTCGAACGATAAGTAGGTATGCCATATCTGAAGAAAATATGCTATTCTCCTTTTCGTGAAGCTTATTACGATTTTAAAAGCTAAAGCCATAAGAATATCTATACTTATAATAAAGCAATAAGAACGATAAAGTCTGTACAATGAAGATAATTTAAAAAAAAGTCTAGTGTAGGTACTTAAAATATGCTAATGACAAAAAATGATAAAATCATTATATTATAATGATAAATCATTTTGTTTAAATCGTGTCTGTCTGTTTGTCTGTATGTTTGTTCGCGCATCACGTAAAAACTACTGGACCGACTGCAATGCGGTTTTCACTGTTAGCTAGTTTAGGGTTTGACTTAAAAACTGGCGTACTTGTTATCTCAATCCAATGAGTAGAAGCAGAGCAATTGATAAAAATATTGTTTACAGCAATTTTAATCAAATGTTGGTATATTGGTATTTAAGTTAGATTTTAGGTTGTGGAATAGCACATAGAGTACTATTAACCTAGAGAAGTGACCACGCGTGCGAAGCCACGGGCGTCAGCTAGTACTAAGTAAATTTTAGGTTTTTCTACGCGTTTTTACGAACATTCATTGCGATTTGTTATGAATGTAAATCGAGACATATCGAAGCGGCGCGCCTGTCACGCTAATATAGCCTCTCTACTTTAAACAAAATCAATTTTAATTAAAAGTTTTTATTTAACTTCACTTGTATGTACATATGTATGTATCTATGTATCTATGTATCCATGTATCCGTGTATCTGTGTATCTGTGTATCTGTGTATCTGTGTATCTGTGTATCTGTGTATCTGTGTATCTGTGTATCTGTGTATCTGTGTATCTACGTATATATGTATCTACGTATCTATGCATCTATGCATCTATGCATCTATGCATCTATGCATCAATGCATCTATGCATCTATGCATCTATGCATCTATGCATCTATGCATCTATGTATCTATGTATTTTGTCTGTCCTGGAATCTTTCAATTCAAATTTAGAGCACTTCCCGATTAGGTATCCGGCTGAAACTTTCAGGGTAGCTCACAAACCGATGACAAAGCAATAAAAAAAAACATAAAAAGTTAAAATGCAATAAAAAATAGAAAAAAATAAAATTGAAACGTAATAAGTGAAAATACACACATAGATGTATAAATAAAACCTTTATTAAAAAAAAAAATGCTAGTTTTCTTTTGACCTTATTATTTATGATTTCCTTATATTCATAAAACATTCCGTGACCTAACACGCTAGTGCTTTACACCTGCTGCTTACAGCTTTTCAGGAGCCTATTTTTGAAATCGCTGCTATCATCTGTACAATTGCTATCATCTCGCTCTTGGCTGTAAACACCGATTCCACCTTCCTGATTTATGCTAAGTCGAGTATTAACATGTATACGTAGAGACGGTAATTGCGTATGTAATGGTGAGATACGTAACATAATGTGGACTGTCCTTTGGCTTAGCTCATTAAAATAAATGGATAGATTTCCGCATAGGTGATAACGTAATGTATCTGTGTGTGGGATTCGGTGCTTTGTTTGTGTGACTTGTGCTCTCCCTTGCATTAGAAAATAAGATTTGAGTCGTAGAATTATTGTATGATAAAAGAAAACGCGAGGGAAAAATATATGCTTTAATTTTTTTATATAATAATATACGCAACCACAATATTCTTTTCTTTTTTTAAATAAATATAGACGTGAGTACAATATTCATATATTGTTATTCGATGTAGATCTATGTACACATTTGTAATATATATCAATCAAAATACAAATATTAATACTTAATACGAAAGTTTGTCTATATGTTTATCACCGCTGAAACGGCAGAACAGATTCTGATGATATTCACTTTGAGATAGGTACTTCAGGTCCTCGAATGACGAAGGTGAAACCGTGGAGCGCAGCCAGTGATTAAAAATAATAACACCATATTTTCTTTGCGCCCAGCAACTTTAACAATTCATTAACAGTAATAAATAAATATTCAGGATAATTCATACCAACTATCAAGCGCTAAGCTTTGGCACCCCGTAATACTATGTGTACTAGACAACGGATAAACATATGGTAGTACATAAATACGAATATCCGATACTCACAAATAAACATTTATGCTCATTGCACAAATGTTCTTTGAATTAGGAAGGTGAAGTGGCAATGAGCTGGTCACATATCTCGAAGAACCGACAAACGTTGGGGTAAACGAGTTCTAGAGTGGAGACCGCACTTAGGAAAACGTAGTGTATGCCATGTGGAGTGACGACTTGCAAAAAACGGCTGGCAGGAACTGCATGAGGAGAGCCGAAGATCGGGCTCAGTGGCTTGCACTAGGAGAGGCCTACGTCCAGCAGTGGACGAACATAGGATGATGACACAAATGTTTGCACCTTGTAGGATTCGACCGTTGGCTTTGCAGTCAGGGTCAGTAGCCACCCAGCCAAACCAGTCGTTGGTAATGTATCTAACAAGTATTTATTTTATGTGCATTTACATAATGTTCATATCTAATCGCTTCCCTCATTACAATGCCTTCCTGGCAGCCTCCGGTTAAATAATTATTTGTAAATTATTGTGCAAAGACTTCCTCTGTCAATCAAGCAGATGATGATAATTGTATGTTAACAATTTATATAATACGAGGAATTTAAATAATCATACGCGAAATACAACGCAATCATAGGATTAAAGGATAATAACACATGAAGAAATAGTACGAGTTTAACATAGGAAATTATGCTAAACTACTTCACCCCGCGGCTTTGCCCGCGTATATTTTTATGGGATAAAAGTATAATGTGTTACTCCAGGACTTATAATACCTATGATTTACCAAATTTCATCGCAATTCGTTCGGCCGTCAAGTAGCTTATTATCAATTTTGTTATCGCATTGAGATGCAAAATATGTCGAATTCTAACCAATAGCGGAAAACGCAATGTTATCGGTGTATAAGTTGCGAAAACAAACTGACAGACGTATAAGTATTTATTTTTGGTTGTCTTTAATTTATCATTATTAATATTTATTATTTTGTTGATTGTTATGTTATTCTAATTCAGTATCTTATTTTTACTGTGTAGACTTTAACCATACCAATGTATAAAAGTGAAACGTTGTATGTTTGTTTGGGAAGATTTCACGCGATAACAGCTATATGGATTTTGATGAAATTTGGAATGGAGATAGCTTAAACCCTGGAATAAAACATAGGCTACTTTTTATCCCGGAAAATTGTATGTTTCCACGGGAAAACTGGAAAATGTTGATTACTCGCTATAAGAAACGGCTGCCATGGAAACGAAATAACAAGTCTGTCAAAAAACATCAAAAGCATTGGTGCTATACCTACTTTTGCATTAGTTTTTAATATCTTAGAAGAACATAGGATGCTTTTGTTCGCGATAAACAGTATTCCGCGGGGACGAAGTCGCGGGTGGGAAAGCTAGTAAATGATACAAGTTTAAGATCGGCTATCGAACCTAATCGGCCATACAAAAGACATAAACGCGCTAGGGTAGTATCTATTTATTTTACGTTTTTATTTAGCCCGTTTTGTTGTTGTTGTTTTTGGATTAAATTTTGTAATTGAAATTTTACCCCCTTCCTGTTGACCGTTCTATCTGAAATTTGGTACACACCTTTAGTTCTGATGACAATACAAATTATGTATGTTCAGTATCATTGTAAATCTAAGATGACCGCCGCCACAAAATGGCGGACTACATATATTTCTTCAACCCCCTCAATATGGGTATAGTAATGAAAGGGCTTAAGTAGTAGAATACAGTACACCATGAAAATTCCAAATCCAAGATGGCCGCCGCCACAAAATGGCGGATTACATATATTTTTTCAACAATATGGGTATAAAAATAAAAGGGCTTAAGTAGTAGAATACAGTACATCACAAAAATTCCAAATCCAAGATGGCCGCCACCACCACAAAATGGCGTTTTTTTATATTTGCTAACCCCTCAATATGGGTATCAAATGAAAGGGCTTAATAAGTAGAACATTTCATCTTAGAAATAACTAGACAAAATACTTTTTTTAATCGCTTTTATTGTAAAGAAGATGATGTACTAAATGCTATAAAATAAAATAAAATCGTAGGGCATAATCTGAGTAATTTAAATTCGACTCTATCCACGTTTTTTTTTTTTTTAACTTTAAGTATATTATCTTCTCTACAGTAAAAAAGTTTTACTTATTTTATTCTAGTTATTGTTTTACCCAATGCCAAACGTAGTGTAGGAAGCCCACCGGCCAGGTGGAGTGACGACCTGCGAAAGGCGGCCGGCAAAAACTTGATGAGAAGAGCCGAAGATCGGGCTCTGTGTCATGCTTTGAGAGAGGCCTATGTCCGGCAGTGGACGATTGTTTTACCCGACTATGCCAGTTAAAACTAGATGTTAGAATTGCGTTAACTTAGACGATAAGACTCGTATTTCACAATTTGGTTTATCTTAGTAAGAGGATCAGTCCCTTTTGGATAATAACAGATGCTTTTAACAGAATAAATCATATAATATTATCTACTAGCTGCGCATGTGAAGTTGCCTGCACGTTATTTTTTCTGGGATATAAGGATCCTATGAGTTATTCCATAACCAAAAGTACCAATACCAAATTTCATCAAACTTCGTTCAGCCGGCAAATCGTATTTTATCGATTGCTCGTCTTCTTCTCATCGGATGGACTTACCTAGTCAACAAGTTTTAATAAATCAAACCCTAAGCTATCCTACAATGAAAACCGCATTGCAATTGGTCCAGCAGTTTATAAGTAATGCGCGAACAAACAGACAGACAGACACGACTTAAATGTTATATTCTTGTTCAGTAGCTCATTTTAGGTACCCGAGTTTTTTTTTATTATCCTTGTACAGACTTTTTGGTAAGTACTATTTTATTATAGGTATGGATAGATATTTTTAAGTTAGTTATGCTAAGCTAAGCGATGCGACCAGCGACCTGGGTTGTTAACCAAATATTTCTTAAACATTTAATTTTATCCTTGTCTCTACTGTAGTTCAGATACACCGGGCGCAGCGGTTGACTCGCATCGCAGTAGGTTACTGTACTGTTACAAGATCTGAAATGTCAACGTTCCAAATTTACAGTTATTTGCAAAAATCTATAGTTTTGGAAAATATGTACCTACATACTCAGTGCGGTTTATCCTATAGGATTTAAAAAAAAAAACAAATTTTTCATTCATCAAAATGTGGATTCTATTTTATTCAGGTTTCAGGTTGCCAGCCAGGGTCAGAGAGATGTTACAATTTCGCTACAAAATCTCCTCAATATCTATTTATACGCAAAGTTTGCGGTCGGGATCGGAGCGATAGATATGTCACGCTGGTTCATGTCTCTATCCGCTACACTCAAGAGTTCTGGTTAAAATTATGACACCATTAAATTTTATCGATTTTTAGCATAATATCCTAAGGTTATTTTATATTGAACAGACATTCGTCCATCATCATCATCATCATCATCAGCCTGTACTCGTCCACTGCTGGACATATGCCTCTCCTAATGCGCGCCACTGAGCTCGATCTTCGGCTCTTCTCATGTAATTGCTACCAGCTACTTTACCCAGGTCGTCGCTCCATCTAGCCGGAGGGTGTCCTACACTACGTTTGCCTACACGCGGTCTCCACTCAAGAACTTGCCTACCCCATCGGTTATCGGTTCTTCGACATATGTGACCAGCCCATTGCCACTTCAGCCTGCTAATTCTTCGTTCATATTTGCTAAATTAAATTCTAAAAACCCGACTTCGAACAAAATTATTGATTACGAGCTGACCGCCCGCAAAAATAATCACACAAACATTATAAAGACGAAAGTTTGTATGTATGTACTTCTTCTTTGTCTTTGTTACTTCTTCACGCCTAAACGGCTGAACGGATTTGGATGAAATTTGGTACGGAGGTAGCTTTATAACCTGGATTAACACATAAGCTACTTTTATCCCGGAAAGTCTGTGGTTCCTGAGGGAAGCGGGTGAAATTGCAGGCATTTATATAAATTTAATGTATTTTTTAATTACGTGTATTACTTTACTCTAATAGTTGCAATTGCAACAAAAAAAATATTTGTTGAAATGTTACAACATTTGAACCAATTTTTTTTAAGAAGCTTAAAAGAAAATTACAACTGATTAGTTACAAGAATACCTCTACTTTTGAAATGGTCTTTTAAAGACCTGTATTTTGATACCTCACTCGATAGGTTTTGCTAATTGTTTGTTCCGTCGGGAACAAAAAAAAATTGACACTTCATATATCCTATAGCACTCCCGTGATAAAGACGAATCCAATGATACCTCCTTCATCAAGACGTTTAGGCTGTAGGACGCGCCTAAGGAACGTGTACAAATATAGAAACATACACAACCCTCAGTCGGGTAATAAAAACAGTATAGTAGTATATAATTATATGTGTGTACATTTACATTTTAGAGTTTGTCGCTGTACAGTGTACAGACTGTACTGTACAGGCGAAGTCAGAAAATGTTTACCACTTTCTACAATAAAACAAAATCGGACCAAGTGTTCAAAGTGTTAGGTAGTGTAATGAATAACTATAGAATGCTAGCTTAAAAGCTAAAAAAACACGCCTGCCTTGCCAAAAATGAATTTATGCCAATAAATTATATACTGTTGAAATGTGCTTATTCAATTTGATACCCATATAGTAAAATTGGAAGAAAAATTTATTTTTGCCTTCTGGATTGGAGCCATGCAGAAGACACATTGTTTTTTTCATTAAAAAATAGCTTGTTTTACTCGGGGGGATGTAAAGATTCTAAAGATACTCCATACGTCCAAATCAGTTCAGGCATTTAAAAGTTATGGTTGAATAAAGAAACTCACAAACATACATAAATCCTAAAAACATTACACTCCTTTTTTTAGGCAGTCGTGTAACAAGTGAAGGCTCTTACAGACAAACAGCACGTTGCTGTCCAAAGGGCCATTCTAATAACTGCAGCAGTCAAAGCGCTAGAGTTTGAATATCATGAAGAAATTGTAAATAGCCTACATAATCTTTTAATTACGATCAATGCTGAACAAACATAAAAGGTTATAAGACTAAAAGGAATCAAAATCGAAAATAAACATTATTTGACTGTGATCGTACAAGACAGTAGTAAACCACGAGATAAGATTGTCCCAGTGCAGATAGCAAGTCGCGTATTTCCCAATCCGGTTCATCTCGAGTATAGTGTAAAGTGGAGCGCGACATCGATTTCGCGCGCGCCTCGCATAGGCCGAGTTTGTCAACTCGCACCATATGTCTGAATCTGGAGCTAAAGTTTTGCAATGCTACGTGGTCAATGCTTACGCATATATGCGAAACTCTTTGTTCATGTTAATGCGTAGGTCGGGCTTGAAACTTGAATATAAAAAGCAAATTGTGGCTGAGTTTCGCCAAAGAGGTTACTTATATACATTTTTCTTCTTCGTGTGGATTTTTCAACCATTATGGCCTGAGACTGACTTTTTTAGTTGAAACATCGTGGTGATAGGATTAGCCAGCTATACTGAAATTTTGAGACTGCGAGGAATACGTATGACCAGTATGGCCATAAACTTTAATTTTTTTAAAGCTTTTATTTAATTTCACTTGTATGTAATGTCTTGGAATTTTGCAATGAATATTTCACCCACTTCTAATGAAGCTATCGGGCTGAAATTTGGCACACACGTTTGTTTTTTGTGACAATGCACAATTATTTAAATGCCGCCATTTTAAAATCAATATGGCGGACGTTACAAAATGGCGATTTATCATTTCCACAGCACCCTTATGATATGGGTATTAAATGTAAGGGCTTAATGAGCGAAACACAATAAGTAACGTTACTCTAAGTCCAAGAAGGCTACTGCATAAAAGCCTTCTTATCTGTTATTTTTAATTAACTTATTACGAAATCATTCCTGAAAATTTCAATGTTTCTGAATACAATGTTTATGTGTCAATGTTTTTAATGTTTGAGGTACACAATAGGGATCAATTTGATAAAAAAAAATTCACGCGGAAAATAGAGATGATATTTTTGACGATATTTTATAAGTCGACATCGGTGAAAGAGTTTAGACGCTGTGAGGGAACATATATAAGTATATACGCTGCTAAAATCATAGACTTTTCTTTCTTTTTTGTAGTCAGACCAATGCTATTCGGGGAAGCTTATATATCTTGAGAGATAGATCGCTTTGAAAACTAAGAATTAATTTTGATTAGGAAAAGGTTGCAAATTCTGTGTCGGATTACCTGATGAATGTTGAAGTTGAAAGGCAAAATTATGAAAGCCACTTGGCAAAGTTTTCTAACTTTATACACATAATTTTAAGCTCTATTTTTATTATTTTTTTATTATTTGAAATGAATATTCAAAACCATCATGCCTGCAATTATCTTGTAAGACAAAATTAAGCAGAAGTTCGAGTAAGCGATGTTCTTTAGTTTATAGAAATCACGCAACTATTAGCTTTATTTCACCGTTACTGTTTATGACATATTTTTTTAAGTTTATTTAAGAAAAATCATTCTCGAAACCTAATCCAAAACAATGACTTCGGTTCGTTTTTGCGGACAGCGTTTTTAAAGCCAGGAGTTAAAAAGCAAAGAAGTCGTCACGGAACCGAGACTCAATGCCGTATCTAACATTAACTAATAAAGGAACCCGGAAAGTGGAACAAACCAGGTCCTATGTAGATCAACTTGTTACGGTAAAGCCTCTAGTTTGCTCCACTTAAGTGATTAATCTTTGTAGAGTCGTAAAAATAATGTTCCGGCTTGAAAAGCTTTGTGCTTAAAAGTAGAAGGTTAAGCAAGTATATACCTAGGTAAGTTTAAGTTACCCACTTGTTATGTATTCATTCATATGAATAATATATTTAAATGAGAACGAACCGTGAGCTACCATTCAATTTAAGAAATTATACATACCTACGAATATGTTTCTTTTCTTAAATTCAGCCTAGGCTTGAATATGCAGGGTGAAAACTTTGAACGGGACGGAGAGAAAGTACTCTCAACATTGAAGCTAGTAAATTTTACTTTAAAGAAACATTCGCTTATAATAAACTTTTTTGAAAAGTTGCTTAAAAAATTGTTGACACAAATGAGAAAAATAACATCCTGCATTTTATGGAATCAATCAATAGGATTAAATCTCTCTAATAAACATTGCAAAGAAATTAAAGGAAGATCATTAAATATAACCATAGAGCGATGGTAACCTAACGGTTCAATAGTGCAACATAGAATCCAACGATAGCGGGTTCGGTACTAGGCTCTGCTAGGCTTTTCTAAGTTATGTGCAGTTTTCCATCGCTTAAACTGTCGATTTCGGCTGTTATTGATTAATAGCAGTCGTTAAGCCATGTCAGAGGCCCTCGGGGGGCCTGACAAACCTGAGGTCAGCATTACCTCATACGATAACAAACAACGAACCATCACTTGTAAATTCAATGAGCACCAAGACCAAGGGGCACCTTTTGTTGCAGTCAGATTTTATGAAATTACATCCCTAAGAAGGGCAAAGTATGAATGCGGGCAAAGCCACGGAGTGCAGCTAGTCTGTGATAAACACTATATAAAGCTTCCTTTTATAATATTGAAAAATAACTACAAATGTCAGGTTTATAAGTATCAACTGATTGAGTTTTGTTTGTATCATAACAAGTTCCCGAAGACCTTTTGCATGGTATATTCTGTCGATATGGGTCATCTAATTGACTCATAAACCCAAACGCGTAAATTGTGTTAAGGCCTATATTAATGGTTCTTTGAACCTTTAATTAACAATTAATTTTTATTCATAACAACTACATCCGTACATAAATATATTGAGGAAAACATCTCAAGTTTGCAAACTTAAGATTTGCCAATGAGGTCTCCTAATGAACTTAAATGATCTGGCTTTTGTGTCTTTGTACCACGATAACTTTAGAACCTTTTTCCGATTTCTATGAAAGGAAGATAAAAGTTAGTTAATCATATATAATATAATTATAGATATTATAAATGAGAATATATGTAAATGAGTGTGTGTGTGTGTGTGTGTGTGTATTTTGGTTACTTTTTCACGCTGAATCGGCTGAACAGATTTTTGATGAAATTTGGTATATGAATACTTTAGATCCTGGATGTAGGATACTTTTCATTATCATCCATTATCATTGGGTAAAACTGCGGGGCGCAGCTAGTAAAAACATAATTTTAAGGTTTCTAAATGAGTTGAATCGGTTTGGAAATTGATGAGATATCGTATGTCTAAAAGCCCATAATGGGAGGTAACATTTCAAAACAGGTAATTCTTTAATATGAAAAGCCTTTTTTTGTACCTACATTTCAAATGTAATTCGTTTAAATTTAAGCTTCATCCAGTTTTTGAGTAATACACCAAAAAGCATGTTATCTTATTGACATAACTAAACTACCGCAATTTAGAAAAAAAACGATATCTTGGTCACAAATAAAACTAGTGTCAGCCGATAGGAAGAATTATAAGAAACAAAAAGTATTCTATATAAAAATTGCCTAACTGATATACTTTCTGATTTGGGTTCGTAAAATATTTTTTCACTACACTATGTGGCCAACAAAAAGTTTTTTTTTTCAAAATTGCGGATGTTTAGTTATGCCAGTACCTATAAAAACAATTAGATGGTTTTTATATTATAAATTATGTACATCACGAGGGCGAACCATTACGTATAATGCTTGTTCGCGTTAGGACAGATTCGGTTTACGACAGATTCTGGTTAGGACAGATTATATTTACGACATATTCGTATGGCAGAAGTACCTGAAAAAGAGAAACCTTAAACTCTAAGCTCAAGCTACGTTTAATGAAAAGAACATTAGTGTTACCATTAACCTTGGCAAAACACTTCGTGGTTTAGAACAAAAATACGCTCAGCTTAGCATTCCCATAATATTTATACTTAAGTTAGATATGTGCAAGGCATGGAAAAGATTATTTTTAATTTTCCAGAAGTAGTAGATTAAAAGTTTATCATTATCAAGGGCACAATGAATAAATAGCCCTACAGAATGAAAGCTTCGGCCTACTCCAATTAATTCAAAGTTACTAAATGGTTCAGGCATTCAAAAACTGTGATTTTGGCCAATTTTGCTCTCGTTAGAATTCTGTTAATACTCTTATTTCCTAATTATTTCCTGCATATTGGCCCTTAGTGCAGTATTTTTATATATTTTTTGCTAGCTACTATGCTTGCACTAGCACAAAAGTCAGAAAACACATCAGGATGTGACCGTACAATTTCTGCCCTAATATGAATCTGTCATAAAAAGAATCTGTCATAACCAGTTTCTGTCGTAAATCGAATCTGTCCTATCAACAAGCGAACAAGCGAATTTTAATCATAAATTCGTAACAAAGAAATAAAACTACAACAACAATTTACGGTATTGATGAAATCTTACTTATTATCACTGAATTAAAAGCTCATAAGTTATGCGGGCAACCTGCGGTCATAACCCTTTTCACACTAAATCCAGTTCAAGATAATATCGCGCGAATGCTCAGGAATCTGACCGTTGCTGATTCTTTATTTAGAAATGCTTCTGCGAGGTTAATATTGAAATATCAAATGCCTTGATATTTGAGGATAGTTTGAAATATTTAATACTAGCTGTGCCCGCCGCTTTACCCGTGTGGTCATTTCAGTGGGTTAAAAGTAACCTATGTGTTATTCCAGGACTAAAAGTATCAATATCATTAAACTTCGTTCGGACTTCAAATGGTTTTTTATCGATTGATCGAGTTATACTCATCGGATTGAACACCAAGTACACCAGTTTTTAAGTCGAACCTAAATCTATACAAAAGTGAAAACCGAATAGCAATCGGTCCAGTTGTTTTTACGTGATGCATGAACGAATATACATACAGACAGACACGATTTTTAAAGTTTTCCTATTCGTAGCTTATTTTAAGTACCCTAGACCATTTTTTTTTATTATCTTCATTGTACAGACTTTTTGGTAGCTACTGCTTTATTATATGTATAGCTAGATATATAAAGAACTTATAATATGAATCCAAGTAAGTTATAGAAGGAATACGTTCAAAAATAAAACCCGGTCGGGTAAAAAATAGCCTATGACACTCTTGCAATGAAGACGAGTCGATTGACACCTCGCTTGTCAAAATCGGACCAATAGGGGAGACACTATGGTGGAACATCCACATACTTAGTAGAACACTAAGTATGTGGATGTTTCACCATAGCGTTTTGTGTGCCTTTAAATAAATAAATAAACTAGTGGCTCTGTGAGCTGTAGACCCCGCGCGTACAAACTTTTTTGCATACTATCTAGTGGTGCCCAGTAGCGCCATCTAGTTACATTATTGTAAAACTGACATTAATAACCAAGGTACTCCTTCAATCCCTACCAAGTGGGTATACGGCTGATTCCACTGGTAGAAACCTAAAAGTGAGAAATTTACTGCATTTTGAGGAGCTATTCTGCTCATCATCCTGAAGATCCTGATTATATCTTCAGCAAATTTTTACTAGACCGATTTAAAGTTACTACCTTTCATTAAAAAAAGATCCATCAAAATCGGATTTACTAAAGCGGAGATATTCAGTAGCTCACTTTTTGCCCTTTTTTGGGGGTCGTACCCCTCCAATCAAAAACCCACAACAACTAAAAACATTCAAAAATTTCGTTTCATCTGTATACCAAGTTTCATCTAGATCGGTTGATAAATGCGACCTGTAGAGGAGAACAAAGATCCGGACAACAGACATCCAGACATACGAAAGCATTTATTCCCAAGCTGAAACGGAGACACTTCGCACACGCTCGGTCAATAGATAAATACTTACTTCCCTTGCTTCGCCGTAGTTGGTAAAAACAATAGTAGGTACTTGCGTCACAACAAATAATACAAATATTTTGTAAAATCAACGAAATGTTACTAACGTGTTCATTTCTTGTGTCAATATTATTGGACAAAACAAACAAAAGCCTCTGTTTTGGCCAAAATAAAAATTAATTTTGTGAAGAAAAGGAGCGAAGAACATTATATTTTCGCACTTCTGTGAGTTATTTAAATTGAACCGCACCATTACGTATGTCGTGGATGTCATGTACTCCTGGTATTTTGCAATCAATATTTCATCCTCTTCCACTAATGCCATCGGTCTGAAATTTGACACACACGTTTGGTTCTGGTTCTGGTGACAATGCACGATTACTTAAATGCCGCCATTTTAATCCCATATGGCGGACGTTACATTATAACGATTTTTATTTTCCATAGTAACCCTTATTATATGGGTATCAAATGAAAGGACTTGACAAACTAAACCCAATAAGTAAAGTGACGTCATTCTAAATCCAATATGGTGGATGTCACAAAATGCCGATTTATAATTTCCATAGTAATGATATGGGTCTCAAATGAAAGGGCTTGATGAGCAAAACACAATAAATAAAGTGACGTCATTCTAAATCCAATATGGCGGAAGTTGGGCGGATGTTAAAAATTTACAATTTATAATTTCCATAGTAAAGTAATGATATGGGTATCAAATGTTAGTTAACTTGCAATGTTTGTATGTATGTATATTTGTTAAGGTCAAATCTTGCAACCTGATTTAGAACTACTTTCTTCTTAATAATTAATTCGTATTAATTAATTAATTTTAACATGTTGGCTCAGTTCCGATGACAATGCATTTCATGCTAAGAATGACCTGAATCGACATCCAGGATTAGCTCCAGATAAAGGAACTCTTCAACGGTCAACAGCACAAAAAACGAATTGTTATGTACGCATTTTAATACGATAGCCCGTTCTAAGTTTCACCATGACATGACTACTGCATATTTATGTTAAATCTACATACTTAAGAATATCACATATCAGTGATCAAATGGCATCATATCCCATACATTAAGCACATTCCTAATCAAAAGGGACTATCAGAATGACTTTATTTTCTGATCGAAATAAGGACTGTGCATACCTTGAAGCAATATTTATTTGTTTATCGTTTTGTTTTCATAAAAAATGGCGATTATTTATTATCTGTGTTAAATCTACCTTCTTAAGAATTGTTATCAGTGATCAAATGGCGTTATATCCACAAATTAAATACATTCTTAATTAAAAGGAACTATCAGAATGGCTTTATTTTCTGCTCTAAATAATGGTTAAGATCATAAAAATACACTTATTAAGACCGTAAAATATAATTTAGTGCTTGGGGGTATAAAAATAAATAATATACGTATTATATATATATATATACCGCCTAAAGGTGTGTTGCAATTCCAATGACCGTTGTTTTAATTGTATTTAGGTACATAAATCTAATGAAATAATTGTTACTAATTATTTCATCTTCTAGGCAGTAAGCAAACAGTTTGCTGCAGAATTCCAGCTACTCTTAACTGCAAATTGGAAGCCAGTTCAAGCTAACTGCGCAGTGCTTTTTCGAGGAAGCGATCGTTTGCATAGGGCTTTCGCTACAAACCAGCCGCTGACTGAATGAGTTAACGGGGAATCGCTACAAACTGTGTATTGTGTGAATACTTTATAAAAACTAGCTTTTGCCTGCGTCTTCGTCCGCGTGGACTACAGTTTATCGCGTTGACACCTGTCACTTTGACACCCGTCACATTGACATCTGTCAAGTGGCGGGCGGGAAAACTAGTATAAGAATAATGCAAAAAGCCATCAAAAGACTTTATCTAGTGCATCGTGCCCTATTCTAGAATATAACTTTAGTTTTCACTTTTAGTTGTGAAACTAGCAGGCTTCATTTTAAACTAAATATGGGCTGTTTCATTATAGCATTCTTTAGATTAATTATAGGTATATTTAATATGGTAAAGTCATTGGAATCAAAATACTAAGCTGTCGCAGAACTAAAAGTGATATTCAAATGTTGTGTACTTACACGATCTATGTCACTCAATGATTGTATCTAACCAAATATGACAACGATCCGGGTACCATATACACCAAAATCACATTTCGACAATATGCCTACCAAAGGAGCGCCACAATAAAACTTCTTGAGACAGTGTACAACGATGACATACTGGGCCCTGTTTCATAAAACTTACAATTATAGTTTACCATTACAATTTAGTGTACATTGATGCATATGTTAGAGTGTTACGTGTAAATATGAATTTTGCTAGAAGATAAACTTCAGTGTACACTAAATTGTAATAGTAAACTACAATTGTAAGTTTTATGAAACAGGGCCCTGATCGTACGTGCGACTTCCACGCGCTTATTATGTAAGCGATTACAGGCGAGTTGTCAACGTGCATGGAATTTTTGTTTACCGACATGAGACTTTGATATGCGTATCGACATTATCCGTGCTTTTATCTACATGTTTGATCTACCCATAAACATTGTAATCCATCACTCGTGCATGCTACCGGTGATGTAATCAGGCCTTATAGGAAAGTGACATGGTTAATTAAGGGGTTACTGTTCCTATGTAAACAAACGTCAATAGAAAGAGAGAATAACGGAAGAGCTAAATTGTCTTTATTTATATTCTAGTTTTGATCAAGGGTAGGGCTAACCTTCAAGAGAAGAAACATTAGTTTTCTCGGCCATGTGCTGAGACACGATCATTACCACCTTCTCCAAATTATTATGATTGGAAAGATAAAGAGGAAACCCAGGTCGGGAGGAGAAGATAGTCGTGGCTCAAGTGTGTCCTAGAGTGGGCCAGAAACGCCAGCGTAGAAGAGCTGTTTCGACTGGCGAGAAATAGAGCCATATGCAGAGCTGAGCGCCAACCTCTACTAGTAGAGAGGCACCGAAAGACATATTACACGCGAATTATGTACAAAAATACATTTATCATAAACTCCCTTTTTTCTTGTTGTATAATCTATTATTAAAAGAAAGGTTAGAAGATGAGAGCATGTTGGTTAGAATGATAAAATTAATATTGTAAGGTTCTGATCACTCTTCTGATCCGTTAGGCCCATAATCTGACAGGCTCACCTTTGACCCCTATTCCACCTGATGGGACGACAGGATTACGCAGGTTTGTACAAAAAATGGTTGTATTGTAGACACCTAAGATAGACAGAAAAATAAATTGATAAGGTTTTCTCTGGCTGTTCATACGGTAAAGTTAAAGCACTATGTTCGTATGGGACAGAACCGTTTATATTTTATGTTCCTTATTATAAATACGCATCGTGCCAACAAATCCTACCTAATGTCTTGTCTAGTTCTCGTGTAGTTTACGGTGCAGTATACTAAGATCCTAATATATGTTAACAATGCGACTAACGATGTCAATCGGCCTACTGTTCATATTACTTACCATCCTATCAGCATTAGAGAGGTCCGCTCAAGGCTCTACTCATTTGTATCGAATACTTAGCAGATACCGTGACTGAAATAATGGGGTCTGATAGTTCTGGGAATTTATGTTTCCAATTGTGCTATGTGTATTGCGTTTAGGGTTACCACTTTATCTAGATAGGCGGATTGACGACAGATGAATAAGTTAGGAAGTGGTGATCACTTGAAGTAGGAGACTGCCAGGTTCCCAGGAAGATCACCGGTCAGATTACGTAATAAGAGCGGCCAACCCTTAATATTTTTCAAACAAACGCTCGTACGTGATTATGACGTTGTGACACATCTTTCTTCAACATCTTTGAACTAGTAGGTATCTTGTGCACTGTATCTAGGTTTCTACGAAAGGCGACGAAAAAAGGAGGGGTTAGAATCGTAGCTTCCAAACGAATGGACCGATTTTGATGTGGTTTTTATATTTGAAAACTGATGTGATCGAGATGCTTCTTAGCTATAATGGGTGGTAGGGGGATTTAATTTGTGCTTGTACAAACATTACGCTGGATGTAACAACAAGCTTTTCAACCATGCTCGCGTTGTCGATAGACGGGGATCGGGAAGGGCCCTCTTAAGTGTGTCGAAAGGCAATGGATTATATTTTTTATTTTTTTTAACCTATGGTGTCCCACTGCTGGGCAAAGGTCTCCCCCATATCTTTCCATGCGTCTCTATCCAAGGCTAGGTCTTGCCAACCAATTCTATAAGCATTTAGCTCATCACGCCACCTTTTTCGAGGCCGACCACGACGTCGTCTACCATCTGCAGGCTCCCATTGAGTGGTGATTTTTGCCACCTTGCCGAATGCATACGGACTACATGTCCAGCCCAGTCCCACTTCAACCTAGCACTCTTAAAACCAACATCAGTGATGCCAGTTTTCGAGCGCAGTGTAGTGTTCCGGACTCGATCTATCCTTTTCACTCCGAGTATGCTACGTTCCATGGCTCTCTGACAAACCTTCGAGTTTGGACTTCTGTGCCTCAGTCAATGACCATGTTGTGCACCGTAGGTTAGGACAGGCAGAATACACATGTCGATGAGAGTGCGCTTCAGTGACAGAAGAAGGGTGACCTTCATTAGCGTTTTTATGGACCAGTAACATGATAGATAGGTAGGTACAAAATAGTTTTGGACAAGTGTCCCTAAAAATGTGCACTCAGCATGAAACTCCAATTTTTGTTTACAAGCAGTTACCTAAAGTCTAATGATAACTTTATTAATGGAATTGTAGCCATCGCAGGAAGTCAGTGGATTGAGGTGGCACAAGATCGCTCGTCATGGCGCTCTTTGGGGGAGGCCTTTGTTCAGCAGTGGACTTCTAAAGGCTGACATGATGTTGATGATGATGATGATGATATATGGAATTATACTGAACTGGAAAAGTTGACGTGTGTGATGAGATCTATCAGTAATGGTTGTAAGTCTTTCACCATTGATTTCTACCAACCTTCTGTTCAATTTTGTAGTGCTATCCCGTCATAGTCGTGCACAAAGTTTTTGTACGTGTTTCAATGCTTACCGTTACTGATTTTGAATGTCCTAAAACAAAACTATCAGCAGAAAAAATAAGGCAACCATAAATTTAAATATGAAATGAATGATGTTTAGTGGAAATAAACGTAATATTCTAATCGAATATAGAATAGTGGAAATAAATAATGTTCGAATGAATCTGTTGAATCTTTTATCGATTCGTGACTTTAGTGTGCAATAAGTCCTTTTGAATAGAGTAAATATTAGATTTGTGGCCTTTTCATTTTACTCGTATTATTCCGTAAAGTTAATGTCACTTGAGTTTTACGAGACAAGGATAATATCGTTTAGTCATATATAGTTATTGCAATTAATAAAATAACATCGTATTATTGGCAACTAAATATTTTGAAGTTTGCGATTTGATTTTAATCACCTTTGGATCTCACATAATTGTCTAACGTAAAGACGCACCTCAAGATATGTCTTTGTTTAAATGTCAATACGTGCTTGGAAGGTTGGAAGAGACCTTCAATTAATATTAATCTGCACCGTGTAACATGAGAGATATAAAATTTTGATAATGAATAATGTTGCTGTTAAAAACATGTATCTAGAGTTGCAGCTAATATTTGGGCCAGACCGTACCAGATCCGTATCACATACATTTTGTTTTTTAAATGACTGGTATCATTAGAATCCTTACATCAACCCGAGTGACATAGGTATTTATTGTAAAGTTCGTTTTTTGGCTCGGCAGTCATATTTTTTCTCATAGTTTGATGATTTGCTTGTTAAGTGTATTCTGTTTACCAACTTTTTACTAGCAACAGGATAAATTTGATTCTTTAGAGAATTTGAATGATTGCCATAATTGTCAAATATTCGATTATTTAATTTAATCGTATAAAATATTATATCAATGAGCAAGACTCCAAAGTAGAGGGGAATGTGTGAAATACCTTATTTTCTAAGATTTACTTTTGTATCCGCGAAGAAGTCACGACTCTTTCATAAGATTATGAAGATGCAATACTTTAGCACTGACATAAAGGAATAGAAAGCTTCTTTTCAAAGCTCTAAATAAACTTCCCTGTGTTACCTAACCAACTTAAAGCAATCGATCCTATTTGTCAGGTTCGAGCATTACCGGAGCCTTATTTCGTATTGATAGTCATATAATTTCTGGAGTAGTGAGCATTTGAATTTAGAATCAGAAAATTTGGATTGAGTTAATTAACAAACATTTAAAAAAAGCTTTTGATTAGTAGCCATGCCATGGTGAAACTTAGAACGGGCTATCACAATTAAATGCATAAACAACATGTACTGTCTGTGCTGTTAACCATTGAGGAGTTTCCTTGTCAGGACCCAACAACGTGTACAACAACCTTGTCATGGTAAAACTTAAAACCGGCTATCATAATAAAATGCGTACACAACACTTCGTGTCTGAGCTGTTGACCATTGAAGACACCCTTTATCTGGAGCTTATCCTAGACGTCGATTCAGGTCATGCTTACCAAAAAAATGCATTGTCATCGGAACTGAAACAACATGTTAAAATTCAACTCTGTTGGATTAGAGGAAGTGGTTCTAATTTAGCTCGCAATATTTGACCTAAAGAAATATAGATACATAGAAACTTTGCAAGTTAAATAAAAGCTTTTTAAAACGTATAACGTGAGACTACTTTTCGCAGCAGACTGCACTTTCGCACAGTGGGCTTATTCGCTATGCCAAACGCAATTCGTTGCAGAAAACGTGTGACGTCATTACGACAATGCGCAATTCCACGAAGATATCGTAACCCAACGCCGTTACGTGTTTGCATCGTCATAGCGAATAAGGGCCCAGGTCATAAAAGACTTTAAAATGGCACATGTAGGCCACAATTTTATTCACCTTAGCTTCTAGTCTAGCAAACTCGTGATCTACCCACATACTTGTCTCACTGAACAATGTTGGAGCTGAACTAACAACAAGTTCATCTACCTACAGCCTAATCAGGAATATAAAAAGCCTCGCCATGTTGCAAATTTTATTCTGCTGTATTTTATTGGTAGTTTTTTTCGTGAAGAAACTGGAATGCAACTCCATGTTGGACATATGACATTCACCAAACCGAGCTTGGTTGGTTATGACCTCCTCTCCCTCTGAGTGAAATCCTGTGTCCACGTCTATGCCTAGGTGTCTCAAGTGGCAACCATAGAGTAGTTTTTAAACGGTTTTATTTTTCTTGTTCTGTTTGTTGTTGTTGTTTTTTTTTAATGTTTTTTGGGTCAAATTTAGTTATTGAAATTTTACCCTTTTCCTGTTGACCAATTGATCTGAAATTTGATACATATCTTTAGTTCTGATTATAATACAATTATGTATATTCAGTATCATTGTTAAGCTAAGATGGCGTATTACATATATTTTTCAACCCCGTTTATATAGGTATCAAATGAATACAGTAGAATACAGTACACCATAAAAAATCCAAATCCAAGATGGCCGCCACAACAAAATGGTGCATGACTTATTTTTTTCAACTTCAACTTCTTTCTTAGTGGCTTGTACCACAATTTCGCCATTTATTTTTTCAATCCCCTCAATATGAATACCTATCAAATGAAAGGGCTTGACAAGTAGAATAAAACACCATAAGAATAAAAACAAGAAAAAGAAGGAAAAAAATATGTGTCACCGGCGCGCTGCGATTTCGAAGTAATTCATGTCAAAGCGACAAGCGACAGTTCGTTAAGACGCGCAAGGAAACCATCCGTATATCCCATAATAAAGAATATTATTAAGTTACGAATGACGTTTATAACTTTTAAAATAGTAATAAACGTGACGAATAGGAAATTATACACATATTTGTGCTTCAACATATCGTTCTATGTTAAATACAAAATTGGGTTTGTAGCCTTTAATCCTTTCATTATGAACGTGATAGGCTGATGTGATGATATGATACGTAAGAGTAATTCCTCATCAAATTGATAATTCGAAATTGATTTGTCAAATATGAGATGTTATGTAAACCATTATGCTGTGTACTTCTGTGGCATTTTTAATCCGTTGCTTAATTAAAATGGCGAATCGTAAAATACTCATGCATCAGTTCCGTCCGGTTTTTACAATTGGTTATAGTTATAATGTACCTTATGATTACGTGATGGATGTCATGGGAGTCATCGATAAAACTCGATGTGAACTTCAAGAGGTCTTGGCTTCATTGACTTAGAAAGTTCGGAAGTAGTAGTGCTCGATGCCTTCGGGCATGGTGCGAGTAGGTTCATAGACTGATGGTGGCTTGTATAACTTCGTCAACTTCGAACGCTTACTGCCCCGTTCGCAATCATTTGTGTTATGAGCATACATTTATGTTTGTACTCGGGTCGTGGATATTTGTTGGATGTGTGTGACCAGGAATTAGAAAATTCAAGAAATAGATTAGCATTTTATCGTGAGTATTTTGGGGAAGTAGGGTAAGCCTTTTCTACAAAAGCGAGGGGAAGTAAATCTTTGTCAGTTATCGTCAAGGAGTAATGTGCTAAAATTACTGTGAACGGGCTTATTACAATTTTTCTAACGAAGTTGCTGGGGAAAACATTAAAAAACCGGCCAAGTGCGAGGTGGACTCGTGCACAGAGGGTTCAGTACAAACATGTATTTTTTGTGATGAAACTATTTTTATCGTTGCTCGGCTTCTACTCATTGGAATGAGATACCAAGTACCTATTTTTAAGTCAAATTCTAAACTATCTAACTGTGAAAACCTCATCGCAATCGGTCTAGTAGTTTATAAGTGATGCGCGAACAAACATACAGACAAAAAACTAACATATAAACAAACAATAAAACAAACAGACATGAATTTTAAAATTGTTATATTCTTGTTCAGTAGCTTTAAGCTCAAGTGGCTTCCCATACGTCAACGTCGGAATGCTCATATATTGTCCCTACTTTACTCTATTTTGTTTCATCCTTCTTCGCCACATTATCTCAACGAACGTTTTGATTTCCTTCACATGTCAAACTCTCGTTTTTTAAGGTCATCAGAGAACTTACTGCTAAAAATTCCCATAAATAGGACCTCATTCTATGATCATTCTTTTACGGTTGAAGCAGTTAGATTGTGGAATGATTTGCCAGTTAAAATTAAACGTGCACCTTCTATTGATGCTTTTAAAAGTCAAGTAAAAGCCGTAAAACTTTTTTAACACACTGTATACATAACATATACATAAACAAGTATATATGATTATGTATGTATAATGGGCTATATTTATATATATTATTTATATAATGTATGTATAATGTGTATATTTATATGTATATATCTGTATGGTTGTTATGTTTTGGTATTTATTTGTCATTTCTATTAAAGTAGATATAGTTATGTTGTTGTTGTAAGAAAAACCACCGTTCGTAATTTATTTATGTTATAATCCTCTCCATGCACGGTTGTCTGGAAGAGATCGCTTTAAGCGATAAGACCGCCAATTGTAACATGTTTTTTGTTAGATTAAGTTTATTAATTGTATATTTCTGTATTGTGGTGTTTCAATAAAGAGTTCATCTATCTATCTATCTATCTTATTTTAAGTACCATAGACCATTTTTTTTAATTATCTTCTTTGTACATACTATTTCGTTCATATTGCTTTATTATAAGTGTAGAAGATTTTGACAATTACTTCACACATTGCAAAGTAGGAAGTTATTAGTGTTTAACATGTGGATATGTGGTTTTAAATGTGGATTTAGATTGACAAATGCTCGGTCCATTTATAAGAATGACAAATATCACCTGGTCTTGCGACAACACAGATCATTTTAATATTAGCGGAAACATTTTCTAATAAATAAGTTGACCCGACCTGACCTGTTATATGCAAGATATTTTCACACAAGGATTGCGTTTGGCACCGCTGTCACAAGATTATAGATGAAATATTGTTTGTTACGTAAACAGGCCTTTAAAACATTTTAGGTCAGTCTAAAAAGAAATTCCTAAGCGATTGGTTGAAAACGCACATCCTAAAGAAGATGGAAAGCCACAAGGAAACCAGTGGTTTGGTAGTAGTTTCCCTCACATAAGAAAGAATATAATAATACGAGTAAAAAACAGACAATTAAACCACATTATAACTTAAAGTGCCTATTCAACTAGACTAGACCCCTTTTGATAAGGTACACTTTTTCTTTTTCCTACGCCTAAGTAGTAGATATAAGTCTCTATACCTGAGCCAAGTTTCAACTTAGTAGTCTGGATAATAGTGGCTAGACATACAAACATACGTACGGACGGACGATCCGTATAGACATGGCAAAACTATAAGGGTTCCTTGTTTGACTACTGAACCCTAAAAATGAATCCATCTATGGAGCTTGAAGTGAAATGACTACTTTTTTATTCCGTTGAGTGACGAGTCGAGCAGGTTTCTCGTCAGATGGTAAGCGTCACGCCTGCCCATAACATTTCACCCAGAACTTTGGTTCCAAAATCTTGCGCATCACTGCACTGAGCTCGTCACCCTGAGACACTAGTTTTCAAGTCTCATTGCCCAGTACGCGGTCGAAGCTTATAATTTTAAATACAAATCAACAGACTACAATTTAATTTAAGTATATTATTTAGCTCTATTGTATAAAGTGAACAAAACCGCGGGAAAAAATAATAAAACAATGCAAGCTAACATTAATCCGGCATCCGACGTTGGATCGCATTTCCTTTACTACAATGGGGTTTATTTACTATTAAGTATATTCTCGTCGGAGTTATGAGAACTTATCATCAACATGAGAAGAATGCGCCCGGAAAGATAGGCATAGTTCTTGGGTGTTAAATGGCAGTCGAAAACGTAGGGGTCAGAAACAGTGGAACGAAGACAGCTCGCGCAACCCTGTTTTTTAACTTAATGGGGGTAACACGCGGGCAAAGCCACGGGACACATCTAGAAAATTAGGTATAGTAATTATGTTCTCGTTGTTAAAAACTATACATCTTACGGTGGGTCCCATAAAGTAAAGTATTCTATGTGTTATTCCAGGGCCTAAGATCTACTAAATCTCATCAAAATCTGTTCAGCCGTTTCAGTGTGAAGAATTAACAAACATACACACAGACTTTCTAATTGATATAAGTATGATTTGCTCCTCTACGAGAAACCAATCCACTCGCCGTCTTTAGCCCATTCAATAACTACGCCACGAAGGTCACTTTTACTTATTTACTTTTTTTAGCACTCATGACAACAAAAAATCAAATTGATTGAAAAATCTATCAAATTTTAAGAGCATAAAGACACAAATATTTTCGATTAGCGTGACATTTCGAAACTTGATTAACATAATGACATAACAGCTGATATAGTAGAGCCAAAGTAGAGCCAATACATAGCTATAGCCAATCTGGGTCGACCGGGGCATTGACCTGGCTAACCCACTGACCATACCACAGTGACCGCCTCGGCTGTTCGTATTTGGACTCCTAGTACTCCTTATTTGCAACTGAATTATTATTTTAAACTCTAGTAATTTTTGATAATATACTAAATAGAAACTTGTGAGACTAGGTAGACATGACATGATGAGTGGGTAATTGGGTATGTTTTTAAGTATTTGTATATCTATTTATGGTAAAGAGGACAAGTAATTTTAAGCAAAAAAAACATATGTTGCAGAAGTGATTATCATCAAACGGCTAGGAACTATCCCTATTGAACCAACTACAAAAAACACTTGTTGTCACCTTTTGGAAGCTATGATACGATGAAACTGACAGATAGACAGACGTATAGGCAGAGAAAGGCTTATAAGAACCCTTTTTTGTGCCGATTGTGGTAAAACAAAGTCGCTAGTATCATGTCTGTTTGCGCTAATATCAGAAATTACTGAACCCTTATTTTCTGGGTTTCATCATTGCTTATGGTGCATGCTTTAAGACACACTTTAATCTATCTATCTTATATCTATCTATCTACCTATCTTCTATCTATACTTATAATAAAGGAATATGAAAGAAAAAGTCTGTACAACGAAGATAATAAAAAAAAAGGTCTGGGGTACTTAAAATAAGCTACTGAACAAGAATATAACTTTTTTTAAATCGTGTCTGTTTGTTTGTTTGTCTGTATGTTTGTTTGCGCATCACGTAAAATATACTGAACTAACTGCGATGTGGTTTTCACTGTTGGATAGCTTAGGGTTTGACTTAAAAACTGGTGTACTTAATATCTCAATCCGATGAGTAGAAGCCGAGCCGATCCGATAAGTTAAAGATAAAAAACTTTTTAATGGCTGAAAGAATTTTGATCAAATGTTGGTATATTGGTATTTCAGGTCTTGGAATAGTACAAAGAGTACTTTTAACCTAGAGAAATGGCCACGAGTGCGAAGCCGCGGCTATTATTTTGTCTGTGGCCGTGGGTACAGCTAGTAATATATATATTTCGAGACAATATACTACCCACATAAATTGCAGTTTTATATGCACAGGCTTCAATGCCCAGATATGCAAATAAAGGGAAACCTGGCATCCTATTATAGTCAGACCACGGCACTCTTATGTCATCCATTGCACAATAGAGCTTTCTCCAATAATGTATTTTTGCGTACATATATTGTGATATTCCGATAAAGGTAATCTTTAATCTGGCATAAGGCGCTTATGAATGACTAGCTGATGTCAGTGGTGTTGTCCGCGGGGTCTACAGCCGTGACTTCTTTCACGTACAGTTAATCGCGATAACAAGTACCCTTTGATTTTCCCCAGGGTTAAAACTATCTCCACAACAAATTTCATCAAGATCGGTTCAGCTTTTTAGTCGTAAAAAGGTAACGAACGGACAGCCAGACCGAATTACTTTCGATTTTAATAAATTAACCCGCCACTTGTGACGTGAATTTGACTAACAGTTTTCGTGATGACGGTCCTACGCACCGGGTTTTTCAATCTAAGATTTTCCTGATGAGGAATACTCCATGCTTCCTTTATTTGGTCAAATATTTAAAAAAACATGTTTTAAACAATAACACATAGATATATCATAAGTCACATCTCCATGATTAATCTATATCTACACTTATTTACTTAGAATACCAGAAATTACCAAGTCTTTTTATTTTAAAAGATATCAAAGCTTTTGACAACCATACTTTTTATAGTTAAATCAGACTTGTCAGTATTATGACACTAGAACTACAGAAAAAAGGTTATCCTACCGACCAAACAAATAAAATGTTTACTCCGCCCTCGTCTCAAGCACCAGGTTGGGTGCAAAAGTCCGAGATGTGCATCCACGTCGCTGGCACTGGTTAGACTAACAGTAGGGGTATGCGCAATGAGGAAAGTATATGAAATCACAACAATTCTCAATTCGATGGCGGATAAAAAAGTTATACGACTTTTTCGAACTTTCCGGTCTTCCAGACATATACGTCACCAATGACGAGTTAAGTATGGAGTTTGGATATGGGTTAACACGCCATTTTGACCCCATAAGATCGTTGTAGAGAGACACGCAAAACTATGTTATGAGTTAATTTAACAAGTGCAAGTACGAGCCCCAATTTTGATCAATTATTGAATGAAAGTTAACCGAATCGAGATTGATTATTGTGTTGAAAAAAAAAACGTATTCTGAATCAATTTATTGTGGCTCCAGACTATCGTCCAACTCACCAACTCCAAACGTTTGATCAAACATCGAATCGTTAGGTGCGGCTGCGCTGTGTCAGATCAGGATCAACAATTATTATATTCTAGCATACAGACATTCTACGTAAACAATGATGGTGGTAGCAAACAATACATAGTAATAGCATATATTTGAATGACCCGCGCAAAAATTTCACACGACCGACTAACTGATCATCCCAACCTTTGGTAAGTGTATAGGCGGTTTGAGCAAGTTCAACAACTTTTTCAAACTCCTTCGATTTGTTACCGATTTACCGCCGCCACGATCTTGGGCCTAACCGACCGAACTATAACAAACGTGCACGAACACCCCTGCCACATATCTAAGGTAGGACAATCAGTTGGAGTGGAGGGTTCTCAGATAGTCTAGAACCTCCATTAGCTTAGCTCTCAGTGTCATTACAGAAACATTTTCATTTCTAGCAACATTTCACGTTGTTTTTCATGAGATTGATGGTAGGTAGGTCGAAACTGGAATTTGAATAGATTTTACTAGAGAATTAGGCATCAGATGAAAACTGGTTAGTTCAAAGAAAAAAACTCATTCCACTTTCAAGTTACTTGAAGTGAACTTGAAAGTGGAATGATTTTTTCAGGCTAAACACATAAGGTAAATCTACGCCAACAAAAATTCACTTTAAATTCATTTGCTGTTTTTCTCTCTCGCTCTTTTAATTTTGATGTTATGCGCAGGTGATAATTTTTCATCCGTGGTTATATATTCGTACTTGTTAATTGAGTTTTCAGAACAAATTATTCTTTGGCGCGATATTATATCAGTCACTGACAAGAATCATCAATGCACGTTCAATATCTTAAAACTGTTAAAAATTGCACGGTACGTGCATTACCGTATTTAATTATGTAGGTCAAAAGATGAATACCTAAATCTATTGACCATAGACTGATTAGTGCAAAAAAGTTACCGTAATATAACGTTTTATATTTTAGTAAGTACAATATTGGCTTAACGGAGGTAATTTTTGTCTAGTTCAAATTCATACGCATTTATTATGAGTCAATATATCAATATATCAGGAATGTTATGATGTATTATTTAGATGGAAGAGGAGAATGGGCATAGGCTGTCCTAAAGTAGAATATAGTGGCGATGCGCGAACTTTATCTTAATTTCAAATAAAATGTATGTGTATACTTTACTATTGTATTATTTAAGTTGATTTAACTTAGTTCTTATGACACAACACACTTAGTTAGTACACGTGGATGTACTGGTATTTACTATGTTACAAGCATCTGCTTGTTGTCAGCTGTGAATTTTGTGGCCTAGTCGCTCTAGATTTAATGGCCACGCTTGGTGAGTCTCTTGCATGCCACCATATAGCTCTCTAAGTGGTGATGAATTTTGGAGCTTTGACTGTTTTATGTTATCTATCCACATCGATGATCCTTACACCATTGATGGCTATCCAGATTTACAAACGGCTGCCAAGTAATACCAGTTTAAATGTGTATAAATTCGATAAGTTATATATATATTTTAATTGTTTCTCAAGCAAGCAAGCTTCGTCGACCATACCACAGTGCCTGAAGACAAACGTCTTCAATCGGTGCGTCATGACCTACTGAACCAAAACGTGGACACACACGGTTAAACCACGGGTATCCCACAAATTTAAGGTCGCTCAGCGAGCTATGGAGAGAGCTATGCTTGTAGTTTCTCTGAAAGACAAGATTTGTAATGAAGATATCCGACGGAGAACCAAGGTTACCGACATCGTTCTTAGGATAAGCAAGCTATAGTGGCAGTGGGCTGGTCACGAATCCAGAAGAACTGATAACCATTGGGATAGACGAGTTGTCGAGAGAAGATCACGTTCAGGCAAACGTTGTGTAGTCTCCCTGTGGCCAGGTGGAGTGATGACCTGCAAAAAGCGTCTAGAAGAGAATGGATGAGAGGGAGCTGAAGACCGAGCTCAGTGGCGTGCGTTTTGTTTGCCTATGTCCAGCAGTGGACAGATATAGGCTGATGATGATGATGAATTGTTTGTTGTCTGCAAGAAATAATAAAGGTATTAAGAGGCCTTAATCATTGATAAACATAAATTAGATAAATTTGCTTCATTTACGCCAGCATTAACACAGACTTAACCCGCTTTCCTCTAACTGCTAATTATAATTTATAATTTGTAACGATTTCTGTATGTAATTATTAGTAGTTATTAGTAGTAATTGCGCTAAGCACACATAATAACGCCGTTTAACTACAGTTGCCATTTAGCCGTTGTTTTAATGCACATCACTAAACTAAGTTTATAAATTACGTGAATCATGACATATTATAATTGACTTGCAATTTGATGGTGTACGTACTGTATAAGGCTCGTATTGTTTACTAGCTGATGCCCGCGGCTTCACACGCGTGGTCATTTCTGTAGGTTAAAAGTACTCTTTGTGCTATTCCAGGACCTAAAATACAAATATACCAACATTTTAGCAAAATTCCTTCTGCCATCAAAAATATTTTTATCGTTTGCTCGGCTTCTACTCATCGGATTGAGATATAAAGTTTTTAAGTCAAAACATAAGCTATCAAACAATGAAAACCCCATCGCAATCGGTCCAGTAGTTTTTACGTGATGCTTGAACAAACGTACAGACAGACAAACAGACAGACACGAATTTTTAAAATGTTATATTCTTGTTCAGTAGCTTATTTTATGTACCCTAGACCATTTCTTTTTTAATTATCTTCTTTGTACAGACTTTTTCGTTACTATTGCTTTATTATAAGTATAGATAGACAGATATAGATTACTAGCTAGGACAAAATCTGGGATAAAAAATAACCTTTGTCGTTATTCCAGGACATAAATAAAATACGTACGTACTCTGTAATCGATTTCATCAATATTCAGCCGAATATTGTTTTTAAATTTTCCGGACTCTACTCGTCCTAATATTGAGGTACAAATACATCAGATTTTAAGTCAAATCTTAAGTTATCCAATAGATAAAAAAATAACTAAAAAATAAAATAAAATTGCGGATAGATAGGGACAATACCTATAATATATATATATATATATATATATATATATATATGTATATATTCTTGTTCAGTATCTAACAAATTTTAGGTGTAAGGTTTTTTCAATTATCATCTATGCAGCATGAGTACTTATAATTATATTCTTATGCTTAAGGTCAACGGAAGGTAATTACTTAACTGTAATATTTAATAAAATATTTAAATAATGGGATAAGTTTGGCTTGTTGCCGGAAGAGTATTTATTTATTTGAGTTTGACTTATGGTATAAAGTATAATATTCATAATGGGAAATACTCACACTAACTCCTACTTTGACTATACTGGCATACTTATTTCCTATTCCTAGAATACCTATGTGTTTTGTTTGGCTATACACCTTTATAATTATTAGAATCCTTGAATAAGGATTCTAAGTAATTTCATTTTCACTAAAGTTATTTTAAATAATTAAGAATTGTTTCTAAGACAGCACTTACCTTAATGTCTGCATTAAGACAACGACACTTTGTGCCTGACAATGTGTTATTGCACGACTGCCTAAAACAAGGAGTGTAATGTTTTTAGGATTCATGTATGTTTGTATGTATGTATGTATGTATGTTTCTTTATTCCACCATAGCTTTTAAATGCCTGAACAGATTTAGACGTATGGGGTATTGTTAGAATCCTTACAACCCCCCTAGTAACATTATTTATATATATTTTTTGAAAAGATTTAATTTGGCGGTGGTATGGCTCCATTTACAAATGCGAAAAAAATATTGTTTTCTCGAATTTTACAATGTGGGTACCAAATTGAAGGCCTTGATAGGCACATTCCAACAGTATATAATTTATTGGAATAAGTTCTGTTTTGGCCGTGCAAGCGTGTTTTTTTTAGCTTTTAAGCTAGTTTACCAGTAGCTCTTATACACTTACTACACAATTTTTTTAGCTTTTTTATGCTAGTTTACCAGTAGCTCTTATACACTTACTACACTATTTTTTTAGCTTTTTTATGCTAGTTTACCAGTAGCTCTTATACACTTACTACGCTATTTTTTTAGCTTTTAAGCTAGTTTACCAGTAGCTCTTATACACTTACTACACTATTTTTTAGCTTTTAAGCCAGTTTACCAGTAGCTCTTATAAACTTACTACACATTTTTTTTAGCTTTTAAGCTAGTTTACCAGTAGCTCTTATACACTTAATACACAATTTTTTAGCTTTTAAGCTAGTTTAACAGTAGCTCTTACACACTTAATACACAATTTTTTAGCTTTTAAGCTAGTTTATCGGTAGCTCTTATACACTTACTACACAATTTTTTAGCTTTTAAGTTAGTTTACCAGTAGCTCTTATACACTTACTACACAATTTTTTAGCTTTTAAGCTAGTTTACCAGTAGCTCTTATACACTTACTACACAATTTTTTAGCTTTTAAGTTAGTTTACCAGTAGCTCTTATACACTTACTACACAATTTTTTAAGCTTTTAAGCTAGTTTACCAGTAGCTCTTATACACTTACTACACAATTTTTTAGCTTTTAAGTTAGTTTATCAGTAGCTCTTATACACTTACTACACTAATTTGCTAATACTAATCACTAAACTAACTCTTACGGTAATGTTCTTTTGAGATTGCATCTAAAAGTTCGAGCCCGCAACCGACCACGACAATAAATAATAATTTATACGATGCAATAAATAATATACCTACATTAATCAAAAGAGTCATAAATAAGCTACAAGATTTTAGTGGGATAATATTAACTGACCTTATTATATGCCAGCCTTTAGTTGTTAATTAAATATTAAAGATTTATAAGTGATTTGAGATTTCTGAAACTGGTATATCAGGATGTAACAGATATGTCAGTTACCTACATATTATTAATGTTATACAAACAAAGCGGCACAATCAGCGCTTCGTGTTATAATTTATGCATTATTATAATAATTAATTACTGAACAAAGAATGCTATCGAATGATTAATGTCCTCCCAAAATCTTGATAGGTGCAAGTGCAATCGAAAATTAACTGATTCATTTTATTCGTATTTAAAATGTCTTTAGGCTGTTATTTACGCGGAACATAAACGGAGACGTGTTAATTCTAAAACTATTTGTCAAACTTGGTCGATAGATGTTTAATAACATTATTTATTTAAAATAATCAATCAGAGAAACGTTACAGATAAGCGTTATGCTTTAGCTTAGTACTGAAAACAAAAAAAAAACTCCGATTTAGTCAGTACTTGCTGTGATCGCGGCTTTGCCTGTGTTGCCATTTATCTGTGTTTAAAGTTATACGTATCCTACGTATCTATAAAGTAAAAAATACTACATTTCATAAAAAATATTTGTTCGGTTTCTACCTGTCATATTGATATAGAAATTATATTTTATTTTTTGTCATAACCTAAGCTATCCAACAGTGAAAACCGCATTTCTATAGGCCCAGTAGTTTTTACGTTATGTGCGAACATACATACAGACTTGTGACTTGTTCATTAGCTTATTTTAAGTTACCCTAGACATGTTTTTTAAATTGTTTTAATTGTTCAGACATTTTGTTACATACTGCTATATTTTATGTATAGATATGTCAGATATAAATTATTTAGTTTTTAATTTAATATTACTCATTCTTATTTTGTTTTTATTTACTTTGTTTCTTTTGTATTTATTGTTCAGTACTTTGAGCCGCACGCCCTACTATTATTTCTCTCACGACCTAGATGACTGGTAGATAATGCTGTTTAGCATTAAGTCGTTCCTTGTACACTATTTTTGTGCCAAACAATTAAATAAATAAATAGAGAGATACAGTAGTCGCAGCGGAAGTATGTGTCTCGGAAGTTATCTGCTAGTCGCTGCGCAAACTGCTGTTTTTCAGGCGCTATACCAATGTTGAAGGTGAAGACAGCATTGTATAACTGCCTCGCTCATTCGCATACGTTTTTCGCATATTGTATCTCGCTCTTACTTTATGCTGTTTTATCCCCACAGCAGTACCTGCGCAAACGTTCACAGAGCCTAACTTCACAGACATATAGATTGGCTGCGGCAACTGTCCTTATTTTTTAAATATAAAATATAAACATCATGTGAGATAGTGGTCGAAATTATGTATTTTTCTACGCTCGCATATGTTCTAACTCGCCAAATTAACAGTTTAGTAAACCTCGCTACTAGTAAACTAGTTAAGAAACACCCAAGGCTGTTGTTTTTGTTGGAAACACTGATGCAGTGCAACGTCACGGTTTCGTGCACTGATATGCGGGCTATACGCGATAGGTGAAGATAACGTGGAGTATGCTGTCCAACTGTGATTTGGTGAAGTATTTTGTATGTACGAGCAACTGAGAAGATTACTGACTGACGAATATATTGAGTTACTGCTAGACGCATGAAAACGGAATCAAATCAGATAATCCGTTTTCAAAATACAAACTCGATAATGAATTAAAGCATAACAAGAATATTTACGCACAATGAAAAACTTGACTGAGAACTTTAAATCGTTATAGATCCAAAACAGTCATTCGAAATGAAAAATGATTAGAGAAACCTAGTTAATTTGCATATACATATTTTTTTCCTTTTAATTTTATTACGGACTAGGCAATCGTTTGACCACGATCACACCTGATAGAAAGCGATGATGTGGTCCAAGGTGTAGCACGCTTGCTACCATACAATAATTATTATTTATTGTTGTAGATACCTATTCACTCTTGACTTGAACATACCTGGGTTATAATTTACCGGAAACACTGACGAGAGCAGGGCATTCCACTCCTTTGCAGTCCGTTTAATAAATGAAGGTGACACTTTGTCAGCATATTTTTTTACAGTGACTTTCGTTTGATTCTATTCATGGTATAGTAATAGGTATCGGCGGAAGCCACGCTGCCGAAAGCTCGCGGTCGATCATGCGCCGTGCAACGACGCACGTATTATACTTAGAAACAATGATTCTGGCATTGAATTATAGATTTATGTTGTTTAATACATACCAAAGAAGAATGGACTATTTCCGAATTACTCAAAGGCGGTCATCAATATTCTCGTAACCCCGCGCCCGCGCGTGATCCTCCTGACATTCATCCGTGGCGTGCCTGACCTATCACAATCATGCCCTGCTTTGTTCCGTTGCTTAATATCAGTTATTATTCCAAACGTAGCTTACTTTATTGCAGTGTTTATGTCACATACATCACCACTATTAATTTTGTCAATGATGAAATATTTAGTGTTTACAATTGCGGCAATTTGGATGTTTACATGGACAAGAGGTCAGCCGGTTAAAGACTTCGTCAGAAATGTTTATGAGGTGTAAGTACATTTCGTTCAAATGCCTTTCGAGACCCTATTCACTATAACTAGGAGACAAACGTCACGGGAAACGTTACATCACCTGAGATCGTTTGTCCATGTTGTTTGTTTGTTTGTCGTATGAGGTAGTGCTGGCTTCTGATGTCAGCTGGCTAGAGTTTGTCAAGCCGCCTGAGGGCCTCTGACAAGGCTTAACGACTGCTATTAATCAATAACAGCCGGGACTGACAGCTTAACGTGCCCTCCGAAGCACGGAGCGATGGAAAACCGCACATAACTCAGAAAAGTCATTGGTGCGGAACCTAGGTTTTGAACCCGGTATCGTTGGATTCAAAATTGCACTATAGAACCGTTAGGCCACCATCGCTCTATCGTTTGTCCATGGACGACTATAACGACAACCGACACGCAACACGTCTCGCATCAGTCACATCGTCGGTCGCTCAGCCCGATATTACCACGTTTTTTATTAAGTCACTTTCTTGTTTGTCTGTCTGTCCATCCGGGTGGAATCATGCAACTCAAATTTCGAGCATTTCCCAATTAGCAATGTAGCTAATATAAGGATAGCTCACAATTCGAAGAACAAGCATTCTAAAAAAAATTTATTTTAATTTATTTTAATTATCTTCATTGTACAAACTTTTTGTTATATAAGTACTGCAGTTTTTTTACGGTTGTCGTTGTCGGCCGTTGGAGATCGCGTGAACAGGCGACCATCAACCTAAAGCATAGACGACGACAATGAAAGTTACGCGACGTGTTGTTCGTCATCAGCGATCATCATGGACAAACGACCTGCGTGCGACGTCTGGAGACAAGTATTCTGTGTACATCTTACGAGAATTGGGCCACAGATCAGCGTTATTCAAACCAGGAGAATTTCTCAAACGGTGCGTTTGAGAAAATCGTATGCGATACAATAAATAAGAACAGGTGCATTATGAATCTACGCATAACTACTGTTGGCAGTGGAGAAATAAAAGTTGCAAGTAGTTGATATATTTTATTATTTGATCTGCCCAAAACAACTTTCCATCCACCAACAAAGTAGGTATGTAACTTTGCAGACATATTACTCTCTTATCTGTGGGTAAAATTATCACCGGTCACCACCGTCACACCTACCCTCAACTAGAATAACTCGATGTCATCTCCGCAACATCATAGATGGCGCCACTACATGTCATCAAGCCATAGATAAATAACATCTATATAATTATAAGCTTTTTGCATCAAGCTAGCCATGATGGCAGCCCAACGACAGTAAAAAAATGTATGTGGCAACCTCTATCAATAATTATGACAATCATTATGAAATGTCAGTGTGTGACAGTGACAGTGCCAGTACAAATTCTATTAAACAGATACCATGATATACAATATCTACTCTCAGTGTATGTAGATATTCCTCGAAAAACCCAATGTATTTATAGGTACAAATAATAAACCAAAAAGTACAAAAAAACTGTACATTAAGATATATTAAAAAAAACAATGGTCTTAAAATAAGCTACTGAAAAATAATTATATCATTTTTTTAAATCGTGTCTATCCGTTTGGTTGTATGTATGTTTGATCACGCATCACGTAAAAACTACTGGAGTGACTGCGATGCGGTTTTCACTGTTGGATAGCTTAGGGTTTGACTTACAAACTGAAGTACCTGGTATCTCAATCCGATGAGTAGAAGCCGAATAATCGATAAAAACTTTTTGACGGCTGGAGGTATTTTGATCAAATGTTGGTATATTGGTATTTTAGATCTTCGAATAGTACATAGAGTACTTTGAACCTAAAGAAATGACTACGCTTGCAAAGCCGCGGACACAGCTAGTTACTGTTTATAGCGTTTAATATAAAAATGCTCATATGAATCAGTTGACTGATTTAACATACAATACTTGCAAAATAAGTGGTCACATCACATCCTTCGACAAAATTGCTCAAAAACCTTGGCTATTTACTTTATTCTCATAATGAAATCCATTGTATTAAATTAAAATAATCAACTAAACTAAACAATCGTTCGCAGGGCAGTGTCGGAACTCTTGCAAGATCATAATGTTAGGAATATTCTCATGATGTTAAGAAATAAGACCTAACTTCACTATTAAAGGTCCTATTTCTTAACATCATCGCTTTGCCATGAAATTAATGTTGGCTTGGGCACTCGTAACTTGTGACATTTTATTTTTAAATTTGAAGATGGGTAACATTGGTACTAACTTATATACCTAGGGTAGATCAGTTGCTATGTCAGCATTATATTGACGGTTAAACGAACTTACCTTAAATGATGTTCGACCATAATTATACGAGACGTTTCATCCGAAGATATTATATTCCCCTGTGTTATTATTATGATTTATTACAAAGTTTTATAAAATCTGTATGCATCTGACATTATCCAAACCAGTTGTTACCACCAGTTGCATAAATTTTTTTTTCAATGGAGTGTGACCTACCAAAAATCCTATCAATGAAAAGCTTCAGTTTTCTATGAATTCACTGTAAAATTGCGAATATGTTTAAAAAAATACAAAAATATAGTAGTAGTATTGTTGTTTTAAAGTAATACAAGACAATATATTACATTATTATCCCTCTATGTCAATATATTACGTTATAAATCTTTGTTCAAAATTTTAACTTAACCTGTCAAGTATAACAGGAATAAGTTTATTAGCTTGAGCTAATAAACGGTGAGCTAAATAAAAGCTTGTTAGCATTCTTAACAGTTGTAGATTATTTGAGTAAGTGCCATTCAAAAGAACAAACACAACATGCCACATGAATAAAAAAAAACTTTTGTCTAATGTTTCCTTTTGACCCCGTTTCTACAAGCATTAAATGATAAGAATAGCAGCTTAGTAAATTGAGAACATCCTCTGACCATTACGACAAACCGAGCGTAAGTTTACGTCCGGTGAAGCCTTCGCACATACTTTTCTCAAAATGTATTGAGCTCTTCAGCATTTCATATTTCAGACATATTTCCAGAAATGTCTATGGAGAGTAGTGTGGTACAAAGGTGAGATAAAGGAAAGGAAGGAAGGAAAGATATCGCGCGGCCGATCACTCAGTGTGCTGAACCAAGGCTGTACCCAACTTGTCCTTATTGCCGCTAACCATTATAAATAAAGAAGCTTACCTAGAAAGGTCTTCGTTAAGGAGCGTGAAAAGGAAGACCCCCGTGCACCTACACGATCTACGCAACCACGACCGCTGACATGATTCATGAAAGAAGAGACCGTTTGAGAAGGAGTACCAAGTTTCTCACAATATTTACCTTCAACTTTTATACATTATAATATGGTTGTTGACACACTATACGATTGATCATTGGTAAAGGATCGAGAAACGTCTCAAACCCTATTCACTTTTTCACCCTATGCCGCAAATCCAGCTCATTAACTTATTTTTCGTTCACAAATGAACTTCATCTAAGAATGTTCGTGATACGCAAATCCTCTTTACTTTATTACTAAAGCAGTTTTGCTCTTTACAAACTATTTACAGAGCAGAGTGAAGACTGTTTTGCAGACTAGCTTTGTGGAATAGATCCCTAGTACCTATTAGAAATGGTTCACGCATTTGTATGGGTTGCGAGTTGCTTCGATCGTGTTTGTACCTAGTTTATTATTTTTCTTTCTACTGTCTTTAGCGATTGTGAGAAAACTTTTGTAGCTAGTACTAATTGCCGTTGTCGTCAATAACTCATCCTTATCTCGAATTCTGGACCGAGAACTACATCGACATTTGAATGTCAAGTCAATTAGTGCAAAACGTATGAACACGTCAACGTTTACAATTTCAAGCTCTTTGTGCGTACGATTATAGATCTTCCCTCGCTGCTTCCAGTCTAAAAACATTTGATTAGAATAACAAATCTATAAATGTAGTTTGTGTATTATTTAAACTCTGCACCTATAAATGCATGTGAGGCTTGATGGAACTATAGAAATACTTATTGTTGCAAATACGTAGATAGTTGCATTAGATTTTTGGAGCTAAGTTTCGTACTGTCATGGTTTATCTATACGCCTTGATCGGTGGATAGTGCCCGCCCTACATTCATGCCCTGAATGCCCGCGAATGCAAGGGCAGCCTTCGCAACATTTTTACATCATTTTCGCTGCTCCTGGTTGGCGTGCCGCGGGCGTTGTTCGTGCTACGAATTCAATCGAGTGTTGAGGCAGCTGCTGAGGTATTGTAGTTGTTTCATTATTACGAATTTACTGAAATTATAACGATATCAAAAAGATCATCATGTAATGTTCCTAGTACCATAGAATAACGATAACCATGTTCACGGTTTTTAAAGGTGCCAACCTCTGGTATCAGAGATTGTCAGGCCGCCTCTGACGTGGCTTAACGACTGCTATTTGTTAGCAACTGCAACCGACCGGATAAACCTGCTCCCAAGTACCTTGCGACGGCAAATCCGCACATCACTTGTAAGATATGACTGCCGAGGATCGAACCCAGTGTCGTTCGATTAACCAAGCGCACATAGTTACCAAGCACACATAGTTACCGCTCAGTCACCAATAACACCAGCGTCCCCAAATTCGCCTTGTTCGTATAGTTACTTGCCCGAGCCATCCCAAAGATGAGAGCAGTTCATGAGTGATTCCCATTTGTCCCACAGAACATAACGTCATTGGTCAAAATGGGTCAATTTTTTACTGATTTGTTCTATAGAACTATATACTAGCATTTCTTCCGACTTCACTTCTCAGTGACGTCATGGGACTAAATAAGAATCTAGTTTATCCCAAAAATCTTGCATTTTATGACAAATCTTCCTGTCACCCTTGGCGTGAGTAAATTAAAAAAATAATAAAATAAAATATCGTCAAAAATGATGAGTTTGGAATAGTTCAGGAAGTGGAAAAGGGAATGAATCTGTGATGTCATCACAAACCAGAAAGGTTTGTTTGTTCTATAAAACAATTTAGGAAAAATAGTTTCAATTGTTCTATGGAAAAAATAATTAGGAAATAGATTCATTTTGTCCGATGACGTCAAGTTCCATGGAACAAATGGGAAGCACCCCAGTTCTCCATACACGACCCAACTTGCCCTTGGATTTAAAATATCCTGTTGTTGTACTCGTAATATTGTTGTTTTACAGTAACGACTGTTAATGTATATAACTAGATACTTTATAGCCGTTTTGTAACGGCTCGTGCTAATTTAGTCACGGCTTGGTGTTTTATCTAGGTTTTTTACTTTGGCTACCTTGGACTAATTAATTTTTTGGCCTTCTCATTGGCGGGATATTTACATGTACCGTTTTTACTTTACTCGTTTTATGTTGGCGCCTTTTAAAAAATAAATAAAAAATACAAAGTTTGTGTAACAGGAATAAAGAGTAATTCCATTCAGTATTTGTTTGTTACAAATTTTTTCTACGAGTATATAGTTTATTTTAATAAAATGATAAAGATATTTGGTAAGTTATTAATTTTCAATAGCTAATGATGACCAAGTAAAATATTGTTATTTTCTTGTAAGAACATCTAGACAATACTTGTAAGAATATTTGTGGACAAGTATTGAAGGCGTATTCTGGTACGTACCTAATATATATGTACGTAGATACATAGAACATTTTAAAGTTTATGTAATGTACTTTGCTATGAGATTACAATTAAAGAAACCTTGACTTAGTTTGAACAACAAGAGTATGAGAAGTTAGTGAATTCAAGGGTAAATTGCCCAATCGCTAAACCTTAAAAAAAAACAAGAGGGATACAAAATTTTGTTCGCAAACATAGATCATTCGTTTGAAAAATAAATAGGTAAAATCACTGGGGAATAAAGCTTCTGGAATGGCGACCACGAACAAGCAAGCGAAGTGTAGGGAGACCCCCACACGATGGACGGACGACATTGTAGCCATCGCAGGGAGTCGGTGGATGGAGGCAGCACAAGACCGTTCGTCGTGGCGCTCTTTGGGGGAGGCCTATGTTCAGCAGTGGAACAGTGCTAAAGGCTGATATGATGATGATGATTAATTAAAAAATTAACAGTACTGTTTTTATTGTGTTTTGAGGAGTATCACCATCGGAAGAAGGTACTTTTATGTTTTATTGTATCAGTACTTTATTGACGTCTTCTTGCATGTCAAGCCTTGTTTTTTTTTTTTTTCCTTTGTAAATTTGTTAATTTTACCACGGCATAAATAATAGTTTGTTTTACCTACAGTGCATATTTTCAAAGAAATAAATTATCATTTATCCTTCATTTAAATTTTCATTAAAACTGTCATAAACTTATTCTATATTGTCTTCACACGTCTTGTTCTATTGTCTTTTGACTGTTATGGTGGCCAAAAACGTAACGGTATACCTGACAGATATACCTGAGCAGTTTTAATATTCAGATATTATCGATGCTCTCTCGAAGAGATAACTTTAAAGTGTTATCACGTAGTACTGGTGGTACCAATGGTTATTTTTTTCCGAGGTACTACCAATCTGTCTGGTAGTACCACCATTTTTCGCGGGTACTACTTATAAATTCTGCACATTACCATAGGTATAAAAATACGTTGATGAAGTTTATTACTTTATATATGTACCTACTTGTTTTATGCAAAATAAGTGGTATACTTGCTATTAAAATAATATTATTTTCATGCTGAAAAGACCTTACATTAAGAACCTCTCCTCTACCTTGTAGAAAAATATACGAGTATGTATATTCTGTGATAGTAGTCCGACGAAAATAATAGTTCGACCACTACCTTTACCTTAGACCCGTGATCCAACTGATACCACACTCCGCTGCGACACTAATTTCATACCTGAAACAAAAGAACAGAAAACATAAGGAAAACTTTTTTGGTTCTGACATGATTCAGTACAACTAGTTGGAAATAATCACGAAATAACACGGATGGTTTCCTATTTAGTGTGGAGTTGATCAACATATTTTGTATTTGATTTTATTTGATTGAGTAGTGAGACGAGCACAGGTCGGGCAGGCGGGCAGGACGCCTACCCATAAAATTGCATTGCCACCCAGAAAGGTTCAAAATCTTGCGCGTCACTGCACTGCGCTCGTCACCGTGTCTGTCTGCGTCGTCGTGTGGTTTTTAAGTCTCATTGCATTCCACACCAATATATAAAAGTGAAAACGTTTGTTTGTTTGAGAAGTTTTAGCGCGACAACGGCTGGACAGATTTTGATGAAATTTGAAGATAGCTACCCTGGAATAAAACATAATATACATTTTATCCCGGAAAATTGTAAGTCTCCACGGGAAACTGGAAAATGTTGATAACTCGCTGTAAGGAACGGTTACCATGGATATGAAAAGCTAACAAGTCTGTCAAGCATTAAGAGCGTTAGTGCTATATGGATTTCAATGAAATTTGGTAAGATACTTGTGGTCCTGGGATAACACATAAGATTTTCACCATCATCATGATCCACACAGGTGAAACCGCGGAGCGTAGCAAGTTATATTACATTTGAGTGATATATTGTCGGTCAATGGTTAACTCGAAATTGAGATGAGCTTTCTAAAGACCATTGAAATGTTGTGAAGTAATCCTTGTATGTATCAAATTATGTATAACTAGCAGTACCCGCGGCTTCGCACGCGTGGTAATTTCTCTAGTTTAAAAGTACTCTATGTGCTATTCCAAGACCTAACATACCAATATTAAAACATTTGATCAAAATTCCTTCAGCCGTCAATCAGTTTTAATCGTTTGCTCGGCTTCTTCTCGGAATCAGATATCAAGTACACCAGTTTTTAACTCGAACCCCAAGCTATCCAACAAACCGCACCACAATCGGTTGAGTGGTTTTTACGTGATGCTTGAACAAACATACAGACAAACAGACACACATGTTTTTTTTTAAAATATTTTTTTTTTCAGTAGCTTATTATCTCCTTTGTACAGACTTTTACGTTCCTATTGTTTATATTCAATAGTTGTAGTGTTTTTTAAATTGCTTGGTTCAGCACACTAATAGTGCATTTAGCAAGGTATCAAGAAATTAAATAAGTTCTTGATTTTCAATGAATAGTCAAAATGTCGAGTGCCAGTCAGAGAGTCAAAGGTATAATCAAGTCACAGTCATAGTCATGGCTCAGTTAAATGATGGATGCTTTATTAATACCTCATAAGGTGTTTTGGATAGAATTCGTAATGGCACGTTTTTTTGCGTTTTTAAGAACACCAAATAATTAATTTTCCACCAATATTACACCTTAACAATCAAAGGAGGAAAAAGAATACAAAATCAACGACGTCATATTTTCGCTTTTCCGCCAAACCTCTTTTTGTAAAATTAGCCATTGATGACTTTAGCCTGCAAGCTGAGATTTCAGTTCGTCACACACACACTATTACAAAAGCCTTTCAAACGCCACCACTTCACCAGTTCTAGCTGTCTACATAAAACCTTTCAAAAGCTAATAAAACCGTAGAAAGCCATTGTAAAGGAAAGAGCACATCAGCACACGATCCACCGTCCTGTCCTTGACCGGCAGAACAATAGGTGGCGTGTCGAGACGTTCAGACTTATGAATTACTAGCTGTGCCTGCGGCTTTGCCCGCGTGTTCAAAATTTATGTTATTTTTTGCGCGGAATTCAAATTATTTTTCCAAAATAAAAGAAGCAATACTTCTTGTAGCATCTTCCAGTGAAAGACCCATCAAACTCGATCCATTCATTTCGGAAATTAGTGGGAACTAACAGACAGACTAACAGACAGACAGACAGACAGACAGATAAAAAATATGGCTTTTATGTTATGAGTACCGTGTATACTTTCATATGCATTTAGTAAAAAGCTGTTATTTTGACATTACAAACAGACACTTCAATTTTATTTATTTGTATAGTTGTATAGATGACTGTGACTTATGTATTCACTGTGGGAAAGAAACAGCTAATTAACATTTGGAGTTCAGGACTGACGTGGATGTGTGGGTGTGTTCATGACTTCTTGTTAGGTCTTGATGAGTAATGCTGAAAAGTAATGAGTGATTAACGGTAGATTTCTGGACGGATAATTAACTGTTTGCTCAAATAACAATAGGACTGACAAATCAAACTGGGTTGCTGATTGCCGCGGTAATGGAGAAGATGAAAATCATATTTTAGCTGAGCCATGCTTTTTGTATTATAGAAAATTTATATATTACTGATTTTGTTATTTTGATTGTATTATATTATACTAGATTTCCCGCCCGCGACTTCGTACGCGCGGACTACTGTTTATCGCGAAAAACAGCATCCTATTTTCTTCTAGAATATTAAAAACCAATGCAAAAGTAGGTATAGCGGCACTCTTCATGTTTTTTGACAGACTTGTCATTTCGTTTCCATGGCAACCACAGACCATTCTGTGATGGCAACCGTTCCTTACAGTGAGTAAGAAACGGGTTCAAAACCTAGGCTCCGCACCAATTACTTTTCTGAGTTATGTGCGGTTTTCCATCGCTCCGTGCTTCGGAGGGCACGTTAAGCTGTTGGTCCCGGCTGTTATTGATTAATAGCAGTCGTTAAGCCATGTCAGAGGCCCTCGGGCGGCTTGACGAACTCTGAAACTAGAGGCCAGCACTACCTCATACGACAAACAAACAAACAAGTGAGTAATCGAGATTTTCCAGTTTTCCCGCAGCAACTTACAATTTGCCGGGATAAAAAGTATCGTATGTTTTATTCCAGGGTATAAACTATCTCCATTCTAAATTTCATCAAAATCTGTCCAGCCGTTATTGCGTGAAGGCTCCCCAAACAGACAACGTTTCACTTTTATATATAGGTATGGATTAGTTTTGTATCGGATCAAAGGCCCGTAATATAGTTTGCTGTTCATAAAGTCAAAGTCAAACGAAACTAGCTGATGCCTGCGGCTTTGCACGCGTAGTCATTTTAATATATAGCCTATGACACTCACAAATAACGTGGCTATCTATTGGTAAAATAATTTTCAAATGTCGGTTCAGTGGATCCAGAGATTACCCCCTACAACTTCACAAACTTTACCTCTTTATGTATAGAAGTATAGATAAACTGTGCCCGTTGGCTTTGCCCGCGACGGATCAACAAAATTCCTTCAGCCGTCACTAGTGGTTTATCTATTGCTCGGCTTCTATACTCACCGAATTGAGACACCAAGTACACCAGTTTTTTAATCTTAACCTAAGCTATCCAACAATGAAACCTGCATCATAGTCAGTCCAGTAGTTTTCACGTGATGCCCAAACAGACAAACAGACAGAGAGACACGATTTTTAAAAAACGTCATATTCTTGTTCAATAGCTTATTTAAAGTCCAGTCTAGTCAGTACTTGAACAACAACATAAAAATTGGAAAAAAAACCTAATAAGAAACTAGGCTAGACTAGTCCCCACATGCAACACCCATTCACGAGTACCTATGAATTAGTGTTGTGTATCAGCCATCACCACCCTCACCTCAACCAGTTTAGAGAGAACAGAATTACCCCGTTCACAGAGCCACCGCAAGTGAAGATATTAAGCATGACCATAAAATCTAGTTTCTTTGAACCCTTATTTTCTGAATACTGGCACAGAATACCTATTAGTATTGGCCTCACTGATGTAATCAATACAAACGATTTAAAAAAAAGAGACAGGTTAGTCTATTCCAAAAAAAACTTACGTCACTTTGTATTCGTCTCAGAAATATTTTTGAACTAATGAAGAACTTACGATATAATGAGAGGTACTCTCATCATTATTCATCTGAAAATACTAATATGATCGATAACAGTATCTTGACATTTGTCTGTATAAATAGCTAGTGAATTTACCGCAAGCACTCGTAATAGCTGGTGTTTAATCTGTGCCACAAGGTGTCGAGTGTTTTGGTAAGCGAGGTTCAAGGAAGGCAGGTGACGTGAAAAGCAGGTCATACGGCTGTTTTTTATTTCATAGACAATATAGCTATGGGTTTTTGTTTATATCTAAAACTAGCTTTCCCGCCCGCGACTTCGTCCGCGCGGACTACTGTTTATCGCAAAAAAAAAACATACTATGTACTTCTAGTATATTAAAAACCAATGCAAAAGTGCAAATATAGGTAAAGCACCAATTTATGACAGACTTGTTATTTCGTTTCCATGACAACCGTTTCTTACAGCAAGTAATCAACATTTACAAGTTTTTCCGTGAAAACTTTAAATTTTCGGGGGTAAAAAGTATCCTATGTTTTATTCCAGGGTATAAGCTATCTTCATTGCAAATTTCATCAAAATCCGTCCAGCCGTTATAGCGTGGAAGCTCCCCAAACAAACAAACACACAACGTTTCACTTGTTGTTTGTTTGTCGTGTGAGGTAGTGCTGGCCTCTGGTGTCAGAGTTTGTCAGGCCGCCCGAGGGCCTCTGACATGGCTTAACGACTGCTATTAAATCAATAACAGTCGGGGCGGAGAGCTTAACGTGCTCTCCGAAGCACTGAGCGATGGAAAACCGCACATAACTCAGAAAAGTCATTGGTGCGGAGCCTACGTTTTGAACCCGGTATCGTTGGATTCTAAATTGCACTATAGAATCGTTAGGCCACCATCGCATTTACATATATATATATATATATAATTATAATAATAATAATAATTCGTTGCCAAAAAACTTACAAAACAATCGGACACCTTAAAGTAAACGATATTTTGTAATTATGTTAATTGTGGGTATACTAGTTCCCACACTAGGATTCCCTATGTTGTGGGAGTGGTATATATATAAAATGTATGTATGTGGTATGGATTTTTTTGTTTGGTCTGTTCATTTAATTGTTACTTCCCAAGCTCGTAAAGTTCATGTTTGGGTATGCGACATAAAACTGTATTTTATGTATAAAAGTGTTTTATTTCTCTAAGGCTTAGTTTAATTCACAGTCTTAGTTTAAATCTTCCAATCTTCTCTAATTAGCGACAGTTTTTCTACTGTTAATCTGAGTTTGAGCAATGCGACACATCATCTAACAAGAAATGACTTCAAAAACTAAACTCGACTACGGTCGGGTAAAAATAGCACATGACACTCTTGCGATGAAGGCGAATCGATTGATACCCTCGCTTGACAAAATCAGAATAAGTTTTTAGTTTGAACACATAACCCTTCCTTTGCTTCTTAAAACAAGACATAAATTCAAAAATTAAACCCCGACAATGGGCGGTAAAAAATAGCCTTTCTTTCTACTTTCTTTAACCTTTTCGGTACATAACCTCCTAATACATTGCTCTTTCTTTCCTCCGCGTGTTCGGAAAAATAGCATATGACTCTCTATACTATATACGAATCGATTGATACCTCGCTTGTCAAAATCGGACCAATAGAGGCGACGCTATGGTGGAACATCCACATATATACATACATATACTGTTAAACTCATTACTCTTCCCTTGCTTCGCCGTAGTCGGGTAAAAAGAAAAGTTTCGGGAAGAAGCCCTCGTCTTTTCATAGCAGTAGTATATAAATGTTTGGTTATTTAATATACAATTGTTTCATTTCCATATAAATAACTAGTGACTCGCCCCGGCTTCGCACGGGTAGTGCTCACACCGCGGCATTTTTCTTACTTTTAGAATTTTATACGCCCATCGTAACTTCTAAAAGAAAAATACGCCAGTAAGCGTAATTCGAAATCTTTGGCAGCAACGCAACGCCAATGAGGTTGAATCACGCTTACTATGAGGAACCCTCGTGCTGATTTTTGACAGACTTGTTTTTTTTATTTAAAGCTTTTATTTAACTTCACTTGTATGTAATCTATCTATCTATCTATTTCTGTCTGTCCTGGAATCTTGTAATTCAAATTTCGACCACTTCCCGATTAGCTCTCTGGCTGAAATTATCAGGGTAGCTCACAAATCACATACCGATGAGAAGGTAATTAAAAATAAATATGCGTATTATATAGCTTAGATTTAATGTTTTTTTTATTATATTTATTTCTTTTTCACTGCATCTTCGGACCGTTTTTACAGGCAAATTTTTGATACCTTGGTGTTACTTTCTTATAATTTCCATAGGGAACACTCCTTTTTTTTAAATCTATTTCATTATTTTTTGAGTTTATCCATTACAAACAAACAAACATACGAACAATCAAATCTTTCCTCTTTATAATGTTAGTGTAGGTAAGTATATTCTGATAGACCTTTAAAACTGAATCGCATAATAAAGTAGGTAATTAACTTAAAATTAACTTTCGAATTTAATTAGATAGGTATACTCGTGCTCAACACGTTACGCGACGCAAAGAAAAATCCCATTTAATTTGAGACATTATGAGCATCGGTCAATGATATTCAAAAATGATCGTTATGGTGATTGAGCTATTGCGCATGATAGTGCATGCATCGTTTTTTTATTTTGAACTTCGTATACGTACCGTGCAGTCTGCGTGTTAATGTGCTAACATAGCGTTGCTATCAGAAACAAGTACCCAAAAAAACATTAACTATAATAATTGATTTGGATTGGATAAGCCAGAGTTACTATCAGGAACAAGCACATATATAATTAGCCACAGCGATGGATCGGATTAGCCAGCGTTACTATTAGGAACAAGTACCTATCTAATATTAGCCGCTGCATTAGATCGGAGTAGCCAGCTACACTAATATTAACCGCAGCATTGGATCAGATTAGCAAGCGTTACTGATAGTAACGCTTGCTAATCTGATCCAATGTAGGTACTTATTCCTGATGGAATAAGTACCTACTTAATATAAACCGCAGTATCGGATAAGCCAGCATTGCTATAAGTATCAAGTGCCCACAGCGTTGTTGCAAAACGCCTGTGAAAACAGGCACATAAATATCCAACTAGCAATATCTATTTATGCAATATTTCTTGACCAAACAATGAGTCACGCCATTTGCCTCCTCGCGACCGTTGACATTGCGAAGTTTATTGCACTTGAAAACTTCATGCGGATTTTCAATTTTTCAATTTTGTATGTTTCAAAAGTTGTCGACGCCATTGTAACTTATCATCCGTTGTGAATTCTTATGACATGCTGAAAGGTTAACCGAAGTTATCGACACATCGGTAACAAGTTACTCATATGACAACATAGATTAATTGAACGTTAAAATTTTATTTATTGTTTTATATCATTTCGGAAGACGCAGCCATTGCGAATATAACCACATTTTTCATCAACGAGTATCTCTTTCGTTGCATAATTTTAATAATCTTCTGCTGAGGTTTCTTGATTGTTGTAACTATGATCTAATCTATGGAGATGTAACTGCCGATGCTGGTTACGTTCATATTGACTACTACCGCCATGTACTGAATTATTTCTTAAGTACCTATTCCAGTATCATAAGCTAAATCAGAACAAGTTCTGAGTAGTTCCTTATGTGAGATAAATTTCACTCTTTCATATGGGCATAGTGTAATGCATAATTATGTATAGGGTTGCCAGACTTTAAAAGCCATTGATAGTGTAGCTCTTTACATCAGGGGGTCTAGTACGATTTTTATAGTTTTCAAAAACGAATTGTAGTTTCGTTTAGTTCTTTACATTTACTGGCAGCGCCTTACAGGAACTGCAGTAAATGTATGGAACTAAACGAAACTACATTTCGTTTTCGAAAACTATAAAACTCGTACTAGGGGTACAGTTCAACAAAGCAAAACTAGCAGTTTGCTGGGTATGCTGTAAGCTTAGTGGTATAGAGGATTTAGACTATTTAGGTCTTTATGATCTTCTATCTATACTTAGAAATAGGAACGAAAAATGTTGTACCAAGAAGATAATAAGAAAAATGTTCTAGGGTTCTTAAAATAAGCTACTGGACAAGATGATAACATTTTTTTTAAAACGTGTCTTTTTGTTTGTTCGTCTGATGTTTAATCGCAAATCACGTAAAAACCACTGGACAGATTGCAATGCGTTTTTCAGGTTTGACTTAAAAACTGGGGCATTTGGTACCTTCATCCGATGATTACATGCCGAGCAATCGATAACAAACTATTTGACGAATATTGAAAAAATGTAGGTATTTTTGGTCCTGGAATAACTTATAAGGGCTACTTTTAAAAGCAAATGATATTATAATAAAAGCACGATATAAACACTTTTTTCGGAAAATTTAACTATAATATTTCAATTTTTAATCATTAAGTTACCCTAAATTAAATTACATTTAAATCCAAGTGTAATTAAATTTTACAAATTAAAATCCACAATAAGAAAATATATTGTAATCCATTATATTCTTAATTATAATCTGCATCTTGATTTGATTTAAATTTAAAAAAAAAAGTATCGTGAACTACAAGCGAACAGTATCTAAGCTTTTGAAAATACGTATATGTTTAAAGCTTTATTATTTTTGTTTTGGCTACCCTGTACTAGAGTGATTGACTTCAGTGTTAGAACAAGTTGTGATTCCGTACGTACTCGTAATTCCGCTTCCTGATAAAAGCGGTGCCAGCGCCACCTGTTTACTCGTTAATCATTTATTTATACAGGTAGTTAGCAAGGGTATAATTATATAAATTTCTCTGCAAATACCGTCATAGAGTCTGTAAGTGCTATTATAACCCAGGTGAGTTCAAGTCAAGTGTGAATAAATCATTTTTTTTTATCAATCTTAAAAGGTAATCGGAATTAATCCAATGTTTTCTGTAGGTAAAGCTTTACAATGCTTTGCAAGTTTTTTTGCTTTAAAAACTTTGTAGAAAATAATCTTTGTTACTCAGGGATAAGGAAAAACCATAAATGAGCTCGAGGCTTTGGATTCGATTGACAGACGTGCTGGCTCATTGGGGAGTAAGCTTCAAAGTCTGGCGCATCGACGACCGACTTTCGCTTGCCTGTTGGTGTTCAACATATTTCACTACGGATTCATTATAATAATAATATTATTTACTTCCAAAAATTACAAGTTATCAGTACAAAAACATACAAATAAGACTAATCTAATGCTTTTAAATAGTTGCTATTGATATGGAACAGCAGAACCTACACAAAGATTGCTCTCGTGTCGCAGGTCTGCTTTCTCTTCCAAGTACACCGTAGTATTATAGTAAGAGCCACAGGTTGGATGTACTGTCTACGTTTATGATTAAAGTATGTAAAAACTACTAACATTAACATAAATATAAAACATGATATGGGTATAAGAGTTTGTATGAATGTGTATGTGCATTCCTAATAAGAGAAAGACTGGCAACTAAACAATTACTCTAAGTAATTGATAGTAACTAAGTTTTTTTAGCCAGCTTACAATTATATGTTTATAGTGTCTCTCTGATTAAGGAAAACTAAGTTACTAATGTGGATGAGCAAGTCTGGTGCTATGTAAATGGTTATATTATAAGAACTTCAAAGGAGATCAATACCCTGCCCTGGTCACTGTTTTCGGTTAATTATAACCCCGTGTTCAAGACAAGGGTGGATAGATATCTACTAGGCACGCGTGCTACACCTTCCACATCATCGCTTTCCAACATATGAGATCGTAGTCAAATGATTGCTAAGCTCATCATAACAAATTATTTTGTTGAGCAAAAGCTTTTAAAATACCGTAATCTATAGTAATTGTAATTTGAACATTGCTAGATGTTATCATTTGCAATCTTTTCCCATTTGTACGGAATTACGGATACGTAATAAAAGAGAAACTAATTTGAACACTTTATGTTAACAAATGGAGGTGTTAGAAAAGCACACCGGAAGTGAAGTGACTCGAGTAATAATCACAGTGCGTATTCAATGCTTTTCTGCCGGTGCGTTACGTCGATAACTCCTTGCTTTTTCTCACGAGCATTAGATAACGTAACGCACATAAATGGACACAAATTCCGCGATCACTTTAGAATCTCATCGAAGTGAACTACCAAGTCATTTACTTCTAAAGTCAGAATAGATGTTAAGGTTTCGTTAATGTGACGAAGCACCAAAGCGTTGCCAAACTTAATACGGTGCCTAGTTGGCCGTATTTGTATTTTTAAGTAATTCACACTTATGTGTTTGGATTCTTCGTATGTGATTTAAGAAAGATTGGAATGGGACTAATGTTGATGATTGCGTGATCGATATCGGTTTATGGAAAGTGGGTGATGGAAGTCCTTATATAGAGTTATGGAGAGGTTATTTCTGAGAAAGCAATGATGAAATTATTACTGCGAGTGAGATCCTATTTAAAATACTCCTTATTTGTTTTCAGAGAAGCTTTTCAGTCGTGGTGCTTTTGCATCAGATGAATAAATTGCTTAAATGAATCTCTTAGTGGCTTAACACAGTGATTATATTCCTAAAAGTTGAATAAATTGGTAAAAGTAACAATCGCACAGATCATCGGGGGTTCAATTATTATTACAGGAATAAGAATTAAAGATAGCTCTGCTTGTACTCATCGGATTGAGACACCAAGTACACCAGTTATTAAGTCAAACCCTAAGATATCTAACAGTGTAAACGGCATCGCATTCGGTCCAGTAGTTTTTAAGTGATGCGCGACCGAAAAACAGACCGAAAGACAGACACGATTTAAAAAAGTTGTATTCTTGTTTAATACGAGTAGCTTATTTAAAGTACCCTTTGCGATTCATTTATTATATTCTTTGTTCAGACTTTTTGTTACTTAGTGCTTTATCTATACTATATATTAGATATGCGCCGAATATTCGTTAATTATTCGTATTCGGCATATTCGGCATGGTTTTACATGTTCGGTATTCGGCCGAATATTCGGTTGATGTGCCGAATATTAACCCAGTATTAAACTTATGTAATTTTAAATCTTACCTAAGCTTGTATTGACTTTAAAATATTTAGCATACATATCAAATATTAACCAATTAATTAATATTAAAGTACGAGTCGAAATTATTCGACTTAGTAATTTTTTTATAACTATAAGTAAATGAGTATTCAATCAATTTGTAATTAGTTCAGTCTCAGATTACACAATGAAATAGAAAATATATATCAATTAAATTATAATTAATTAAGCAAAATATTTTTTATTAGCTCCATCTCTGTAGTGTTTTGTTTTTGATAACGTCGCAGAGGATCCTGGGACCCTACTCTGATCCCAGGTCACGAAGTTTTGGGCTTAGTTTCGAACGATTGATTGGTATAACTCTAAACACTTATTTTTGACGAAAATGTAAAGACAGCGCGAGTCGGCTGGCGGGGTTTTTATTTAAAGCCGGCTAATCATTTTTCAAATGCCGGGCGCCTCGCGCACCGTACTGTACAAACGTGTTTAGTGCGGCAAAGCGCCCCTAAATGGAACCGAATAGTTCGGCCGAAAACATTCGGTTCGGTAATCGCTGTGCAGAACGATGTTCGTTATTCGGTTCGGTTTAGAAATCCATGTTTGGCGCATCTCTACTATATATACTATTAATATTATAAAGAGGTAAAGTTTGTGAGTTTGTGAGGTTGTAGGGGTAATCTCTGGATCTACTGAACCGATTTTGAAAATTCTTTTACCAATAGATAGCCATGTTATTTGCGTCATGGGCTATATATAAAAAAATATATTTCAACGCGTGCGAAGCCGTGGGCATCAGCTAGTTATAAGTATAGATAAATTAAATAAGTTAATATCTCTCCGTAGACTTAATCGTTTATTTAATGAAAAGTACAAATTAAAGGTTAAGGTTAAGAAGTAAGTCGACCTGGTTAAGGTCATACACAAACTCTAAGTAAAACACACACACACACACACACACAGCCCTCGTTTTTACGAACGATTGAAAGTCGCGAATAATAACTTACAGCAAGGAAATAGTCAAGAAACCGATGCTCGAAGTTTGACGATTGGTATTTTTGGTTCTGGAATATCATATAGAATCCTTATATTCCAGAAAACATACCACGCGGATAAAGCCGCGAGCGCAGCTAGTTACAATATATGAGTGCGCAAATGAGTCTATTAAGTAGTTTGCTAATTCAAGTCCCTTTTGCAACAGTTCTGAGTGCATTAGAAAGCTAGATCAAGGAAATATACTTACAATAGCTATTATTAATAGGTCCCATTATTGCTGTTTCCACAGAACTTTTTATCATATATATGATCTTAGGTAGGATATAATTATGGAGATATAAGAACTAATTGAAAGGTTAAGTCACGTCTTAGTCTCGTAAAATGTAAATTCATGCGTCTCATCAGCGTTTGGTAGTAGTTTTTTTTCTTAAATCAAAGTTCCTTTATTTTGACAGCTTCACCGTTTAGCTCTTTTCAGTGTTAAATACCGAGAAGTGGTAGAATTGACAAGTTTTCATATTTCATAGGACAATTAAATTCGAAAACCATTTCGAGATATTGCGACCCTGATCATTATTCTTATTTTTCCAATATTTTTAGTGCAGTAACTACAAAGATATTAAATATTAAGTAATAACTCTCAACTAAGCAGAGTTCGGTGGAATAATAAAATACATGAGCCTGTAAAGAAAAAAAAATACTACTCTAGAGCCTGACTTTGACAGATCCATAAATGTTTTTTTTTTCGAATGGTGGTTCGGTAATCTTGTTCATTCTCATCTCTTAGAATAAGCTACTTTTTAATCATTAATTTCTCGGAAAATATAGCTTAGATTGGAAAAAGAAAAAATACGTGTATCTTATTTTTCAATATTCTTTCAGGGAAAAAAATAAAATAGTAATGTTAAAAATTTTAAATGTTGTCAATTGACCAGCCAGCCTCTAAATGGACGTCGAGGAATATTATCAAAAAAAAATGGTATACGTACACATCACAACTAATCACACTAATATTATAAATCAGAGAAGTGTAGCCACTGTCGTAAACAGACCAATCAGAGCTTACAGTTTTAAAAATGAATACTCTCGGAAAACTTTGCGCGATGCAGAACTCCATTCATTAGATCAGTCAGTCCATACAAAACATCATAAAATACATAAAACAGATTAGCGCCATCTATGTTTAGAAGTGTGTGTGTATGTTTGTTACTTCTTCACGCTCAAACAACAGAACGTATTTGCATAAAATTTGGTACAAAGATAGCTTATATCCTGGATTAGCACATTAGACTTTTTATCATCATCATCATCCATCATCATGATCCACGCGGGTGAATCCGCGGGGCGCAGATAGTTATGGTATAAATAATCGGACATGTGCATATTGACAGACACGCATAGACTAAAAGTTCCTTAGCCACGATCCAAAGCTACCCAACTATGAAAACTGCATTGCAATAGGTCCAGTAGTTTTTAAGTAATACGCCAACAAAGTTGTTTTTCGGTTGGGTTCAATCTCTCATTATGAAATTTGTTGAGCGTTGAGCGGACATAACTCACGTCATCTTGGTTGGATATAGCTCGTAAAATAGTAAATCCTAGATCACCATCATCATCATGTCAGCCTTTAGAAGTCCACTGCTGAACATAATCCTCCCCCAAAGAGCGCCATGACGAGCGATCTTGTGCCACCTACCCTAAACCCTAGATAGTCGTACTAATTTTGTTCGTAAATTCGTATTATGCGCAAGTTCCTTACACTTTTTCATAACATTATTTTCCGAGATATTTGGGTTAAAAAGAAAACATTATTTTTCGCTCAACTTCACGATAATCTTACTTTGTCATGCGACTTTGGGATGGCGCACGTCAAAATAGTAGTCTGTGACATTAATTTGATCAGACAGGGTACTGTCAAACGAGCAGCCCCCACGCGGGGGCCGTTCGTGGTGGCAGATGGTAATAAATCGTTATTTTAAGGTGTTCTCTGATCAAGACAGAAAAAAGTATTCTTAGCGAGACTAAAGGACGATACAATATATTTTTAAACGCATCTCGTAAGGTACTTACGCGATTTTTAGAGAACACTTTTTGTTTCTTACAATTTTACCTATCGACTGACACTAATTTCATTGGTAACCGAGAAATCGTTTCTTTTTCAAAAGTGCTGAAGCATGCTCTTTCAAATAGTGTATAAATAAAATGGGTATGACATACAGACGGACAGAGGAATAGACGGGCGGACAGACGGACGGACAGACAGACATGACGAAACTATAAGGGGTCCTTGTTTGACAACTGAACGCTAAAAACGTCTTCGCCGGTAGATGGTGCGTACCGAAAGTCGTAATTGTGAAGATGAAGCCGCTTATGCTTACTTGATGTACGTTTGTCTACCATCTCACCTAAACGATGTGGAGCACATTGATCTCGAAGATAATCTAGTGAGATGTCCAGATTGTAGTTTTCAAGAAAAAAAAGGAAGAAACAGAAATTCCATTTCTTAGCTGTATGCATCGAAACTGAAGGAAGAATGAGAGAGAGAATGAGTGAGAGGTAATGGTTGTGGTGGCTTAATTGGTAATGAGCATTTGCCGTGCAGATGTATAGATGTTGCAAGTTCGATTCCTGTATGTAATCCATTTATTTTCGTTAAGAAAAAGTACCATTACTTCTAATATGGTTCATACGACCATTTGCTATTTTTAAAGAGGATCCAAAACTAAGTTAAATAAGAATGTAAAGATAAACTTGTAACAATGAGAATACGGCTCATTGCAACAACAGCGAGTTTAATTAGGTGAAGCTAGTGTTGTAACAGTGCAGTCACGATGCACCGACCGCGGCGACCGCACTGCGGCTGATCAAAACAAATACCGGGTCAGCAGACACTTTCAACTTCAGCTTACTAATAGTTCGTCTGTTTATGGACGATTGTGATTTGAGGAATAGCATGGGGATACAGTAACAAGCAGTTGTCTATGGGTGAGGACCAACCGTAACCGTTGGGGTAGACGTGTTATTGAGAGGAGACTGCGACTCGGTAAACGTAAAGCGCCCTCCGGTTAGGTGGAGCGACGATATAAGCAAAGTATCTGGCAGCGGTTGGAAGAGAAGAGCCGAATTTCGGGCTCAGCGGCGTGCTTTGGGAGAGGTCTATGTCTAGCAGTGGACTGACACGGGCTAATGATGATGATGATGACGGATGGAGAGCTTTCCGAGTGAGAATAGTGACAGTAGAGACCAGTATGAGAATCATAATTTATAATGACGTCTGCACCTAGGCTGAACCGTAATGCCCCGCCGCGCCGCACGTTAATTATTATACTGTTACATTTGCACTCTTGTGATTATGGTTTCTATCAGAAAGCGAGAGAGACAAAGGGAACTAGGAAGTGCTGGCCGTAATGCATGTCTTTGAAGTTTGAGGTCTTCGGAATATTAATGATTGACACTCCCACCGCCGCCCGAAGAGAATCACAGATTTTTAATAAGCCAAGAGTTCCAACTATGTGCAACTAACAGAGATCCACCTGGTCACGAGCTGCTCAATAGAAATACCTAACTGTCTGCGGATCCAGGTCGGTCACTGCACGCAAAACTTAGCTAAATGGGGCTTTGTAGATCAGGCTCTTAACAATTGCAAGTGTGGAGCCAAATCATCAATCGAATATTCTGTTGTCTTGCACTTCGTTCCCGACATCTGCATAGTAGACGTTACTCTACTCCTCATACTACTCCGTTAAGCTACTCCTCATGCCTACAATAATCTAATTTAATTTTATTATGAAGTTTTTATTTTGCGGATAAGGTAAAAAAAAATGTATTGGTCTTATACAGAAACCCTTCATTTTGAAACCTCACTCGATAGGTTTTAGTCAATTTTTATTCCGTCGGAAATAAAATATGGCAGAAGTAAGCCATCATATTAGTTTTCTTGACACTTTACATATGCTATGTCACTTTGACAAATCCAATGATACCTCATTTATCAAAATCCATCACGCTGCTTAGGCTGTAGGACGCGCCAAAGGAACATACATACATACATACATACAGCCTAAAAACATAAGTCCGCAGTCGGGTAAATAAGAATTCAGTGAACTAGCCAATGACATGGTGCTAGTGTTGGTTCCACAAAGTAATATAGGTACTAGCTGATAAAGCGATCAGCCAAAACTAAATTTTCAGATGCAGGCGGTGTCAGTTCACCGGTACGAAAGCGCCGACCGGTGATATCAAGCAATGAAATTCAAATAAATTTCGTAATAGCTACTGGAAAACTGATCCACCATGAAGAATTGATCTTTCATCGTCTGAGATTCTTTGTAGATTAACTTATAAAGTTGTGAATGCTATTGTAGTTGTATTAAATTATACAAGAGATAAACGTCTACTTTGTAATGTTTGAGCTCAGTTTCAGATAAGCTAATATGTCACTAATCTGTTAATCTCGCAATCACTGACTATCGGATAGATTAAATTGACAGTAATAACAGTATATTTCTTGGGAGAAATAAAGGAGTTGTTAGCTGTCGAACACAAACGGAACATTGTGAATTACACATTGCCAGTTCGCTTCCAAGTAACATAAATAAGTACAAAAATATAATTTAAATGTGAAACTGAACTTGATGGCGATTAAGAAATCAGAAGAGGAAAGATGTTTGGCTACCTTATACGACATGACAACTCCATAAAAACCATCATAGAAGGGAGGAATTTAGGTAGAAGGAAAGAGAGGAAGAAACATACCAAGAAGGAAATTTACAGATCAGTTATAGTAGAAGATAAATGTCACGTCGTATAGGGAAATCAGAGCTTTGGCTGAAGATAGGGAACGTTGGAAATTACTCCACCGACAAGAGCTGAGCTCTTAGATAAGAAGAAGAAGAAGAAGTGAAACCGAATGCTTTATTTTTCTAGATAAATTATACTGGATTACAAGTTGTTACACATTCTAAAACCATCCATAAGAGTTAATGATAATAATGTTCATTTTATGTGTTATTTATTAAGGTTGTTATATTTGTTTTTAGGTAGCAAATTGGCATGCAGCTACTGTATTGAGTTAATGTTCTAAGTATTTGTATCTAGAAAAAAAAACCAATATATGTCTTTACAATTCAAACTTCTCAGTTGGAGGTCTACGTAGTTCTATATTTTATTACTGATGGACACTTAAGTGTTATTTAAGTATAATAAATATATTTTATTATTTACAAAATTAGCATTGCAAATTGAATTAATTTGTATTGGTGCTATGAGAATCAGGCTAAAGGAATTTCGGAGAAGGGCAAGTAGCATTTTCCTTTCTATGTTCAGCAGTGGACCTACGGTTGATAGTGTTGTATAGCATAGTAATTCAAAAGGTTCAAAGATTTCAAAGGCCTAAATAGATAGCAAAACTCACTTCGCCACAAGGAATTAAACCAGACTCTGCTTTTTAAGGGATTTTCCATAAATATGCTGGGTCAACCACAAACCTGATAAATGTAAAACTTAAAATATATGTTTTTGTGATCTTTATCTCTCTAAGACTAAGTCAAAAACATGATTAACAGAATTTCATTCCATACATTTTCTTATCAAAAATTACGTTATTTTCGGTAATATTTTCATTTTTTCACTTAACGGATTAAGTTTTATCTTTAAAATAAATCTCACAGCATGAAAATCTAGTTTATTATCTACTGTTTAGACAAAATTTACCTAACTAAATTATTTGCCTGCCAATAAAATAAATAACTTTTATAATTTCCTCGTAGCCTAACTGCTGCGTCACAGTAACACATAATTAGCTCGCTCATCCTTTGTTTACGAGTATGCACCAGCATGTTGGATAAACTCTTCAATACCACAATCGATGGGCATCCTGCCTACTGGTAGTGGGAAGAACATTTTATTAACCGTAGAACATTTTATTGGGCCCGTAATGGTATATTATGCATGCTGTTTCATGTAGGTATGTAGTTGTATTCAGTAGTAGATGGTTAATGAGGAAATTTAGTACTTAAAACAAAGTTTATAATAAGTTTATAAATAACTAGGTAATGGGACGTGTCTGCATAATTTCCTCAGTAGAAAAGATCCCATATTCACATTAGTTTATCTGATGCAAAGCAACAGAAGCTATTGTCCAAAAGTTTATCGATTAATCTGCAATTTTAATTAAAGTAGTTAAGCAACGTTTTCAGGCTGCAACCAACGCAACGTTGTTTCGCAACGTTGTTAAAGTTTATGAATCCTATCTAAAATGATAAAGCATATTGATGAGCAGATAGTTCTCTGATTTATATTGTTAGACAAGACTACGTTGCACAATATCGCAGCGGTTGCGGGTATCTGTTATGGGCAGGCGTGACGATAAGCGTCACGCTTGCTGTCTATCCGTGGTGTGATGGTAAGCATCAGGAGAGCGAATCGTCTCGCTCGTAGACTCGATGAATTTCAACCACCGGTACAAGCTGGGTTTCGAGGAGGATACGGCACCATAGACCATATTCACACAGTGCGGCAAATTATACATAAAACCGAAGAGTATAATCAGCCGCTGTGCTTAGCGTTTGTGTACTATGCCTTTGACTCTATTGAGAATCGGTCTGTCCTGGAGTCCCTGCAGCGATGCCAAGTCGACTGGCGATATATTCAAGTGTTGAGATGCCTGTATGACACCGCAACAATGACCGTCCAAGTACAGAATCAGCAGACTAAGCAAATCCTCCTGCATCGAGAAGTGATACAAGGGGACGTTATTTCCCTGAAATTGTTCACAAATACATTGGAGGATATTTTTAAGACTCTGGAATGGAAAGGACGTGGCATAAACATCAACGGCGAGCACATCTCAATTTTGAGATTTGCAGATGACATCGTCATTATGGCAGAAACGTTGCAGGACTTATATCAAGATGCTGAACGGTCTAGCTGATTCATCTCAACGTATCGGTCTCCGGATGAATTTGGATAAAACCAAGATAATGTTCAATGAACATATCTTTCCGGAACCGATTGCTGTTCATGGATCTCCTCTTGAACTTGTTCAAGAGTATGTTTGGGCAATCGCTGAAGTTGGGTAAAAATAACTTTGAGAGAGAGGCCCGTAGAAGAATGAAGCCTGAAGAAATGCTTGGTAAACTTTGTCGAGTCTTTTCGTCACCAATTCCCCAATTCCTGAAAACGAAGGTGTTCATCGAGTGCGTCCTGCCTGTTATGACTTACGGAGCTGAGACATGGACTCTCACGGTACGACTAGTTCACCTATTCAAAGTCGCTCAGCGTGCTATGGAAAGGGCTATGCTCGGAGTTTCTTTGAGAGATCAAATCCGGAACGAGGTGTTCCGACAGAAAACCAAAGTTATCGGCATAGCCCAAAGGATTAGCAGGCTGAAGTGGCAGAGGGCTGGTCATATTTGCCAAAGGACAAATATGACCAGCCCTAAATAATAACACACCTAATAGGACTCGACAAACGTAACGTAGGACGCCCTCCGGCTAGGTGGAGCAAAGATACGCAACATACGCAAGATGGCTGGCGGTGGTTGGAAAAGAAGAGCCGAAGATCGGGCTGAGTAGCGTGCTTTGGGAGAGGCCTATGTCCAGCAGTGGACTGATGCAGGCTGATAATGATGATGATGAACATATTTGCAAAAAAAAAACTAATATGTTAAAATACAACTTTTTTGACAGGCACTTTATTTGATTTCTATAGTAACTTTTAAACTTTCGCGATTCGAACACATAGTTAAATATTTAAACGGGACTTAATCGCGCTGAAAACTCAATATTTTTATAGACCGAATTTGAACATTTATTGATTATTATTATTCTAAATCCAACCAAAAAACCTTCGAAACATTGCCGCAAGTCTAAGTTAACCGACAAATTATAGGCTCTACGAGTAACAGAGTTTAGATCAAGGTTTGACCATAGACCATGTCTCGCATTAAGGTCGCTTAAGTTTACGTTAACTTCGTCCTACTTAACTGCTTATTTTTAATTTGCATACTTTGATGTAGTGCTACTGTCAGTTTGAATAAACGTGATGAACTTTACGTAAACAATGATAAGTACCTGCTTCAACTGAAGGGCAAGCTAAACATATTCACTGGTGCGAAGGATTAACTTTATTGAATCGTGATCCAAACTCAACCTATGCATCGGTTTAACAAATAATATTGATTGAACTAATTGAAGAACCACAATTAAACCACTTACACACTAAATCAACCGAACAAGGGCGATCCATAACTTTCAAAAATTATTAGATCGTACAATCGGCGACGAAAGCAAATAAGAGTTGGTGTGATGAGGTTTGATACATTAACTGTTCTTTGTTTATACAAACATTCTAACTATCCTGACTGATATTTCTTTTACATAAATGAGAGAGCATCGGAAGTAGATTCACATATACGAGAAAACAAACAATGAGAGATTTTTTTATTCCTATAGTTTGTGTACTGATGAAATGTTTGTGCTTTTAGGCAGTTATATGGTTTAATAAATTACCAGTAGAATTAAAACGGTCTACAATATAAATCAATTTAGAATCAAGTAAAGGTTTACTATTGGCACAATGTGATATAATTCTAGAATAAATTGATTTGATCCAAATTTAAGATTACCACCATATAAATAACTATTTTTTGTCTTTTAGGTACCAACTCGACAACAACTCGTGACCAACATGCTGGACTTAATTTGCTCTAAAGCTAAGATTTCCAAATAATAATTATATGTGGCAATGCTGCCAGCATTTTGGGAACGTTACCTACTGGTTATGGCTTATGAGAGTAGGTTTAGTATTATAGCTAATTTTAGTTAAACATAATGTTTTTTTTTAAGAATTTTAAATAATCGAACGTTTAAATACTGCTAAGAAAAGACGAGGTCTTCTTTCCCGCCGCTTTTTTTTCAAACTTTCTTCTTAAAACATGAGGCTCAAGTGAGAGACCATAGGGAATAAGAGAAGTAAATCAATTTTATACACTAGGGCCTAAAATGCAGTTGTATGTCACCTAGACCCAGTATCAACAAGAACATTACAAGCATGAGAAATGAAAACATAATTCCTACCTACTTCGAGTGTTCATAAAAAATTAGACTAACAATAATTGCTCCACATAAAACGTTTTGCCCAAGGCAATGCTTAGAATGCAGAACCATATGGGTAATGATTGCAAACATAAAGCTTTTATAAAAAAAAAGTGTAGATAGTAAAACGACAAAAGCACTTGAACTAATAAAAACACTCGTAACAAGAATCAAATCAAAACGAATGACATAAATAAGGAAATGCAATCAAGTTTTACAATGCACTTTTATTTAGATTAATATCTTTCACAAAGCAGATATTCCGTGATAGGCAAAAGCGAGAACAGCGGAAGTGTTCATACAAAAGAGGCAAACGATCAGCATGCGAGAACTAGGAAGAACATGAGATCTATAGTTACGAGATTGTGTGAGAAATCAATTACTTAAATTATGTAAGCCAATAATGTAGATAGTTGTGCGCCTTGAACAGATACTATCGAGTAAATCATAATTGTAACCATACAAAAGCCGATCAAAAATCGATACGCACCTCCTAACAAGTCATTATGTGATACCAATACCACTTTTTGTAGCTATTTTTGGCCGTAGAAAATTCACTTCCTAATTTTTTGTTGCTATAATCGAGTGTTAAAAAAGGTAGGTATTGGTTAGATATCGATCGTTTACAATCAGAATGGTCACGTTGACAGAGCTAACGAGCCAGCAATGATTTATGAGGTGGCTCGTAATGGTGTCAATGCCAGCGATTATCGACGCTGAAAAGCCGTATTAAAAACTATTGAAACTTCAGTTGCGAGAGCTACTGCGAAATTATTTCATATTCAACCGATAGGTAAGTATTCACTCGAGTAAGTATTGACCAGTGATGATTGCAATATGGGTCATTCTATTCAGATTTACAGGTAACCGATTAGAATCGAGTAATCGCAGCTTACATCTCAAATCGGCCGTACGTGTTTCGTAATCCGCGACATATCGCCTCCAACATTCCACGTTTCACTTTCGCGTGAGTTAGAGTTTTGCCGTAAATCGTCCACAGGCATGTTCCGAATAGCGTCTTTATCGATATTGGATCGGTTCTGGAACCGGTAGACGATTGCATTGATTTGCAGAGTAACGGCGCGGCGGCGCCGGCACCCGCCGCCGCGACGAAGGCAAATCTTTTTTTTTTGTATTGAGGCGGTTTACGAAATTAATGCAATTAGTATGCAAATGGTTGAGGCAAGCGTATAATTTGTGATGCTTAGAACATCAAATGCACTGTAAACAGGGACGTTTGCATATTTAAACAGGGCTTTAGTGCCCTTAGCTTAATTTTTAGTTTGGACTCAATCAAAATGTTTCACAAAACGATAAAAATATAAAAGGAAAATATCAACCTCGTGTCTCAACCCTAAAATATTTTATTTGGTCGAAGGCGCCACTTCGCCACTGATTGTCAACGGAATTGTTGTTTATGGTGGAGTTATAATAACATCGGAAAAATCTAAAGCAGTAAAGTGTAATGATGCTTTTGGGTCGGAATTTTAATGCTGTAATAAATTTGATTTACAGTACCTATTGAATTAGATGGGTATTGTGCAAAAATCACATGGCAATAAAGGTGAATTGCATCAAATTGGTTTACTTTTTGGTTTATTTTGGACAATCAATATAACTGACGAGATTTAACCAACTGACGCGTTGGAATGAGGCAAGGCATAAAAACATCATCAAATTACAGAAATTAATGACAAGCATTGGCTCAAGTGGGTTGCAGTGAGTTTTTTATTGAATGTACCTTCATGATAGATAGAGTTAAAACATTAAAATGATTAATTACCAACAACAAAATAGTATGTACAGTGCTTCAATCCGTAAACGAAGCAGTCGAAACCAAGTCAAACATCGTGATCTTGACCCGAATCAATCACAACAAATGTCAAACGTTTGATCCAAGTCGGGATGCAGTGAAAGCATTTTATGAGCGTGTGATTGACACCGCCTAAATGCCATTGGTCCAAGGTTGGTCGCTATTGTTCGCGCCTGCCTGTCAGTGCACTATTAGGTGTAACCACCCTTTCGAGTATAATATATGTTTGTACTTTGTCACGAGGCGGTCCAGGGTTTGGGTTTGTTCCACTAGCCCAGGGACCAAACCTCCGTAAACACAAAATTACAGGAACAGCAGGAGCATATACTTTTCGTGGTGCTACAATATGGATGAAAACAACCACTTACGAAGGTATTATCATATATATTTAAAAGACCCATATATTTGTAATAAACTTAGTTAGGTATTTTATATAATACTAGCTGTACCCGCGGCTTCGCACGCGTATTCTTTTCTTTAGGTTCAAAGTACCATAATGTGCTATTCTAGGACCAATTGACCAACATTGGAACAAAATTTCTTCAGGAGTCAAAAATACTTTATCAATTGCTCGGCTTCTTACTCACCAGATTGAGATACCAATTACACCAGATTTAAATCAAACTCTAAGCTATCTAACAATGAAAACCGAATTGCAATCGGTCTAGTAGTTTTTACGTGATGCGTGAACAAACAAACACACAGACAAACAGAAAGAAAGACACGATTAACAAAAAAAAATGTTCAATACCTCTTTTAAGCACCCAAGAGCATTATTTTCATTTAAATTTATTTAGTAGTTTGGGTGCGATGCGCGGTCAAGATACGGACAAACAGACAGACAAAATTAAAAAATAAAACAGTTTGGCTTCAGTATCGAATGTAGAGAACAATCCAAAAAATATTTTTTATTACTTAAATATTAACATAACTTTGGACCCTTATCCCGCAGAAACCCTTTACTTTTTCGGGATGAAACGTGTCTTCAGTTTTAACCCATCATATAACTTAAGACAAAGTTTCATCAAAACCCGTCCATTACTTTCAGCGTGGTACGTGTTCTTTTAAATAAGTTTCAACCCCTAAATAATAACCCATACATTTTTCGATATGTAACGTATCCATGTCCTACCTCGTAGTACGAACTCAAATCATACCAAGTTTATTTTGAATTCATCCAGTAGTTCCGACGGCGTGATGTGCGGCTAATATACAGACTGACAGACATACAGACAAAAATGAAAAAACATACAGTTTAGGCTTCATAATCGAATATAGAGTTACTTCCAAAAAAAACACTACATCTTTAATGTACAGAATTTGGGCCAATATCCCACAGGAACCCTTTATTTTTTCGGGACAAAATGTATCCATAATTTTTACCTATCTGATAAACTATGTCTGTGCCATGTTGCATCAACATCCGTCCAATAGTTTCAGCGTGCTAAATGTTCTTTTAAATAATTTTCCACCCCTATCCTGCAGGAACACTTAATTTTTTCGGGATTAAAAGTATCCAATGTCCTACCTCGAAGTGTGAACTTAAATCATACCAAATTTCATTTGAATTCATTAAGTATTTTCGGCGTGGTGCGCTGCCAAGGTACAGACAGACAGACGGACAGACATACAGAAAAACAAAAATTTAAAAATTACAGTTTTGTCTTTAGTATTGAATATAGAACGGCCCCAAATTTTTTGCAAAATATCTTAAATTTACAGAATTTGGAACATTATCCCGCAGGAACTCTTTATTTTTTCGGGATAAAAGTATTCTCAATTTTAACCCATCATATAAACTATGACTGTGCCAAGTTGCTTCAAAGTCCGTCCAGTAGTTTCAGAGTGGTAAGTGTTTTATGAAATAACTTTCAAGCCCAATCCTGCGGGAACCCTTTCATTTTTTGGGATGAAAAGTAGCCTATGTCCTACCTCGTAGTATGAACTCTAATGATACCAAGTTTCATTTAAATTCATTCAGTAGTTTCGGCGTGATGCCTAGCCAAGATACAGACAGCCAGACAGACAGTCAGACAGACAGACGAATCTAGAGTAAAGTCCAAAAAAAATATATCTAAATATCTTCAATGTACAGAATTGGACCCGTTACAGTTTTATTATAATTATATTATTATAATTCTAAATTCAAATAACCTGTAATTTCCTTATTGTCTTTTGGATTAGCAAAACCTGCAATTTTACAAAATAATATGTTATAAAATACCTAAATAACTTTATTACAACCAGAGTCTTTTAAATATATATAATAATACCTTAGCAAGAGGTTATTTTAATCCGTATCATTGAAGTTAAATTGAGAGAAGACTGAATAGAATAGTCGAGTGCAAGATCTCTGTCTATCAACATCTTCATGTACTCCTATTGTTCTTATAATTTTATGTCACTGAGGTTTGGTCCCTGGGCTAGTGGAACTAACCCAAACCCTGGACCGCCTCTTGACAACTTTATTATAATTGGGATATTGACTAAAGTGAAAAAAATTACGTTGAAATGTAGTTTTCAATGTAATGAAATAATTATTTATAAAAAGAAATCCCAAAAAAGGAGTGTAATGTTTACAGGGTTCATGTATGTATGTAAGTGAGTTTCTTTATTCCACCACAACATTTAAATGCCTGAACAGATTTTCGTGTTCGGGGTATTGTTAGAATCCTTAAATCATCCCGAGTAACACAGGCTAAATTTAATTTTGAAAATATTCATTATAGCGGCAGTACAGCTCAATTATGAAAGGAGTAAAAAAAATACTTCTTAATTTACAATATGGGTATCAAATTGAAGGTCTTGATAAGTACATTCCAAAAATATATAATTAATTGGCATAACTCAAAACTTGTCACTAGAGCGCCATGACGAGCGATTTTGTGTCACCTCCATCCACTGCGATGGCTACAACGTCGTCGTTACAAAAAGACGTGACCCTGCCAAAAACTAACATAAAGGTCAAAAATAAAATATATAAAATTGACATTGCGTAATTCTTAGATTAAGAAGATTGCACAGAACGGTACTTTTACTTATCTCTTGTTTTTGACTTTTTATTTCGTTTTTGGATGGACAGTCATGTTTTTTAATTTTTACTATTTATTTTTATACATTTCTTCACTGGAAAGCAAGACCCTGTTTTTTTTAATATTAATTAATATATACAATTTATTTAACTTTATTCAAATTTTGATTTTTGTTTACTGTAATTGATTAAATCACTTCAACAGTCAATCGTGGTGTGCGTGACGTCATCATACCATAGAAACATCGCGAACGACAATGCGTTGTGTAAAATCAAGTGCTATTTTTCGTCACACTGAAACATTTACATCATGTGTCCAAACGTTTTAATGCGACCATATAAATAAAAATTATAAAAATAAAGTTTTATGCCTACGCTTTTCATATCATTGTGCGAAAATAATTAACGCTTTTGCTATAAAGAGAAAATTGGAAACAACCGTTTGCGTATTATATTTCCATCCTAGCGTTCATGTTCACAGCATTACAGCCACTTTCGATTTTTCAACACTGCTTTTAGTTTTACGCACGCGATACGAGTTATTACACCGTCCTTTTAAATTACCTTTTTGTATGAGTTAATGATCTAGTGCCTGAGTGAAAGAATAGACGAACACCAAAGGAAACGACTTTACACTGAAAATGCATAGAGCCACGTGAAGTGAACATTATAATTAATCATTATTCTTCACAGGTAAATTATTAATTCATTTTTGAATGGCGATCACGAACAAGCACGCGAATTGTAGGGAGACCCCTACACGACGGACCGACGTCATTGTAGCCATCGCAGGGAGTCGGTGGATGGAGGTGGCACAAGATCGCTCGTCATGGCGCTCTTTGGGGGAGGCTATGTTCAACAGTGGACTTCTAAAGGCTGACATGATGATGATTATGAAAAAGGATTCATCTTCTTCACCACTTCACGGCGATAGGCATCATCAGTGTAGAGTTCACCTGGGATGAAAAAGGGTTTATGGGAATGTGCTAAGTTCAGTCAAACCATTTAGGCAGACGATTCTCGAATCTCGAAGAGGACAACACATTTTTTTTTATGACGACGAGACGAGCTGGTCACTCCCCTGATGATAAGTGTAACGCCTACCCATAACGGTTGCAACGCCACCCAGAACTTTGGTTACAAAATCTTGCGCGTCACTGCACTGCTTTCTTCAACCCTGAGACATTGGTTGTTAAGTCTCATTGCACAGTAATGTCGCTGGAAATATTGCCCTTCAAACCGAAACGCGGAAATGTTTACACACTGCTGCTTGGCGGTTGAATATATGACAAAGGTGTGGTACGGTACTTCCCTGGCGGACTCTTACGTAAGAGGCCTTCCACTACAAAAATATAGACTTCATATAAATACTTCTCTCTCATCTTCGTTATGATTTTAGCGGTGACTTGGCGAAACGGTTAGTTAAGCGCTTCGTCCCACTATTGGGACGAAGCATAGAATTGAAAAAACAATTTTTAGCATAAATTAATTAGTCTCATTATTTTATTTTTTAAATCAGAATTTAATAGGATAGTTAAAAAATAAGTAGGTATAGCAGACTGTCAGCTGTCTGCATTATTAAATTCTTAATTAAGGCTTTTTTTAGACGTGAAACGAGACAATTATATGACAGAAGTAACAAAATAATAATAACCAACTAAATAAATCTTTTATCACCGAAACAGTTCGTAAAATAAGTTAATAATAATTTTATTATGTTTGGTTAATCCTCGAAAACTTAATCACATATAAGCTATGTTGCTAAGATTGATTAATTATTATTAATAGACCGTTAAGCGTTTTGATTGCCTTTAGATTACAAAATATCCGTTATAAAATGTCATATGTAAATTTTGATCCAATATTTTGGATATTACGTTCTTCATTATATCACAGAATCAGCTTCTTTTATCAAACGATGATATAGACTAGAATAATTTGAAACATAACCGAAAAGGATAAGAAATATATGTATGTAATATGTGTCAGCATGTCAGAGCTTGTCAGGACACCAAAGAGCCTCTGGTATGGCTTAACGACTTCTATCAATTGGTAGCAACCAACAACATAGCTTGCACGGAATGATGAAGTTAATAGTGAGGAGTCAAGGATCGAACCCGATGTCGTTGAGTTGCAAAACGCACATAATTATCTAATTTCTCTCAGCCACCGTAGTATTTAATTAAGCATCATATATCTTCTTTACCTATAAAACTTTGTTGACAAAAACAGTTTACCTTTAGGACCCCTATTTCCTAAAGGTAAACTGTATTTTTTTCATATTCTTCCAAATGCAATTTTTGCACGCAGGCAAAGCTGCGGGGTGAAGCTAGTTATCATACAAGATGATTTCTTTAACATTGAAGTTAATACCGCCCTATTACTGTTTTACGTGCAGGACACAAGAAGGTTTAAAAGTAAATTATAGTTTAAAAAACACGCTTTAGTACCATTAAACAGAACTAAAAAGTAAAAAATAAAATTCAATATAAGAATAAAGAGATTAACGAGGAAATTAATGTCATTGTAAAAAGAAGCGTGTGGAGCTCGATCTTAATTGTTATTTATTTTTTACCAATATATGTTACTATTTCTATTGGGCTCGATCTTAATTGTTATTATTTTTTTACCAATATATGTTACTATTTCGAATTACAGAGTTAGTGATTTCTTATATATTTGAATTTAGAAATAGGAAGTTTTTTTTTGTCGTTAATCCTAATGATCCTGATCAGGATAATGGGACAAAATTTTAAATTATTGTATTGTCATCGGGTCCTGATAAGTGTGCACAATTTTGAATTAATCTGACCACTTAAAGTGGGTAAAAATCGAGTTCATAGATTCCGTTACATACAAACATACATACAGAAGCTAATAGCAGCGTGTTAATAAATACTCCGCCAAACAAACGAGTGAAGTATAGCAAATGGCGGCTGCATATGTGTGTGTGAGTGGGTAATTTGTGTGTTTTTGTGGTTTATACACATTTTCATCACAATATACTACATTGTTTTTGATTTTGCATGAGAACTTAACATAATTAACACGACTATGAGATATTGATGCGATGTAGCGGGCGATTGGTATAACTTGGTGTGTGTGCGTGAGGCTTGTGCGTAAAAGTGGAACGGCATATCTTGGCTGCTTCACTTTCTGGTTGGCGGTGTGGATTCCGTCTTATATAATTCTTCTTGGCAGGACTGAAACATGTCATAGCATGTACTACTTAAGTCCAATCGATAAAACGAAAAGGGATTCAGCCGCAGTTTTTTTATTTGTGGCATTTATCATTAAAAACGCGATGAGCGCTACAAAATACACTATATAATACAAAATTTTTTTTTTTTTTTATAATCTTATTTTATTACATATATATATAAAATTATATTATAAATCAGAGAAGTGTAGCCACTGTCATAAACAGACCAATCAAAGTTTAGTTAAAAATGAATACTCTCATAACAAGCGGAAAACTTCGTCTGCGCGATGCAGAACTCCATACATTTTGAACTGACAGTCCATACAAAAATACACAAAATGCTTAAAAACCGATTAACGCCATCTATCTTCAGAAATTTGTGTATCTTTGTTACTCCTTCGCACTCAAACAGCTCAACGGATTTGGAAGAAATTTGGAACTAGGATAGCTTATATCCTAGATTTACACATTGGCTACTTTTCATCATCATAATCCACACGGGTGAAACCGCGGGGAGCACGTAGTAAATACTATAACTTAGTGCACAACACAACAACTTAGCAACACCTTCAGCAATTTGAATGTCTAGTGTCTACTTCGCAAAATAACATGATACCACACAACTTTTTATCGACCTATCGCTCTTGACCTGGTGACATACTAACTTTGGATCTCAATACCACATCAAAAATATTATCAAATAACAATATAGTATATTAGATCATTATGCTCATTAATACGAACGTGTTTTGTTTACAAATGTTTTTTTAAATATGTTGATAATATTCAAATCTATGGATGTGGGTCGAATTATGTATTGACTATTAAATATTAATAGAAAATCTTCTCCATGTGTTGCATCGATCATTGACCTTATGATGTCATAAGTTTAATATACTACCATAGGTATATCTGTAGGTATCTGTGACGGATGGTATAATTAGATACTATTCAAATAAAAAGTTTTCTCATATACTTCAACATTAAATATCTAAATTTTTTTACAGTTCACTGTACAAAATTTTAGATATTTAATGTATAAAATTTTGTACAGTGAAGATAGTAAAAAAAAATGGTCTAGGGGACATAAAATAAGCTACTGAACAAGAATATAAAGTTTTTAAAAATCTGTCTGTTTGTCTGTTTGCATATAACCTAAAATATACTAGACCGATTGTGATGTGGTTTTCACTGTTGAATAACTTAGGTTTAGAATTAAAAACTGGCGTACTTGGTACTGTTAGTTTATTCGCGCATCCTTTATAAGTACTGGACTGATTGCGATGCAGTTTTCATTGTTGGATAGAATAGGATTAGACTTAAAAATTAATCAAACCGATGAGTAGTAGTCGAACAATCGATAAAATACCATTTGACGTCTGAACGAAGTTTGATAATATCGGTACCTTTAGTTCTGGAATAACACAGCTAGTAAATGTATAAATGCAAGCATCTCAGTGTAAATCAAAGTGGGAAGTTATGAAAATAATGAAATGTTAATTTATTACGACTCATAAAACGATCATTGTCATGATAAATGATGGCAATAAAATAATTCACTGTCGTGTTCACTGAAGTTATAGTCATATCACTGATTAATAAAATGGTTGCCGCGGGAGCGCACTTTGATTTAATATAAGGAAAAACCATTGATTGAATAGGGGTTTCATTTGGGACCAAATTAATTGATAATCTAAGATTGTTACTTGTTGACCGATAACTTTAATATCCAAGTAATCCTTTCCATACAAAGGTTGCCTGGAGGCCGCCCGATGTACCTTTAATTTCATGAGTTTATCCTGTATATTACCTTCTTCTTGGTGTGCAATAAAGAGTTACTGTATTGTATTGTACGCTCATTCAGGGACCTTTGCGAATTAAACTCAAAATTATGTTGTTTCTTGTAGTTCAAGATTTTGGTTTTTGACAAGTTTTGTTATGGCAATGGCGACTCACACTTGACTGCTTATCATGAACTATAAGTGTTGGGGTCATTCGCTTGGTTGTAAGCCCCCAGTGACGCACCCACGCCTGTCCTTGACAACTGCAATGCCACCCAGAGCATTGAATTGCAATGCCCTGTCAGAGGACAATGCACTGCAATTCTAATTCTACAATTAATCATTTCAGTCATTTTGAGAGCTCCGTACCTCAAAAGGAAAAAAGGAACCCTTGTGGGATCACTTTTTTGTCCGTCTGTCGGTCTGTCTGTCAAGATTTTTTTCTCAGGGACGCGTAAAGTTATCAAGTTGAAATAAATATCAATGCTCAGGTCTACAATCCCTTAGAACTGTAAAAAACAATATTTTATGACAACGCTATCAAAACATACGGCCGCTTATGCTGCATATTTTGACAATCTATGAAATCAAAATCTATAGGGTACGTCCCATTGACCTAGAATCATGAATATTTGGCAAGAAGCAATGTCTTATGGCACAAGTAAAGGGGAAAATCCGAAAACCATACATTCGAAGATCAAACACAAAAAAAAATTGTTCTCGTGATGGATGATCTATTTAAATTGGAGTAAAATTAATAAAATGATTTGATGCGGTCATAAATAAGTATTCAAGGAAACCTTGTATTTAGTTTAGTGCAGGCACATTTTATTAACAGTATATTTATATTTGTATTTTATTATAAATATTATTTATATTTATTCAAGTAACTTTACCACAATTCCTGACTAATAACTAAAATTAACAGTATGATATAGTTGATAGATTCAGACGTTACTTTGCGGAAATCTATATTTAAAATGAATATTAAGCTTACTTCCGCCAAAATGTAAGCCAGACATATGATAAATGGAAAAATATGATAAATAATAACCCCTACTAAAACCCTTACCAAAAATGAAATTAACGTAAATTAAAAGACAAACCCAAAAGGAGAAAACAAGTAGATATATATACCCCAATATATACCAATTTGTTTTGGCGGGAGTAAGCTTAATATTTTTACTTCATTCAGTAATTATGACTAAAATTAACTGTAATTATGAAACAAAATACATGTCTCCGTTGATTATTGTTCTGGTAGCACACAAAGGTGATGTATTTTACAAAGTTTTTGTCCACGTAAATCATTTTCAATTAATACCATAATGAAATGCAACACAGAGATCATAATGCAAAACCTACTTTTTAAAGCAATATTTTTTTATCTTATCAAATTTTTTACCTACTGGTTGTCTGCAATACGCAAAAACAAGTTCGTATTGATTTTGAATTAAAATTGTTTATGTTGAATCAGCAAATATATTGACTCATTCGTCAACTTGTAAGTAGTACAATATTATTGACTTGTCCAATCAATGCTGCATTCAAAAAACAGTAAAACAGTTTTTGCTCATGCATATGACGCACATATGCAATTACCTATCGAGTGCAAACCACGCTATCTTCAATGTGTCAGTTCACGAGGGTGTCTGACCTCTGTGGTTATGATTTTATTGACATTCTTAGTTTTCTTAGGCGCTATTTTCATGAGCGTTAATTTTGCAGTGCAGTGGCAGAATTTTGACGCGTGAAAAACGCTATGTAGATACTAGCCCATGCATGTAGTTACTATTGAATTATTAGAAGGTATCATAAGCAAGTACTAAAATGTATGCCGAATCAAAATGGAATCTATACCAATATATAAAAGTGAAACGTTGTCTGTTTGTTTGTTTGTTTTTTTGGAGAGCTTTAACGTAATAACGGCTGGACGGATTTTGATGAAACTTGGAATGAAGATAGCTTATACCCTGGAATAAAACATAGAATACTTTTTATCCCGGAAAATTGTGAGTTTCCATGGAAAAACTGGAAAAATTTTGATAGCTCGCTGTAAGAAACGGTTGCCATGGAAACAAGAGTGGTGCTATACCTAATTTTCTATTGGTTTTTAATATCCTAGAAGAACGTAGGATGCTTTTTTTTTTTTTGCGATAAACAGTAGTCCTCGAAAGGCGCGAAAACTAGTCCTTAATAAAAAAAAACAAGGTCTGGCGTACATACAGACTTTAGTATTCACTTGTAACGTTCGTAGACACCGTACCCTCTACCCTACCGTACCCTGTTTGTTAAACCGAATGTCGACACTAAATGTTTATGTTATATCGACACATGATTTAAGCATTTCGTCCTATAATATCATTGAGTTTTAATATTGTGTTCCTTACAAAATGCACTATTATTACAACGCGAAAGTTGAGCGATGGTAGCCTAACGGTTCAATAGTGCAAGTAAGATTTCAATGATACCGGGTTCGTTTCTAGGTTCCGTACTAAAGACTTTTTTAAGTTATGAGCGGTTTTTCATCGCTCCGTGCTTTGGAGGGCACATTAAGCTGTCGGTCCCGGCTGGTATTGATTAATAACAGCCGTTAAACCATATCAAAGGCACTAGGGGGCCTAAAAAACTCTGATAGCACTACCTCATACGACAAACAAAACAAACATTACAAATTATAAAATATCATTCGCACGAATGTACAATTCGGTAAAATACTAATGTAGTCTGAGCATTTGTATGTAACATTCGCTAAAACGTTACATTATTAAACAGCTTCAATGTGTACCTACACTTATAAGATTTTAATAAAATCTTGACTTTGTAACCGCTTATTTGGAAGTCGAAAACCCTTTACCTTCGCTTAATTTCACGTCTCAGCGTGATAAGTTAAAACGATTACAGTTTTTAATGATTCCGCTCTGTTTGGTAAATTAATACACCAGATTACATTCTTGAAAGTTTGACAGTACTATTTTTAACAACTGGGTCGATATTAATCTAGATGACCGGTTGGTCTAGTGGCTAGAGATCCTACTATGAAATCAAACGGTCCTGGGTCCGAATCCCGCAAGGTGCAATAATTTGTTTGATGAGCAGAAATTATTGTTTCCAAGTCATGAATGTAATATTCGTATCTACGAGTATATATGTTTATCCGTTATCTAGTGCCCAAAGTACAGGGATACAAGTAAAAGTATATAATCTATATTTATAAATCGACAGTACGGCACCGGTGCAGCGATGATGCCGGCCGGCAACCGGGGATATAAACCCATGACTTTTCTATGTTATGTGCGGTTTTTCATCACTCCTGGTCTGCGTTAAGCCTTGTCAGACAAACTGACACCAGAGGCCAACTCTACCTCATACGACAAGCAAGTAAGCATGGCAATTATATTTTTTACAATGGTGGAGCCCTTTGTTCAGTTCTGATGGTGGGGAAATCAGCTCTTCTCTTGGAGAAAGAGAGAGAGTGAAAAGGAGAATATTGTATGGCTGGCAGGGCTGATCTTTTATCTTGTTGGCTGTTGTGTAACCATTCGTATGCCAATAAATTTGCATCAAACTATGGAGTAAGTTAATATTTTTCAGTAATAAATCACCATGCTATTAAACCTTGTGCAAAGTCCATAAGTCGCCGCGTTAAGTCATTGCTAAGGCTATAAGTGCCAATGACCACTTTCCATCGAGGCTCGGGTCTCTGGTTGCATAAAGTATGCAAATTTTGATGTGTTTTACGCTTTAGGTGTTTTTTTTCATCATTATAATAGGATAAGACCGCCCATTGTACATAATAAAATGTATTGTATTTAAACAAATGTTTATGTGTATATCTTTTTAGGTGTAATAAAGTATTATATATCTATCTGTCTACAAGTTATTAAGATTAGCATAAGTTACTGAAGTAAAAGAACTGAACTGAAAGTAGACTACTGAAGTAGAAAAAGGACAAAGAAAAACAATGAAAAGTACATTAAAAGTTGCATTGAATTGAATGACAATCGGTTTTTTTTAAATTAAGGTTTTTTTTTAATTTTATCTAATTGAATTTTATGCCTAGTGAATGGAAAAATTAAATTACTGTAAGATCACGCCAAAAACCCCGCCCCATTTATGTTGCAGAATAGAACTATAGAACTACAGAATATACTATATATCAGTACCTACCAATCTTTTTCTGCTTGTTCTGACAACAAGCCATAGATTTAATCCTGCGTGCTCTATTGGTAGAAGTCGGTATAACAACCTGTCATTTTTATTCAAATTGATAGTACTAACAGAAAGAAAATAGACGAGATTTTTTATCAAGAAGTTAGTAAAAATATGCAAGGAATCATACCTTAATTATAACTCAAGTTAATGTATAATCAAAAAAAAAAAAAAAAATGGTACTATTTTACGTTTTGAAACGGAATTGTTAAGCCTGCCTATACATACATAGTAGACATACAAACGATGCTTTTTAGTTCCTAAAGACTAGTCTTTCTTTTAGAATTTACATACTAAAATCATAACGACTGACATAATGAAAAAATAACTACTTACAATGGAGAGAGGCTCGGCTCAGTGCTACACTCTAAAGTAGGTAATAGCCCATTAAACATAATGTTACATGTTGGGTTTTAAAGAAGTGAAGGTGCAAATACAACATCTTCGGTAGGTACAATTAGGTACAAAACCCACTGAACATATTCAAAACTACGTAAAGTTAAATTGGAAGTTAGTACAAGTTTAATGACTTTTGTCTCTGGCTGATCCATATACAAATAGTACTAGTGCATACAAAAGTGATGGGCTTACAGATGTAGTAAGATCGTAAAATGAAATAAGACAAAACGTGTCACATAATTTGTATATTCAATTACATAACTAAAGCCGTTTCATTGATGAGAATTGTCTTCTAACCACTTTTGAAATCAAAAACATTGGCATCCTTTTAAACTCCTGTACATTTATCAATAATTAGTTATTGATAATTAGTGATAACTTAATTACTAATTGTATACAAATTTGACTGTGGCATGGCGGGGTCAGTCACAATTTTTAGTCTGTGGTTCAACGAAAATTTCTGTGACCTTACTAATATAATCATAATCCACACCAATATATTAAATTGAATCGTTGTCTATTTGTTTGTTTGTTTGGGGAGCTTTCACGCGATAACGGCTGGACGGATTTTGATAAATTGGAATGGAGATAACTTATACTTTGGAATAACAAATAGGAAACTTATCATCATCATCATCCTTCACGCGGGTGAAACCGCGGGGTGTAGCTAGTAGTTGATAAAATTGTTCCTACCTTCCAAGTATTTTTTTATTCATAAACAAACGTTCATTTTTGTTATTTTTTAAATTTACCAGTGTCAGTGGTTTTTTAATGTTGATGATTTTGATTCATGCAGTTTGAATCACATTTATTTTGTGCCTGTATAAAATGGTGCATCCAGTAGCTGATGACGGATGATGAAGTGCATTTACATCGCACGATCACATTGCAATATCGCCTACTCAATGTCACGAGGAAGACATAAATCATCGTACTTTGCATAAAGCTGCCACACCTGAGAATAGCATTTGAATTATTATAGCAACTGTTGTCAAAGCGGATTTCGCTAGCAGTAATCATATTTCAAATTGATGCATATTTCCTCTATATTTCTTGATATTATTCGTTTTTCCCAATTGTATTTTAACTATTAAATACAAACCTAAAACGAAATGTAAGTGAATATATATAATTTTGCTAATTTTCACGGCAAACGTACCATTCGCTTACATTTCGATTAAGGTAGGTAAGTATTTTAAAATAAAACAAAACCCGAATCCGAATAATATCATGTAGTGTATGGTGGAAATATACTTGAATTACAAAATGATTCTGGAATTACGTTTGTATTTCTATGGATTATTAATCCTCCGGCGGCCACTTAACTAATTTAGTTCCGGTTGGACCCTCTGACACCCTCTGAGTAGTGAACCCTATAAATGGTTACTGTGTAATCAACTGCGTCATAGCAAACACGGTATCCATGTAAAATTGTAAATTGTTACCTTCTCGGAACATTTAAAGACCTTTTTCATTACTCATACAACCTTTCGATGAAAAGGATTGAGGTTTATATTAATTGCACCTGACGGAATTTCGCAGAACATATTTGTTTCTACTATTTAATTGCAGTGACGCCTGCTCAGCAAAGACATGTCTCATAATTATTTCAACGGAAACATTTGGATTAACGACGCGACTTGAACGCGCATCATCCGCGGCACATAAATATACGCCAACTTCCCTTCGATAATAAGCATTTATAACTTGTGCAACTTACAGTACTGTATCAGTTACATATTATAACAGGCCTATAATTTATTTAAAAAAATGTGCCAGAGACTGGATAATAAACCTTCATCATCATCATCATCATCAGCCTGTATTCGTCCACTGCTGGACTTAGGCCTCTCCCAACGCCACAGAGCCCGGTCTTCGGTTTTTCTCATCCAGTTTCTGCCGGCCACCTTCCGCAGGTCATCACTCCACATGACCGGTGGGTGTCATACACTAAATTTGCCAAGTCGTTTAAATGAGACTCTCGATACCTCAATCCAATGTCTGAATACCAAAAATCTGTATGAACGCCTTTGGTTGATACGAGTAGCGACCACAGTTTCGGTTCTTACTAATTTGGCTTTCTCAAAGGGGCAATGCCACTGGCATGTTGGATACTCTGCCAACTGAGAGTTGTATAGAAAACTTGGACTGCCTATAATTTGGTTGTCCAACAGTTTCAGTTAGTACCATGTGAGTTGCATTCAGTAGTAGCATCTACATTTTGCATGTATGTAGCATGGTTAGTCGTCTATTTCCGATACAGAGATTACAAGAAAACAATGAATCATTTATAACCAAGATTACATTCATGTCAAATGAAACAATATCGGACGGAGAGATAATAACATGACTCAGAAAGTGACTGATGTTTGATTTCATCACCAATGCAATAATAATAATTTAATATATGGTTTGGGTCCACCAACATTTTTATACTTCATTAATAAGGGTTGACTTGAGGATTGTAACCGTGTATGAGCAAAAGTCATGGTAAATAAATTCTTATGAGTACATAATTATGCATTGAAGCCGACCGAGTTATGAGATGACCAGTTCGTTAGCACTGCCACCCAGAACTCTAGATTACAAATACGTAAGCTCAAAAACTAAAACCTATCTAAGGTCGGGTAAAAAATAGCTTATGACACTCTTGTGATGAAGACGAATCAATTGACGCCTCGCTTGTCAAAATCGGACCAAGTTTTTAGTCTGAACACATAACCCTTTCCTTGTTTCGCCGTAGTTGGGTAAAAAAATGTGCGGTTCAGAGACAAGAAAGTCAAAAAAAAACCCTTCAAACCGGAAAAAAAATATATTTGCTTACTACTGGTTGGAATATTGTAACGAACTTCAAATTATTGTATGACGGCCATTGGCTGTATTGCACATTGGTGATGTAACATAAGGTGCGCATATTTTCGAAGTTTTCCTGTCTTTATCATAATTTTTTGAGAATATCAGAGAGTAAAAGGAATTTAATGTACTTAAATTGTGAGATTGTATTATATTTTAGCGATGACATTGTAACGCTGTTGGTAGTGCTTCTGCCTGCTAAATTTAGGTCGTGTCAGGTTCGAGTTTTGGCTGAGGCAATAATTTTGTGTTATGAGCGTAAATACAGGAATGTATAAAAAATAATTAGTCTACATTGACAAATCCAAGATATGCCGATCCGCTCGTACGCATAAGCCTCACGCACACACTTACACCATGTTATGCCGATCGGCCGCCACATCGCAGCAATATCTTGACCTTGTTATCAGTAAATGCAGTCTTTTGTGATGAATTTGTGTGATATTGGGTATCAACCACAAAGCAACACCAATTATCTATTCACGCACACATAATATGCAGCCGCTATTTGCTATGCTTCACTAGTTTATTTGTTGGTTGGTAACCTTCTTGTGAGCATAAATGTTTGTTCTCTGAGCATGCATGTGTGTCCAATCGCGACACAGGGAATAATTTTGTAGTACGTGATACTGGCTACTACAACTACTACGGTGATAATTTTGTGAACGTTTATAATGAAACTCAATTGATAAGGATGGCATAAAACGAATTGCAACAAGACATAAGTTCAAAAAATAAAAACAGACTAAGGTCGGGTACAAAATAGCCTATGAAAATCTTGCGATGAAGACGAATCGATTGATATCAAAATCGGACCAAGGTTTTAGTTTGAACACATAACCCTTTCGTTAGCCATGCCATAGCCCGGTAAAAAAATGCATATGACATTCTTTAAAAGAAGACGAATCGATTGACACCTCGCTTGACAAAATTGGACCAAGTTTTTAGTTTGGACACATAACCCTTACATTGCCTTGACGTAGTCGGGTAGAATAGCCTATGACACTCTATACCTGAAGACAAATCGATTGACACCTCGTTTATCAAAATCTAACCAATATGGGCGACGCTATCGTGGAACATCCACATAACCACATACATATACATACAACCAGTCTGAGTAGACTCAAAGACATATTACAGTGTTGGTGTCAAACACAGGCCGGTCGTACATCTACACTCTGGTAGCCATTGACTAGCATTAACTAAATTAACCAATAACTGTCTTTCTATCTTGTGTGATTGCTAGAGTTCACGTCAAAGGTATATGTTTCAATTTCAGTTTATTTATTGCACAACATATTATGTACATTATTAAAATCACAGGCATTATAGTGTTAGTGTCAACATATATGACCCTCACAGGGTAGAGCAACAAGTAGTGTTAGTGTCAACATATAGCAGCAAGTAGTATTGAGGGTATAGCACTACTTGTGTACTAGCAATAAGTAGTGTTAGTGTCAACATATATGACCCTCACAGGGTATAGCAACAAGTAGTGTTAGTGTCAACGTATGTGACCCTCACAGGGTATAGCAACAAGTAGTGTTAGTGTCAACATATATGACCCTCACAGGGTATAGCAACAAGTAGTGTTAGTGTCAACATTTATAACCCTCACAGGGTATAGCAACAAGTAGTGTTAGTGTCAACATATATGACCCTCACAGGGTATAGCAACAAGTAGTGTTTTAAGCTACTTCACCATGCAATGAACAAACATAATTACTTCCACTTCTTTTTAAATGACTTGTTCGGGGTTGCCATAATTTCGCTAACGTCGCTTGGATAGAGTAGAAGACCACCATTAGTTAAATGTTTTGTGGTAATGCTGTCTTAACATATTATTATTATCATCTTGTAACCTGACAGAAGACAGAAAGACTTTGTATTTTTTACCCGACTACAGCAAAGCTAGGGAAGGATAATGAGTTTTTTAGTCTATGTATGTATATATATGTATGTATTTATGTATGTGTCTATGTATGTGGTTATGTGGATGTTCCATCATAGAGTCGCTCCTATTGGTCCGATTTTGACACGCGAAGTGTCAATCGATTCGTTTTCAGTGTAATAGGCTATTTTTTTCCTAACCGTAGTCGCTTTTTAGTTTTTGAACTTACCTATATCTTGTTTGGACATGCGCTTCTGCCGTAATCACGACGCTTGGCAAGCTTGGAGATCGCAGTAGTTAGTGATAAATGTGATGATACTCAGGTGCATGCTGCTGCCCGTTTCCTGAATACCCTCAGCTGGTTCGCACAGCACCCGCCACAAACAACAACAAAACAAGCTCTAACATAACTCGAACATTTTATTATGTACAGTCTTGTCTTTTATTTCCAACAAAATAAAAGAGATGCGTCGAATTATGCACATCCACGGCGCGGGCGCAGCGTTTGGTAAGAGGTCGTATCGTAACACCGCATCACACACGCAAACGCACGCGGAATGACAATCACTGTTGATGTGTGAACATTACTAGATTCTTGGTTACTTTGTTGCAACAAGACATATGTTCAAAAACTAGAACTAAGGTAAAAATAGGCTGACACTCATGCGATCAAGACGAATCGAATGATACACCGCTTGTCAAAATTGGACCAAGTTTTTAGTTTGAACACATAACCCTTCCTTTGCTTTGCCGTAGTCTGGTAAAAATAGCCTATCACACTCATGCGATCAAAACGAATCGAATGATACCTCGGTTGTCAAAATTGGACCAAGATTTTAGTTTGAACACATAACCCTTCTTTTGCCTTGCCGTAGTCGGGTAAAAAATAGCCTGTGACACTCTTTACCTGAAGACGAACCGATTGATACCTCGCTTGGCAAAATCGGACCAATAGGGGCGACGCTATGGTGGAACATCCACATACCTGCACAGATACATACATACATACATACATACATACATACACACAAACGTTACTATGAGGTCTCACAGTGCTCACGAACGCACAGGGTCCTACAATCCTACTCACAAACGACACTTGAGTGCCGAACACTGCCGAATACTGTGTGTTCACTTGAAGCAGCGCATTCTTAAAGTAGCTGTAACGACTAAGTATCGTTTGTGAATTAGAAGGCTCGCAATGACGAACGCATAGTGAAATGGCTTACTTTGCATAGTGTCGCTGCTTTACTTAGGCAAATGTAATGATGAATACAATTACTGTGATTTAAATCACAGTAATTGTATTCATCATTACGAATATTTCAGGAATAGAGATTGTAAAGATGCTTGTAGACGATCAAGCGCAAAACTACTATTATGTATTCTGTGACAATATGGTTATGATTGCCGTAATGAGTTTGGCTAGTAGCTTATTCGTGAATGAATATCTGTATTAATTACATTTAAATCTCTTGTTTTATTTGTTACCCCACTACGGCGATGCAAGGGAAGGGTAATGAGTTTAACAGTCTATGTATGTATGTGGGTAAGTGATGTTCCACCATAGTGGCGCCTCTATTGGTCCAATTTTGACAAACGAGGTGTCAATCAATTTGTTTTTAGGTACAGAGTGTTATTTTTACCCGACTTCGGCGAAGCAAAGGTAGGGTAATGTGTTCAAACTTTTTAGTTTGAACTTGGTCCGATTTTGACAAGCGAGGTGTCAATCGATTCGTTTTCATTTATAGAGTGTCACAGACTAATTTTTACCCGACTACGGCGAAGCAAAGGTAGCGTTATGTGATCAAACTAAAAACTTGGTTCAATTTTGACAAGCGAGATATCAATCGAGTCGTCTTCATTGCAAGAGTGTCATATGCTATTTTTTTACCCGACCGTAGTCGTGTTTTAGTTTTAGAAATGATATCTTGTTATACAAAGTAATAGGTGCACTATTATTACCTACTTATTTAGTTTCACTTGTTTTATTGTTACACCTACAATGTATATTATTTTTAAATTTAATTATTTTCCTTCACTGTTAGTACAACGTTGTGGCCTATTAGCTCAGAGTTACTACGGCTAACTTAGCTAAAAATAGGTAAGTAACTACTTACTACTATGTACTTACTTACCTATACTTAGCTTAGTTTCTCCATCAGATCTACCTTAAGCTTTATTTTTGTCTTCAAACCAAGTTTTTTCGATGTCCTTGACCTCCGCCAACATGGAACGCCTCCACTCTGCTTATAGCGGCCCCCTTTCTTTTCCCTGGGAATCCCATTCGAGAGTCCGTTTAATTATGCGGGTCCTACGCAAAGTCAGACCAACACAGTCCTATTTCTGCTGATTAATCTGATTCTCGATCGAGGTAGGTTGGTTTAACAGATTGCTAAAACCAAATGAAAGTAAAACTCACTAGCTAACATTTTGTACGAACGTAAGATAACAAATTGGTTTGATCGTTTGCGCTCACCTTAATTTAATAAAAGTGGTGTTGCGTCTCGTCCCTACAGTCACGATTTTCGTCGGAGCGGCGGCGCGGGCGCAAAATTGTCGGGCTCTCTGTTTATGTTGAAATGTTAGGTGGATTGTGACGAAGGATTGCCAACACCTTCAATTCAACGTTCAAAATGAAATTGAAGAAAATTAAATTGTATGCAATTTGGTGTTGTTCATGCTGTTGCTTTTTGGACGGACAACAAAGGATGATTGCACGCAAAATTGTGCGTAAATAAAATAGTTACGCTCTTTTCTAATAAATATAATATGTGCAATCTCTTAATCTATAACAAATATATTATAATAAGCATGACTATCAATAATTGATTTGATTACTCACTATTTATTTTGTATCTGAATTGTGTAATGAAAAAAAACTTCGCTGATCAATTATTCGCGAAAGTTTAAAAATTTCAAACACTTCACCAATTTTTCATAACTAACATAACATAACACACAAAAACACGGCTACAAATGGCTTAAATTTACTAAAAAAACTGTATCAAATTTGATAAAATTTATATGGGATCACACACACTAGTGGTATACAAAAAAGTTACAAACAAACAACAACAATTACAACTACAACTTGCCTAAGTAAAGCAGCGACACTATGCAAAGTAAGCCATTTCACTATGCGTTCGTCATTGCGAGCCTTTTAATTCACAAACGATACTTAGTCGTTACAGCTACTTTAAGAATGCGCTGCTTCAAGTGAACACACAGTATTCGGCAGTGTTCGGCACTCAAGTGTCGTTTGTGAGTAGGATTGTAGGACCCTGTGCGTTCGTGAGCACTGTGAGACCTCATAGTAACGTTTGTGTGTATGTATGTATGTATGTATGTATGTATGTATCTGTGCAGGTATGTGGATGTTCCACCATAGCGTCGCCCCTATTGGTCCGATTTTGCCAAGCGAGGTATCAATCGGTTCGTCTTCAGGTAAAGAGTGTCACAGGCTATTTTTTACCCGACTACGGCAAGGCAAAAGAAGGGTTATGTGTTCAAACTAAAATCTTGGTCCAATTTTGACAACCGAGGTATCATTCGATTCGTTTTGATCGCATGAGTGTGATAGGCTATTTTTACCAGACTACGGCAAAGCAAAGGAAGGGTTATGTGTTCAAACTAAAAACTTGGTCCAATTTTGACAAGCGGTGTATCATTCGATTCGTCTTGATCGCATGAGTGTCAGCCTATTTTTACCTTAGTTCTAGTTTTTGAACATATGTCTTGTTGCAACAAAGTAACCAAGAATCTAGTAATGTTCACACATCAACAGTGATTGTCATTCCGCGTGCGTTTGCGTGTGTGATGCGGTGTTACGATACGACCTCTTACCAAACGCTGCGCCCGCGCCGTGGATGTGCATAATTCGACGCATCTCTTTTATTTTGTAGGAAATAAAAGACAAGACTGTACATAATAAAATGATCGAGTTATGTTAGAGCTTGTTTTGTTGTTGTTTGTGGCGGGTGCTGTGCGAACCAGCTGAGGGTATTCAGGAAACGGGCAGCAGCATGCACCTGAGTATCATCACATTTATCACTAACTACTGCGATCTCCAAGCTTGCCAAGCGTCGTGATTACGGCAGAAGCGCATGTCCAAACAAGATATAGGTAAGTTCAAAAACTAAAAAGCGACTACGGTTAGGAAAAAAATAGCCTATTACACTGAAAACGAATCGATTGACACTTCGCGTGTCAAAATCGGACCAATAGGAGCGACTCTATGATGGAACGTCCACATAACCACATACATAGACACATACATAAATACATACATATATATATACATACATAGACTAAAAAACTCATTATCCTTCCCTAGCTTTGCTGTAGTCGGGTAAAAAATACAAAGTCTTTCTGTCTTCTGTCAGGTTACAAGATAATAATAATATGTTAAGACAGCATTACCACAAAACATTTAACTAATGGTGGTCTTCTACTCTATCCAAGCGACGTTAGCGAAATTGTGGCAACCCCGAACAAGTAATTTAAAAAGAAGTGGAAGTAATTATGGTTGCTCATTGTATGGTGAAGTAGCTTAAAACACTACTTGTTGCTATATCCTGTGAGGGTCATATATGTTGACACTAATACTACTTGTTGCTATACCCTGTGAGGGTTATAAATGTTGACAATAACACTACTTGTTGCTATACCCTGTGAGGGTTATAAATGTTGACACTAACACTACTTGTTGCTATACCCTGTGAGGGTCATATATGTTGACACTAATACTACTTGTTGCTATACCCTGTGAGGGTTATAAATGTTGACACTAACACTACTTGTTGCTATACCCTGTGAGGGTTATAAATGTTGACACTAACACTACTTGTTGCTATACCCTGTGAGGGTCATATATGTTGACACTAATACTACTTGTTGCTATACCCTGTGAGGGTCACATACGTTGACACTAACACTACTTGTTGCTATACCCTGTGAGGGTCATATATGTTGACACTAACACTACTTATTGCTAGTACACAAGTAGTGCTATACCCTCAATACTACTTGCTGCTATATGTTGACACTAACACTACTTGTTGCTCTACCCTGTGAGGGTCATAAATGTTGACACTAACACCATAATGCCTGTGATTTTAATAATGTACATAATATGTTGTACAATAACTAAACTGAAATTGAAACATATACCTTTGACGTGAACTCTAGCAATCACACAAGATAGAAAGACAGTTGTGATTTGCCAAATCAAAATCAATGGTTGAAGCGTAATCGAAAATGGTCAATTATGTCTATGCCATTCAATTGTCCTAAATCGTCAACACAAGAACAATGATGTCGTGCGACCTTGTCTTGCAGCATTCGGAGCGATGACTGTCATCGAGATGTCAAATCAAATTGTTTTGGTATTACAAAATGTTATTTGAAGACTTGGTCCATGATATTTGAGAAGTTGTTGTGGTCCTTTTATGCGGGAGTAGTGGGTCGAGACGAAATGAGGAATAATCCTTGCAGCCACTATGTTCAGTCGTGTGCGAGTCTCATTCATCCATTACTTTCCTGTCGCTATCACGATATCAACTAAGCAGCAGGCTGGTGGTCGCCCGGTAGTCCTCTGTCTTCGTAAGGCCACTACCACAGTACCTACTCGTATATATATATATATATATATATATTCCAGTGTCACCACTCTGTGACTACCTTGATACATGTGCCATCGTCCCAAATGGCCCTTCTCCATTTTTACCAAAATGTTGGTTTTGATTTTAGCAACGCATCATCATCATAGTCAGCCCATATTTGTCCACTGCGGACGTAGACCTCTTCGGAACGCCACTGAACCTAATCTTCTGCTCTCCCCATCAAGACGCTGCCAATCTCCTTTCGCAAGTTGTCACTCCACCTAGCGGGCGCCCTACACAACATTTGCCTAAACGTGTTCTCCACTCTAGAACTCTTTCACCTTAACTGTTGTTGGTTCTTCGAGTTATGTGTCCGGTGCATTGCTACTTCAGCTTGCTAATCTTTGAGCTATGCCAGTTACTTTAGTTCTCTGGCGGATCACGTCATTTCGGATTCTGTTCTTTAGGGAAACAACGAGCGTAGCTCTCTCTATAGCTCGCTGGGCGACTTACGACGCAACGTAACGTTAGCAACGTAATATGTGTGTAGGTATTTAAATATGTTCATAATTCAGTTCATCAGTTCCCTCACAGCATCTACACTAGGTACTAAACTGATATCAACATAATATAGGGCAACGCTGGATTTGTATCTATTGTCTACGAATTACGTACTCTTATTTTTTAATAATCAAATAAAGCGTCCGAGGTGATCCATAAGGTTACGGGAAAAAATATATACATCGAATTCCATTCTGATGGGCACTTTAACACACACCATTTAAGAAATTTATTACACATGTTGTGGCAACAAAGTATGACGTAGAGCAATATTTTAGAAAACTATAAAATTAAAAGGATACGTTCAAAAACTAAAAACAAACGACGGAAAATCTTAGTAAACTAAAGATACACAAACAAGAATGTTGCCAGCAAACATAACTCACTAAAACAAATGTAGAGCGTGGGAGTGCGTTTTAAACAAAATAAATAATAAAATAACATTATTGTGTTTAGCTATGTCTTTTTAGTTCACTGTGATACTCCCTAGTTGGATTTTATATTTCGTATTTATATTGATATATGTCAGAAATAGATTGAGGTAAATTTATTGAGCAAGAATTTTAAACAGAAAAGGTTTATCATTTGATATCTGCATACTTAGGTCACAAAAGGTGTTCTTATAACAATGAAGTTATTGAGAGAAGGTCAACCACCTATGTAGGAAGATTGTTAACCTCAACAGCTAACAATAAAAACTGTATAAGTACGGTATGAACCTTTTGCAACAATCTTTATCTTCAAGGTTCCTGAAAATGGCATAACTCGAACTTTAGCGACACTTTCTCAAAAGTTCAAACCTCTCGATTTAAAGGCGGATACGTTTACAGCCTACACACTTTCAAAAAAATAAATAGTTACTGTTTCTGACAATATTTTCCGAAAATTATCAAAACATTCAGAATTCTAGAGGTCCATGTCTCAGTAGGAAAATGTGACTTTTGTTTTCATGTTGACGTAGTGTCAAACTATGTACAGTGACAAGGTACTAGTTTTGAAGTTCACTGTACATTGCATTCGCTATGACCTTCACTAGTGGATTTCACAGCCACTAGTTTTGCAAAGAGCTCCTTTGTTAGTAATAGTCAAATTAAACACACCCGAACTGTGCTAGTTCTAAACTGGTCATTTCGTAAGTTGTCTGTCTGTCTATAGTTATTTATTATACTTTTCTGTACTTACTACTAAAACAGTAAGAACGTCGAATCTTGGCCGGTCGAAAGTAAGTGCAAGTTGTGTAGCGATGAAGAAATAAAATGTATAAAAATAGCTAATTTAATCAACCTGTTACGTTTCCACCTAAGGCCACTCACAGGCCTTTTCTCACAGAGATAAAGAGAGAGACCATGCTGGCGTAGTATGGTGTTTATCACATTTAAGTAATAATGTACTCAAAATTGACATAATTAATATTCAAACATGAATATGAAATGTTGCTAACATTAAAAGCTTTACATAATTTGATGTACTGTATGTATATGATCAATAATTTTAATACATATATTTCAGTATGCAATAGTTACAGACGTATGCAATATACAATAGGTGTGTTAGGGTCCAAAGCAGTTACATTGCTTATGTAAGCAAAATACAGTAGATGTGTTAGGTACCAAAGCACTTACATGGCTTCTTGTTACAGACCTATGCAAAATACAGTAGGTGCGTTAGGGTCCAAAGCAATTACATGGCTTATGTAAGCAAAATACAGTAGATGTGTTAGGGACCAAAGCACTTACATGGCTTCTTGTTACAGGCCTATGCAATATACAATAGGTGTGTTAGGGTCCAAAGCACTTACATGGCTTATGTAAGCAAAATACAGTAGATGTGTTAGGGACCAAAGCACTTACATGTCTTCTTGTTACAGACCTATGCAATATACAATAGATGTGTTAGCGTCCAAAGCACTTACATGGCTTATTGTTAGAGATGTATGCAATATACAATAGATGTGTTAGGGTCCAAAACCTGCTGTTGCTCGATCGTTCACAAAGTTTGGAAAGCCTGTGTTCAGGCAGCTAACATTCGCTGCACGTAGTGCATATAAATAATTATGCGTTGAATCACGAGACTCATAAGATAAAATCTTAACACTCGATCTAGCCTTAGCCATTGTATGTGGTAATTATTTTATTAATAATAATTTTAAGTAACATGAAATAAACATGGCGTGTTTTTTATTCCAAATATGACCTTCAGGTAAATCAGTCATTGTGACCAACATCATAATCAAATTATTAATAAATGTTTTTTTTATCCATGTTGCAGTAGGTAATTATTAACTTAGAAATCAGAATACCTTGAGCTACACTGGCCTTCCAAACTTAGTACAGCACTTTTAAAATTAATAGTGTTTATTAAATTGCTTGGCTCCTACTCATTGGATTGAGAATACACGTTTTTAAGTCAAAACCTAAGCTATCCAACAGTGAAAATCGCATCGCAATCGGTTCAGTCATGCGCGAGCAGACAGACATTAAAAATGTGGTACTAAGGTTTGAAGGCCACTGTATTTGCAGAAACTACTTATTCTCTAGTTACATAATAATATAACTTTTTCCTATACTGAAAAACCAAAGCTTTTTGCCACAACATTTCCCAATAAACTATTTGTATCATAGCACTTTCGAATGCGCTTTCACTTTACCTTGAGTTGTGTGGTCGAGGCATTGACCCAAGTACTGGACCAAGTAATCTAAAGACTTGCATTTGATTAAAATTGTTAGTTGGCACGCCTGCATTAGTACTGAACACTGTATTTGACTAATATTAAACTTAAATAGGTAGACAAGGTCTGTTGGCCATATATTTTTATTTTAGTTTAGTTTAATTTTGATAAAGCGTTGGTTAACGTGGGTTGTTTATATATTTTATATTTATTTATTGATTTATCATTAGTTTGGTGGAAATAAGCTGCATTATTTTTTCTTCATTCATTTTAAATATGGATTTCCGAAAGTAAAGCCTGCATCTATCAACTATTAAACTTAAACCTTTTTGATTGGATATATATCTATAATTATTTTCTTTGCATTAAAAACAAATGGAAAATATCACAACCAATTTTGATGAAATTTATATGAGAACACACCGAAAGGCTCCTTTACAAATATAAGAAAATTATTAAAATCGGTTCCGACATGCCATTGATATGGGTAAAATCTAAAGAGAATCTTATCCTAAATATTATTTTGAACGAAATGGATTTACGTCAAACAAAAATCAATTTTATTGACATTTAAATGTGACTATACTGAGTCCTATCCTTACAAATAACAAATAAACAATTTGATCATATATCAAGTAGATTTGAATGAACTTCATGAGAAATGAAAATCAACTCCTACTGGAAGTCGATTAAACTGTAATGTTCTACGTAATAATGTATATCTCAATATATTTTTTATGAACACTATCTCGAAATACAATCAAAACTTTGAATATTTGAAATCGTTAGCTCCATAAAAATACTCTTGCACTACAATAACTACCCCATAAATTGAGATAGCAGTCACGAACAAAAGGTTAATTAATTTCTAATATAATGGAAATATTCCTTATTTTTTATTTTCCTATTAATAATTTCCTTTCTTAATTATAATTAATCATCATCCTCCAATGGTTGCCTGAAAGAGATCACTTGAAGTGATAAGACCGCTCATTGTTACACTTGTACTACTTGTGTTTACTATTGTTCCTCACTTTTTTTGTATGTACCTGAAATAAAGTGTTTATCTATCTGTCTCATTATAAATGTGACAGACAACATTTTTACTAATTTCTTACGTACCTAAGTACCTATATGTAACATAGAACATACTAATGATAAAAAAATAATTGCGTGTGCATATCGTGTGCGTGACATAGTTATTAATCATAATTGAAGAGAAAACTACAGCTTCTCGCCAATTCAAAAGACTCGATACGGTGATGTAAATAATTGTGTATACTTATCATAATATCTTTATTACTTTTATTAAACAAACAAACTGATTATTAGTTACAAAATATTATACTTACATAACTCAAAGCAATGTAAGCTTGTAATCGATTAATCGTCACATTATTCGTAATAACTATTGCATTAGAGTGATGATACATGGAATTTGATGACAAATAACATTGCTAACAATGCAAGAAATTACAAACCGCTGTGTAAAATATTTATTAATTGTCTAAGTCCATTTTTTGCTGATAAGATATGAAAGCAGAGAACGTGATATATCTCGATCAATAGAATTGTTATGTAAATTTGAGCTGTAAAGAGCACACCTGTATTACAATTTAACACTAGGTTAATCATACATATAGTCAGGTGTAGAGTTTTAATGTTGAAAAGCTATCATTTCGATTAACACAAGGTATAAGAAGGGCTTATTTTAGGACCTTTACCTATATCTGAAGATGCCGCGTCATATTTCTTCGAAACCATACTAATTCAATTCAAATCAATTAGAAGAGTTTACGAACCGAAACCCAAACGCAGCAAACAAAACAACGGGCTTGAAAGTTTCAGACTGCAAATACTGTTGTTGAAATTCCGAACCCTTCAATATTGGTTACATTTTCCCTATAAGAATCGCATTCTTGAGAGAATGGTTTTTCAAGTCAGCATTAAGTCGTAAATGTCGAGACACATTGTCAATATTAGGGCCCGTGCGAGGGTAACGAACTGCAGCGCATGCCACCGCTCAGGTAAGCTCGCCTTCAATCTCGACAATTTGAAATTTCGACAAAGAACCGCTCATACCTTGATCAGATTTGAGCGCAACGAAAAATGTAATCAAATGAAATAAAGTCAAAAACAAATACATTAAAGCTATTGAGGGCGACGCATCGCGGACAATATAAAGTGTGAGAACGTCCATACCCCAGTTCCTCACATTACGACACTAGAAATGGTAATGAGTGAAGGTATTAACGGATGAGCTGCAAAACAAATGGAAGCGACCCGTTAAGTGTCTCACGACGTTGCACAATGAGGCAAAGTTCCTCGGAAGTGAATTAGCGGTTCCGTATGCCGATGACAGTGTAACAATAGTGATGAAAAAGCTATCGAGCTCTGAGCATTTGTACCGAACGCGACGTTCGCCTTGCGTAGCTTCTATTGTTGCTCGTCCTACATAGAAGGTTGAAGCAATTAGGCAATATTAGGAATGAAGAAGGGAAACCTTGGATATTACAGCTGACTGCACGTGGATTATTGTTTTGCGTGCCTAATTTGCTGTAATATTGAATCATTTTGAGCGTGTAGAAGCTATTAGTAAACTATTAATTAACATAAAATCTACTATGTGCGTTCTATTGTAAATATTTTACTAAGCTAAAGCTTCGAGATTGTGGACAATGGTAATAGGTAACAAAAGGCAAAAAGTCTGTTATTTCTAGCATGCGCAATATGAACAATTCTTTTCGGTGAAGTGGCACAAACCATTCAGAAACATAACGCAAACTTGAAGGTTTACGTTTACGATGATTTCGTTGCACGTTTCATATTTGATGATTTTCCATGGTGCTGGTGTTATCAAATATTTAAATACGGGTTTGTTATGAAATCTGGGTCAGCAGGCTGACACAACCATTGTACAAATAGATCGAGGATATATACTAATTTTTTTCGAAAGCAGTTTATAAAAAATAGAAAAGGTTGAAGGAAGTAAATTTTATATTCGATAAGTAGATTTTTTGAAATATAGTTTTACCGTGAGCTTGTAACCAGTTTCATCTTCTTAGCATTATTTTATTGGGTTGTACATACATTTAAAAAAATGAGAATATATAACAAATTTCAATCTTAAAGAATTCCTTGGTGCTTTGAGATCTAATGACTTCATTTTAGAAGCACTACAATAAGTAATTGAAAAGGCTTTTTCTCATTCTGAGTTAGATCGAAGAATTTTAGGGAAGTATTGCCAAAATTCAACAGCATTGATGGGATGTTTTAGATGCTTATGGATGTGGCCGGCTAGTTTACAATTGAAAAAAATACTATTTTCTCAGAAAATACGAGTTATAGACACAAGAGCCATATGTCCAGTAGTGGTTATTTATTTGGTTCAATATGCTTATATAAAACTTGCACTACATACTGCCGAAAACAGAAAAAAAATGTTATACCGTAATGAGTATTATAGTAAGAAGGAGTTCAATATAAAAACCTTCATATTCAGTCATATGAAATACGAAACAAAAAGGAATAAAATAAAACTTAGATATTTCCTAATCATTAATCCATTCTGTTATTTTTTCTCGTCTCGTTAATTCAAGTCATTGTCACCAAAAGCGTGCAGACAAATTTTGACTCACTGTGAAATTATCGCTATGTTCTTTATCATTGTTTTGCAATTTTTCAAACTGTTTGCGTAATTTTAAACCATTTGCAGTGAAATCGAGAGTTTCCTTGATTTTTATGAGATAGATCCGCTGCACGGAACATTAACGGTTTATGTATTTTAGCATTGTTAGAAGCTTTCATTTACTAGCCGTTTTATTACTCTAGGTCATGTACAATATATGGATTTATGGTTTTATTATGATCGTTTTAATTGACTAAGTGATGTTTTATGTTTGTTTTATAACGTAAATTGTGTCTGTTATGTCATTGCTAATAATATCCGAGTCTGTTTTAAAAGCAGTTTCTGATTATTGAGCAGGAAATGGATTATAGTTAATGCCCGAGTTTAATAATTATTGTGTTAACTGGCAAATATCTTTGATGAATTGACTCAAAAATTATTTATTTTTATTTATTAAGAACGTGAGCGTTATATTTTATTTTTGTAATTACTAATTAGATTATTTTCAACATACTTACAGTGATTGTACTATTATAACTACGTATTATTATTTACGTGTTTATAATTTAATACATGAATGCAGTTTATTTATTATTTTCCTTTGAATATGTGAAATAACAATTGATTAATGTTTTTTTTTTATTCACAGAAAACAATTATATACATAAATAATAATTATAATGCTAAACATTAACAAAATCTAGTCTAACAAACCACTATCGTAACAGATAACGTTACAAAAATGCTGGAAGCATTTCAATTAATAAATATAAATTATTAATGTTAATTTCCTTACCATTGTTAAAAACAGCTTTCCTGCTATTGCCCGTGGGAACAGCTGCCACCGCAGAAATCATAAGGAACGCAAAAACAATCCTTGCACTGACACCCATATTGTTTTTCATCACGTTATGACGATTGAAAATATTAAATTGATTATTTTTTAATTCACGAATAATTGACGCAACTATTTCCCGCGTATGCTCGGTAAAATTTGCGTCGAATACGTCTGACCCGCGTCGCTTGCAGTTAACGACTAAACATTGGCGCAGCACTTTCTACTGCTTTATGCGTATGCGCAATGACTACGCCCTCAGCGCGCATGTTTTGTTGTCAAAGTGTTTATCGAATTGCGCTTTTCTATTTCAATTGGCAATTACATGTGTGACAGAGTTGCGAAATTATTTAATGAATGTTTCATATATCACGGTTTTGTATTGCATTATACTTGGTGACTTTTTCAGAGTGTGTAAGATTTTTTATAGTCGAAACAAAACACAGAGCCTATATTTTAACTTGAATTAAACAGAACTGTGAATTAATTTAAGCTAAGTCTAATTCAGTAGATGATGTTTTATTACACTCATATAAAGGTGTGTGGGGAGGTCGAGAGTAATATAATTGTATTATTTGTACTTGTGACTACACAAGTGGAGAGAGATTTACTAAGTAAGCGTGTCACATGTGACACCGCACCATAGTTTACCATCAGACAAGGTGGTGTTAAACGAGAGCCTATTCTGGAGCTTCGGAAACACGAAAAGAAACTCTACGCGATGTCATTAATTATAATTGTTTTTTTTTTAAATGCCTCATTACAGAAACAATAATAATGTTTACTAGCTGTGCCCGTGGCTTTGGCCGCGTTGTTATTTCTCTGGATTAAAAGTACCAAAGAGCCTATAAGTTACAATTATACTAAATTTTGTTCTGCCTTCGAATAGTTTTTTAACAATTGTTCAGATTTCACTTCCACGCAGCTTTTAAGCCAAAACCTAAGCTATCCAACTGTGAAACTTGCATCGCAATCGGTCCAGTAGTTTTTACGTGATGCTTGAACAAACAAACAGACAGAAAATAAAACAAACTTTTTTTACGAGTATCTTCTTTGTACATACTTTTTGTTACTTACTGCTTTATTATCAGTAATAGATAATAGATAGGTTTAGATAGATAGATATTTAGAAGTGCCAATGAGATGTCCCACAACCTATCAATCTTCTATCTATCTGCTATCTGTCTATATAAAGCAGTAAGTACCGAAAAATCTGTACGTTGAAGATATATTGATATTTTTATACTTCTGAAAACTTTTCCGCACCAATGACTTTTCTGAGTTATGTGCGCTTTTCCATCGCTCTGTGCTTCGGAGGGCACGTTAAGCTGTCGGTCCCGGCTGTTATTGATTAATAGCAGTCGTTAAGCCATGTCAGAGGCCCTCGGGCGGCTTGATAAACTCTGACACCAGAGGCCAGCACTACCTCATACGACAAACAAACTTTTGAAAAAAATGTATTCGTTTTCTCGTACACGTTGAGATCACTGAAAGCTGCAAGCCTCATTTTATCGAACATCAAATAATCATTCATCTCTATTTACATTATAGAAATATGCAAATTTGTAAGGAAATACCCTTTACAATTAAATACATTTTTTTTTTATTAAGTTTAAAGATTTCACATAATTTAAAACATAAAGAAGGGCTAATCCTTCCAAATTCTAATATGAAAATGCACAGCGCGAGCACTCGTGTAATGTCGATTAAAATATATTATCATATACCTACCACCAATATTTAAAAGAAATAGAAAAATAATCTATATTTTTTTAACACGCTTTTAATAGCTTCACCTGTATGTATGTGTTTTAAGGTAACGGAATCTTTGAACTCGATTTTTACCCACTTTAAATGGTCAGAATAATTCAAAATTTTGCACACTTATGAGGGATCGATGACGATACAATAATTTAATGAAATATTCTAAAATCATTTCTAAAAAAATAAGAAGTGAAAAAAAGAGGGGTGCTTTGTACGACGTTCTTACACTAACTCTGTAATTCGAAATAGAAGTATTAACACATCTTGGTAAAAATAACAATTAAATCAAGCACCTTACGCTTCTTATTACAATGACATAATCACTTTATTCTTATACCTATTGAATTTTTTTTTTTACTTTTTAGTTCGGTTTAATAGTATTAAAGCGTGTTTTTTTTCTATAACTTATTTTTAATAAACTTAAGATACATCTCATCAATAAATGCTACTTTTCTGTACAAGACTTCTTTGGCGATATAAATGATTTTATTTTTCAGTCACTCCTTTCATTATCCATACCAATATATAAAAGTGTAACGTTGTCTGTTTGTTTGTTTGTTTGTTTGGGGAGCATTTACGCGATAACGGCTGGATGGATTTTGATGAAACTGGGAATGAAGATAGCTTATACCCTGGAATAAAACATAGGATACTTTTTATCCCAGAAAGTTGTAAGTTTGTACGGGAAAACTGGAAAAACTAGAAAAATGTTGATTACTCGCTGTAAGAAACGGTTGCCATGGAAACGAAATAACAAGTATGTCAAAAAACATCAAGAGTAGTGCTATACCTACTTTTGCATTGGTATTTAATATCCTAGAAGAACATTGATGCTTTTTTCGCGATAAAGAGTTAGTCCGCGCTGACGAAGTCGCGGGCGGGAAAACTAGTTATTTTATAATTGTAATATTTAATGCTTCTTACCCTCATACATTTATATTGTACCAGGGTTCCATGTTCCTAAGATACTAATATTATATTTAACATCTAATTACATGTGAAAACAGAAAAATAAATATAAAAGCGATAATTAAAAAAAAGGTCTAGGGTACTTAAAATAGGCTACTTAACAAAAATATAACATTAAAAAAAAAACTGCCAGTCTGTTCAATTCGCACTACAAGCTTCCATAGCGATCCATACAACCTGAAGACCGTGCCTGCAGGCGGCGAATCAACCGTAGTTTTTCACGGCAAAAATAGTGTGTGTACTATATAGTTACTGGGCCAAATATTAGCATTAAATATTTTTTGAAAATTATAATTGAGATTAACTTCATTATTACGTCAGAGAAGTACTTCAGTTAGAATTATCTGATCATTGTCTAGGTTGGAACCAAAGTCTTGATAAAGCTACGAGATCAGCCCCCCGATTCAGAACCTTTCGATAACTCAGTTGTGGATCAATTAGGTTTAATATCGTTCGATTGAATACATTTTTAATATGAAATTTGCGAATTTATCGAATCGAATCGATTCGGTGGGATGTTGGGATATGCGGATAGCACACTACGATTACCACATGAAACATCCCATCGAGCATACCATCTCATTCAAGACTAAGTGTTCGTTCTTCATTATATAAATAAAACAATTCGATCGTTATAGGTATTTATTTCATAGCGATGGTATCCGAGTGATATACTAGTGCTAGTTACAATTTACCAAATAAAACGATACTGGAGTCAGTCCTCGGCTCCGTACCAATTACTTTTCTAATTTATGTGCAGTTTTTCGTCGCTCCGTGATTTGAACGACACTAACGTGTCATTTTCGGCTGTCGGTTTCGGCTGTTGATTAATAGCAGTCATTAAGCCATGTCAGAGGCCTTCAGGCGGCTTGACAAACTCTGAAAACAGAGGCCAGCACTACCTCATACCTACAGCAAGCAAGTCAACTTGGTGAATATGGCAAAGCTACCTATTTTTTTTTACAATGGTGGAGGTCCATGTTCAGTTCTAATGGTGCGGGACTCAGCTCTTCTCTTGGAGAGAGAGAGAGTGAAAAAGGAGAAGATAGTATGGCTGGCAGGGCTGATACCTTATCTGTTGTTGGCTGTTATGTAACCATTCGTATGCCAATAAATTTGCATCAAACTATGGAGTAAGTTAATATTTTTCATTAGTATATCACCATGCTATTAGAGCTAATGCAAAGTCCATAAGTCGCCGCGTTAAGTCATTGTTAAGGCCATAAGTGCCAATGACCACTTTCCATCGAGGCTCGGGTCTCTGGTTGCATAAAGTATGCAAATTTGTATTTTTCCGCTTTAGGTGGATTTTTCATCATTTTAATAGGATAAGACCACCCATTGTACATTTTATTTAAAGAGGGCACGTTAAGATGTGGATCGCGGCTATTATTGATTAATAGCAATCGTCTAGACATGTCAGAGGCCCTCGGGCGGCCTGAAAAACTCTGACACCAAAAGGCCAGCACTACCTTATACTATAACCAAACAACATAGAAGATACAATTAGGACCCAAGATCTAGGTACTGATTTAGAGGTTGGCACATTGGACTTATGTTTCTCAGGCGGAAAAAAAACACTGACAGCACTGCAAAGACACTGTAAAAACAAAATATATGTTACTACACCTACGATCTATATATTTTTTTTTTGTTATCTTAGGAGGTACTCAACAAAACTCCTAAGCTCGTGAAGGCGCAAGAAAAGAGAGCACGAAAATTTAGAGCTAATTATTTTTGACTGGCTATCTGGACAACTCGCAAAAGCTTGGCTGGCTGCACAGGTATCGAGTATGGCTGCTATAATGCGGACGGGTTCAATTCCCTTTACAGGAAAAATGTTTGTAATTAAAACGTACTTATTTTTAGGTATTTATTCTAATTGGTCGTTTTATGTATGGATGTCGAGGTACTATGCGGTCCCGATTCTTGATTCAATTAAGTGTCTTCAGCAAGTATAGGTAAGTAACTTATCTAGCGACGTAGTTTAGGTACATTCATTCAGTAGAGCCTGGAAATAGAGCGTGACCAAATATTTCAGAAAAAATGTTGTTAGCCTTCTTTTCATGGATTAATAATCATCATGAAGACCAAGAATGTTTAAAAAAAAGTTGGATTCCACACTGCCAAATCAAAAGTGAAGCACCCAAGCACACACTTACAAAATTTTACGCCGATCGGCTGCCACATCGCAGCAAGATCTCGACCTTGTAAGTCGTATTCAGTCATGTTCTCACAGAAAATAAAAACATTGAAGATGTTATGTGATGAAATTGTATAAAATTGTGTATGAACCACAAAACACCAGAAATTATCCACTCACGCACACACGTAACTACCGTTTGCTATGTTTCACTCATTTGTTTGGCGGTGTGGCCTCCGTATTTTTTAAACCTTTTTGATGAAAACATGCAATTTATTGATGCTATATAAGTATTGTGTCTTTAAACGTTATTAACTGTATTATATTTTTAACTGTTTACTTTCGTACAACGTTTGCAGGACTATTTTTCAACTTAATACATTTCCAATAAAAAACATCGTCATATTGACAATACTTTTTTTATTGAAATAGCCAATTTTAGATATTTAGTTAAGTAAACTTACTAGATATTGTCTACAAAGGTAAAATACAATGAATGGGAGAATGGGACGAATTACCTACTGAACGGAACAATATATGTATACAGGGTTACTGGTAAAGCGAGTATTCCCGGTAGGACGTGATAGGGGTACCACGTCCTATTTGTTGCATATAAATGCAATAAATTTAAGCTCTCTAATGTGAGCAATCAAATATCCAAAAACTTTTTTTTGATAAATTTTACGTTTCTTGTAAAAAAAACACATAGTATAAAAAATTACTAATGAACTTCCTCATTTCATAAGCTATCCAAAAAAGTATAAAAGTAGATATTTTTACTAAAACAACAAATTAATTGAACAAACTAATTGAATTAACAAATCAAATTTAACTTGAACTATGTATTTTAATTTTAACTGTGCACAAACCTTTTGTGAATAAGCTGGTTTGACTGGTGTTTCAAATGATTTGACCCTTGTTAGCAATGGCAAGCTCTCCGGTTGGTCGCTATTGTTCCATAAAATTAAAATATAAATAAACCTACAGACCTACAGTTTAGAACAATGTGGGTTAGATAGCAGCATATTTTAGACTCTACTCCATACTAGTAGCACTTATTGTTTGATATCCCTTACCTCAGATTTTTTAACTAGCTGTGTATTTCATAAGGTCAGTGCTGTAGAACAACAGTGGCCGAGCGGTATAAATCCAACGATACTGGGTTCGTTCCTCTACTCCACACCAATGACTTATCTAAGTTATGTGTGGATTTAGACGTGCCCTCCGTACTTCGGAGGGCATGTTAGGCTGTCGATATCAGCTGTTAATGATTAATAGCCGTCGTGAAGCCATGTCAGGGCTTGACAAACTCTGACGGCTGGACCTGACACATTCTGACAACAGAGACCAGCAAGCACCTCCACCAAGACCTCTTACGACAAGCAAGCAAGCTGTTGTTGTATGCATTCATTGTTTACTAAGGCCGTTTACTCGAAATAGTGAATACGCTGATATAATGGACGGTTACGGACTTTGTAACGTTAAAGCTGCTAAGTTTAGAAAGCCAACCAGCGTCATTATCAAACCCAGAGACTTCCTTATGTCCTCTTGTTTTTAACAACTTTTCACCGCCAGTTCACGGAGATACTCCGCTAATGAAACGATCCGAGAAAAGGGTAAGAAATAGCCAGATATCAAACAAGAAATAGCCAGATTGCTAGTATGGCGTAGAGTCTAAACGAAGTAACTAACTCACACATCGTTCTAAACAGATCTGTATCAAACAGTAGCGACCAACCAGGGAGCTTGCCATCGCTGGCAAGGCTCAAATCAGGTAAAAAACCGGTCAGTTCGGTTATTCACAATAGGTGTGCGCACATCCTGTGGTATTTTTATTGTTATTATTATTATCAGCCCATATTGTCCCACTGCTGGGCAAAGGCCTCTATATATCCTTCCAATTTTTCCGGTCTATTGCTTTAGTTCGCCATTCTTTCTTCTTTCATTCATTCTTTCGCCATTCATCCTGACATAGATTTAAAATAATTTTAAGAAATTAAAATTGATTATGTTGTTTTTACCTAAAACAACATAATCAATTAATATCGATGTTTATACCTTTTCGGATAGCTTACAAAACGAGAAAGTTATATTAGAAATTATTGTTTTTTTTTAAACTAAGTGATGTTTTTACAAGGACTTACGGTACTTGTAAATTTAAATGTTTTGGATATGTTATTGCTTATTAAGCTTCGTAATTAACCCACCTACATATACAAAGTACTTCAACGATAATCAATATGCCATTAATTTTTTATTTTGTCACATATACGCAAAATTGGGCATATTTCTAAAAATTGGTACATTTCAAAATATCTCAAAAACTAATTAACTTTCGGCCATACATTGGCAGGCTTAAATTTGTACCATATAAGCTCTCCTGCCGGGAAAACATCAAGTTACCCTGTATTTACATTTTACTAAATTCAGTGCTTCGTCCCCTGAACTAAATAGCCTCTATTTTACCACTTTCATTTCTGATACAGAAGAACATTTTGCTACCTTTTAAAATTTAGCTATTTGAGTTAATACCTAAAATTATACAAATATATAACAGACATTAAATAATTTTAGGCAATTTAGCTGCAAAGAATCTTGCAACACGCTATTCGGCGGTGGCGGCGCGCGTAGGAAGCGGCTGTCGATCACCGAACCGTATCATACCGTGTTGAGTTCGAAGGCCGTAGAGAACGTAGAGGTTGCAGTAGACTATTTCGGCGACTTTATTAAATACTGCCTGTGCCTGCGGCTTTACCCGCACATTACTACAATATGATATAATATGTTACTCCATTATGTTTTGATGTGTTAGCGAGTACAACCAATCAATCAAAATTTTCATGATTTCCCGTGTGAACTTTCAATTTTCCGGGATAAATGTATCCTAGGTTGATCTCTGTATTGTACAGTACCTAGAGTACCTACCTACATATATTTAAAGCTTCGTTATAGGTATATGGTATATGGTTTGGAGTGAAAGCGAGTAATCCAAATTTTCCAGTTATGCCGTGGGAATTTTCATTTTTCTTGTGATATGAGGTCTCTGTTGTACACAGTATATACGCACAAATTTTCATCAAAATCGGTCCGGGCGTTTTGCCGTGAAAATGGCTCAAACAAACAATTAAATAAACAAACAGACAACGTTTCACTTTTTCAACGTTTTTTTATATCAGTGGGGGGGGGATAGGGATTTTAATGATCGCCTACTATTCCTACTAAGTAGATAACCTACAAACTGGAGCAAAATTATCGATGTCTTTAAATACAAATAAATACTAAGACGCTGTCAGTAGATACTTCAAATTCTTTCAGTATTATTTATTCCAGTTCTGGCATCATCTACGAAAACATAATTTTATTGTAACAAAATTAAGACAAAAATTACATTAAATAGCCTTGATCAAAATTATAGTGGTGATGTGTTGGTGAAGGCACAGAATAAGTAATACCTGAAGGTGGATGTAAAAAAATCATTTAATTCTATAGATAGAGGCACCTTGCTGACACAAGTGAAAAATAAATACAATTTTCTTTTTCAATGTTACGGCAATCCTACAAAATTAATCTACCAAAACGATGTCATTTTATCTTCCGTCGGATGTCAGTAGAGTGACCCTCTAGGTCCAGACATGTTTAGTTTTGCCATCCATCCGATCATTCAGCGTCTCCAGACCCAACTTAATGTTTGGTACTTGGATGTAAATGTAAGAGGTGATGTGAATACGAGAGGTGATGATGTGCTAATTGTCAAACAAGCTCAATATTGTAAAAAAAATAAGTTATGCCACACCAATTTTTTTTATCTGTCTAGGCAATCGTTTGACCACGATCTCACCTGATGGCAAGCGATGATGTGGTCGAAGGTGTAGCACGTTTGCCTAGTAGATACCTATTCATTCTTGACTTACCGGATTATATTTTACCGGAAACACTGACGAGGGCAGGGCATTCCACTCCTTAGAAGTTCTTATAATGCATGAAGAAGCGTAACGCTTCGTTCTTGTGCGAGGTATTTCAACCATCAAAGAATGGCGCTTTGCCGATCGTCTAGTCGTACGGTAATGGAAAGGTGACGGGGGAATCAGATTGTGCACTTCTTGTGCACTCTCCATAGTGTGCACAAGAACTGCACATAATATTCTCTTTGGTCCATGTTACTCGACTTATTGTTGGCAGACATGTTTTCGTAGAATATCCATATGGATAATTATATTGCTCTCATTGATTATGTTTGTTGGCTATAAATAAATTTTATTCTTATTATTTATTTATTCCAATATTGCTTTAAATACTTGCAAAATTCAATATTCTGACCGCCAATAAAAAAAAATTAGACAAGGTTTCTTTACGTCTCTCATGTTCACCGATACTAGATTAATCTTTCTCACCTTTTGCAGAGGAAAAAATCCGAAAGCTGGCGAGTACTTTCGCAGGTTAATTTTTTTTGACGCAAATGGGTGTTAGTTTTGGCTTTCACGATGATTAGGTTTTGTTTTTTCGTTCCGAAATTTACATAATTATGTTTTGCGATATTGTCAGCTGTGGAAACACTGAGTTCCTCACTACCCACGAGAATGGACAATATTGTAAAGGATACTCTAGTATCGATTTTGAATGTAGACATGACGACAGGGCGTGATCGCAGGTCTTACTTTCTGTGAGATTTGGAGAATTTCAAAATTTCAAGTGTTTCTTTACCAGCATTCGTGTCCTCCGTTCATGGTACGTATAACTTAATAGAAAAAATCTTTGCACCATCTTTAGGTATTTTCGAGGAAGGTTATGTAACTGAGGCCAAGAATGCTTGGAGCGTGGTGTGCCCAAATATCGATTTCCTAATGGCTTTGTCATCACAGAAGCTATGGGATCTGCCACACTGCGAACTAGCACGGAATTATCTTTTAAATACGTGTCGTACCGTCGCAGATCGTGCTATTCTTCGTGCAGTTTCTGTGTGGGAAACTGGGCTTTGGTTGCAGACCATTGATTATTTTAATACTGGTAATATTTTGGACCCGTCTGCTTTCCGTTTGCTATTAGCTTACATTTGGATACAAGGTGCTATAGTGCCCATCGCGGTCAGTGTGCTACTGCAGTGGATCAGCTCGGTCACCACGGCCTCTCTTGTTCCAAAAGTGCTGGTCAAATTTCCCGTCACGCCAGTATTAACGATATCATTCGCCAGGCTTTTACCAGCGCCAACGATGCAGCTATTCTCAAAACGAATGGTCTGATGCGTGACCAATGTAACAGGTCCGACGGTATGACCCTTATTCCCTGGAAGATAGGATTGCCTTTAGTATGGGAAGATGCTTGTGTCGACACTCTGGCACCGTCACATCTTTCTCATATTTGTGAGACAGAGTAGGGCTGGCGCCGCGGCTACTTCGATAAGGCGCTCAAGCGGCAAAAGTATGCAAACCTTAGTGGTTAAGGCGCTATGGGCTCCAACATTTTTTCCTGCTCGTCAAGGTACTGCTTAAGCAGGTGATGCATCTCGGGAGCCGATTTTTGTTAATATTTTCAATGTTAATTTACTTTTTTAACATTGAAACGATATTTAAAAAAACTAATTTCACAGAAGTATCTGAATGTTTGTTGGGATTACACACATATTTTTTTGTAAATATATCTTTGATAGAAACTGAATGAAGTTGATTCCTGCCATCGGTGAGAACGTCAAAACAGGTGTTTTTTTAGGATTTTTTACGTTTTTTTCTAGAGGAAAATTTATTTAATCGTGTTTTGGTGACCACATCCGGATAAAGTATTTTGTGTACATTTATTACAAACTAGCTGTACCCGCGGCTTCACGCGTGGTCTTTTCTTTAGGTTCAAAACCATAATGTGCTATTCTAGGAGAAATATACCAACATTTGATCAAAATTTCTTTAGCCGTCAAGAATACTTTTATTGATTGCTCGGCTTCTAACTCACCAGATTGAGATACCAATTACATCAGTTTTTAAATCAAACCCTTAGCTATCTAACAATGAAAACCGCATTGCAATCGGTCCAATAGTTTTTACGTGATGCGTGAACAAACAAACATACACAGACAAACAGACAGAGAGCAACACGTTCTTAATTAAAAAAAGGAAGTGTATATCTCCTTTTTACAGCCTTTTTCATATTTATTGCTTTATTATTAGAATAAATATATGACTGTGTTAATTTGCATCAAAAAATCCGTCTAGTAGTTTCGTGTTCTTGTTAATAACTTTCAACCCCTATATTGCGAAAACCCTTTAATTCTTTGGGATGTAAAGAATCCAATGTGTTGATCCATTGGATTCTTTTATGAATTTCTCGTATTATGAACTCAAATCATACCAAGTTTCATTTGAATTCATTCAATAGATTCTGTGCGGTGCGTGGTCAAGACAAACAGACAGACATACAGGCAAAAATAATAAGTAAAACAGTTTTGGCTTCAGTATCGAGTATAGAGAACCATACAAAAATATTATTTATTACTTAAATATTAACAGAACTTTGGACCCATATCCCGCAGAAGCCCTTTAATTTTTCGGGATAAAACGTGTCCTCAATTTTAACCCATCACATAAATTAAGATGGTGTCAAGTTGTATCAAAACCCGTCCATTCGTTTCAGCGTGGTACGTATTATATTAAATAAGTTCCCGATCCTGCGAGAACCCATTAATTTTTCGGGATGTAAAGTATCCTATGTCCTACCTCGTAGGATGAACTCAAATCATACCAAGTTTCATTTTAATTTATCCAGTAGTGGCGTAATGCGCGCCCAAGTTACAGACAGACAGACATTCAGACAAAAATGAAGAAAAAAATAGTTTAGGCTTCATTATCAAATAATGAGTAACCTGCAAAAAAAATACACAATTTTTAATGTATAGAGTTTGGACCCATATCCCTCAGGAACCTTTTATTTTTTCAGGATAAAATGTATCCATAATTTTCACCCGTCTTATAAACTATGTCTGCGCCAAAGTGCATCAACATCCGTCCAATAGTTTCAGCATGCTACGTGTTCTTTTAAATAATTTACCACCCCTATCCTGCAGGAAATCTTTAATTTTAGGATAAAAAGTATCCAATGTCCTACCTAGAAGTATGAACTCAAATCATACCAAATTTCATTTGAATTCAGAGAGTATTTTCGGCGTGATGCGCTGCCAAGGTATAGACAGACAGACGGACAGACAGACAGACGGATAGACAGACAGACTCACAAATATTACAAAAATACAGTATTGAACACAGAACGGCCTCCAAAAAAAAAAAAATTATCTTCAATTTACAGAATTTGGGACATTATCCCTCGGGAACTCTTTATTTTTTCGGGATAAAAACTATCTTAAATTTTTACTCATTATATTAACTATGACTGTGCCAAGTTGCAACAAAATCTGTCCAGTAGTTTCAGCGTAATACGTGTTCTTTTAATTAACTTTCAACGCCTATCCTGCGGGAACCCATTAATTTTTCGGGATGAAAAGTATCCTATCGTAGTATGAACTCAAATGATACCAAGTTTCATTTGAATTAATTCAGTAGTTTTGGCGTGATGCCTAGCCAAGATACAGACAGACAGACAGACAGACAAACAGACAGACAGACAAAAATGAAAAAAAAATACAGTTTTGGCTTCAGTATCGAATATAGAGTACCATCCAAAAGAAAATGTCAAAATATCTTCAATGTACAGAATTGGACCCGTTATTAGAAGTATAGATGAAAAAATTAAGTCAATTAACCGTTTTTAAAGGTCTAGTTTTAAATATTCGTGAGGACGAATCGTAAAATTTGGAGCCCATTTCGCTTAATTTATTTGACTTAATTTTTTGATTAATTTATTTGAGCCGTTTGGACATTGGGTGCGCGGCGTAGAGAACATAGTATTTTCAAAAATTTACTGAACGAGGCAACGCTTGAACAAGGTCGTGACCTTGTAAGTCGTGTTCAAACAATAATTTTATTATCTTTGAACACGACTCATACGACGTAGTATTGACTACGTGTTAATCTGTCAAGTTATCATCAAAAACAAAAACAATGCAGTATCTTGCAAGGAATTTATATACTAATGTAACCGGAAGGATCACTCGTCATTTGAGGCAAAATTAATTTAAACCTTATTACAACTGAATAACGTTATTTTTGATAAGTAAAACGGTCTTGAGAGTGACGTACTTTTCAGTCACTGTGTCACTGTGCTTTCACACAGTTGCAAGCATATAATTTTCAGTAGTGTGCCAATTTAATTTAAATTTCAGGATTTTCACTATGTATTTCATTAAGTGAAGTTCAAATGTTTCAACTCATTTCCACCTTGTTAATTTTTTTGTGTTACAGATTGCCTGTTAACGAAGATAAGAAAAATAAAGGGATGGAGGCATTGCAAATATCTGAAAATATGTCTATGTTATGTGGGGATTATTTCCGAAATCCTCACCAGACCGTCCTCACCAGTGGGGATTTCGGGAAAAAGCAAAATAACATTTTTAGAATTATATACCTACCTTTGGGAAATGGACAAAACGACAGTTTTTTTTTGCGAAAAATAGGTACTAAAAATATTGAAGAAAAATATATTCGTTTTTTTTTTAATTATTTTTAAAAAGTAGTTATTTACAGATGTAATAGATCTCATCGATATCTTCGTTTTGGATGACAGCTGTCAAACTTAAAAGGATTATAACTCGGAAACTATTGATCCTAGACTACTATTTTCTTAACAGAAGTTATAGATCTCATCGATATCTTCGTTTTGAATGACAGCTGTCAAACTTAAAAGGGCTACAACTCTGAAACTATTGATCCAGTAGACTAGTAGTTTCTTTACAGAAGTGATAGATCTCATTGATATCTTTATTTTGAATGACAGCTGTCAAAATTAGAAGGGCTTAAACTGTCTTTTTCCCATAGTGCCCCCAAAGGTATATATAGTTACATAGTAGCCGTTGTGGGGAATAGGTAAAAATTTTAACCGAATAATTGCTGTTGATAATTAGTGGGGATTTCGGAAAACTTCTTTGCTATTTCGAAATCCCCACCAGACCGTCTCCACCAGTGGGGATTTCGGGAATAATCCTTCTGTGGTATGCAGCTTACATTTCAAAGACGAAGACTTTCTAACGAGAGGCTAAAACCTGAAGCATGAAAGCTGTTGTCCTTTTTAGTCATAAATTATGGTCGCCCTTTTAGAACAAGACCAGAGGTCCTTAGTAGTTAGTCTCTGTCGGACCGCGTTTCTAGTACCAGTGATCCTTCCGGTTTCATTAGTAGGTATACAAATTCCTTGGTCTCTTGTGATGGAATTGTGTATCAACCACAAAACACTACAAATTATCCACTCACGCACACATACGCAGGCATCACTCGTTTGTTGGCGGTGGAAACTCGGTATTTTTAAAGGCTTTTATTTAAGTTGCAATGTTTGTTTAATGTATGTTTGTTTAGGTCAAATCTTGCAAGCTGAATTAGAGCCGCTTCCTCTTATCCTATGGTGTTGAATTTTTGCATGTTGGTTCAATTCCGATGACAATGCATTTTTATGGTAAGCATGACCTGAATCGACCATCCAGGATAAAGGAACTCTTCAACGGTCAACAACACTGTCACGAAATTTTGTGTACACATTTTATTATGCTAGCTGGTTTGAAGTTTCATTTCACCATGACATTGCTGCAGCACTCCGGGTCGGCACCTGACTTGAGAAGTCCTCCACGATTAACAGCATAGACACGAAATGTTGTACACGCATTTAATTGCGATAGCCCGTTCTAAGTTTCATCTTGATTATGCTGAGTTGCGTCCTTTTTTATAGCCTTATATTTTCGATATTATATAGTTAGTTCTTAATTTTACATGTATTTTAAGGTTATAAAATAAAAGTATTTTATTTAATATCCTTTTTTATGACTTGGCTACTGCTTATAAGCTTTTTTTTTAAATGTTTTTAAACTAACTTATTTATACCTTCTTTTTTCTTTACGCGACATCTAGCGTCGAATAATACAACTAAGGAAAATACTGGGCTTTCACTTTCCATGTAGTTCATTATATTTTATGTAGAGTGCACTATAATCAAATATTTTCAGCGCCATCTAGCGATGAGTAGAATATTTATTTAGCTAACTTGATTCTAACGACATCGACGTCGAGTACCTATCTACCTACCTAGTTATGGAAGATGAGGTTTAGACGTGTCAAACTGGATAACCTACCTATTATTTCTATGATCTTTGCCTATTCTGAAGGTGCATAAAAGTGTACACCATAATATAATTTTGAATTTTGAACTCGTAATTTAGTTAAGTGACAATTTTCGTAATAAATACGACTTTCTCAACGTCACTTTTCGCTTAATTCTAGAAACGTCAAACTAAAAATAAAACTTGGATCAAATTGTGTATAGGGTGGCACCCGTGAATTTCGAAAAATGTGACGAGAAATGTTATTACTACTTCGTTTAAGCAAATCTGATTCCGAAGAAAAAATATCCTCTAAAGTTTTTTTATTAATTATTCTAGGTAGATACCATTTTGTTAAGATACTTATGCAATTATGGATACCTCAGAGCAAAAGCGTTAAATTAACTGGATGATAGGTAGGATAGCTGGGCGAGAAAGCATTTTACTTATTGTTTTCTAAATAGAACATGATCTACCGTACTTTCGTTTGTGCCGATTCAAAGCGCCCCATCGATCGTCCATGTTACTAAAATGTACAAATACGTTAGTTCCGTGGACGCTCACTACTGCCAAACTACTGCTATCAGCGCCAAAATGGCGATAATTAAATGCGCTCATTGCGACGTTCATCAACAGCCAGTCTAGAGAACCTACGGAGTATTGTGCAGTTGTCTATGATCGTTCCGGAGTTTCTCTGTCTACGTACCGCAAGGAAGTTCTATGTACTAACGTACAACAGTATATAGAACTTCCTTGACGTACCGGAGGTACCAACTTCGTCCGCGCAGACTACCAGTTTATCACGAAAAAAGCATCCTATGTTCTTCTAGCATTTTAAAAACCAAAGCAAAAGTATAGCATCAACGTATTGTATTCTCTTTGGCACCAAAGCTCATGCTTTTTGACAGATTTATTATGATTTTGTTCCATGACAACCGTTCCTCACAGCAAGTAATCGTAATTTTCCAGTTTTCCCGTGGAAACTTACTATTTTCTGTGATAAAAAGTATTCTATGTGTTATTTATTGCTATCTCCATTCCAAATTTAATCATAATCCGTCCAGCCGTTATAGCGTTAAAACTCCCCAAACAAACGATTTCACTTTTATATGTTGGTGTGGATGTAATAACGTTAGTGTCAAAAGCTTCATGGGTAAGTGTACAATAATAGTTCATACAGTGACAACCTTAGACTTCACGGAAACAATTGCGCGTGTACAAAACGACAGGAGTTCCATAATCAGGAACCAACCTGGAGTGAAGTAACCATGTCACGGCAAAACTTAAAACCGGTTAGCATAATAAGTATAAAGCGTACACAAAATTTCGTGTCTGTGCTGTTAACCGTTGAGGAGTTCCCTAGTCAGGAGCCAACTCGGAGTGCAGTGCCCATGTCATGGTAAAACTTCAAACCGGCTAGTATAATAAAATGCGTACACAAAATTTCACGACTCTGCTGTCAACCGTTGAAGAGTTTCTTTATCTGGAGCTGATCCTGGATGTTGATTCAGGTCATGCTTACGATAATAATGCATTGTCATCGGAACTGAACCAACATGCAAAAATTCAACTCTGTAGGATAAGAGGAAAAGGTTCTAATTCAGCTTGCAAGATTTGACCTAAACAAACATACATATAGACATTCATACATATATATACATACATAAAAACAACCATCTTGCTGCGTCATCGAGACGTGCACGTGTGGCGCATCCCGTCTTAGGTCGGCTCCTCGCCTCGTCAGCTCAAAATCGGTGGCGGGGTGAGGAAGCCCCGAGTTTGGGGGACAGTATCCATTCATTCTATACATAGTATTATTAGGTGTTCTGTCAGAGAACACCTAATACTAATAATACTTCTGACACAGAACTTCTGTGTCTCGGTGGAGAGTAGGATATTCCTTGTAGGTATTGTAGTACAGGTGAAGGAGTCACCAAGGAGTTTTATTCATACCGATACAAATGCGCGCATAAAAGAAAGAGATCTCTCTAAAAAGTTCTTAGCTGCTCCCCGATTCAGAACCTTTCGCGATGATTCCGTTGTTCGATCGATTCGGTATTATTGATTCTGTGGATTCGATTTGATATCGTTCATTTCAATCGTATTTTAATACATTTTCAATTCACAATATCGAATCGAGTCGATTCGGTTTGTTATCGAAAGGTTCTGCCCCCCGATTCAGAACCGATTCAGAACAAATTCGATATTGTGAATTTCGATAGATTTCATATCCGTTTGATAGATTTCAGACCTTTTTTTTTAACTTTTGAATTTAATAAGATAACATCACAAGAAAAAATATGAAGCTATTTCGGGGTGTTTACGATTTAAACTAATAATTAATGGCATACATTTTATGTATTGTTAGTCCAAGGAGGTTGGATACACACTGTTATCCGGAGACCAAAATTCAATACTGAGCTCATTTCAATTTATGAAGCAGGTTCTTAGCACGTTTGGACGCGAGTGATACCAGTACACAGTTTCCCCATAAAGTCTGGAATCGAGTTGTCCTTTTCTTCGCGATTGCCCCTTCGGGACGGGGGCGATGTTGGCACGATCTTGTGCTGACGGCCTGATTGAATGTCTAGCGAAACCACAAAGAAATTCTAAATTTGTCTCAAATGTATGGACTTTGGCAGAACAGTGAAGTTCATCTGTTTTTCAGATCTAATGAACGAACCAAAAAGAACCAACTATAGAGTCCAATCATGATAATTACTATACTCTTTGGTCCAATCTCTTTGTGGTACTGGCATCCCACTGGAACAGGATGCTTTCTCTTTCTCGCATGTGTATTGTGAAGAATTAGATTCTGTTTGAAATTTGACAAGAAAAATCCAAAATTTAGGCTAGTATTCTGCGAATTTAAAATTGTATTCATATTATGTGGAATAACGTGCTGGTTTGTGTTTTCTTTGAAGAATCATCCATTTACAGTGCTAAACTGGTTTATATGATAATTTTAAAATGCCACCAACTTTATAAAGCTACAGAAGATGTGTTCTATGTGGAATTCACGCCAGTCGTGAAAACCAGAACAAAAAGGAAATTTATGGAATGATTTCCATGATCAGCCCCTGTAAGCATTAATTTACATGATTTTCATTTTATATTTCCATATTGTTTTAACACTAGGGATCGCAAGGTCAAAGAACTATTAACTATCGATAAAGCTATCGTAGGCTGGGTCAGGCTGCCTATAACGTATTTCCTTATCATTAATCAACATGTTTATTTCCAGATGCAGAAAATGAGGATCTAGCCATACATTCCTATAGAGACCAGTCGTAACATACATGTATGAGTGTGAGTGCGTGAGATAAGGTAGAGTAGATACATCGTAAGGTCTCAATTCAGAGTGAATTACTACTAGGTAAGCTTACCTATGTTTGCAAAATCCATTTTCGTATTAACATTGTAAAAAAGTATTATAAATAAAATGTTCCTTTGTTCAAAAGTGTTTTTTTTTTCAATGTTTTTTATTACATGGCTCCACAGTTACCTGTTGCAATGGGAATCCAATAAGCCCAATGTTGTTGCATTGTGAGAAAACAATGTTGGGCTTATTGGAACCGTCTTTCATTAATATGAAACCTCGACGAGGGTATGGATGTTTTTTCGATATCGATAAAACCAAGAATACGTGCAAGCAAGCACTACTCTATTTGTTAGGTTGGTAGCATTGTCAAGATAGGCTAACGTCTGACCTTTAACATTGTTGCCAATAAATTTCTGCCAAAATGCTTTCATTGGCTAGTAAGGAGGTCCCGCCTCATAAAACGTACTCGTATACGTAGTGATTATATTCTCTTTGCCAGTACATAGAGATTATGCAAAACATACTTTTTATAGTTTGGGAGTTTAAACATAAGATGAAATTACAAAATATAAATCTATGGTACAAGTAATTTGTTTATTAACTACTAAAAAATACAACTAATACCGTACAGGTACGAAACATGAAAAGTAATAGCGTACAGGTACGCAACATGAAACAGTGGGACAACCCGCATGACCTGCAATTGTTCTTGCCCACTACCGGTTAGCAGCGTACCCAACCATGCTAGTGGCATTGCCCCGTTGAACTGCAATGCTAATTTGATGAGCTAATTTCGATATCTCGGGGTGCTTAATTTTTTTTTTATTCAAGTTGGCGGACATATTTTTTTATTAGTAAATTCATGTGGGTGTCGTTTACGAGGTTTCTAAGGGGTGCATATAACGAAAATGACATCCATTTTCAAATTCAAGATGGTGGACTTTTTTTTTTGTAAACTTTTATGGGTATCATTTTCAAGGTTTCTCGGGTCGGGAGTGCTTTTAACGAAAGTGACATCCATTTTTAAATTGAAGATGGCGGATAGTTTTTTATCTTAATAGGTGTCGTTTTCTAGCTTTCTCTGGATGCTTAAAGAAAATGAAATGAAATTGAAGATGGTGGACTTGACTATGACTGATTGTAAAATTTACTTGAATTGCCACACTGTGTTCACTATCCCTAGCGCTCTGTAGCACATACAAACTGCGCGCACACATATTTTCGCTAGCGTGTAGTAGTAGGAATCACGAATGTTGTTTTTGTATGGAAAGCTTGTCCGCCCAGCAGTGTCCACCTTGTGTTTTGGGACACTCTGTATACAAGATGTTTTGACACTGATAGAAATAGGGGGTGATCAAGAACACCACCAGGCTTATCGATTTAACGCACATGTATATTCAGCGATTCGGAATAGTTTAGGAGTTACGGGATATTTTAGTTTTTTTAGCCCAACTCCTGATTTCATTAGAAATTTAGTAATTATGACAAAACTATTACCAAAAACGTTGTGTGTTTTTTATATATAGGTAGTAAAATAAAGGGTTCTTTAAAATACATTAATCCTACTGCATTATATTTATTAGATTCTGTGAAAAAAAATATAACTATTGAAATGTTTATCTCATACAAAAACTGTCTTCAATATTTGCAGCGCTATAAATTTAAATAGTAACATTATATTGTTCTAGTTAATATCTCAATTTTTTTTCCAATTTAATGACTATGGCAACACAGCAAAAAGTGACTTCAAAAGTATAATGGTAATTTTTGTTTCAGGTGAAAAATTATATGGTTAAGTTTTTTCCACAAAATCTAAAAATTATAACAAAGAGGTATTTATTTATTTTAAAAGACCCATTATTATACTACCTACACATAAAAATAAACCATAACGTTAGTGCTCTTAGTTTGGTCACAATAACTAAATTTCTAATTTCTAAAGAAATCTGGAATGAGCTAAAAAATAAATATCCTGAACTCCTAAACTATTACAAATCGCTGAACGTACGTAACATTACATTGATAGGCCAGAAGGTGTTCTAGCTTACTCTCCTTTTGATCCATAAGTGGTAAGACCTACCTATGATATAATATTAAAGACAACCCTTTTACCACCCACGGTTTTACCTGCGTGGACAGTAATGAAAAGTATTCTATGTGCTATTCAAGGATTTAAAGTATCTATTTACAAAATTTCATTAAAATCCGTTCAGCCGATAACATCTAAACATAGGATTTTCAAATCATCTTTGGACCACCTTAATCCGACCCTGTCTAAAAACCTTATCGAAGTATCTATTTTACATTGTTAACCTAAATACCAAATTTCATGCCTCTAAAAGCAGAAAAAATATTCATATAAACTTTCAATTGCAATAAGACCCCCTTCATTCGTCCCTGTCGCAAAATCCTTTCTTGGTTGACGTCTTCTACCTATAAACTACCTACGTCGTACCTACCTGGCTAATTTCAGTTTGATAAGTTAATAATAATAAACACTTTATTACACCATATAAGGAACAAATACAATAACTGTTTTTTTTTTAATTCGGCACAATGTTATGTAGTTTTTTAAGATTTTGTGTATAATCAGTGCGTAGTATTTCGCTTGTATATTGTACTAGCTGCGCCCCGCAGCCTTGCCCGCAAGTACAATTTTTGGGGACAAAAAGGATCCTATGGTCTCTATGGTTTATATCACCTACACTGAAATTCTCATTAAATTCGGCCAAGTCGTAATCGCGTGAAAGCTCCCCAAACAAACATACCAAGAAACAAACAAACAGACAACGTTTCCCTTTTTTATATTAATCAACAACTATACTAGTCCACTGCTGGACATAGGCCTTTCCCAAGGCACTGAGCCCAATCTTCGGTTCTACGACAAATGTGACCAGCCCATTGCCACTTCAGCTTGCTTATTCTCTGAGCGGAGTCTTTTTATATTAGTGTGGGTAGAACATTATTTTCATAAGATTCAATAGAATTAGACGATACTCTGTAGAAATCTAAGTGAGTGAAACTCTTTTTATCAACCCACATATTTGCGTAGCTAAAAACATGGGTATAATAGCACTAATTAGCTTTCATGACCTTGGCAAACCCGAAACAGCTGTAATTGCGCCACAAAATATATTTTTCTTTTTTTATCTTTTTGCCAAGAAATGCACGTGAAAGTTGACCACTTTTTAGGAAATATGTTTTTGGTGCACTTGTCTTTTTTGTAATATATTTTTTATGTGATTTCACTGCATAAACAGTTTTTTTTCTAAATGCAATCGCACCGACTCTCCCAGTAAATGTTCATTGGCGTCTGGCGGGAGGATCGAGCAATGAGTGAAATTTTTCACTCATTCATGTGAGTATGTACGAAACACCTACTAGGCATCTTGTTGTACTTATAAAATCTATGTGTTAGTCTTATTTCTGGTTAACTCCATCAACCAAAATTTATTACAACTTTGTTTGAATTTAATTTACTGTGACAAAACGGTGTCATCACAAGTCCGTCGCCGAGCTGTCAAGCCACACTTTAGTTTCCCAGAATCAGTGTGACAGATTTAAATGTCATATTCTGCTAGCCTAAACGATAAAAACTGCTAAAAAATGCTAGACATTTTTCAAATAATGCTAAATTACTGCTACCACAGATATTGCTTATATATTAGAAAATATGAATAAAAATGCCTATACGATAAGAGCGTCATTTTTATTAGGGTTCCGCACGCAAAGGGTGTGTCAACGGTCAACTATTATTAAGCCTACGCTGTCTGTCTGTTTGTCCGTCCTACCTTTTAACGACTCTCATACTGTATCTTTTGAGAGCGATGGTAGTCGAGTGGTATCATGTTGCGCTTTACAATCTGACAGTACCCGATTCGATCCTCGGCCCTGCACCAATGATTTATTTAGTACATAAATAAGTTATGTGCAGTTACGGTGCCAACGCTCAAAAACGGTGAAAGAAAACATCGTGAGGAAACCGGTATGTCCAAGAACCTCAAAGTTCAGATATATGACATTCACCAGTATGCACTGGGCCAGCATGGTGGATGCATAGTGGCCCATCTTCTCTCTCTGAAAGAAGTCCCATATTCCAGCAGTGGGAACATTGATAAGCTGATATGAACTTTAATAGATAGCCTGTTGAAATGTTCACAGAACATGACTGTAATGTTACGGCGGATTAATTAAGAAAAAAACAACATTAAAAATTTGGGGATTCCCATACAACAAACGTTTTTTTTTGCATTATTTGTCTTTGCTCTAATCGGTGATACATACAGGCGTCAAAGTCAAACTTGGCATTATTACACACTCTAAAGTAAAACAATAAGTTGTGTGGTAAGTAACCCTCAATGTGCGGCCCCACTCGCACTTGGCCAGTTTATTTCTATTTACAACACAATTCACTTGTCAGTTTCACTGTCCTTAGCAAATTCTTTGTATAATGATGATGAGCTAAGAGATAATTTAAACATTTTTTTTCGGTTCCAATTTCACACTCATTTTGCTCATATAGTTAGTTCCTTTTTGCCTTTTTAGCATACAAAACTAATACAAAATGATAGAAACATCATGTTAATTTTTGAATCAATTTCTGAACTGGATTTTTATACTGTTAATCAGTGGAATGATTCGTTCACTATAAGTGTTTGGCCAGAAGCCAATAAACTCAAATAAAAAGGCTTGAGCGTACTATGTGCACTTTTGGGGCATACAATCGCAGGATCCTGCTAAATCTGGTCACACTGCCCAGAATAGGAATTCTTTAAACCTTACATAAAATGACCTAATTAAAATTAGTTTTAGGATAAGAAACTGTTGACACCATGAATCTGTAATACTTGTTTATAGTCGAGGTCGAGTGGTTGACACAGAATCGACATCAATGTTTGTATACTAGTTCATTTTAGCGACATCTAGCGTTGAATAGTTGAACTAAGGAAGATACTGGAGATTTACTTGCTACTGCAGTTCATTCTATTTTGTATAGGTGGCACTATAATCAAGTATTTTCAGCGCCATCTAGCGATGAGTAGAATATTTATTTAGTTAACACATAACTCAGTGGATAGCGTTAAATAAATTTAATGAGAAAACGTCCGTAACTCTAATAATTGCCACTAAACGAAGTTTGTTTTGGTGTTTGGGTAGGATATTATCATAACTTTTAATCAAGATTGTAAATCAGTTCTAACTTCAAAGAGCAGTGTCCTGCAAGAGTTGAATAGCTAACAAATATTGGACTTCATTGACGATTATTGAGATTAAGATGTATTTATTTTTAATTGAAATCGTTGACTTCGGTGATTCCATTATCCTATGTAAATTTCATGAAAATCGATTCAGTAGTTTTACTACATTTTATTCAAAACATATTTTATTGTTCTTAGTAACAATAAGTAATTACCTAAGTATAATATATTCGTGTCTATTCGGATGTACGATTCTCGCATCATGTGAGTAAACTATTAGCAATCAGTTTTGTAAGAGGGTAAAGAAAAGGTGTTTCTTCATTGATGAATCAATTTATTTCATTTGAATACTAAAATCATTTACTTATACTTCAGATGTAGTAACAAAACTTGCATAACAACATTATGCAACTTACTATACAAGTAAAATAGGTAATATTCACATGGTATCAGTTCATTTATTCACTAAAAGCTAACGGCACTTCTTGTATACAAACTTAAGTATAATTTATCATTTAAATAAGCACTTAGGTAATTACAAGGCTAGAAGTCTTTCTTGGCTAAAGCGGCAACGTCTCGCCTCCTAATAATACTATGAGAAACTTAAAACATTAGCTTTTAATACAATGATTTTGTTAATAATGCTTAGCACGAAAATCATGAATCAGATTCATACGACATCTCAACTCAATGAGATATTCGCAATTAAATTAATTAAGTACATTAATAAATATGATAGTCATGAAATAAGTTAAAATGATTTTATACAGGTGAAATGACAAGAAAAGAATATGAAGATAAAGGAACTGAACAGAGAGGCTTATAAGCTAAAAATCAATAAATTAATGATAACTATCTACAGAATACTAAATATCACAGAGAAAGTACCCAATACTTATTCAACAAAACATTGTTTCGTCAAGCACTTTAAAACAAAACGGCCGCGGGCGGATCCGCGCTCGCCACACTTCACCAGCGCGATAAATGTTATTTACCAGAATCACTGTAAAGTGGACGTGTTAGAAACACGCCACAAACGCTCCCGTGGCCGCCACAGAGAGCATATTGTACGCCTTACCTATCAATAAATAATGCCGAAGCGACAATACCGTTTGTATAAACATATTCGAAGGCCTAGCTCAACTAGAAAATGTATTTTTTCCTCTTCTCGTATTTTTCTTTTCGCTGAGTTTGGCTTCGTAAGCCGCACACTTGATGTTGGTTTCGATGACATTTTTTCCACGTGGGCACCTGAACTCCGAGTACCAGTTGTTCAGCAGATTGCCGTACGCCCTGAAAGCTATGTAGTCGTTTTTGAGACACTGAGGAGCGTCAACTTTCGTCTGCAGTGCTGTGAGATTCTTCCTTTGAAGTTGAGGCACGGGGATATTTACTGCGACCATGTTCTCCTTGATTTCAGCGATGGTGCTGTATAATCTGCTGATAGTCTTATTGATCAGGTTGTGTCGAGTCAGGTTGTACATGCAGAAAGGTTCATCGGGCAGGTCCACTTCTACATTTTTGAGGTGTTTGAAGATGTCTTGGTATTCCACCAGCGACTTGTACAGTTTCGGCATCAAATACAGGAACTGTAACAAAAAGAAACGGACGTTTGTGTGAGAAATTGCGGCGGAGTTTCCGATGTTCATGAGGACATAATTGTTAAAAGAATCACGTCAGCATACAATATTGTAATGATAATGAATGATGCATCTATCTAAATAGGCACAAAGCACAATTTTATAGTCTTCTTTGCAACAAATTCACCCGAGTCATATTCGTATGTGAGCATTTTAAAGTATTCCCATTATTACAAAAACTAGTATAAGTAGGTACGTCATACTCTGTTATCTCCAGTATAGTGCTATAGCAAATATATGTCCGCAGAATGAATTAAACACATCAAGCTTAGATATTTTACTGCGCGACGAATTTGTGTCGAGGCTGTGTATTTGCAGGCATTTGTGATCGGTGCTGTGCCATTATGACTATTCCACCAATGATTATAATATATAGGTAATAATTGACAGCGAAACTTGAGCTTGAGACGTGTTGTCTAAAGATCTACTAAGCTCTTAAACCGGCTTTAGGCATAATCTAACAATTATACACACCTTATGAAGTGGTGAAAGAAAATATTCTTGGTTACCTAATTTATCTATATACTAAATCAAGCAGTAAGTAACAAAAAATCTATACAATGAAGATAATTAAATAAATATGGTCAAGGTAACAATAACAAATATTTTCAAAATTTTGTCTTTCTGTTTGTCTGTATGTTTGTTCGCTCATCACTGTTGGATAGCTTAGGGGTTGACTTAAAAACTGGGGTACTTGGTATCTTAATCCGATGATTAGATGCCATCGATAAACAGCTATATGACGTCTGAACGAATTTTGAAGAAATGTAGTATATTGTACATTATAGATACTTGTCCTGGAGTAACACGTGTGGGCTACTTTTAAACTAAATGACCACGCGGGGAAAGCGACGGGCACAGTAAGTAATTTATATATGAAGCTCAAGGATGAAAATTATGTCATATTTTAATAATTATACGGCGCCGTGATTTTTCGGGAGATTAAAACATTCACAGGATGTTTGTTTAACATAACATTATAAATAAAGTTGCCGCAGTTGCTAGTGTTACCAGTCTCGCCCTACCACAATACCTAAGGACACACACAAGTACCTCGCAACAATGATGAGTATACCAAGACCTAGGTTATAGATATAGTACCTATATAGTAGTTATATTACTGGATCTAGTTTGCCTCGATACTTGAAACGGATAGTGTATATGGTAACGGTAGTGATAATAATTTTAATTGTCAATTAAAATTATTTCATTTATTGTTTGTTCTCTTTGGAAGCTTTGTTTTAATTAAGTCGATTTGTAAATATTAAAATGTATAACCTCGTAATTAATAATTAAGTACTTATAGTTAGGTATACACTTCTCACTTAATTTAAGTGGCCGGCGGAGAAAGAATTTTCCAAACAAACGTAATACCAAAATCATTTCAAAATTGAAGCATATTTTCGCCGCAACAAGTTTACGAGCTTTATTGATTATATAATAATGTGTTTATATAGGTAAATCCACTGTTATTCATATATAGAAAACAACGTATTACATAACAAAATAGAAAACAAACCTACAAGGAAACTTTAACCATTCGCGTCACTGGCATTGTTTTGCAAAACACTGACACACTGATAAATTATTAGTAACGGAAGGTCTGTTACTAATATTTATTAATGAACTAATTAAGCGACCTCGTCGTCATCCCATGGCAACTCATCGTTCCTGGAACCAACCTGAGTGTTAATGGGAGACGGGAGATTCGTATGTCACCATAACTTCCTCTATTCGTGAATGGGTGATTCACCGTCTGGGCGTTAGTTTCGTCGATTCCCATCGTTTGTTCTACATTGTATTTTGTCGTTATTGGCTTTGATGTGTGTTCTTTATTGAAATTAGAGTATACAGTTTAACCGTTGGAATAAACAAATGACAATACAATTTACTAGCTGATCTGCCCTACGGCTCTGCCCGTAGTTTTGCGGTTAACAAAATTTGCATTTAAAAAATCAGTGTAATAATTTTTCAAATTGGTTTAGATTTTTTTGGAATAATCCATTACAAACTAACATACAAAAATCTAATCTTTTCTCTTTATAATATTATTGTAGATGTAGATGGTACTACATCATCATGTTTTTTAGACGTATGAGGATTAATACGAGCGGCTGCTGTGGTAACCAAAAGTCAGTACAAAAGCGATTTATGCGCGCGCGCACGTATTGAGTCTTTAAGCTTAATTAAAAGCATCTAAATAATTTACTGTTATATTTAAATTCATAAGTCACGCGTATGTGTTCGTAACAAAATAATATCGTTATCTGAAATCTCACGGCCACGTTTCAGTTGGACGGCATCATGATTATATTTTCCGACTCTATGGGCTGCAAATACTGCACAGGTCGTTCGAAGTCCAATAAACAACAAATTAGCGACCTTTTTACGGTTCATAAACTCATAAGAACCGTCACATTTCCCAACTATTGTCGCAGGTAACCTCTAAGCCGTGCGATAATAAACCGAACTAGTGTTTAACAGCCTCAGCTTTAACAGCCGGCCAAGTATTTTAGCAAAACTGGACAATAAGTCGTACGTTCGTTACACAGGCGAGCTTTACGCTGAACGTGTTTGGGACAAATACGACGCGTCGGTATCGTAAGTCCACATTCGTCGCGGACAAATAATATGTTTTTAACATTTCGTGTTGTTTTGTTAAATCGTAAATACTGTACAAACAGCGAGACCGCTAAGCTTGCGATGCGCCGACGCGACGAAGCGAGCGAGCGATGAGACGACTTGTGGAATTTCTGCCCTTTAGAGAAACACTGAAAGCGATGACAACTTGCTGAGCATGTTGCTAATATCGTATCTTCAGTAACAACTAGTTCATAAATTAACTTTTATATCAAAGCGGTATTTAAGATATGCACGGCCTCGAGAGTTACTCATAAAATACCGAACCCAGTACCATGCAGTTTTATTTGTTTATGTTATTGATGTCATGTCCACTCTATTCTTTCGTAAGCCGCCGTTTTAACGTCTCATTTGAGCTTTATTTAATTTTTAAATTGTCCGTGTGTCAACTAAAGCCGGAGCGAAGAAGAGATCACTTGAATTCTAACGCTTTCCTTTGCCCAATGACAAATATTTGAATTTGTTAAGTGGCCATACATTGACAAACTGGCGAGACATAGCTTAGAAATATTTAATATTCATCCACGTGGGTATTAGTCCACTCTACTGAAGACGAAGATGAATCTATCGATGACTTACACACACAGAAACATACGTGTAAGGATCGGTCCATCTGCACACACATCCATTCTCGCGTCACATTAACTCTGTGTACTAATTAGTGGGTGACCAACGAGAATACATAATAGAAAGTCTCGAGATCCAGATGTGTGTTCGGTAAATAATAAACTTGTCCAATGTTCAATAACGCGTGTTTATTTTATATTTTTACGAACCGAAGCGGCATTGACAAGTTATCATTTGAATACAATTATTATCATAATTATGCGGTTCTCTAAAATATAAGGCGTTGTTATGCGTGTGGCTGGGATGGTGGCGTGCGCGCGCGGAATCATGCGGTGTCAATCTATGCAAATTTCTTCGAAACATTTAACTGGCTCCTTAGTTTGCTCTGCTCCCATAGCGACTAACCATATGCCTCCGACTAGTTTCATACCAGTATACCCTGAACTCGTTTCCTCGTATTAAATAATAGAATACTAACGCGAGAGGACCGTTGGATAGGGCTCATCGCAAGCTGGGAATTGGACGTGGGCGGGCCCTATTATATTTTTTGAGAAGAAGCAAATTGTACGTAATTTTTAGATTTAATTGAAAAATCTGATTTTATATTAAACAGATTTTTCTAGACGCGTACAGCACAAATTATAGTGCACGCTCTGGTGTATTAAAACGCATTTAAGTTTATTGAAGTGAAATGAAGCGATCTCAACTACGCGCGAAGGTAATGAGGCCTTATAAAACACTTAAAGCTGCACCGATTTTCAAACGCGAGCGGCTCTGAAAATTAAGGGCTTGCACTTCTAGTTATTGCCCTTAAGTACAATGTGAAGTAAATAAACGCATACAAAGGCTGGGCACATGTATAATTTGGCTCGACGAAACCTCATTTAAGTCGCAACGGCTGAGCCCCGAGCGCGGCTAATGTACGCGGCGATTATTTGTCTCAAATAAAGCAAAAATGAATTAAAAATAACGTAAAAACATTGAACGGGTAAAAAGAGTGATGGGATGGACCACCACACCCTCGGCCACGGAGTGATCGACCGCAATAATTACACTGTCAGTTGTTTAAAATTCACATCAAACGGAATACGCGAGCGCAGCCGAAACTGCAGCGGCAAAATAAATTAGTTACGACCCTATTTAGATAGATGCGAACTTGTAGTGACATGTCTATACGCAAATTGGGCGTATTGAAATGTCGGATGAAGAATTTAATAATGGGGGCATTGGACTCGAACTGATCATGAATCATCTCCATACGTAATCGGGTAATGCTTTGTAAAACTTACTTTTTTTTCCGTCATAGTGGCACCCGGCCGTCGCGGGCTTCTGTAGTTGTAGAAGTGGATATCGACGAAGTTGATCGCCGGCAGCCAGGACGGCATGCCGTACCTGTATACCGTCTCGTTCAACACTCTTCGCTCTTCATTGAAGAACCTCCTCGTGTTTTTTAACTTCTTAATGATCTTTTTCGTTGCGTTCTTGAATCGTTCCGTTTGCGCGTTCCTAGCCAGTCTCATCGGGTCTGTTGCTGTGTTTGTCACGCTGAGAGTCTGTTTCCTGTGCGGTTTCCTCCTGTGTTCTATGACCCGCGCCTCCGGCGTCCTTAACCTGCCATCTTTGGTGGGTTGCGCAATCTCATGCCGCCTCTCGTGCCTGATTTTATGCTCAATGCTCCGAGCTTCAGCCGTGACGAGACACATCGCTAATACTACTACTACTGATGTAGCTACCAGAAGCTTTTTAGGAAAACCTGAAACAAAAAACACAACATTTAGATTTGATTGACAACTTGACAAGTGAGTGGCGATAAAGACAATCTTGTAATGTTGATACAAATACCTATGCAATCATCTTTACGATTGTGTTATCTGTGTAATCTGACTTAATGAGTAATAAAGGATGATAAGTTGAGGTAAAGTCCTGGGAGATTTTAAACGGTGCAAATAGATAACAATATCGATGACATTAATGATGTTGGAATGAAGCACACCTAGTTAGTTCTCATTGAGCTATTTTCATCGTTGAAGTGACATAATCTGAATGGTTTTATTTTTTTAAGCGCACGCACGGCGGCGTTTCGAGCCACATAAAAAATAATAAGGTGCGTGATTATCGTGGGGCGGTTGTAACGTGTGTATAAGATCATAAGATCCGTCGGCAGCTTTCTCAACGATCATTGGCCGAGAAATATGGGAAAAACGGCTTTAAAAATGAAAACATTTAGATTTAACCGCATTTTGACGTCCTATAAGTTTTGAAACTGTCATGGTTATGTATACAAGTACTGACTTTTGAAACTGCAAATGGTTTTTCATCTATTTCAATACTATTTCCATACATAAATTCAATACTATGCCACTTGGACCTAATCATATTACGTAAATATAAACACATAAAATTAAAATCCCAATAAAATTTTAATTAGTATGATATCCTGTATTAAACATGGTAAAATTACAATTAAATATAATGTCAAAAGCAATTTACAATAATTAAAAGTAAATTGAACATATTTAGCGTGATTCAATACTGAAAATCGTAACTGGAAAGTTGAAATCGAATGTCGGTAATCGCGTGTAAGTTAATGGAAGTACGAATTACAGTGATTATTTTTAATGTTGATCATTCTGCTTTAAAATGTTAAATTAAATTAATTTGAAATTAAAACTCGTGTTGAAAATCATGATGATAAAATTGCAACATTTATTAAAGTTTTTTACGTTTGCGCCAACGCCATAAAACATTTTATGTCCGAAAGGCAACTCGTGTTGAAACGTTTTCAAACTTTGAAAGGGAGGGAACCAGTGACTTTGAAAAGCGCCATTGTCCGCTCCATGCGGTTAAACGTAGAAAGTTTCCTTTTTGTCGCACTTTTACTGCGTTAACGTTCCACCCACTCGATAATGGAACGTTGAAAAAATATTTTCTTAAAATGAACACTTACTATTTGATGTCATCTATCGATTTATTCCTAGACACGACTCACGCATTTCCCGGTACATCAGTTACCTAATATACCGCGTCAATTGGTTCTGCCATGACTACAATACAAACCAAAACAGATTTTTCCTAGTAAATATACCTACCAATACATTGACCAAAGTCAATATTACCAATATCCTCGTGCGGGTTTTTAGAATCGCGTCAAAAGCAGATAATATATTATCACATTGAACTACAGTGATTTTAAATCTTTTGTATTACGTCACACGAGGATAATCAGAACTTTATGGTCAGTGAATCATTAGGTCAATCTGAGTCGTTGACAATTTCATTATGCTATGTAAATACGCGGTGTTACGGGCACAGAGTAAAAAATCGCGTGTGAAAATTTTGCTAACTGCATTTTGACATGAATTTTCAGATCGTATTATTGTAACCTATGACCATTGTCCTTAGTCAGTAGCGCTGAAAGCATTTAACACTGGTACAACTTAAATTGTTACCGAGGATAACTAAACTGGGTCATTTTTCCTCCGTAGGCTTTTCCCGATGCTAGACATCTCAAGTAATGGCTGGTTTCCGAATAAATATTTACTCTCACTATTTTTAGAATAAAAACGTTTACATGTCCATGTCAATATTTTAAGTAATAAAGATAAGCGTTATCTTCTAAGATCAACAATCGATGATTAATGAGGTGCGCAACAGTTCGCAACAAGTTGTTTTGTTATGCAAATTCGATATTTATTAGTTTTGGCGATGATTTATTGTTAATTAATGTATTCCGTAAAAGAAAGCTTAGTTCCGAATATGGAAAGCTAAATCGTGTATCTTATAACATCTTTCAGTGAAACATCCTTTTGATGGATCGCCGACGGACGAGTGTTGTTCATTCCCACACGAAGTTGCGCGATTCTCTGCGTACTTATTATTAGTTTCCAAAAACGATATATCGATTACGCTTGATCGATCCTTATATGAATAATAATTAGTATCATCGTTTATAAGAAATTTAGGTAGGTATTGAATTTAGTTTTTCTTGCATCATTGATCTGACGGGTCCGTCGAAGCTGACTGAATAAGTCATCTTAAGTCGTTGTTTAAACTTTTATTTGATTACAATAAGCGAAAAGCTTTGGAAAGCTATGTATGTATGATTATTTGAGATAAGTAAAACTTCAAGAAAGTCAACCTTCAAAGGTTATATCTGAGCAAAAATAATTTTTCGTTTGCAAAAATAAAACGGGTAGATATAAAATTTCAGCGCTTACCCCCAAGAGAATGCATTTGTTTACATTCAATTAACAATTCTCCGCGTCGAGCGTTTTCTTATATAAAATAAAAAATACCTGATAACTAATGAATTAAACAACAAACACACCAGTTAAAAAGACATCCATGAACAACGCATTGAAGTAGCTCCTGTAGGCAAGTCCATGTTCATCCGATCCGAACAGTATAAAAATCCCGGTAACCGAAGAGTTCGGAACGTGACAACTTAATCTGACACTGGCCGAAAACACTCGCGGAAGATTCGCACTTTTCAAAGACACAATTGTAATTTCAAAATTGGAATACACTTCGAATTGGCACTAGATTTATTGAATCGTATCGTATTGTGGACGTGTGTCACCGGTGTGGTGTGAGGGACGAGTGTGCGAGACAGGCGCGCGGGCAGCCTTCGCTCCGTTGAATGGGCACCGAAATGCGGCTCCGTACATGAAATAGCCAGTCGAACACTATGCGAAAACCCTTACCCGCCCGCCGGAAAACAAAGCTTCAGCCCTCGCGGAGACTTCCAAAAGCTTTTCAAATAAAAAAAATAAAACTAAACTCATTTTGCACAGACTCCTTTCAATTTCATTTGATTGTTTGCTTTTACAATTCTTGCATCATGATTGTTAAACAATTGTATCTATTGGAAGTACTCCATATTGGTTATAATAATATGTAATTACGTCAGATAATGTGAGTAATTAATAGAGAATTTACTTTACTATTACTACCTTCGATATGTCTTTATCAATTAGTTTAATACCTAATCTATGACTATCACTAAATCCAACACATTGAAGAAGCCTGGGAACTAAAATTTATCACCAAAAGTCTCCTTTCAGTTTTGTTTCCACATCTTATGCAAGTACATTATTCGGTTAGACCTCGCGGTGATTCATCGATGAGTCTATCCTAAAGTGAGTTTTTATCGCGCCGCGCCGAACACGAGCGATCGCCAAACGCACGTGTCACATCACTAATCATAGCGAATTAAAACAACTGATTGACCATTAACATATTCGTTTTTTTTGTCCGCGAATTCGGTAATTTATCATGACATAATTTATATTGATATTTCCAATTAATATCTCTATTGTATGCCTTTTACAACACCTATAAATGTAAGATCATAGATTGTCGGCATTAATCATACTACAAATAAGTGATTTCAACTTTATGCTAATCGCCACCTAGATGTGTCCGCTTAATTTATAAACAACTTTCGTTTTCTTTTTTACACGACCGAGAGTCCGTTTGTGTACGAAAAACAAATACGAAAAGAAGCCAAGGACTAAACATGAAAGTAAACTGACCTAAAAAAAGCTTTCGGAGTCTGGGAAAGGTTTGTGACACAGATCATGGCGAGATTCACCTACGTGCAGTCAGCATCACGTGCATAGGTTATTCCGTCATTGATAATACAGTTGCATACAAATCGGTTAGTTTACTGCATGTTTCGAGCGAGGTGTACAAGAGATTCTGTTAGTATGTGACCCGTGGGTTTGAGCATCTCGAGTATTTACATTGACACGTTTTTTGTTCGGCGGCTAACAAGGTAGGCCATTGTGCGCGCCCGCTTTAGTGATAGTGTCAATATGGGATTATTATGACTGTGATTAATACATCCCCAACGAATCTTTTGTATTTTTTGTTGGGAGTAATATTTCGATCATAATAGGTGGTCAAGTATCATGTGTACCGCGATAATAGTGGCTCTACACGTCTGTGAAAAGAAGAGCTTTTTCATAATGATTGTGATTTATGTAATCGATACGGTCTCAAGTCGAGCACGCGCGGTTACAATCGTACAATAGTTTTTACGCCTTATTATGACGAGTTTCCCATCAAAGCCTTGGTTTCTACTGACATAATGACTCGGCTTTCATCAATTAATGTTTTTATATGAAAATGAGCTTGAAATTAGATAAACTGAGGCTTTTCCGACGTTTGCGTCATCGATGAGTCACGGGTTTTCCGAATTTTCAGCGGCAGTGGAACCGCCTGAAAACCTTCAAGAGCGGGTGTCGAGTCACAATATTCGTTCGGCATTACTCATTCGCTTAGAAAGTAGTTAGGCGCGTAACATAGCGCGATTCGTCACGGCTCTAATACTGAATATTAAGACGTGCGAAGTGGATTACCTTGCTTGTTAATCGATGATTAAAACTAAGTTTTTGAAATGGATTCTATTGTGCAGTAATTGAAAGGCTGCTATCAATTTGATTGATTGCTAACATTAAGCGATTTTGCGATTCGATTTCCGCTTTCACTATGTTCCTGGTGCCGCTAACATAGTTTCAGCTAATTTGAATGTACCGTAAACATGTTAGACTAGCTTCCGCGACGGGGTTTGCTTGCGGCCGCGTGCACATTGCCAATCCTATGAATGTCATTGTTCGCGAGCCGCAATATAAATCACCTACTCCGCGAACTCATTCATTCGTATCCTTCCCTTTAAGACACAGACTAAAATATAGATGAGAAAACTCTTCCCTAAGCTTTAGAATGAAAGTAAACTTCAAGTAGCTTTTTTAAGCTGTATCGTGAAAACTCAATGTAATTTTAAACGTTTATTGTTTGATGAAGAGGTCTACTCAGTTGGGATTAAACAAATTCAAATGTAATTATTTTAAGGTTTGGATTTGTTGTTCATAGAAATGTTCAATGGTAGTTTCTTAGTTGTAAATAGGGTATATAATTGACACTAAGGAATAAGTAAGTAATTATATGATTACTCGATTTAATAAATAATTAAATAAAAAACAAAACATTTTAAACCCTGTCACAAAAAGCTATCTGACATGACGGGAAAGATGTGATGACAGCGTCATACGCAGGAGGGACATGCATTTGTACCTACTTCAAACTAGTCTCAAAAAGATCTCCACATTTTGTACCTATTTGTCCTACTAAAAGGAAAGTTTATACCCGTAAAGGTTAAGAATAACCATTAATATACTTGATCGGTTAATTGGTTGTATTATTCATAGCGGTTAAGTAATAAATAATGTTCATTCATTGAAAGGCAACATTTTCGCAAGTACCTACTCGTATATGGCAACAAGTTTATTTTGGCCTAGCAATCAAAATATTAGAAAAAATAAATGTACACAGAATTAAATATTGTTAATTATTCTTTTCTCTCACATCGTTCTAACAAATCATTTGGTTTTTATTAAGGTACAAACTATGACCAAATTTTTGCCTCAAATTACATTCAGTAACATCGGCATTATAATAAATGATTTCAATAAATGATGGTCATCGCCAGGAAAAGAACCTGGGATTTAATAGATAGATAGATAACTCTTTATTGAACCACACAATTAATCTTACAAATAAGAAGACAAAATTAATAATAAAGTGTCACAATGGGCGGTCTTATCGCTCAGAGCGATCTCTTCCAGTCAACCGTGCATGGAAAGGAATAACGGAGGTAATAGGGACGGTGGTTTCAACCAATAAATAAATACATAAACCATAAATAAGCACTTAAAAATTACAAAATAATAATGAAATTAATTGGGAAAACAATAGAAAAAAAATTGGAATAAAAGATATAAACCTAGTAGATACATACAATTATATAAAATAATAAACATACATACTTACATACTACTATAATACATATACATACACATAAATATATACCTACAAACATAATATTAACAGGATTAAGAAAATATAAATAAATATATAAAAATTTAATAACATTTAAAAATAAGATCAAATAGTCTATCACTTGGCAAAATATACATAAATAGAAATGTATAATCAATGGGAGCTCTCCAAAATGAAAAAGCTGTTTTTTATTAGTTGTACTTATCTTTTACAGTATTTAGTATTAATGGATGGAATGCGGCTAAAAAGCATAAAATCTATTTTGGAATAACTGACATAATTATGTTTGATACCTTCGCCAAGTGTGACGTCAAAATAATATGTAGGTAATGGTGTTTCCCCTTCACATAATATACTTACTATATCTGTAATAATTTATTAGTTAACACCTATTTCTGATTGTTTACCTCATTTCTATTAATAATCTATATAATAACGTGTGATTTCATGCCTCAACTTGACTAAGTTAAGATATCGATAATGAATTGATAATATTAGGTCACCACTTTTACTCATTAAATCATGATAAAAATCACTGTTGACATCGTTTAGTTAAGGTAATTAATTATAACAATTAATTATTTAAGGAAAATAAGTTTAATAATACCTACCACAAAGGTCAATATTCAATTAATGATAAAACTGATAAGAAAGAAAATATAAATTAAACTTACTGTTTCTCACAGTTCTTTGCGTCCTTGAAGGGCATCCATTGCAATTACAGGTGCACGTTAGGCTCATTATGTTTTTTTATTTATCACAGATTAAATAAATCTTTGGTATATCAACAGTCACAGTTAACAGTCTTTTTTTATATCACTGGCACAACACTATTTTAAAAAGAAAGTTAGACGTAAGTATTCTGATGTAAATTTGAAAATTGGAATGTTAACCGTCGCGATCGAGTTACGTTCAGGACACGATCTCGCGCTCGGATGCGTTCAGTTGGCTGCGTTACGTGTAATGTGTGTCCTGAACGGATTTCCACGGCTTTTATGTGGCCGGCCGGCGTTCCAGTGATAAAGGGTGCAAAAAACTGATTGTTTAGTTTGGAGGCCCGTCAAGCGCCATTACGTCACGGATACGACGTCGCGCGCGATTAGGACGTAAGCGAGCGCATGCTTTTACGCAATCGCCTAGACAAATAAATACATGTGGCCCGCACCGGATCCTGGAGGTATGTGAAAATGACTCCTGGACGCGTTAGCTTGTTTACAATCGTAGTTTTTTTTATAATAAGCATGTGTTTGTTTTTTTATATATATTTGATTCTTGCATGACGATTTAGTTATGGACTATGTTAATATGGCACATGTATAGCTATGTGATAATTTTTTTATGTGATCTGAGAAATGTTACTTCTAATTTCGTATTAATCTAAAGTTATTTTTAATTCTGCCTATTATTATAAATAATTTAATCAAATACAATTCTTATTAAGTATTGTTCATAATCGTAAAGGTAGGCAGAGGTCCAAAAGGGAAAAAAAGGTGCTTTCTTTCAGTAGCTCCTTCTTAAAATATGCCGAGTAGTATGAATTAGTTACAAATAGATTTAATTTTATTCGATTTACCAATGTTTTTTTTGTTTAAATTAGAGAGGATATTTTAGCGTTAACTAATTCGGGAAAAACGAAAAACGCAAGAAACTTTAGTAAAAACGCGGAAGAAAACCATTCTTATTGGCCCATAATATGGTATATTCTTTGCAAAAATGGCATTATAACTTGTGCACTTTCGGCGTCTAATATTGAATAATAATTATAATTGAATAATTATTAATTGAATTGCGACACTGGGTTTCATATAAAATTTGGTTTGTAGTCTTACTTCGGTGGATTTACCCAACTAAGCAGGCGAGATTGATTTTCAAAAATCAATCTAAGATAATCAATTATTTGAACTTAATTTATCCAAAATTGTTACATTAATAAAAAATACTCCAAAAATAGACATTACGGTCATAAAATTCATTAGACAACTTCGATTTGAGCTTTTTGTTCCATATCTCACGACATAGAATCGAATAACATCACATCTCGGTATCTCCTCATATTTGCTCCATGAAATTCAAAGAAACACCCTACCCTAACTTTGAATCCTATGGCCCAAATTATAAGGTGTTTATTCCGGTGAAAGTGTTCCAATCCTTGCGATCCTGTTTTATTTTTAAATTTGGTTTCGGCCATGTTAGAGTTCCATTAAATTTCAGGGGTGTCGCTAACCCGCCTCCTTGCTCCGAATGAAACCGCCTCTCGTCCCAATTCCCGAAATAGACGCGATTGGTCGCTTCGGAATAATCTTCTCGCCTATTACATAAGGTTTGGTTGACTTCGGTCGGTTATATTGTGCACATGTTCTGTGCAAAGCGGGGGATGTCTTTTTGGTATATTTTTTTCTGGTTATTTCATAATAGATAGATCGATAGATAACACTTTATTGCACCAAATGAAACACTTACAAACATATATAAATTTAAAAATATAGTACAATCGGCGGCCTCATCGCTAAGCAGCGATCTCTTCGAGGCAACCGTAGGCTATATTGAGACACATGACTATATATTATACGCAGTTGTTGGTGTGCAAAGTTTGAGTATAATACCCAAAAAAAGAAAGAAAAGAAAATTACAAACAAATAAAACAAAATGAATTTAAACAATATATAAATAGCAAGATAATACTAATAAATATGTAAATAGCAAATACTAGTAAACATATAAACATTATAATAAACTAGTAAATATTTTATGGTAGGTACATAAATAATATACATGAGGTATAGATAGTTTCAGACAAAAGTGAAAAAATACAATAATGACAAGTAACAATTCTTAACCTGATGTTTGATATAATGCTAGGTCCTAAGTCCTAACGGCAGCGGTATAAGTAAAGTAAATTGATATCAAGTTTATATACATATATATACAATAGATATTCCGAATGTCCCAGTTCTAACAGCTTAGCAAGCATTACGTCAAGCTTTAAATCAAGCTTACTTAGGATGTATTATTAACTTTTATATTGACTGATTCACAACACGAGAGAAGACAATAAGAAATGCATATTATTAAGGTACACGCGATGTTTTCACAATGAAACTTTTGTCAAGATAATTCCTAACTACGGATCGGCATATGATCGGTCATAGTTATCAAACTCCTGGAACTCACATGGGAATACAGGAAAAGTTAAATGATTCACAATGGAAACATTCGTTACGATCACACAGGAAACATATTAGGTATGCATAAAGGAATCTCTAATTAATAAACAGGGAACACCGGTACATGTTCATACAATCATTATTATATACTTAAACAAATTAATTACCAGTTTCTTGTGAAGCTTGGTCACGATTCCTGGTTTTGATAATATAATTATTGTTATTGACGTAAATAATCACAAGATTGATGATTCGCGTTTGAACAAGGAAAGCTAAACCTGGGTCAATAATATAAGGGTGTTTATAGAATAGGATTTTTAAATATAATAGTAGTTTATGAAACGGTTGCATGGGTATTAAAAAATGAGATTTAATAGTATCACTCGAGTGTTTTAATAACTAGCAATGTGCTTCGCGTTTGATCAAGGAAATCTAAACCTGGGTCAATAATATAAGGGTGTATAAAGAATAGGATTTTTAAATATAATAGTAGTTCATGAAACGGTTGCATGAGCATTAAAAAATGAGATTTAATAGTATCACTCGAGTGTTTTAATAACTAGCAATGTGCCGTTTCATACACTACTTTATCTTTATCTAAACTTACAATGAAGAAAAAAATATGTCGTAACATTTTCTTGATTTTTCTGTTAAAACCTCGTTCGTCATGTTCGTTGCTGTTTCCGTAATGTCAGTTGGAGTCAAATTCTCTTCACTAACACTGCTGTCAGTCATTTTTAATGAAGATTAAAAAAAAAAACACATTAAATTATTTAGGTACTAATGTAAAGTAAATTATTGCGCAAAAATCCCGTCCACAGCGAATTGGCGCGCATATGGTCTAACACGCGCCGCCATAGATAATAAATGGCAAAAATTCTCGTTGTGCGGATCCAACGCAGTGTTTTAATGGGAAAAAATAAGTATTATAACACTGTTTAGTTCAAAAAACAGTGTTATAATTCATTTCTTTTTATTATTAGAGACGTGCCGTGCGTAATGTATATCATTATGCCAACATTTTTGAGTTCATAATCCGGATTTTACGATATGAGTGTAGATAAATTATGTTTATTGACTTCCCATTCAATTGTAATGTTCATAAAAAAGGAAAGTGCGATTTGAACTCGCGTGGAGAGGGTTCCGTACCATGAATATATTATCTTACAATATTGAGAGTTTTAACATGTTATTTTAAGACCATAGACTTAAGTAAGAACTATTTTGTAACAGTATCTTTTTCAAAATTTTAATCTTTATTGTTTTGGAGATAATAGGGGAGGGGGGGGGGGGGGGAATGGTCAATTTACCATCTGTTTTTTTAAAATAATTTAAAAAAAAATTAGACCCTCACAACAAGCCCTTTCATTTGATATGTCACGTCACGGTACAGTTTGCAAAGCTTTACTTAATTTACTTTTTTGCGCCAAAAGTGTGATCCCTATATTCAAAACTCATTTATTTATATTTTTGCTTGGGTCACAGAAATTCAAACGTGTATAAAATTTCCACTTCATGGTCTAGTACATTCGGAACAAATTGGCTGTGACAGACGGACAGACAGACGAGGGATCCTATTAGGGAAAAATTTATCATTCGGACGTTCACTGTTAATAAAATTACACTGGACACCGCAGTGGCTGGTGTTCTGTGGTTTGAATATTTGCAGTCGGAATTGTATTGTTTCTAGTTTTGTACCCTAGAATATGTATCTGTGTTATTAATCTATCTATACTTATAATAAAGCAGCAAGTACAAAAAGACTGTACAACGAAGTTTTTTTTTATAATCTACTGAACAAGGATGTAACATTTTTTAAACCGTGTCTGTCTGTTTGGTTGTTTGTCTGTATGTTTGTTCGCGCATCACGTACAAACTATTTGACCGATTGCAATGCGGTTTTCACTGTTGGATAGCTTAGGGTTTGACTAAAAAACGGGCGTACCTACTTCGTATCTCAATCTGATGAGTTAAATTCGAGCAATCGATAAAAAACCATTTGACGTCTGAACGAAGTTTGATGATTTTTATACTTTTGGTTCTGGAATATCACATGATCCTTATATCCCAGAAATTAACAAGCGGGCAAAAACAGCTAATACTTATTGTAACATAACCAAAAAATAAAACTCTGAAATATGTTCTAGTTCAATAAAGACAGTATATTCTTTATTTCTCAAATAGCATTTTTTCTTACTACATAGTCAAACTTAATGCTGGAAATCATTACATCTTTCAGTTAAACTCGGTATATTAGGTATAGGCTTAATCCCTGAAAAAACTTTCATCTAAATTGGGTAAAGAAAACTTGGCGATTTAAATGATAAAAAAGAAACAAAGTTGCTACTACATTAATTATATTAGTTATACATTTTCCCAAGAATTCATTATACAATAAAAGTATATTGAATCAAAATAAGAAATTATATTAAAATTCTTATAAATCTCGCCTTTTCCACTTGACTACGATAGATAGTTCATCGGTCCATGTCGTGACATAGACGCATTAATTACATAATTAATTACTACATACAACGCGATACGAACAAAAGACTCTATTACCGATGGGCGCCTCTCACACAGTAGCGTAGCAAAACGGTTGCAAGTGATCTTGCAGCTGCGAGTAAGTTATCTGAGAAGCTACTTAGTATACTGTGATAATTTTAGACTTGGAAAATCTGGATTTATTTGTACCTGTATTTTAACTAAAAATTCTTTTAATTGGACCAAGTTTTTTCTCTAGAAAGGTTTGAATGAAAGGAAAGTAATACTTCAATAAAATTACTGTGAAAATTATGGTCACAAACACGATGGTATAAATTAATATATACTCTATTAAGTTAAACATAATTGATTTAACGTTTATGAAAGTCTATGGCAAATGATAACACGACCGATTCTCTTGCAAGAATTACAGCATAACATGTTCGCCAGTCCTCCTCGGTGCAATACATATCCGAGCAAAGATAATCAACGCACAAGAAGCGTGGCTTTCTCAGGGAATTCTAAATTCGCAAATTAGTTCGGAACTGGGTTATTTGAACATCCTGATAAATACGATTACTCGGAACATCATAACTGGAGAAAACCCCGCCCGCCTCATTGTCTATTCAAATGCATGCTGAAGTCATGTCTACTAATTTTATAAGAATAAGAGAGACGGATCTACCTTGTAATGCCCCGATTCTGTATTGTTGACTCACGTAAATGACGTGCCCTTACAAGTCATCCTAAGTATATTTTTCATGCGAGGTAGTCTCAGATTTATTATCAGTTATCATCAAAGATTTTAGGTGATAGTACGATTTTGTATATAATTGTGCTTGTCTGGAAGAACGGGCATAATAGCATCAGCGTATTAAGTTCCCTGAGCGAGGTCATTTATTATCACAATTCTATTATTAGACGAATCTATTTCTAATACTCACAAATAACTGTATAAAAGTATGTAGTACATGTGTAGCGTTGCTTACACGTACGTTCATACAAGTTTACGTTCCTAGTTTCGACATCTACTACGGATTCAGTCACGTAGCACTTTGCGTAGCCGTGTTTTGATGAGATGCTTTCTTAAACAAAATGTAAAGTTTTATTTAATTTTCTACATATTTCTTTTAACAGAAACCCTAAGGTTAATTTATATAGTTTATTTCTTATTTCTTAATACCGGAGAAGTACAAAATTCCCATGGCAATATATTAACTCCAGAGTGAAATGATAAGGCACAGCTATGAATAATTTAATTACCTGCTATTAGCTAACTTAAATTCATACTGTAAACCCCAGATAAGTTTCAGTCATGATTTAAATGTATAGATAAAATGTGAAAAGACATGATTAATACAAAACAGTTGGTTAATAATCCACTCCAGACTCATTAATCTACTAAAACAATGCCATGACACCTAAAACGGCCTCCCAAGTCCAGTCGCGTACAGATCTTCCCAAAGTATTTCGCGAACAGACCCCGAATACCAGCTGTCATATTTAACCTTATGATTTATCAGTATTAGATGACTAACTGTTAAAATTCGAAGGTCTGTTCTGAGAACTCCGACAGGTAGACACAGCAAAGGAAATGCCTGCAATAATTGTTCGGCCTTCTAACCTTTGTGCTTTGTGTAATATATAATACCTTGTAGCTATAAGTGAAAAAAAACCGAAAAGTCATGGCTTATGATCATATTGGACCTAACAGTAGTTTAGGAAACATAATAACTAGTTATATGCAGTTTCATACACTACTTTATCTACACTCTTGCAATAGGAACCTACATTTAATTTAGAAAAACAAAAAAACGTAACATTTTCTTGATTTTTCTGGTAAAAGCTCATTCGTCATGTTCGTTGCTGTTTCCGTGATGTCAGGTGGAGTCAAATTCTCCTCACTAACACTGCTGATTTCGATCATTTTTAATCCAGATAAAACTTTTCATCAAGAAAAACACATTAAATTAGTTTTTACTAATGTAAAGTAAATTATGGTGCCAAAATTCAGTCCATAGCGAATTGGCGCGCATACTCTAACACGCGCCGCCATAGATAATAAATGGCGAAAATTCTCGTTGTGCGGAGCCAACGCGGTGCTTTAATGGGAAAAATATATATTACAACTCTGTTTAGTTAAAAAAACAGTGGTATATATTTTTTTCCTTATTAGAGACGAACCGTGCGTAATCTGTATCATTATGCCACCATTTTTGAGATCATAATCCGGATTTTACGATATGAGTGGAGATAAAATATCTTATGCTATCTTTGAGCTCTAAAATCACAGTATGGCTACCCTTTAGGATACTAGTGTTCTAAAATTTGCATTAATTGCTCTATCGATTTATTAGCGTTGGTAAGTGGTCGCGACTTTTAGTTTTTACCCGACTGAGCAGAACAGAACACCCCCGTGTTGAGTTTATCAGCCTATGTATGTTTGTTCCTTTAGGGCACTGCATGGACCAAATGCGTGGGTCGATTTTGATGATTCTTACGCCTATCGATTCGTCTTAATCTTGCTAGTGCTACTAATGACATGACAGTAATCAAAATTCAATGTAGCGACAATCAGAAGTAATAAAAAAAACTGCGAATTACACTGCCACTGCTGCCCAACACTTAGTGCTGGCCTTCATAACTTAGTACCACACTTTCAATGTCTGTTCGCGCATCATGCTAAAACTACTGCACCGATTGTGATGCTATTTTGATTGTTGGATTGTTTTCGGTTTTGACTTAAATATGGTGTACCTGTGAATGGTATATCTCAATCTGATGAGGAGGAGCCAAACAATTTATTCAACAATCTGTTAATTTTAAAAGTGTGGTACTAACTTTTGAAATATATCATTGGACAGAAAAAAAAAACGTCTTTGCTTCGTTCGTTATTTAAAGTTCGAGTCGGGTTTTGTCATTGTGCGTAAATCTTCTTGTTTTCACTTGTAGCTAAGCCAACATGGAGCTATGCCAAACTTCAACCTAAAATGTAGGGACTTAGTATCCCTGTCAGGACTTGCAATAATAAAACGTTGACTGGATATAAAGCACAGCTCAATCTATTAACAAAGTTTAGCTCCGTTTTGATTCGTATTTTTTGAATGAAATAGTATCTACATTATATGCAAAGCCAAAAGTACCCTGAGTAAGAAAAAAATACATTTTAAATATTTAAAATTAGATTTAACCAATTTTTTATTTACTACCGGGATTCCTGAACTGATTTGTACGATTCTTTTTTTATTTTAAAGGGCAATATAGCCTCATACATATGTCATCTAAATTTGATTTGTAGTTTTTGTAATACTAATTGACCGAGCGAGAGCGTGAACTTGCGAAAAGCGTCTCCGTTTCAGCTTGGGCAAAAATGCTTTCGTATGTCCGGCGGATGTCCGTTTATCCGACTAGGCTGTTCTCCTCTACAGGTCGCATTTCTCAAACAATTCTCGTGAAATTTTGTGATAAGGTTCGCTTTTTTTTTAAATTTAATAATTTTAATAAATGATCAACGCAATACGAATACATATTGCGTTGATCATTTATTCAGTTTTAAGCTATGCAAGACTGACTCGCGAAATATACAGCTCACAGAGCCACTAGTTGTATTAAATTATTTGCTTCAAAGAATTATATGGTACCACTAGTTTTGAAATTTCGCAATTAACGTAGGGTAGCGGCTCCTCCCTACAATATAATACAACGAAGAAGTATTAGTATATACTGTACTAACGGCCGCACTCATAACGACGATTATGTATGCGGCATTAAGTATAAATAGATAGATACATAGATAACTCTTTATTGTACACCAAAAATTTACAAACACAAATGAACTAAAACTAAAACTTAAGAAATATTATTGTACAATAGGCGGTCTTATCGCAAAAAAAAAAAACGATCTCTTCCAGACAATCTTTGGATGGAGAGGAAATCAATACGACAGCAGACGGTGGTGTACTTATAGGTATCATAAAAATATGCTAATTAAACTAAAATAAATTATATAACTAACAAGAATACAAACCAATATAAAAAAAACCTAATAATAGGTATATAATAATTACCATACATAACATATAATTTATAAAATACATATAGATCAATAATAAATACATTTATATCAGTATCATATATTCATAAAGTTAATTCAAGAAAAACAATGACAAGAAAAAAAACAGACGTGAAATTTGTATCTGATGAATTTCCAATCTTCAGCACGCAGCATCTACGTCCAAGGATGTCCACTGCCGTGGGACCGATGCCACCAAGTCACCACCTGAAAAAAACACAGTTTAATGGAAAAGCTTTCCAGTTTTTCCGGTCGTGTGAGAGATAAAACGGCTGCTTTTTAAAGGAACTTGATTAGAATAATTGTCTTTATTCAAATGAGCCTGTGTCCATTCGTAAGTAATGTAGTTTGTCATGTTTTTGTAATTTCATCGATTGTACAAGTCCTTTAATGGACAATTTATGTTTATTTATTCAAATGATGGGAACTAATCGTGAGCTAATTGGTTATGATAAAGGGTTTCATATTTTTTTGTGGATTGTTAACATTTTTTACCCGACTACGGCGAAGCAAGGGAAGGGTTATGAGTTTAACAGTCTACGTACCTACCTATATATAAATGTATGTGGGTATGTGGATGTTCCATCATAGCGTCGCCCCTACTGGTCCGGTTTTCACCAAGCGAGGTGAAAATCGATTCGACTTCAGGTATTACTGTCATAGGCAATTTTTACCCGACTACGGCGAAGCAAAGGAAGGGTTATGTGTTCAAACTAAAAACTTGGTACTATTTTGACAAGCTAGGTGACAATCGATTCTTCTTCATTTGTAGAGTGTCATGGGCTATTTTTTTACCCGACTACGGTGAAGCAAAGGAAGAGTTATGTGTTCAAACCACTGATAGGGATAGGCTCTGCCTTACTTTCGTTTATGCTGATTCAAAGCGCCCAACTGAACGTCCAATAGTACAAATACGTTAGTTCCTTGGACGCTCACTACTACCAAACTACTGATATCAGTGTCAACAGCGCCAAAATGGCGATAATCAAATGCGCTTATTACGACGTTCGTCATCAGCCTATTTAGAGTACTAGTAATGTGCAGTTGTCTATGGTTCAAATCAAACTAAAAATTTAGTCCGATTTTGACAAGGTATCAATCTATTCGTCTTCATCGCAAAAGTGTCATAGGCTATGTTTTACCCGACCGTAGTCGGGTTTTAGTTTTTGACCTTATGTCTAGTTTCTTACAATAACCATATATACCACAATAGTTTTACTTTTACTCGTAAAACTATTGAACAATGATATTTGGCCCAATCCTAAGTAGGTATGTGATTTCAAATTAATTTAATGATATTGTTAAATTTAGGTTGCTATTATATTTCTATTAATATTACTTGCGACTCGACCCGGATTCGCACGGGTAGCTAAGGGTCTCCCTTTAGTACAAAACGTAACATTGACCATACACGCCCGTGGCACAGAATATATACACTAACGCGAACGCGGCCTGCACGCACCCGCGCGCCGCCTCTGCCCTATTACACCACAGAATAAACAAATAGTAAGTACGAAGAATTTGGCCCTCAGAATTAGCTTAACAAAAACATCGTCATAACATATCACTCAAGCTACACGTGAAAAAAATGTGGTGTATAATTCTAATGCTATTCTAAATATATATAAAAGTGAAACGTTGTCTGTTTGTTTGTTTGTTTGTTTGGGGGAGCTGTCACGCGGGAACGGCTGGACGGATTTTGATGAAATTTGGAATGGAGATTGCTTATACCCTGCAATAAAACATAGGATACTTTTTATCCCGGAAAATTGTAGGTATTGAACTGTAAAAATGTTGATAACTCGCTGTAAGAAAATGTTTCCATCGAAACGAAATAACAAGTATGTCAAAAAACATCAAGAGTGGTGCTATACCTACTTTTGCATTGGTTTTTAATATCTTAGAAGAACATAATATGTTTTTTTTGCGATAAACAGTAGTTCGGGAGGACGAAGTTGCGGGCGGGAAACCTAGTTCTAAATATATCTATATTAAATGAAAAAGATTCCTTTGATATTGAATTTGATAGGGATTAATACAGTTAAGCACAAAGAGCTCTAGAAAATAACGCCGCAAGTAACGCCATTTTAAATTAAAGTTTTATTGACAGAAATGATTACTGTTAGTTAACCGTAACTGGTAGAGATAAGTCATCGTGGAGTTTTCTGTACAATTTTAGTAGAACTACATTTCTTTAGTACATCTTTTTATGTTTCTCTTAAGGTTTAGCCTATTTATTTTTCAGCGACTTGGTTGAAAAATATTGTATTTTTCCACTCACATAAAAACTTAATTAGGTTTTATTATATATATAAACCTTCAGTGAAAAATTATCTATGGTAATTCCGGGGGAGATGACCATAAGGGAGAGATGGCCAATAGAAAATGAACTTACTTTCAATTTCGTTTTGTTTTATGTGTTCTAATCACTGATCTCTGTGGACAAAAACAAAAACAATTGCCGTTTTGTTTTTTGTACAAAAGAATTGCATTGCCACGTTGTATGGCAACGCTTAGTCTTTGGGCAAAGTAAAGTCCAGCATTTTGGTCAAGTGTTGCTTTGACTAGACACCCTGATAGATATTAACTTAAAACGATCATGTTTTAATAAAACAAAGTCAAATCACTAACCTCCCCTGTTAGTAATTTGACATTGTTTTATTACAGGCAAAGGGAAAGGTAAAAAAGTACTGGCCATCTTCCTCCGAACACTATGTCCATCACTCCTGGACACTCCGGGAGAGATGATCAGTCCTCATTTTTTTTAAAGTTTCATTTTTCCTTATAACAATACTTTATTTTTCGATGTAATTCAATGTTTTATTCATCATGATTCCTTAACAACAGATCTTTAAAGTTATGAGGGCCTCTATTTACCCTAACTGATGATGAAACCGCCTAAAAATCCGTTGCGTGGTTTAGGAGTTAGCGGCTAAACAGACAGACAGACAGAAACGAGGAAAGCGACTTTGTTTTATACTATGTAGAGATAGAGTAGAGATAGAAAAGAGATAATATTTAATACAGATGAATGCAAAATGATTTACAAGCGGGATTGGCAGTTAAGCTAACATTTAAAGTTTTTTTTTTACTCGAATTAATTCAAAAGTTTATTGTCTTGTCATTCCATTTTACTTACGTTGTTTCTTTTTTCTGTTTTCAGAAATTTGTTTTGCGGTATTATATGTACTCGTAGGTACCGGATCCAGAATAATAATAATCTACAAAAACTTAAATATATATTCGAACCGATTTCACCTTCATAATTTCAAGTGTTTTACTTAATGTACTCGTACATGACCTCTAAAATTATCCTTATTGCATTTTAAATGAAGAAATGCGACACTTTACGATTGCAAATCATTTCCACTGAGTGTTTATATCTCTTACATAAATAATTATCCGTTCTATAAAAAGCAGCGACTGCTCACGGTATCACTAATGATTGTTCTCAGTGAGTTCACATTCTCACTCTACCTGTATTTCCCGTTCCCCGTCGTCACACGAAATTGCTTGGTTTTAAATTCCATCACTTTTGTATAGCCATTGTGATCTGCAAATCAGTTCTTGGATATTAATCCACTTTGTTTTTGTTGTAATTATGCATTGGAAATGCCCATGTCATACCCATGCCGGTTTATGTTGGGAACGATATTATTGAAGCTGTTGATCACTATGTCTACTTAGGTCAGGCGATCCAACTGGGTAGATCCAACTTCGACAAAGAGGTCAACCAACGAATACAACTCGGATGAGCAAAAGCCGCAAAGCAGCGTTCGGGAAATTACGCCATATCTTCTCGTTGCAGATACCGCAGAGCCTCAAGACGAAAGTTTATAATCAGTGCGTGTTGCCAGTGATGACATACGGCACTGAGACGTGGTCGCTAACTATTAGTCTCATAACAAGCTCAGAGTTACGCAGCAGTTCAATGGAGAGAGGTATGCTCGGTGTTTCACTACGTGATAGAATCCGAAATGAGGAAATCCGTAGAAGAACTAAGGTTACCGACATAGCTGTCAGAGTTTGCAAGTTGAAGTGGCAACGGGCAGGCCATATAGTTCGCAGAACTGACAACCACTGGGGAATAAAGGTTCTCGAATGGCGGCCATGAACAAGCAAGTGAAGTGTGGGGAGACTCCCCACACGATGGACCGACGACATTGTAGCCATCGCAGGAAGTCGATGGATGGAGGTGGCACAAGATCGCTCGTCATGGCGCTCTTTGGGGGAGGCCTATGTTCAGCAGTGGATTTCGAAGGGCTGACATGATGATGACGATGATGATTTATAATAGGGTCATCTTTTGTTTTCATCGATTGGTATATTGTGTGAAACCTTTTTTACCCGAATACGGTGAAGCAAGGGAAGGGTTTAACAGTCTATGTATGTATGTATGTATGTATGTATGTATGTATGTGGGTATGTGGATGTTCCACCACAGTGTCACCCCTATTGTCCAATTTTGACAAGCGAGATGTCAATCGATTCGTCTTCAGGTATAGTCTCATAATATGCTATTTTTAGCTAGACTACGGCGAAGCAAAGGAAGGGTTATGTGTTCAAACTAAAATTTTCGTCCGATTTTGACAAGCGATATACCAATCAATTCATCTTCATCGCAAGAGTGTCATTGCTATTTTTACCCGATTGTAGTCGGGTTTTAGTTTTGAACTTTGGTAAAAATGCTAGATAAGTTTTGAAAAAAGGTAATAGAATTTATTTTATTTGGTCAGCTATTTTCTATGTTTTGGTAAGTAGCACAAAACTCGTAGATTGACCACAGCGGGAAGACACAAGAAGAGTCAGTTTAGGTGCAGAATATAATATACAATATATAAGAATGTTCACAATTCTCAAAATGGTTACCTTCAAATGCCTGATACTCCAAATGGCAAATATAATAAATAGTCAGCTCTCGGCGCAATTCTACAAATGCCCAATTCATTAAACGGCAAATTGTATTCTTAAAAATGGCCAGTTCTCTAGATGACCAAATAGAAACTGAACTGAACGTTTTTTTCTTGTACTATTATTTAGTCTGTGGCTTTTCTTGTAGTCTCATCGTTATACCACAGTACAATATGTACAGGCTCGATTTTTGAGACGGGACAGCAAGAGAACCTTAACCGTTATAGTTACAGGAAAACACAGTCAGCAAGATAATGGTCACTTTACGCAAACACCTTTTTTGATGCCACTTGAGTAGAAACAGGATCAAGTGGCATCAAAAAAGGTTTATAAGGATTAAAAGTCTCTACGGGATCGACTGAGGTTTGAGTACTAGAAATGTCAGATACTGCGAAAAACTTTTTCCATATATTTCGTAGGAAATTACCTCAACCGTTGCAGCTAGAGTAAAACTTGCCTAGAAGGCTGTCCTCAACTTTTAGAAATATTTTGATATGCATTCACAGATTTTGTTAAAAATGTTTAGTCATCGAGAAAATAGGCAATTTTCTCAAACTTTTTTAGATGCCAATTGATCTTGTTCCTCATAAGGATCAAAAGTCTCTACAGGATCAACTGGGGTTAGAGGACTAGAAAAGGCAGAAATTGCATAAATAACTTTTTCCAAACATTTTGTACGAAATGAATAAAATAAAATTCTAACTTCGTTCAAATATAAACTTTTCAAAAATACTGGTGGCTCTAACCTCAGTTGGTCAGAAAATCTCAAAAAGTTATGTATGGTCTTATAGGAACGCAATCCTGTAACTATAACGGTTAAGGTACCTGCCATTACTGTCCCGTCTCAAAAATCCACTCTGTATAGTCCTGACTTTACATGTACTGTGTAACTATACCAGTTAAGGTACCTGCCATTACTGTCCCGTCTCAAAATCCATTCTGTATAGTCCTGACTTTACATGTACTGTGTAACTATACCGGTTAAGGTACCTGCCATTACTGTCCCGTCTCAAAAATCCACTCTGTATAGTCCTGACTTTACATGTACTGTGTAACTAGACCGGTTAAGGTACCTGCCATTACTGTCCCGTCTCAAAAATCCACTCTGTATAGTCCTGACTTTACATGTACTGTGTAACTAGACCGGTTAAGGTACCTGCCATTACTGTCCCGTCTCAAAAATCCACTCTGTATAGTCCTGACTTTACATGTACTGTGTAACTAGACCGGTTAAGGTACCTGCCATTACTGTCCCGTCTCAAAAATCCACTCTGTATAGTCCTGACTTTACATGTACTGTGTAACTAGACCGGTTAAGGTACCTGCCATTACTGTCCCGTCTCAAAAATCCACTCTGTATAGTCCTGACTTTACATGTACTGTGTAACTAGACCGGTTAAGGTACCTGCCATTACTGTCCCGTCTCAAAAATCCACTCTGTATAGTCCTGACTTTATATATACTGTGTAACTATACCAGTTAAGGTAGCTGCCATTACTGTCCCGTCGCAAAAATCCAGCCTGTACAGTCCTGACTTTACGTGTACTGTGGTTATACGAACTGATGTAAGTATAAACTCAAAGAAACTAACTAGCAACGTGGGTTGTTTATATATTTCATTTTAATTTATTTTATTTTTATAAGCTTATATTTAGTTTCACTTGTATGTACGCCCTGTTTTTTTTTTTTATATTTCACCCACTTCCACTGAAGCTGTCGGGCTGAAATTTGGCACAGACTTTGGTTATCGTGACATGGCATGGCTACTGGATAAAAGCTTTATTTAAATGTTTTTATATTATTTATTATTTTTCCATTTATCACTAGTTTGATTTACAATTTGGCGGAAGCTCTACAAAATAGGTAAGAGAATAAAAAAAAGCTACTCACGATACAAAATGCTCAATGTCCAAGTGATCAACGTTAGTGGGCGATGGGCGGTCACCTGTCAATAATGACAATGACTCCGTTAGGAATCGACATATTTTCCGCCATTGTCTAATTAAATTGGATTTGGAAGTTGATGAGTACAGTGATTTTTTAAATACCGCATTATTTGTAAAAAATTAGTACTCATGGAGTTCCCATACAGTTAAAAATGTTTTCAACATATAAGCAAGATTTAAGCAGTTGTCAAATTGTCTGTTTGTCTCTTTCATCTTGCAGTATTTTTACATTAAAACCGGAAGGAACATTTTCCATTTAAATACTTTACAAAAACTCTATACAAAAAAGTGTGAGATAATTTCTTTTTTTTCCTTGCCGAGCTGTTTAACATTCTAAACATGTTAATGTTGCATTGGTTATTAATAAATATGTATAGAATTAATTGCGTTAATGGTTCTCACCTACATGACCGTTTTCTATTTGCGCGTAGGTCGAATATAATTTATAATATCTTAACAGCCTCAGCGCATATTAGTCGCGACTAATTAACGTGAAATTCGTTCATAATTAAGAAACATCGATCACGGTAAGCTACTGTTTGCTAACAACCATTGTTATGATAAATAGTTAATGTTATATATGGTGAGATGTCTATTTTAAGGCTGCGCATTTGCTAGAACGCTTCGCGTTGGTTTGGGCGGAAAAAATTGTACTGTTTTGATATAAGACGATTTTACTTGACGTATCTATCTAAATATTTGAGACACAACATCTAAAGTTGTCGTAACGAGGTAATCAATTTAGGTACCCGCATTTTACGAAGTGTTTATATTCTGCTTTAGAACGAAGTGTTTATTTTATTTTTATGTATGTTTTATTTTGGCTATGTCATTCTTTCAAGGAAGCTTTGCGTACCCTCAACGCTTCTGACTATTAAATGTGCACATTTATGCAATATATATTAACGTATGCCCAATATTTTGCCCATCCCTCTATAATGATCAAAACGTTATAAAATATGGAAGCGATTAAGGTTACGAAATGATGGAACGTAACGGAGGATAACAGCATGTATTCTTTTTAATTAAACGTCCCAAAATGATTACTAAAATTGAGACTCTTAAGACTAATGTGTTTTTTTTATTCAGGCACTTACTCCAATGATGTTTGTGTGGAACCAAATCCATTGATACCCACAAGTATGAGTACTACTATTTAATCTTTGCCACAAATACACTGTAATTTATTGAAAACTAGCTTTTCCTCCCGCGACTTCGTCCGCACGGTCTACAGTTTATCGCAAAAAACAGCATCCTATGTTCTTCTAGGATATTAAAAATCAATGTTTGTTTGTCGTATGAGGTAGTGCTGCTCTCTGATGTCAGAGTTTGTCAAGTCGTCCGAGGGCCTCTGACATGGCTAAACGACTGCTATTAATCAATAACAGACGGGACCGGCAGATTAAAGTCTCTAAAAAGCAGCGACTGCTCACGGTATCACTAATGATTGTTCTCAGTGAGTTCACATTCTCACTCTACCTGTATTTCCCGTTCCCCGTCGTCACACGAAATTGCTTGGTTTTAAATTCCATCACTTTTGTATAGCCATTGTGATCTGCAAATCAGTTCTTGGATATTAATCCACTTTGTTTTTGTTGTAATTATGCATTGGAAATGCCCATGTCATACCCATGCCGGTTTATGTTGGGAACGATATTATTGAAGCTGTTGATCACTATGTCTACTTAGGTCAGGCGATCCAACTGGGTAGATCCAACTTCGACAAAGAGGTCAACCAACGAATACAACTCGGATGAGCAAAAGCCGCAAAGCAGCGTTCGGGAAATTACGCCATATCTTCTCGTTGCAGATACCGCAGAGCCTCAAGACGAAAGTTTATAATCAGTGCGTGTTGCCAGTGATGACATACGGCACTGAGACGTGGTCGCTAACTATTAGTCTCATAACAAGCTCAGAGTTACGCAGCGTGCAATGGAGAGAGGTATGCTCGGTGTTTCACTACGTGATAGAATCCGAAATGAGGAAATCCGTAGAAGAACTAAGGTTACCGACATAGCTCTCAGAGTTTGCAAGTTGAAGTGGCAACGGGCAGGCCATATAGTTCGCAGAACTGACAACCACTGGGGAATAAAGGTTCTCGAATGGCGGCCATGAACAAGCAAGTGAAGTGTGGGGAGACTCCCCACACGATGGACCGACGACATTGTAGCCATCGCAGGAAGTCGATGGATGGAGGTGGCACAAGATCGCTCGTCATGGCGCTCTTTGGGGGAGGCCTATGTTCAGCAGTGGATTTCGAAGGGCTGACATGATGATGACGATGATGATTTATAATAGGGTCATCTTTTGTTTTCATCGATTGGTATATTGTGTGAAACCTTTTTTACCCGAATACGGTGAAGCAAGGGAAGGGTTTAACAGTCTATGTATGTATGTATGTATGTATGTATGTATGTATGTATGTGGGTATGTGGATGTTCCACCACAGTGTCACCCCTATTGTCCAATTTTGACAAGCGAGATGTCAATCGATTCGTCTTCAGGTATAGTCTCATAATATGCTATTTTTAGCTAGACTACGGCGAAGCAAAGGAAGGGTTATGTGTTCAAACTAAAATTTTCGTCCGATTTTGACAAGCGATATACCAATCAATTCATCTTCATCGCAAGAGTGTCATTGCTATTTTTACCCGATTGTAGTCGGGTTTTAGTTTTGAACTTTGGTAAAAATGCTAGATAAGTTTTGAAAAAAGGTAATAGAATTTATTTTATTTGGTCAGCTATTTTCTATGTTTTGGTAAGTAGCACAAAACTCGTAGATTGACCACAGCGGGAAGACACAAGAAGAGTCAGTTTAGGTGCAGAATATAATATACAATATATAAGAATGTTCACAATTCTCAAAATGGTTACCTTCAAATGCGTGATACTCCAAATGGCAAATATAATAAATAGTCAGCTCTCGGCGCAATTCTACAAATGCCCAATTCATTAAACGGCAAATTGTATTCTTAAAAATGGCCAGTTCTCTAGATGACCAAATAGAAACTGAACTGAACGTTTTTTTCTTGTACTATTATTTAGTCTGTGGCTTTTCTTGTAGTCTCATCGTTATACCACAGTACAATATGTACAGGCTCGATTTTTGAGACGGGACAGCAAGAGAACCTTAACCGTTATAGTTACAGGAAAACACAGTCAGCAAGATAATGGTCACTTTACGCAAACACCTTTTTTGATGCCACTTGAGTAGAAACAGGATCAAGTGGCATCAAAAAAGGTTTATAAGGATTAAAAGTCTCTACGGGATCGACTGAGGTTTGAGTACTAGAAATGTCAGATACTGCGAAAAACTTTTTCCATATATTTCGTAGGAAATTACCTCAACCGTTGCAGCTAGAGGAAAACTTGCCTAGAAGGCTGTCCTCAACTTTTAGAAATATTTTGATATGCATTCACAGATTTTGTTAAAAATGTTTAGTCATCGAGAAAATAGGCAATTTTCTCAAACTTTTTTAGATGCCAATTGATCTTGTTCCTCATAAGGATCAAAAGTCTCTACAGGATCAACTGGGGTTAGAGGACTAGAAAAGGCAGAAATTGCATAAATAACTTTTTCCAAACATTTTGTACGAAATGAATAAAATAAAATTCTAACTTCGTTCAAATATAAACTTTTCAAAAATACTGGTGGCTCTAACCTCAGTTGGTCAGAAAATCTCAAAAAGTTATGTATGGTCTTATAGGAACGCAATCCTGTAACTATAACGGTTAAGGTACCTGCCATTACTGTCCCGTCTCAAAAATCCACTCTGTATAGTCCTGACTTTACATGTACTGTGTAACTATACCAGTTAAGGTACCTGCCATGACTGTCCCGTCTCAAAATCCATTCTGTATAGTCCTGACTTTACATGTACTGTGTAACTATACCGGTTAAGGTACCTGCCATTACTGTCCCGTCTCAAAATCCATGCTGTATAGTCCTGACTTTACATGTACTGTGTAACTATACCGGTTAAGGTACCTGCCATTACTGTCCCGTCTCAAAATCCATTCTGTATAGTCCTGACTTTACATGTACTGTGTAACTATACCGGTTAAGGTACCTGCCATTACTGTCCCGTCTCAAAATCCACCCTGTATAGTCCTGACTTTACATGTACTGTGTAACTAGACCGGTTAAGGTACCTGCCATTACTGTCCCGTCTCAAAAATCCACTCTGTATAGTCCTGACTTTACATGTACTGTGTAACTATAGTGGTTAAGGTACCTGCCATTACTGTCCCGTCTCAAAAATCCACCCTGTATAGTCCTGACTCTACATGTACTGTGTAACTAGACCGGTTAAGGTACCTGCCATTACTGTCCCGTCTCAAAAATCCACTCTGTATAGTCCTGACTTTACATATTTTTATTAGCTTATATTTAGTTTCACTTGTATGTACGCCCTGTTTTTTTTTTTTTTATATTTCACCCACTTCCACTGAAGCTGTCGGGCTGAAATTTGGCACAGACTTTGGTTATCGTGACATGGCATGGCTACTGGATAAAAGCTTTTTTTTAAATGTTTTATATTATTTATTATTTTTCCATTTATCACTAGTTTGATTTACAATTTGGCGGAAGCTCCACAAAATAGGTAAGAGAATAAAAAAAAGCTACTCACGATACAAAATGCTCAATGTCCAAGTGATCAACGTGGGCGATGGGCGGACACCTGTCAATAATGACAATGACTCCGTTAGGAATCGACATATTTTCCGCCATTGTCTAATTAAATTGGATTTGGAAGTTGATGAGTACAGTGATTTTTTAAATACCGCATTATTTGTAAAAAATTAGTACTCATGGAGTTCCCATACAGTTAAAAATGTTTTCAACATATAAGCAAGATTTAAGCAGTTGTCAAATTGTCTGTTTGTCTCTTTCATCTTGCAGTATTTTTACATTAAAACCGGAAGGAACATTTTACATTTAAATACTTTACAAAAACTCTATACAAAAAAGTGTGAGATAATTTCTTTTTTTTCCTTGCCGAGCTGTTTAACATTCTAAACATGTTAATGTTGCATTGGTTATTAATAAATATGTATAGAATTAATTGCGTTAATGGTTCTCACCTACATGACCGTTTTCTATTTGCGCGTAGGTCGAATATAATTTATAATATCTTAACAGCCTCAGCGCATATTAGTCGCGACTAATTAACGTGAAATTCGTTCATAATTAAGAAACATCGATCACGGTAAGCTACTGTTTGCTAACAACCATTGTTATGATAAATAGTTAATGTTATATATGGTGAGATGTCTATTTTAAGGCTGCGCATTTGCTAGAACGCTTCGCGTTGGTTTGGGCGGAATAATTTGTACTGTTTTGATATAAGACGATTTTACTTGACGTATCTATCTAAATATTTGAGACACAACATCTAAAGTTGTCATAACGAGGTAATCAATTTAGGTACCCGCATTTTACGAATTGTTTATATTCTGCTTTAGAACGAAGTGTTTTTGGGTTTATTTTATTTTTATGTATATTTTATTTTGGCTATGTCATTCTTTCAAGGAAGCTTTGCGTACCCTCAACGCTTCTGACTATTAAATGCGCACATTTATGCAATATATATTAACGTATGCCCAATATTTTGCCCATCCCTCTATAATGATCAAAACGTTATAAAATATGGAAGCGATTAAGGTTACGAAATGATGGAACGTAACGGAGGATAACAGCATGTATTCTTTTTAATTAAACGTCCCAAAATGATTACTAAAATTGAGACTCTTCAGACTAATGTGTTTTTTTTATTCAGGCACTTACTCCAATGATGTTTGTGTGGAACCAAATCCATTGATACCCACAAGTATGAGTACTACTGTTTAATCTGTGCCACAAATACACTGTAATTTATTGAAAACTAGCTTTTCCTCCCGCGACTTCGTCCGCACGGTCTACAGTTTATCGCAAAAAACAGCATCCTATGTTCTTCTAGGATATTAAAAATCAATGTTTGTTTGTCGTATGAGGAAGTGCTGCTCTCTGATGTCAGAGTTTGTCAAGTCGTCCGAGGGCCTCTAACATAGCTAAACGACTGTTATTAATCAATAACAGACAGGACCGGCACATTAACGTGCCCTCCGAAGCACGGAGCGATGGAAAAGTACCGGAATAAAAAAAAAAACAATGCAAAAGTAGGTATAGCACCAAGGCTCTTGATGTTTTTTGATAGACTTGTTATTTTGTTTCCATGGCAACCGTTCCATACATCGAGTATTCAACGTTTTCCAGTTTTCTCGTGGAAACTTACAATTTTGCGGGATAAAAAGTGTCCTATGTTTTATTCCATGGTATATCTCCATTCCAAATTTCATCAAAATCCGTCCAGCCGTTATCGCGTGAAAGCTCCCTAAACAAACAAACAGACAACATTTCGCTTTTATATATTGGTATAGATAACATTCAAAAAGTGAATCAAAATTAAATATTATGCGAGCTCAAAAGTTATTGGTGTCACATTTAATTTTGAGACGATTTGATAGTGAGAACAAATATATTAACAGTTCATAAGTAAAATTTGAACTATCATTGATAAACAGAATTGATACTGCTACTATTGGTGATATAAAATATTTTTTAAATGATAGTCTCATCCCGCAGATGCTGTGAGAAGCAGCATAGATAATTCAGAATAAGTATAATAAAAAAAAGGTTTTACGAACTTTTTTTTAATGTCACTAATTTTTATTTTTTACCTTTTCTCTTTTTACGTAGTTAAGTTTTTTTATTGTTTGTTTTTTTTTTCCTATTTCTTTTATTGCTTTTTCATCGGTTTGTGAGCTACCCTGAAAGTTTCAGCCGGATAGGTTATCGGGAAGTGCTCAAAACTTTAATTGCAAGATTCCAGGACAAAATACATGGATACAGAGATACATCGATACAAACATACATACAAGTGAAGTTAAATAGAAGCTTATAAAATAGGCATCAGCCAAGTCTCCGGCTGTTCCGCTATTCACAGAACATGGGGTGCTAAGAATCTCCGACGGAGATAGCTTCCTCCACCGACTACGGACTGAAAGTCGCAGCGCATGACGGCCTCCCACGTGGTGGCATTTCGTATGACGGACTAGGCTATCGTTTGACCATAATATAACCAGAAGGAAACCGATGGTGTGGGCTGAAGCTGAAGGTGTAGCGCGCTTGCCTGGAGTAGATACCATTCACTCTAGACTTGAACATACATGGGTTTTAATTTACCAGTAATACGGAGCATTTGGAGTATCAGGCATTTGAAGGTAACCATTTTGAGAATTGAGCACCTGTAGAATTAGCCATTTTGAGAATCAGGTAGTCTGCACCTTAACCGACTCTTCTTGTGTTTTCTCGCTGTGGTCAATCAACGAGTTTTGTGCTACTTTCCAAAACATAGAAAATAACTGAGCAAATGAAGTAAATTCTATTACCTTTTTTTTCAAAACTTATCTAACAATTCTACCAAAGTTCAAAAACTAAAACCCGACTACAATCGGGTAGAAATAGCCTATGCTATGACACTCTTGCGATGAAGACGAATCGATTGATACATCGCTTGTCAAAATTGGACCAAGTTTTAAGTTTGAATACATAACCCTTCCTTTGCGTCACCGTAGTCGGGTAAAAATAGCATATGAGAATCTATACCTGAAGATGAATCGGTACCTACTGTACAGAAATGCATACCAGCTATGTGAGTGCCCGTAGGAAGTCCAGAATCAGATAGAAATACTAATTAATTTGTTATTTTGTATACAGCTACACACTTTGCTCCCACAACGTCTAGACAACTTGTATGGCATTGTACTAAGCGTAAATAACAAAAATAAATCACGAAACAACAGTATCAACATAACGTTATTTATTACGTTATTGAATAAAAGCGTTGGCGACGATGATGTAAAGACATGAGCCATTAATTTTAGAGAGCAATAAACGTTTATGACACTCCGTCATGCATTGTCGAATTAAGAATATAGCATTGAAGTTCAAAACTTTGCCGTTTAGTCGGCCATGATAAATGAAATATAACTGTAAGACTAGATACGCGAAAGATATAGCATTGAAGTTCAAAACTTTGCCGTTTAGTCGGTCATGATAAATGAAATATAACTGTAGGACTAGGGACGGGAAAGATATAGCATTGAAGTTCAAAACATTGCCGTTTAGTCAGCCATGATAAATGAAACATAACTGTAGGACTAGGGACGGGAAAGATATAGCATTGAAGTTCAAAACTTTGCCGTTTAGTCGGCCATGATAAATGAAATATAACTGTAAGACGAGGGACGCGAAAGATATAGCATTGAAGTACAAAACTTTGTCATTCAGTCGGCCAAGATAAATGAAACATAACTGTAGGCTTAGGGTCGGGAAAGATATAGCATTGAATTTCAAAACTTTGCCGCTTAGTCGGCCATGATAAATGAAAAACAACTGTAGGACTAGGGACGGGAAAGATATAGCATTGAAGTTCAAAACTTTGCCGTTTAGTCGGTCATGATAAATGAAATATAACTGTAGGACTAGGGACGGGAAAGATATAGCATTGAAGTTCAAAACATTGCCGTTTAGTCAGCCATGATAAATGAAACATAACTGTAGGACTAGGGACGGGAAAGATATAGCATTGAAGTTCAAAACTTTGCCGTTTAGTCGGCCATGATAAATGAAATATAACTGTAAGACGAGGGACGCGAAAGATATAGCATTGAAGTACAAAACTTTGTCATTCAGTCGGCCAAGATAAATGAAACATAACTGTAGGCCTAGGGTCGGGAAAGATATAGCATTGAATTTCAAAACTTTGCCGCTTAGTCGGCCATGATAAATGAAAAACAACTGTAGGACTAGGGACGGGAAAGATATAGCATTGAAGTTCAAAACTTTGCCGTTTAGTCGGCCATGATAAATGAAACTTTATACCACGTACCGTTATTACACATATAATTGAGCGGGTGCTGCTTTTTTGCACTTTTTATCTTTTGTATTTGACATTTACATGAGTATTATATTTCTGACAATTAAATAATATATAAAAAATGGACTGCAATGGAGCAAATTAAAACCCCGTAGAGTTTATTGGTGCGCTCTTTTAGAGAGCACCAAGCTGGTATAGCCGGACAGAACTGGTGTATTTCCGAAGGTCCGATTGAATCAGAAGGTTATTTCCTATTCCCATGTGAGATTCAACTCTGATTCGGCACATGTAAGGGAAATTTCCATTTCAAACTCAAAGTATACTAAGTTTACCTAATTTTATTAATTTGATCTATTTATAATAATTTATTTTCTTCTCTATGTTCATGAGATGATTTCCATTTCAAACTCAAAGTATACTAAGTTTACCTAATTTTATTAATTTGATCTATTTATAATAATTTATTTTCTTCTCTATGTTCATGAGATGATTTCCATTTCACACTCAAAGTATACTAAGTTTACCTAATTTTATTAATTTGATCTATTTATAATAATTTATTTTCTTCTCTATGTTCATGAGATGATTTCCATTTCAAACTCAAAGTATACTAAGTTTACCTAATTTTATTAATTTGATCTATTTATAATAATTTATTTTCTTCTCTATGTTCATGAGATGATTTCCATTTCACACTCAAAGTATACTAAGTTTACCTAATTTTATTAATTTGATCTATTTATAATAATTTATTTTCTTCTCTATGTACATGAGATGATTTCCATTTCAAACTCAAAGTATACTAAGTTTACCTAATTTTATTAATTTGATCTATTTATAATAATTTATTTTCTTCTCTATGTTCATGAGATGTTAAGTTTAGACTCTTAAAATAACTGTTTTTATTTTGCTTATTTACTATAAATAATTTAATAAGTTGTGCGGGTGCTGCTGGTCCAATCTAGTTTCTTATAATGTAAGTAATCATTGCATGGTCTATTATCACAGTTTTTAGACTGTGGAACATCTCATTGGCACTTTTTGCAATAGGAAAATGTTTAATAAAATAATTTCTGTTTATGTTTCGGTATACAGTTTTTTTTTAATAGGGCCTAAAGTTAAAAATTACATCCCCGTAGAGTTTCTTGATGCTCTCTTCTGTACCGGGCGTATTTCCGAAGCACTGGTAGAAGGGTATTTCCTTTTCCTGTGCGTGATTCAAATCTGAGTCGGAACATAGAAAATAAACCTTTTCAAATTAAAAATATAGTTTACCTAATTAAAGTTTACATTTTAAGTTATTGATTTGCAGTGCTAGTGTCTACAATAAACATTTTTGAGTTTTGAGTTCTATTTTTGTTTTCATTTTCCTCATAAAGCAAGAACTTGTCTAATACGGTTTATTTATACGATGAGCTTAATGATTTGTAGCGACATCAGTCCAACATACACTTCAATCTGCCAATAATTACATGCACATGAAACATCTCTTTACTAACTCCATGGTCACGCAGTAGAATATGTAAAAATATATTATCCATGATTGATGCAATTCATGTTTTGTTTAATATTAAATAAATAAATATTATTATTATTTGGGCGTATTTATTTATTTATTTAATTGAGAGATGCATAATGTATGAATGTGCCCCATCACTACGATGCCTTCGGCCCGCCCACACAGCAATTATTTGGTTCTAACAATATGGTTAAAGGTAAAAACTGTTATGTCCTTTTTGCTGGTACATTTGATGTTTGTCAATATTTAATTTACTGTGATCAATGTTGACTTGAATTTAATCAATTATAATTATAATTTAATCAATTATATATTTTTACAAAGTATAGCGTTATTCAAAATAAATGAAAAAAAAAACTTTTACTGTCCTATTAGGTTTTTCAGTGACCGATAGGTTTAGTTTGGACTATGGAGAGCTTAATTTCCGAAAATATAACAAAATAGTTTTTGCCCACGACTTCTTCCGCGTTAACTACAGTTTATTAATTATCTTCATTGTACAGACTTTTTCGTTCTTATTGCTTTATTATAAGTATATTCCGTGAAACCACAATGAAAATGTATCTGGTCTATTCTCACAACTTAAAGCATCTTACACACGCACGTATTTTGCTAGGATTTTCTCTTTATTGCAAAAATATACCTACTCGCTAAAAACTTACACAATAATGACCAAAACGCCGCTTTGATTATTTTATTAGTATCAACGTAGTAACCGTTGAATAAACGAAGGAAAATAAAAGCGCAAAACTGTGTGTCAAGAGACGGTTGCTAATAAAATATTTCATTCATTTTATTGCATTTGATTCGATACGTCTGCACGGGCACGTCGTAAGTATTAATTTTTGGGGAGGGTTATTATTCCCTAGTACTTTCAAAATATTAAAACAAGGAGTTTTACACGTTCTGATTATAAAATGCTAAGTAGTATCTTATTCTTGACTACAAAATGGGTAAAAGTCGATCCGATGTATTATAATGACAGAACATTTATATTATTAGTTGAATACACAGTATAACGAAAATCCGATGTATTATAATGACAGAACGTTTGTGTGGGTCGCTCGTCATGGCGCTCTTTGGGGGAGGCCTATGTTCAGCAGTGGACTTCTAAAGGCTGACATGATGATGATGATGGACTCTATATTCGATACGAAGTCAAAATTGTTTTATTTCAGTTTTATCTGACTGTCTGTATCCTGAACGCGCATCACGCCGAAACTACTAAATGAATTAAAATGAAACTTGGTATGATTTCAGTTCATACTACGAGGTAGGACATAGGATACTTTTCTTCCCGATATTTAGTATGATTCCTTTCTCCCAAGGGTCAAAACTTATACTTAGTTGTAATTCATTAACGTGTAGTTTGACTAAATAATTTTTTTTTGTTAAAAAGGAGGTACTTTAAAGATTGTCATGTAAATATTTCGAGGTTATCAGTTCTGTAGTTCAGAAATTACAGACACCACAACTCTTAGTAAATTGTCCAAATAACTTGAAATCCGAAATGTACAAGAATGTTTAAACGTACGGCTCAAGCTGGCCTTGGCACTTTATCATATAGGATTAACGAATATAGGCCGGTCACAGTAGATTCAAAAATCGCGTTAGGCCGCAAAAATCTGTTTAGTCCTGATTTTTTGGGATGTTGTTAGCATAGATACCAGAAGTGTAAAATTAAATTTGCAGGTTCGAAATCCTGGAGCTAACTTCGTGGTGCTCGTGGTCTTTTTTTCAGATTTTGGGTTATAAATTCTAAAAGCTTCCCAAGGAAAAGTTATCTATTACACTTGTAAAGTATACAAAAATTGCTTCAACCGTTTAATTCAATTAAATGTTGGTATATTGGTATTTTAGGTCCTGGAATAGCACATAGAGTACTTTTAACGTAGATAAATGATCACGCGTGTGAAGCCGCGGGCACAGACAGTGCTTATAATAAGACAGCGGTATCAGGTCCAATTTTTTTTGGATGTTTCTCTGTATTCGATACTGAAGCCAAAACTTTATTTTTTACATTTTTGGCTGTCTGTCTGTATCTTGGCCGCGCATCACGCTGAAACTACTAAATGAATTCAAATGAAACTTGGCACATAGGATACTTTTCATCCCGAACAATTAAAGGGTTTCCGCAGGATAGGGGTTGAAAGTTATTTAAAACAACATGTATGACGCTGAAACTACTGGATGGAATTGGATGCACCTTGACACAGTCATACTTCATATGATGCGTTAAATTTGAGGATACTTTTCTTTCCAAAAGATTAAAGAGTACCTGCGGGACAAAGTTCAAAGTTATAATATTTTTGAAGTAATAAATATATATACTTATAATAAAGCAATAAGTACGAAAAAGTCAAACATAATTTAAAAAAAATGCTCTAGGGTACATAAAATAAGCTAATGAGCAAGTTTTTTTCAATCATGTCATCTGTCTGTATGTTTGTTGTAAATACTACTAGACCGACTGCAATACGGTTTACAGTATTAGATAGCTTAGGGTTTAACTTAACAATTGTAGTAATTAGTATCTCAATCCAATGAAAAACCGAGCAATAGGAAAAAAACGTTTTGTCGGCTGAAGAAATTTTGATTAAATGTTGGTATATTGTAATATTGTTGGTAATGTTGGTGTATTGGTTGGTAGTAGTTGTTTTGTTGGTTTAGGTCTTAGAATAGCACATAGAGTACTTTAAACCTGGATAAATGACCACGTTTGCGAAGCCACGGGCACAGCTAGTGTTAGTCTATATGGGTATCTTTCTGAAAAAAATATTCCAAATTACACGAATGTATGTATGTATGTTTGTCCACGTATTTCTCGGAAACAACAAGTCTGCTTGCAATCATTATTTTTGTAATAGTTTCAACATCTTTCAACTTAGGGAACAGTTTCTGTTTCATAAAAATTGGAAACAGTATTTTAAAAGATATGGACTGTTTCCATAACTGTTTCCAGTATGGCTTATTCTTAGCGAACGGAATATGTACTTCATTTTCTTAGGCCTACTTTAACGAGAATAAAAAGTAAAAAATAAAAACTAATCAAAAAAGAATTAACAAATCGTATATGAATTGTATATGACTGTTTGATGATTGTGGAACATCTCATTGTCACTTTTATTTTTGTAATTTACATTATGTTTTATTATATAAGCTCTGACATTTGAAAAAAATATAAAGAAATAACAAATATGGAAAAAATGAAATCCCGTGGAGTTTCTTGGTGCTTTCTTCTCTAAAAGGGCGTATTTCCGATGCACCGGCCGAGTTATAATGGTGTTTCCTTTTCCAGTGTGAGATTGAACTCAGTTGGATCATGAAACGGAAATTTCCTTTTTAAACTCAAAGCATACTTAGTTTACTTAACTTTTATTGATTTTATCTTTTAATATTTTATGTATTTCTTCTTGTCCATGTAATGTTAATTGACTTGTAAAAGTGCAATTACTTTTGCCTATTTACAGGAAATTCTTTGACTTTATAAAACTTAACAGTAAAACATATTAAAATAATTGAGTTCTGTGTCTGATACTGTACTAACTTACTTTAGTCGGTTTGGGCGCAGAAAAGACCTCAAAAAAACTTGAAAGTTTCTTTATTCTAAGTTTTATACGTTTTTTTTTTTTAAATAGTTTTTATTATAATACTAAGCTGGTGTTGGTAAGAAGGTTCTTATAACCTTTTCCAATGGTATTCTGCTAGTTCTTCTCTTTGTGAAGAGATCTCGGTTGCAGCTAGAAATGTTATTATACGCTTTATATTAAGCTTCACTTGTATGTTTGTATGTTTGTAACCGACTCCTTTGGACGCTATTACGACTCACTTTAAACGGTCAGATTTCATTCAAATTTTGCACGCCTGTCAAAGACCGATGACAATGCAATAATTCGAAAAAAAAAAAACTCTCTTTTAAATAAACCAAACTAAAAAGTAGAAAATAAATAAAAGTTTAAAAAAACTAAAAAACACGCTTTATATAGAAAACCAAAATAAAAAATAGAAAATAAATTATAATAGGGTAAATAAGAAATAAATGATTTATTTTAAAAAAAGCGTGGGGTGCTTTTTAAGATATTATCGAAATAATAATCCTTCTTCTCATATCTGTCAATGAAATATTTATAACTATTGACCCATGCACCCCACGATTTTTTTGAAATAAAACATTTTTTTCTTATTTACCCTATTAAAATTTATTTTCTATTATTTAGTTTGGTTTTCTATATAAAGCGTGTTTTTTAGTTTTTTTAAACTATTATTTATTTTTAGAGTTGAGTTTCAAAGTTCAATTACTATTGTACAATGTTCAGTTTTCAAACTCTAACTATTTAGTAAACTTGAACTTGTAAATGTGCAATTTACAAGTCAATATCTGAATGGCTCCTAAAAAAAATAGCGTCCAAAGGAGTCCGTTACAAACATACAAAAATACAAGTGAAGCTAATATAAAGCGTATAAATAGAGAAAAATATATATTCTAAATAGCCCAAATCAATAAATTGGTTAAACCATACTTTGAGTTTGAATAGGAAATTTATCTTATTCGTACCCGCATATAGTTATGATTATGAGAGTTTTAGTAGCAATTATGAAAATCTGAATTGAAGGGCTCTGGAAACTTTAAGATAATGTAAGATAATAATAATAATAATAACCAAGATAGCTTTAAACTATTTTCTATCGGAGTTTTTAAATTTTGACTAAAATTAACTTGTTTCTAAGCCCCTTGTAGACTTTGGATTTTATTGATTGTTTTGAACCCGTTATACCACTCTCCTTGATTCGGAACTGGCTTTAGGTGTTGTATAAGTAGGTATAATATCTGAATGAGATCTTTACATTGTAGCCCAAGCGAGAGTGAAATTAATCTTTTAACTGTAGATATATTAACCAGCAAACGTTTTAACCAATCTGGAAGTTAAACGTTGATAGATTTGAACTGCTTATATACCGGAGGTCAGAGGGTCAGATATTTTATTTTAGAATTTTACACTAATCTAGGTACCTATATCAAATTTATTGCCAGTATAAGCTAGGTTTATTAACATCCGGTAAGTAATCTTATGTTATGTTTTTAACATATTAATTGTGTTATGGGTAAGTAATCTTATGTTATGTTTTTAACATATTAATTGTGTTATGGGTAACGTGGTTTAGTTTGATAGTTACTAACTTTTTGTCATATTATCAAAAGGCATAACTTACAAGAAAAAAAACTTAATTGATGTCATCGCTCTTGATCTCAGAAACAATGATCGGTACCGTCACGCCGATTAGCCGACACCGAATAAAACATGAGATTCCGTGTAGAGATGCGTTGTGGGACGAGCTTGTCATCACTCTCGTAAGTGTCACGTCGACCCTTGTCACTTCGGCATTTGTCACTGTGACATTGATATTGCAATAAAATTTGGACAACGTTTACATCTCTGTTTGGATTTATGCT